>JAUJPP010000007.1:18339316-19039561 GCA_030562195.1 Nipponacmea schrenckii | reverse complement strand
CTATGTCTCTGGATAGAATATTCCCATGAACACTATATTGGACACTCTTTATAATCTGTATTTTATCATTCTCTCGGGTTCAAGCTGTGAGGTTCTACCATACCGGATGTAGAGACTGCTTGTATATCTTAACAATAGTGCAATTAAGGATCATTAAAAAGTTATTTTTTAGAAAGTATTCCTTTAAATAATTGATGTAGAAACCGAAACTATTTTGATACATGTGTAAAATGTTGTTATACTATCTCTTCCAACGATCTGCTCTCATCTATAATACTAGTACTCTTAAAACATTGAAACGAATCGAATGTTTGTACATATTGGCAATTATACTTACTTTTCCAAAAGTTTCAGTATGAGAAAACCCTATATTCTTAAAACTTTTAAGGATATTGTCATTATAGTCTTCTCTTAAAATCAAAACATCCAGATCTGAAGTATACGCCATAATACCACACTGTCTGTACCATCCTATAATATTAAAATTTTAACATTAAAATAAGTAATGATTAGTTTTTAATTATAAATCTCTTATTGGTAGTTTATTTCGGTTTATTTACAATCGACCATAATGTCACCGAGTTTAAGTTCAATGGCCATTTTGGTAAATTTATAACAACAGTGACCAGTTTTAAATAGTTTTTATTCTGTCATATATTTATCATTAGTTAAGTAAATTTGTACAGTCAACTATTTTTTATGGAGGGTAACATCAATTTGTTGAGTAGTATTTTCAACAACTAAGAGATATTCAGAATTTTTTTTTTCGAAGTTTCTTTAGACAAGTCGTACACAAAGGGTTTGTTAAAGCTAGTTCTAGAACGGAACTGGAAAGCTTTGTACAAGAAACTGTCGGTTATCATAGTCACAACCACCTCTTGATAGACGTTGCAAGTTATTGATGGAATAGTCACATCCATCTCTCGGAATTATTAGCGGCAAGTAAATAATAAGTACTTGTGTAATTCAAGCTAATTAAGAGTAACTCACAGTTCAGTTGGACCAGACTCTAATACATGGGAGAGGGTACACAAAAATAATAATCAGAAATATGGGTTAAAAGGATTGTAAAGAGGTTTTCTAAATTTTCCTGTGTATCACTGGAACAAATGGCATTAATTTACGCCACTCCAATTATACAATCAGATAGCAGTAGGTCCTGCAATTCTACTAAAAGTAAGTGTTTGAAGTCATTTTTTGCAAAATATGCTCGAATCACATAAGACCATTTGAGATAAGTTACGTCATCAAATGCTTATTTTTAGTAGAATTGCAGGAAAAAAGAGATAGGCGTAAATTGATGCTATCAGTGACCCAATAAACATGAAAAAAATAGAAAACCTCTTTACTAACCCTTAATACATGCCTAATAATGTGCCTTCTGCTATGGTAAAAGGAACCCCAATCTTGTCCATAGCTTCTCCGATTTTTTCTAACATTTTAACAGCTTTTAAAATCCAAGATGTTGGCTTTTTTGATATCTTGTAATTTTTATAATATAAATCTGCTCTGGTATAGTTACATTCTATGAATTCAGGTTCATGATAGTCTTTCAGGAACTGTCTTCCATTTTCAGGAATTAAAATGTTAATATTGTCTGAATTTCCCATAGTAGTGATAATACTGAAAAGTTAAAGTATTATAATATAGATAATATAGATAACCCACGACATCAATAGCATAATCCCTTACAGGGATAATAGGTCTTAGAATGAATATAAAATTTTAAAATTGGTCAGTAAGAGACCTATAATCCCTTAAGCGTCACTAACGCAAATGTCCTTATAATTTGAAACTTTTGCGACAGCGTCCCCGATACACCTACTTAAAGGGATAATAGGCGTTAGAATACACTTGTCCTACGGCTTATATTTGTGTTTCATATTGACTATTAGTTAAATAAGTATGTATCCCACACTTTACCAAATTTTAAAAAACCACAATTAAAATATATTCGGAATTTTAAAAAAAAGTGAGCCAGCGACGATTCCATTCAGTTTGAGAATAAAAGCGTCTGGTAAATCAACGCTAAAACATCATTGTGGAATTCAACAGTAGGGGTCAAGGACGCGTGAAAACCCACATGTTAGAGTTACTTCCCTTTATATTTACACGATTTGAAAATCGCTTGATGGATGGCTCAAGCGTTTTATGATTAACTACTTTATTTTGGGGATTTATCGGATTTTAAAGGGATTTTGATGTAAAGGTAAGTCCACTGATGGATATATACTGTTATTGTCCAAATTTGAGTGAACTTAAAATTTTATGTTTGTTCTAACGCCTATTATCCCTTTAAGAAAACCTCTTAAAGTGATACTACGTTCAATAGAGAACATAAAATTTATGGGTAATTACTAAGTTTTTGGTTTTATTTAATTAAGTTTAAAATTGTATTTCATTCCAAGAAGTAGAATTCCTCTCATAGTCTCGGGCGTTTCTTTTCCAGGATAAACATTTGTTGGTTTTTTGGATAGTTACACGCTAAGATATTTACAACCCATCAGATTTCATAACCACTGTAGACTTGGTAAGTAACAGAGACTTTATCCAACCAATCCAAGCAAACTTTCTTCAAAGTAATACGAAGACAAGATGGACTGGATGATGGAGGCTATTTTGCATATGGATCTTGGATATGCTGGTATCGAAAATGCGAGAAAACGAAGCTGTTCTGGCAATACATTATCATTGCAAGTCTCTGTTTCAAAAAAGTAGATGTTTTGACTTTAATCATCTTTGTTCGCCCAATAAGAAAATAAAAGTAGGACATGGTATTCCAATTCATCTTATTTCCCATTTCTCGATACAGCAGATATATATACAAACCTTTTAAAACTAAAGGCTTTTTTCCCAAAGTGCAGGTTATCCAACATTTTGGTTAATCTTTCAGTAGAACTGTTTAAATTGACGTCTTTTATTTTTTTGATTAACTTTTCTCTTTGAAGTTTATCACACCATATAAAATGTTTATGTCTTTTATAAAATATTACCACATGAAATAAAAACTCAGTGTCTTTGTGATAAATAAAGAAATGTGCTGGTAATGTTGTGTTAGCGCGTATTGAATAAGTATAAATGGCACTATAATATACATTAAACCCCTTGTCTTTTAGATAGTCGAACACGTTAACCTGTAAATAAAATATAGGCATTCAATAGTTTATAAATGGAAGTGCTGTATGGAACAAAACTTAGCCAAAAACTCCGAACGACACAGAAATAAGCTGGCCCGAAAGCTTCAACTTCGTTTTATTACCTATATTGTTAACAGTTATGCATTGTAATACATATATGTATTGCATATTGCATCCCTTAAATATGTATCGTATAAAGTAAGAAATACCTATAATACCTAAAAATGTAGCTTTCCTTCATATAAGTTTTATTACGTAAAAGCTAACCCACACACGAAAACCACCCGAGCTACAGGACATATATTTACACTGTGTTCAATATGTTTCTAGTCGTCCACATGATAAATTCTTCAGTCTTCAGCAGTGCTAGTCATTACTCTCTGATGGGACCCTCAGAATCTTATCACCCCCCCCCCCCCCCAAACAAATTATTCTTACCTTCGTATCGACTGTACCGTTCATACCAAGTGTGATCATGTTCCTATCACCCATGGTATGATTTCGGCTGTCATTATGAAATATGTTCATTGATATCACATCTGGATCTATTATATATAACCTGGTCTCGTTTTGTTCTGATAAATTAAAAAATAAGTCAAACACTTCCTGAAAAACGACAGAACAATATAACTTTAAAATGACAAACATTAGATGTCGGGCTATTTCTTTATCAAAGAAAACCAAAGAAGGCCTATATTATATACTCGAAACGAATCAAATGATTATGGAGCTAGGTCATAAGCAATATTTACGCCAACTGCTTCTCTCCTTCTCTACTCTCGCCTTTTGTACACAAGTTTGATTCTTTTGAGTAAAATCGGCATAAAAATCTAGATTCTCAATTGACTATCAATAATGGGTGCCAATATCAAATACACGAGTAATATGCTACATGCAAGAAACAATAGCAAAACTCTATTCCCTATAGCAATATGTGTTACTTTTTTTTTTACCCTCGCTATCTCGCCTCTTCTCTCATATTGTCGTCTCTCGACTTCAAGCAGGCTTTCATACTTTTGGGAATGAAGATATACGTGTAATTAACGGTAATAAATCCCTACCGGACATTAAAAAATGCCCTGAAATTTGAGTATTGTAGAAACGACACTACCATGCATATATATATCTTTAGTATATATTTCAAATTACCGGGGGTGCAGTATGGGCGCTAGGAATTTAATCATCTTACCTTTTGTCTTTGAGTTTTATTATCTATCTGTAAAGAAACATAATATAGCATGTTTTTTATTATTAAAAACACAGCCAAAATGTGTGGGAGAAATTAAGACGGGTTGGTAATAAATCCTTACCGGACACTAATAAATTCCCTGAAATTTTAGTATTGTAGAAACGACACTACCATGCATATATATATATATATATTTAGTGCAATTTCAAATTACCAGTAGGTGCATCGCTGGGAATTTAATCATCTTACCTTTTGTGTTTGCGTTTTATTATCTATCTGTAAAGAAACATAATATAGCATGTTTGCTTTGATCATTAAACACAACAGAGCAGATAATACAACAATTTAGTGAAAATGTGTGGGAAAAAATAAAGATTCAATTTCACCATGCCCCATTGCCCCTCAAGATATTTTGCTTCACTTCCCGAGCAGGCTACGTTCCTGTATTTCTTAACGTTATTAAAACAAATGTCGTCCTGCCCTGATCGTGAAAATCTTACGTATAATGTTTGTTAATTTCTACTGAATAAGTTGAGCGTTTTTCATTGACAAGCTGTGAGCAGATGATGAACTTAGTAACAGGCAAGCACTGACCTGCCTCATTCCCTAAATCTATTCTATTTTTCTAGTGGTTTAATCTATAATGTATTTTATGAGAATGGAATTCTCGCTACTTACATTTGAATCGTGCAATTTATAGCTATCAAAAATGATAAATGATGCCTGAAAGCAAAGCATATATATTTGAATATGTTGTACATGCAAAATGAAACAAACATACTGTTTAAGCTAGGGGACAGCAGTATATCAACATTAGGAAATATCAGTAGCTGTAATAGCAGGAAATCGAAATCAAAACTGAGATTTATAGTAGAGAACACCATTGTTCTAAAAGTGTCAGAAGAGCTCAAAATAGTAAATAATGTGAATTGTTTTATAGATCTTTATTTCTGCAACGAGTGTTGTTAAAAACCTCAAAAACTGTGTTTTTTAAATAAACAGGACAAATGGCAGCCTTATATATTTGAATTGAGTTAGATCTACTAAAAATAGCATAGCATGGCATAGCAGCAAATTTAAAAGTGGCAGTATATGAATGTCTGTATATAAATGGCTGTATGTTAACAGTAGTATGAAAATGGCTGTACTTTAATGAAAGTATGTTAATGGCGGTATGCAAATAGCTGTATCTTAATTGGGATAATGCAATGTATGCAAATGGTGGTATGCAAATGGCTGTATGCAAATGGTGGTATGCAAATAGTGGTATGTTAATGGTGGAATGCCATTGGCTGTATGTAAATGGTGTCACGATATTGGTTGTATGTAAACGATTGTATTTTATTGGCTGTATGTTAATGGTGGTATGTAAATGGTGTCACGATATTGGTAGTATGTAAACGATGGTATATTATTGGCTATATGTTAATGGTGTCACGATATTGGTTGTATGTAAACGATGGTATTTTATTTGCTGTATGTTAATGGTGGTATGTAAATGGTGTCACGATATTGGTTGTAGGTAAACGATGGTATATTATTGGCTATATGTAAATGGCTGTATGTAAATGGTGTCACGACATTGGTTGTATGTAAACGATGGTATATTATTGGCTATATGTTAATGGCTGTATGTAAATGGTGTCACGATATTGGTTGTATGTAAACGATGGTATATTATTGGCTATATGTTAATGGCTGTATGTAAATGGTGTCACGATATTGGTTGTATGTAAACGATGGTATTTTATTGGATGCATGTTAATGGTGGTATGTAAATGGTGTCACGATATTGGTTGTATGTAAACGATGGTATTTAATTGGCTGTATGTAAATGGCTGTATGTAAATGGTGTCACGATATTGGTTGCATGTAATCGAGGGTATTTTATTGGGTGTATGTTAATGGGGGTATGTAAATGTTGTCACGATATTAGTTGTATTAAATCGATGGTATTTTATTGGCTGTATGTTAATGGTGGTATGTAAATGGCGGTTGTAAATGATGGCATGGCTATTTTCATGTTATTGGTTGTATGTTATAGGTTATATGTTATTAGCTGTATAGAAATGGAAGTAACTAAAAGATGGTATGGTAGCATGTAAATAGTTGTATGTAAATGAAGGTAATGAATGGTGGCATACATGTTGGAATATAAATTAAGGTATGTGAATTGGTATATATTTATATAGTTAAATAGAAAGTATGAAAAATAACATTTTTCTTGTATGTGTTGTGTGCTGTTATAGGCTGTCAAGCTTTTATTGATGAGCACTATTGTAGAGGTATAGATACTTGTCTTACATCCATAAAATTACTTTTGAGAATTTGAGCCAAAGAATGTGATTGATCGTATGTAAATGGTGGTATGTAAATGGCAAATGGTAGTATGTAAATGGTGGTATGTAAATAGTAGTATGTAAATGAAAAATGGTCGTATGTAAATATGTGCATGTAAATGGTAGTATCTACATGACAAATGGTCGTATGTAAATGGTTGCATGTAAATGTTTGCATGTAAATGGTAGTATGTACATGACAAATGGTAGTATGTAAATATGTGCATGTAAATGGTAGTATGTAAATGTTTGCATGTAAATGACAAATGGTCGTATGTAAATGGTAGTATGTAAATAATGGTATGTAAACTTAGTTATGTAAATGTTGGCGTGTAATTGTGACATGTAAAAATTGTATGCAAATGTTAGAATGTAAACTTAGGTATGTAAATGTTGGCGTGTAATTGTAACTGGTAGTGTGTAGAAAATGGTATGTAAATAATGGTATGTAATGTTGGTATGTAACTGGTGGTATGTAGAAAATGGCATGTAAATGATGGTGATATGTTAATGTTGGTATGTAACTGGTGGTATGTAGAAATGGCATGTAAATGATGGTGATATGTTAATGTTGGTATGTAACTGGTGGTATGTAAATTATGGTATGTAAATGTTGGTATGTAAATTTAGGTATATAAATGATAGAATAAAGCATCTGAATAATTATTCGAGTCCAAAAATGAAGAAAGGGTATTAAATTAGAAATGGATAATAAATACCATTTTCTTCTGATAACTGAAGTACTTAAGGTTTACTGTGTCAAGCTGAAAGAAAAATTATAGAGTAAAAGATAAGGGATAAATGTCACTGCACTAGTGAATTGTATGGCCATTGTAATACAACACATTACAACTGGAACCAAGTGGCCTGGGATTTTGAAAGAGTCATAAAGGACTAAAAGTTAGAGTTAGATCTGATTTTGTTTTCATTTGACCTCGTGAGTCGCCTTATCACCACCGACATCCAAGGTGAGGCTAAGGCATGTTAATATTCATATAAAGATAAATACGTGTAGTGTGTAAAGTGTTTCAATCTAAATTTGGGGGTTTTTGCATCTTAATTATTAATCTTTATCAGGGCCAGGTAATGTTTCAAAAAACCCAAGAAACGGTTTTTTTTGGACATTATTGGGGCGGGATGCCTTGAAGTGTTGACGATCAAAGATGTAATAATTTCATAGAAAAATAAGTAAAATTGCGGTTATGATAAACTTAATAATATTAGCTTGAGCCCAACGCAAAACAGCACTGGAGTAGTGCAGTGTTTTCTGAAAAGAAGCAAAATTCAATCATGCGCCTTTAAAACAATAGATAAAGTACATGTAGTATCAGTCTGTTCTAATGCTATCAGAACAAAGTAACTTTTTAAAATACGATATTGTGTTCAGGGCTAATTATTCAAGGTATCTTCAAGACGTCCATTAGAATTGTTCTAATTAAATTCTCATATTGATATTTTCAAAGCCCCTTTATTTAATGTCAGACATATTATAATGTTATTTATTATTTATTGTTAATGGTTTTCCTGTTTATGTTTAATCTCTCAAGTAGAATGCTTGGTCAATTACAGGAGCCGCGGTGGCTCAGTGGGTTAGACGCTTGCTCGCTAACCTGAAGGTCCAGGGTTCAATCCCGGCAAAGGTCGAGATGAACTTTCGGATTTTTCAGCCCGGTTTCCTCTTGTCAGTGATGCAGGTCGGAGGGACTGACATCGAAAAAGCGTCTAGTCGTTCGGATGGGACAATAAACCGAGGCCCCGTGTGCTACAGGCTGTGCACGTTAAAGATCCCTCGACAGTTGGAAATCGCAAAAAGAGTAGGCTAATGCCGCTGTCCTGGCAAAATTTCCCTCATTGCACACTGCATGGCGTTGCCCGTCTTCAGAGTAGGACGTAAAACTCCATTCATTTAATTTCATTTGGTCAATTACATAAATTTATGGTTATATAATTTATTCACATATCAAAAGTCTTATTTTAATTGTTAAAAAGAAGCATTTTCGAGCTCGAATTTCCTGAATTTGCGCGCTTTGAAAAAGTCTCCAAACTTTTGACCCCAATCTCCTTAGATTTTTTATGACATGTCCCTAGATTTTTAATAACCTGTCTCTAGATTTTCTATGATATGTCCCTAGATTTTTTATGACCTGTTTCTAGATTTTTCCTGACATTTTCAATGTTTTTAGGAATATGGAATCTCTGATTAAGTGATGTTTTTTATAATGAAGAATATTTTGAAGATAATCTGAAGAAGTACGATTTTCTATTTTAAAGAACAGAATGTATTTATTGACTAAATGGTGTTTTTGAACTGTATGTTTACTATTTTCTATTTTTGTTCATGAGATTGGTAAACGAAAAAGAAAATTCAGCGAAATTTTTGAAACCTATTTTATGCTATGTAAAAAAAGATGTATTGGAAATAAAATATATATAAACCAACAAAACTCCCGTCTAACTTGGGAAGTCTGGAATTTTTAGCGATGCGTACATTTCTTTTTAATCCTATCTGAGGGTAAAACTTAAAAAATCATAAATAAAAACAATATCTTACCACTGAATATTGATATAAAAGGTAGATGAAGCTCAAAACTGAAACGACTACAGCTGTTTGAATCACTTTTGATTTAGTCATCTTGCACCGTTCACTATTGCTGAAATACAACCACGGTATTAGCTACTTATTAGCCTACTTATAGCACAGATACTCAAGCCCCGTTGTCGCTATCAAATCTCTATTGGTCACATTTCTTTTTGACAGAACTTTGATCAAAAACTTTGAAGGACCGGCATCTGATTTTTCCAAATAAAAACCAAAAAAACATGTAGGCCAATGGACTTTGACGGGAATTAACCAATAAGAGTTCAGTTTTTGGTGACGAAAGTTTTTATACAAAACAAAAAGACACGATATAGACGGCGGGAAAAGATTAGTGTGTAAAATGACGTGATAAAACATGAACAAACCCTGTTATTAAAGAATTAATTATAACTAATTAGGTAACTAATTCAACATCCAATTCCTCCCTTTTCTTTGATAAGTATCAAATAAACTTAGATTAAGTTCTCTAGTGACGACGTACGTACGCAACATAATCTTAAAGCCATATTTTAAGGTGGAAATAGACTTGAATAATGAGACTCTTTTCACTTATTGTCTCTAAGGTAATATCTCACATAATTAGAGATTAAGAAATTGTTTTTACGCAGTTTAATGCGGAGCTGTAATCTGACATCACAACGAGGGAAGACTGTTTCAACGGTTGTTTAGCATAGGTTGAGTTGGGTACAGCTACGACTGTCCCGCGTGAATTTTTTTTTAACATAATGCCACGCCCCCCCCCCCCCATCCCTGTATTCTGTGACCCATCTTTAAGTCAATTTAATTATTGTTAAGGGTTGTTCAATTAGTAGTTAAAGCCATGTCACTCTATTGCTGGTTGCTTAGTTGTGCTTGGAGGCTATACTTGTACATATTGTAACAATCAATTTGCAATTTGGTGGGGAGGGGAAGGTGATCCTTATATCAGTCTAAAAAAATAGCTCAAAAATTCAATTCTCTCGATAACAACCACAGCGTCTGGTTATGTACCGAATTAACAGACTGGATAATCAAAAAAAAGATCAACGACATTTGAACGACATTTAAGACTTGACATACATACCCATAGTAGTACCCTACCGAGGGTAATCCCGTCATAAATAGCCTAATAACGATCTAATTTAGGACTTGTGGAGTTGAAAAGAAATATATCAAATAATTCTTGTCAAAATGAAACATTACAGGTTTATTTGAAATAATGGTTTAATACAAGGAACTTTGTGATAAACTTGATTTGAAAAAAATAAACATTGAATTAGCAATTTTTTCATATGATATATATCATGAAAAAAGGCAATTCTTTCCAATCATTTAGGGAAATAATTTTATTCCCACATGGCGCCTCATAAACAACAACAAACCTATAAGTTCAGGTTATGGCAATATAATTTCTGACCACAAAGATATTTTAAAATACATCAAGACAAATAAATAGCTTCAAATAATTTTTATAGCTTATTATTTTCATTTTTAATTATTGACAAAAATGGGCAAATAAAATACAAAAATGTTGGTCCAAATGTGTTTATGTCAAACTTGATATGGTTCAGGACCGTTTTCTTACTTTATCCCGTACATAAACCTATTATAATTATGTCATGTACTATAAACGGATACGTTATTATGCGAAATTACGAGTTAATCCGATGATCATTATACCAGTGTTTGGCAACCAATTGTCAAATTGTAAAGTAATTAGTAGTTTCTTTTGGATTAGCTGTGTTACTGATGACACGTGATCACTGGAATATTCCACATTGGTATTATTGGTTTATTCCTATATCGCCCTTCCCACTTTGCCTCTAATTACTTCCTCATCAGCACCTAATACTAACTATAATATTACAGCGCTTTTTTAGTTGTCATCTACCCCTTGCCAGAACTTTAAACCTGGAACGGTTCAGTTCTTGATTTTGACTTTATATGAAACTTTACGTCACGAATATTGATATTAAAGAAGGGTTCCCTTATTTTCATATATATACATATATATACCATAATTTGACCGGCAATACTTATATCAATAGAATGTAGTTTTTTTCTTATGACTGGGAAAAATACCAGTTACCTTAATTAACTCGTAATTAGGCTAATTATGACGGGATTTCCCTCGGTAGGGTACTGCCATAGGTATGTAGTCTCAAATGTCGTTGATCTTTTTTTATGATCATCCAGTCTGTTAATTCGGTACATAACCGGGCTGTGGTTGTTAAGTATGCACGCGTGCGTACTTGCCCACGATCCCCTTAATATTTTCCACAACAACAATGGCATTTTGGTATTCCATTTATTATCTCTTGCAAATGGCAATAAAACGTTTAAATATCACTTTGTAAATACATTATGAATTAATTTAAATAAGTTTTAACTCACTAATAATAAAATACAAAATCAATTCTTATACGCCTTCATTCATATGACGTCATTTGGTCAGGTGAACACAACATGAAGTCTAAATTTAGCGTTTCAAAGCAGATCAGAGTCAAATGGATTCCACAAGCATTTCTACGTCCACATAGGTCTTTTGAACTTGAGAATACATGGATTATTCATTAGAAACCCCAATTAATCAATTAATAAGCTTAATTTGGCTCTAATTAATGAGGGAACCCATCTTTGAATCATTATATTTGTAGGATAAAGACCTACTAGGTCTTCTGTCAGTCAGCATATCTTTTATTACTACGGCCACCAACCAATCAGTAGCCATTTTTATTTTCACCCGAGTTAAATGGACGTCTATATTTACTTCTTTCATAAAGAGTTCTATTAGAAAGAGGTAGATATTGTCGTAGGTGTAACCCGGAAGAAAACAAAAACGGATTACTGCGCTTGCGCATTGACAGACCTTGACCTTTACCCGCGCAATTTGATCATCATCCGATGTTTGATAATGATGTTACTCTGCGTGAAAGGGCGAAGGTCGGTCAATACGCACGCGCGGTGATCCGTTTACACTTCCCCTTTATATTACAACAATTTATCGAGTTTGGTCTGAGAACCGTTCTGTGGTCCAGAATTGGTACCGTTCTGAGAACGTTCGACCTTTTACATAACACGAAATCCACCCGTACAGTTCTGAGAACAGATAAAGTTTGCAGTGTAAAATGGGTTATAGAAAGGCCTACGACAGAAGGGAAACCAGAGGGATACAAAAATTAAATTCAGTACAAAATATATAATTTATCAAAGTATTATAGTATCAAACACCATCGCTTTGGAGGACTATAGTTTGGAAATTTCAATTTAATAAAAAATTCGGGGGAAAAAAACCAATGTATCATTCATCATATTTCGTTACATTTTGAGTGTACAGAGGTTTATCATAGTGCACTGCCAAGAACACCGCGTTAGTTTAATCTTCCCTCAACACCGAACCTGAAGAAATGATATTCAGATATTCTCTAACATACCAGAGAACATTTGGATAGCTTTAGGGGAGGAAGAATCTGGGACGAAGGAGAGGTCTAGACAGTGAGGCAGAGGCTGAGGTTTATTTTGTATTAGAATCACTTTCAAGGATTATCTGTTCCCATGAATAACATAACAACATCCGATAAATCCAAAAAAAAACTTTCTTATCCATAAAAATGCAATTAATTATTGAAAAACGCTTAATCGATAAGTTCAAATATCCTCATATTGCCCGTTCATGAGAGCTTCATAGTTTATGTCCATTCTAAGCCCAGTATTACTTTAATTGGCATTCAAATGTTCATAAACTGGAGTTACTTTATCGGAAAAATAATTTAAAACATTAATGTCGCGCAGCAATAAAAGCAAAAACTCATTCTGAGCGAATAAATAAAGACAAATTGGCGATTTTTAGGAGAAAGTCATATGATAACTGTTCCAGTTTAAAGAATGAAAGGACTTACCCAAGTTTGTAAGTTGTTGAGACCGCCATTGTCTCTTGTATACTCTGTTATCTAGTCTCCATAAAGGGTCAAACTGAAGGAGATAACATTGTCATTTATAAACAAATTGATATAATGTCTCATATCTTTGACGACTGATATTTTATGGACACATCATCTATATTAAATTAACACATAGAATTATCAAAATTCAGATGGAATTGAATCTATCATTCCATGCAATTTTCTTAAGGCCTATATTTGTTTAAAATATTTTATTACTATGGTACAAATCAATTCTTACAAGAAATAATCCATTTTGGAAAAGCCGAGATTTTTGGTTATCCGGCAATTGATCCAAAGAAAAAAGAGAAAAAAGGAAATTTAAATTTGATAAAAAATGGAAATAAATAGTTTGTCCATATCAATTTAGTAATTTGAAATAAATAACAATTAATAATGCATGTAAAAAAATGTGCTAAAATGCATAGACTCTAGGTGTCCACCAGACTGGGGTGGTCATCACCATTAAGTTTGTCCGCCTATAAGCACAACGAGGCTGTAGGCAAATACAGCTGGGCTGATAAATTTGAGACTTTGTTAACATAATAATTTGTGATATACATGTATATTTGATCATAGACTTACTGACTTTGAGGAATGAAGACAGGTGTTGATCGTGATGTTTTGAATACTAATTTAAAGATCAAACAGTAAGCTGATTTAGATGTGAATAAAATATATCCGTGTATTCCAGAACTATTAGATTTGAAAGTATACCGGATAAGTGAACAAGATCAACAAATAGGGTAAGTAAGCGGGATCTACAAAATTCAAATTCATATTCTTTATTACCTTGGACATTTCTGCCCATCAGATACAAAATACAAAAAAAAACAAACAAATTTACAAAAACAACATATTTACATATAAACAGAGTAACACACGGAGAGTGACATTCACGATAGTTGATTCGATCTCTTTTTATTTGACTGACTAAGAAACATACCGAGTTTTTTTATTTCAGAATAAGTTTCACTAGATAAGGCCGTACAAAGTAAATTGTCTGTTTTACAGGCCCCGCGCGCTCCGGTAAAATACCCCGCGCTCCAAAACTATTTATTGACATTTTGGAATAATTAATAAATAATGCGCGCGCGTCTCCAAAATTGTGTGTAAAATAGAGTTATTTCCCCGTTCCCGAAAATATTTTTTACCATAATTATCTCCCTTGACGTTTACCGAAAAACCGGAAGTGGCTTAGAATGCGTTTTTCATCACCGATAAAAAGATTTTCTTCTACAACTTTAAACTGAAATTGATTCTGATACAATTTAACGTTGGAAAATGCAATTATTTGCTGAAGGAAGCACAATTATGAAAATTATTCACACTTTCGTGAGGACAATCCAAACATTAAATTAATCTTAATCTTGATGATTTCATTTCTGGATAATAATGGTGGAACAAATCGAGACCCGTTACAATTACAAGTAAAAGAATGCACCGGGTTTTTTTCTGCCATTGATTTGAAAAAGTTAATATTTATGGAAAAATGGAAACGAATACAAGAAAATACGAATTTTATACGTTCGAGTACGATCGATTTTCTCATTATTGGTATCACTCAACACATACCGCTTTTCTCAAGTTAAAACCGGAAGTACTCCGTTGGTACGAGTTATCGAAATGAAATGAAATGAATGGAGTTTTATGTCCTACTTTTCTGCACGAGTTATCGAAAAATCGGCATTTGTAACATAATTATTAAAATAGAAGTTCGATCTAATCAGATTGTTTTGTTCTTGCCATGTGATGTATGACAATTTGTTCCAAAATTTCCAATAATAATAATTAGTACCACACAATGGCATTTTAAAATATAGTTTACAGATGGATAGAAATGGATTAGTACTGTAGTGTAGTAGAATAACATTGTCTTGACATAATATTATCAACCCTGATGCACCCTAAGTGCATCATTGTCAGAGGTAGTAAATATGTTGGAATGATTATGTTTATGTGAAGTTGAAAGGTAAAAAGGTTCTGTTATTTCTATCAACTAATAACATTCAAACTCTAAAAACATCTGATAGTTGCATCTGAATGGAGATTTAAATCTATTTCTTAAATTGTAGAAATAAATAATAAATAGCTTCGCTCGCTCTGATTTTTTCTGGTGCCAAATTTAAAAAAGCGCTTATAAATAATAAATAATAAATTCGCCCTCTCGCCCCATTTTTTTAAAAAAAAGGCCTGTAAAACAGACAATTTACTTTGCACGGCCTAATAATTGGATTAATTTAAGCATGCTTGGGTTCTCATAATAATACCTTTTTATACACTTTTTTCTGATTTCTTCATAAGATGGACAAATCAATATAAAATGCTTTTCATCTTCAATTTCTTGTAAGTTACACATAGTACAGATTCGATTTTGGCGTGGAATATCAAAATATCTACCAGTCTCTAAACAAAGGTTATGAGCTGAGAGTCGGATTTTGGAAATATGTATCAAATAATGTTTTTGGATTGGTTTGGTTAGATATGATTGTAGTTTAAATTCTCTGACTAAATGTATGTATAAAGCTCCTTTACTGCTTTTACTTATTTCTTCGTAACATCGTTGCCTAAAAATATCGTATATTCGTTGTTTGATGATTTGTGAAGAATTTACATGGAGTTGAGGGGTGTCCCAAATATATCCTAGACCAATCTCAAAAAGATTACTTTGTATATTTAAAAGCCAATGATCTTGGTTATCATACATATCATATAAACAATTCCTTAATAAAATATTATCAGTTTTCATTGACTTGATCCAGTATTTCATAATTCTGACTAATCTTACAGTTGCTAGAGGATATCTACCTAATTCATAGTATATCATATAAGTTGATGTGGACCTTTTAACATTTAAAATAGACTTCAAAAATAATAGGTGTATTTTTTCTACTTCTATAGCTTTGTGAAATCCCCATATTTCACATCCGTAACTTAAAACACTACATACATATGTGTCAAAAACAGACAATTTTGTTTCTATGTTAAAATAATTTATATTACATACATTCAAAACCGAAAAAAGTGCTTTCCTGCCTTGTTTTGCTATTTGCTGTTGAGTTTGTGAAAATTTTCCATTGAAATTCATTACAATACCTAAATAATTAAAACTATTTACAATTTCTAGCTTTTCATTATTAAAGAACCACAATTCATTGTCTTTTATTTTCCCCCCATTTCTAAAGACTACTATTTTTGTTTTATTAGTGTTTACGGTCAAATTCCACTTTCTTGTGTAAGAACTTAAAGAATCTAATAACTCTTGTAAACCTGATATGCTTTCTGAGAATAGTACTTTATCGTCTGCATACATAAGGAGAAATAAATTCATTGCGTGCAAACTCAAATATTTACAACCATCGGTATTAAAAGCAGATTCACAATCATTGATATAAATTGAAAATAATAAAGGTGATAATATTTCTCCTTGGAATAATCCGTTACTACTATCAAAAAACTCTGAAAAATCTCCATTTGATCTTACACAACATTTGACCTTATCATTCAATGATCTAATAACACGAAATAATTTTCCTTCTATTCCTTCTTGTATTAATTTATACCATAAATTAACCCTTTGAATTAAATCGAAAGCTTTGGAATAATCGACAAAACAGCAATATAAACGCTTCTTAGCTTTAAGAGTTCTATTAATTAAAGATTGGAAAACGAATATCGCATCTGTAGTTGATAATTTTTTTCTGAATCCAAATTGAGCGTTTGAAATAATATTATTCTTGTAATCATAAGCCAATATTCTATTATTCAAAATTGATGTAAACAGTTTGGCTATACAGCAAACAAGCGTGATACCCCTATAATTGTCAGGGTTAGTGACGTCACCTTTTTTAAAAACAGGTATGATAGTACCAATACTCCATGAAGAAGGGTAACAACCAGAGTCTAAAATGTTGTTAAATAATTTATAAAGGCATGGTAGGAGTTCATTGCTACATTTAATGAGGATTTCATTGGGGATGCCATCGTGACCTGTTGCTTTATTTAATTTAAGTTTTTTAATGGTATTTATGATTTCATCTTTTGTTATAATGGTATCAAGTTCAGAGTGCATAGAATGAGGGTTATGTGTATCATAATTTTCAACATATTCTATTATAGATTTATCCACTTCAGGAGTAATTGAATTGATTTGATTAAACTGTTTATAAAAATTCATCAATAGGGATCGAACTACAGATTGGAGATTTTCGTTGACTGAATAATTTATAAAAGGTTTTTGGATTATATTGTCTCATTTTATTCAACATATTTCCATTTTGTGCCAAATATTTGCGTTTTAGTTTTCTTTCTAGATTTCTATATTGTTTTTTACTCTCAATTAATGTCTTGTGATTATCTTTATTTTTATTTCGATTGAACACAAAAAGTGAGTGCTTATAAGCCGAAAACCTTTCCTTACACGTGTCATTAAACCATGGTTTGTGAACTTTATACTTCTTACATGATTACAAAAAGGGCAACTCTTAAAGATCAAGTAGAGTAAGTATACAAGTATAACAATTAAAGTAATTATACAAGATTAACAACTAAAGTAGGTGTACAAGATAAAAAATTAAAATAATTATACAAGATTAACAACAAGAGTAAGTATACAAGATTAACAACTAGAGTATGTATACAAGTATACCAATTAAAGTAATTATATAAGATTAACATCTAGAGTAGGTGTACAAGATAAAAAATAATTAATTATACAAGATTAACAACTAGCGTAAGTATACAAGATTAACAACTAGCGTAGGTGTACAAGATGAACAACTAGAGTAAGTATACAAGATTAACAACTAGAGTAAGTATACACGTATACTAATTAATGTAATTATACAAGATTAACAACTAGAGTAGGTGTACAAGATAAAAAATTAAAATAATTATACAATGTTAACAACTAGCGTAAGTATACAAGATTAACAACTAGGGTAAGTATACAAGATGAACAACTAGAGTAAGTTTACAAGATTAACAACTAGCGTAAGTATACAAGATTAACAACAAGCGTAGGTGTACAAGATGAACAACTAGAGTAAGTATACAAGATTAACAACTAGAGTAAGTATACAAGTATACTAATTAAAGTAATTATACAAGATTAACAACTAGAGTAGGTGTACAAGATAAAAAATTAAAATAATTATACAATGTATACAAGATTAACAACTAGCGTAAGTATACAAGATTAACAACAAGCGTAGGTGTACAAGATGAACAACTAGCGTAAGTATACAAGATTAGCAACTAGCGTAAGTATACAAGATTGACAACTAGCGTAAGTATACACGATTGGCAACTAGCGTAAGTATACAAGATTGGCAACTAGCGTAAGTATACAAGATTGGCAAAAGTTAAAAAAGAAATTAAAATTTAATGCAAAAATTGAACCTTCGCGCCTCCGGGCCCATGGACCTCATCCACTACCACGTCTCACAAGCTGCGCTAACAACGCTCTATTTTGCGCTTTAAAAAAATGCATTTGGCCGATTCCAAAAATAAATTGAGGAAGCCTTTATTACATTACAACGCATTACAAGGATTTTATTTCAATTATTCGCTCAACAAACTGATAAGCGAACATTTTCAAGTATTTTTAAGACTTTGTGATCAACTCACGACATTATGTTCATCAACAATAAAAACATCCAGGCTCTTTATTGGGAATTAAAAAAAGAGAGATCACTGAATGCTCGTAATACGTCTAATAATTCTTTATCTAAACGTCCACATAATGCCCAGGTTCTCAAATTTGTTTTGCCAATCACCACTAAGCGAATTTCCAATCGAGCCATTCACCCCTCGAGACTTGAGTTCATAATATATTATACGTGACGTAATATAATATTATGTGAGAAGAGACATCTTTACACATAATAAATACTCAACAAAACCACAACTCCGGAAATGCTAATGCTGGAATTCTGCACTCTGCACAGTGAGGTCACTTGAGAAATATAGATACCGATTAAATGCGACCTGAAATTTGCCATCTTTATCCCGAACATACTACCTCTCTATAGGTAAGTCACTGTACAAGCACTATTATATTTGAAGCCTTAACTCGAGTGTGTCTATAAACGACTGGACGTTTTTCCATCGTGTAAACCCCTCCGACAGGAAACCGGATAGAAAAATAAGAAAATTCTGAAGATACATTTGTCCCTTAACTTATCTACAATTTTAATGTCATTTTATCGTGCAACTATCCAAAACGAGTTAAAAGGTTTCCGTAAACAGTTTATTGTCGCTTTTTGGTTGTAATTGAAATGCTTGATGTCAAACTATACATCAAATTGTAAATTAATATGTATTGAAAGTTGAATAGTGAACCAATATAAGGTTAAACACCAAAACAACACTCCATGTTCAAACACTCCTTTTAAACCAAATTTCGGTTGAACAAGGTAGGTCAATATACAAAGCAGTAAAAGATTACTTAGAACTCTTTAAATGTCTGATTTACAATGTTTTTAATAATAACTTAACTGGCGGCGTGCGTACCAAGTCTTGTGGCGCATTGCCACGGCCAAAGTTTGCGAGAAGAATGAAATATTAGTAAATAAAAAACAGAAAAACTTTGCCTGTCTTTTTATTAGTGACATTCAGAAGCCAATATGAATCTGTGATTAAGCGCTAAATATACGGCATACTTCAAATTAACACTTTTCCAAAAACATAGACATTGGAATCTTTTCCAAATTGAAAATAATCAAATATCTTCTGAACTCACAAAAATCTATAGATTTGTCACTTTCTTAAATTCCACTCCACTTGTATTTTGGTTAGCAGCAATAATCAAATAACACACTGCAAGCTTCTTAATTCGAAAAGTCCCTTAAACACACATAGATTTTTGATCCACATCTCCGTAAACCCATCGTGGTCACTACCATGAAGATTCGGAACAGTTCCTCCTGCATTGCTCGAATTTCTTTTCAGTACATTCTAAAAATTCTAAGTTAAGACGAAAACAAATTAATAGTCATACTTATAATCTTACTAAACGTTTTATATGGTCCAAGTTTGACCAAATAAATCACAATATATACCCTGAACCTTACACTTCCTACCGATATATCACATTTTGGTAGTGAGCTTGTTCGATGCACTTCCGCTTTCGTTTTATATCAGAACATTTTTTTCGTCCTTTAACATATATTATTGTATTCTTATTTTGTCTTGTCTAGTTATATTCATTAAGAGTGCACACAGGCGAAGCAGATTTTTGCAAGCTTTTAGCTTGTTTCTGTATCGTCATTTTATTTGTTTCTATAACTTAAAAACGTAAAACGATAAAGAAATGCCGTTTTTAAAGTAGTGCCCAATGCATCAATTGTAGAGCGATTAAGAAATACCACTGTTAAAAATAGTGCTCAATACATCAATTGTAGAGCGATATAGAAATACCACTGTTAAAAATAGTGCTCAATGCATCAATTGTAGAGCGATTAAGAAATACCACTGTTAAAAATAGTGCTCAATACATCAATTGTAGAGCGATATAGAAATACCACTGTTAAAATAGTGCTCAAAATATCAATTTTAGAGTGATATAGAAATACAACTGTTAATATAGTGCTCAATACATCAGTTTTAGAGCGATATAGAAATACAACTGTTAAAATAGTGTTTAATGCATCAATTATAGAGCGATAAAGAAATACCACTGTTAATATAGTGCTCAATGCATCAATTGTAGAGAGCTTAATAAACACCAATGTTAAAATAGTACTGAATGCATCAATTGTAGAGTGATATAGAACTACCGCTGTATAAATATTGCCCATTGCATCAACTGTCAAACGATAAAGAAATGCCGTTTTTGAAATAGTGCCCAATGCATTAATTTTAGATTGATACAGAAATAGAACTGTTAAAAAAGTTCTCAATGCATGTTTTAGAGCGATATAGACATACATGTACATCTGTTAGAATAGTGTTCAATGCATCAAATGTAGAGCGATAAAGAAATACCACCTTTGAAATAGTTCCAAATCTATCAATTGCATAACGATAAAAAATATCACTGTTAGTTAAAATAGAGCATAATATATTAAAATAGTGCTGAATGCATCAAAAGTAAAGCGATAAAAAATTCCACTGTTAAAATAGTGCTGAATGCATCAAAAGTAGAGCGATAAAGAAATACTACTGTTAAAATAGTGCTGAATGCATCAAAAGTAGAGCGATAAAGAAATACTACTGTTAAAATAGTGCTGAATGCATCAAAAGTAGAGCGATAAAGAAATACTACTGTTAAAATAGTGCTGAATGCATCAAAAGAAGAGCGGTAAAGAAATACTACTGTTAAAATAGTGCTGAATGCATCAAAAGTAGAGCGATAAAGAAATTCCACTGTTAAAATAGTGCTGAATGCATCAAAAGAAGAGCGATAAAGAAAAACTACTGTTAAAATAGTGCTGAATGCATCAAAAGTAGAGCGATAAAGAAATACCACTGTTAAAAAAGTGCTGAATGCATAAAAAGTAGAGCGATAGAGAAATACTACTGTTAAAATAGTGCTGAATGCATCAAAAGTAGAGCGATAATGAAATACTACTGTTAAAATAGTGCTGAATGCATCAAAAGTAGAACGATAAAGAAATACTACTGTTAAAATAGTGCTGAATGCATCAAAAGTAGAGCGATAAAGACACACATCTGTTAAAATAGTGCTGAATGCATCAAAAGTAGAGCGATAAAGAAATACCACTGTTGAAATAGTGCTCAATGCATCAACTGTAAAACGATAAAGAAATACCACCTTTGAAATAGTTCCCAATCTATCAATTGTATAAAGATAAAAAAAATACCACAGTTAAAATAGAGCATAATATATAAATTGTAGAGCGATATAGAAATATCACTGTTAAGGAAGTGTCCAATGCATCAAATGTAGAGCGATATAGAAATACTACTGTTAAAAATAGTGCCCAATGCATCAAATCTCAATAAAAACTCAATATTACATCCGAAATGTCACAGATAAAATAGTTGTCTAAATGACCTAAATATTGCCTGACCAGCTGATAATTTACTAGAATAAAACGTTACAAAATTTTGACAACAAATTTTGGTAAAATATTCACTCCATGTGATAAAGTTTCTATTAAAAGCCTTTTTTAAATATCAATTCGACCCTTCAAATAATCATTCTAGGGTAGCGATTTCACTGGAAAATAACTGAATAGATTTTAATGCTTTAGATTGCGACATATTTCCATTGTTTCATTAAGATCTGTTCAGGGCCACTTTAACCTAATTTTTGTTGCGTGGCAAATAAAATTTGTCACGCTTTGTTTTCGTTCGGATTTTTTTTTTTTTTTTTTTTTTGCAGTGCGTTCTTCGAACGCACTGCTTTGTTTTCGAAATGACTATTTTTTTTTTTTGTCTCTTTCTGGTCACGCTCCCCAGCCATAACTGCAAATGTCTTACACAATCTAGCGTGATATTGTAACGTAATCTTGTGCTCGTTGTTGTTTAAATGTAAAATGACGCATTTTTGTTCTACCGGAAATGACGTAGAACGTCACAAATTTTATTTTTGTTTACTAACTCGCGGCTCGTTATTTTATCCAATCTGGTTCGGACTTTTTTTATTTACTACTTATAACTTAGATTTACATAATAGCAGTTTAAAAATTTTGAAATTTTTACTTTTGTTGCTGACTTTTGAATTTTAAAATTTAACACTTTTTCTAACTTTTGCAATTTTGATTAGATCGAAATCAAAATTTGCAGTTAGATAAACATTTTTCTTGTCAAGAAAAATCTGTTTTCAAAATGTCGACATCACTTCCGGTTTCGGCGTCATACGTCGCTAAACTTCGAATTTTCACTTCCGGAATTCTAAAGATATTTGAATTTTTTTTTTTGCAATTAGTTACTATTAACCCATAATGATTTTATAATTAACAAAAATTGAACCGGAAGTAACAGATCAGTCGCCATCATTAAACCACTTACTTTTGTAAAGTGAAAAATTGGGCCTTAGGGGTTAATCGGACAATTGTAATTTTGATGTCTATGCAATCTTCAATCGATTGCTAACAATTCTTAGGAAGCCGAATTTTGAATTTCGATTTAGCTTACCTTTCATTTCCGGTTCTTTTTTTTCACTCAGTGCCTAATTTTCCAACGTTCATATATCGTGACCTTGACCTTCGGTGACCATGTGACCTGCACAAAAGTTGTTACCCTTGTCGAGATCTTTTCCATTGATGTCTTCATTTTTGTTGTGAAATGTCAACTTCCGGTTTTACAGCCATTTGAAAATTGCACTTTTTAACTTCAAAGAGCTCTGTCACGTGACCTCATTTACATACGTCAAAATTTCTTTTATGTCCTTATTACGCGTAATTTATTCTTTCCAATGGTGTATAACACTTTATATTTTGATCAAAATTGCGCTTTTAAATATTAGAAAATTTTGTTCTTAGTTCTATATTAATTGTGCGTGATTTATGAAAAAGCACGTGTTTTTTTTTAAATTTACGTCTTATTTTTTCACAAAAATTGGTAGATGAGTAGACAAAAAATTATCATTAAAGATTCCGATAAAACATTTTCCGAAATTAGCCGGAAACGTCCGAAAATGACCAAAAAATGAAGAAAATCACAGAAATCGGAATTTTCGGATTAAATTTTTGCACAAACTTGCAATTTTTTTATTCCACAGAATTAGTACCATCAATATCTTCATTTTGTATGTATGCCATTTATGCAAATTCCTAACCGTTTGATCGCCATCTTGAAATATGCAAATTATTGAAAAAATACTACTCGTCCGCCATTTTTAATCCTATTTTTTCAGACTTGTTTTAAAATATAATTTGGATAATTATCTAGGTCCTCTAGTGGCATATTTTTCGATTTCAAATTTGTCTTTGGACCAGGTCCTGCCAAAGTTTTTCAAAACTGACTTCCGTCTGAAAGTTCATAACTTTTGAACTCTACCATATGCATCCTTTTGATCTCAAAACAACATCATCAGAGAGGCACTGGACTGGAATCCCCAAGGGCATAGAAGACAAGGACGACCTTTACATAGCTTGAAAAGAATAAGACTGAAAGAGCTAGGAAGGATTGGCAAGACCTGGAATGAAGCAAAAAGAACAGCTCATAATAGAGTGAGATGGAGAACGTCTGTAGCAGCCCTATTCTCCGCAAGGAACGAAGAGGACTAACTTACTAATATGCATCCTTTATTTTTCTGCACAATCATCTTCATTGGCTAAAGGTTCATATGATACCTTGATTTCTAATTTTAGTACAGAACATATGGATTAATAGGGATCCAAAAATTGGTAATTTGCATATTTCTCGTATCTTCAGATGGTTATATCTCATGAACAAGACTCTCGGCAACATTCTAATTGACATTATTGGGTGTGATTTTTATCAGCTTTCTAACAATATCTTTATTTTAGCTATAGACCGAAAACTGATGAAAATACGCCTAGTAGAAAATAAGCGATTTTAACATTCATATTTTTTTTATATTTAGTTCTATTTAACTTAAAAACAAAATTCGAACAGATTTATAATGTGCAAATTCCCAGCTTTCAAGCAATATATAAATCATTATGTATAAATAAAAATTGCGAAAAGTTTAAGAATAAAATTACACTCTAATTAAACAGATATAAATGCAACAGGTCATAAAATCTGATTGTGTTAATTTCTTATCTTTTGGTCAAGACACAAATTTTGACATTTCCAGTTAAAGTATCCCCAACCAATCAAAACAAGTCATTAGACTTTGTGGGCGTGGTTAAACCCAGATATTTTACATCACTGTGTGTATTTTTCTTTCAATCGAAATAGGGTCTCGGAGGATCAGTCAATATGTGTTATTTTGATGGACATGTATATAGAATCTATAACCGATTGCCGAAATTTATATGGAAACTGATTTTTGAATTTTTAATTTGATTTTGATTTAATTACGATTAAAAATTATAAAAACTTCGAAGGTGTATATTGTGACGTTGACCTTTGGCGATCTTTATACATGTACCTGTACATATGTGATACGTTCTATCCAATGACATATTAAGCTTTATAGCAAAATGTAAACTTTCGGTTTATCGGCATTTAAAAATTGCGAATTTTTCCTATAAAACGGTCAATTCACAAATTTTGACATTTCCAGTTGAAGTTTCCAAAACAAGTCAATGGACTTTGTGGGCGTGGTTAAGCCCAGATATTTTTACATCACAAACCTTAATGATTGCCAGTCTATTAACAAGCTCAAATGTCACGTGTTAAATCATGAATAAATCATCTCTCCCAATAATCGCAAAATCAATCTACATCCTTAAATGACAGCCAGGAGACCAACAAATTCTAAATAGCCCGAAAGCTGCAGAACTGTTACAAACAGGTCTAGTTATTCTTTCCAATGGTGTATAACACTTGATTTTTGATCAAAATTACACGTTTAAAATTTGCAAATTTTGTAATTTCTTCTATACTAACTCTTTAAATCGAAAAAGGGTCTCGGAAGATAATTCAATTTGTGTTATTTTGATGTACATGTATATAGAATCTATTGCCGAAATATATATGGAAACCGATTTTTGAATTGTTATTCTGATTTTGATTTTTTTACGATTAAAAATTAATCCAGTTAAAATGATTCAAAGATATTATATATCTTAAATAAAAGGAATGATTGTTCATTTCTCGTTGTGGGCGATGTATGATATGGAATATTTGGAAGGAAATGACAACCTTTAGAATTTTAAATGATATTCTCTTAAGCAAAAATAATGTACAATTGAGAGGACTAGTGGTATAAGGGACGCAACTCTATAAAATACTCTCTTAAAGATGTAAAGCCGCGCTGTTAATTTGATGGCTCTATGTTATACCATGGCAACTTGCCACAAATTGCAGGATCTAATGTTCCTACTACACCTAAATTAAGATTGATAAATAAATAAATAAACAAATTAAAAGTATCAACGATCTGGAAAGTTAATTTAATCCGAGATCAATTTGTATTCTCAAATAAGGTGTTATGTCCCTTTATGACCACAAATTTGTTTTTTCGACGTTTTGTTTTACACACTAATTAAACAGATATAAATGTTACAAGAAGAGTTAAGAAGATAATGCAACAGGGCAAAAAGTCAAATTGTCTTAATTTCTTATCGTTAGGGCAAGACAAATTTTGACATTTCCAGTTTAAGTATCGCAACCAACCAAAACAAGTCATTATACTGAGTAGGCGTGATTACGTTCTATTTTAAATGACAGCCAGGAGATATAACACATTCTAAATATCTCGGAAGCTGCACAATTGTTACAAACAGGTCTAGTTATTATTATGGAATTGGATATTATAAATGCAACGTTTCACCCATGCAATAGAAGGGACGCGCACTGCCTTGGTACCGTCTAACGGTTCTAGTTTTTTTTTTTTTTTTTTTTTTTTTTTTTTTTTTGGGAAGCTCGCTAGCCCAAACGGAAAAAGATAGACTATTTTTGTTTTCACCAATGGTTTTTATATGGGCTGGAATCAAAAATGAATATCTAACATAATATTTTCGCTAACCCGAAAGTGGCTAATTGCATAATATGCAAATAAGATTTCAAGCTAGCTCGGGCCCTAATAGTCGGATCGGTCTGAAATTTACAGGATATAGATAGATAGGCAGCGCAATTAAGACTACATCATCAAAATTTTTTGATCACTTCCGGTTTGGGCGTGGGGACTTCCGGTTTTTTCGTCTCATGTCGGGCGACCCTGCTTCCCATGTAATTCAAGAATCTAAACAAAAACAGTATATTTAAGCTATACTAAATTATTTTAATCCCCTGAGACGAAGAAAAATTAAATTGAATGTTGCGCATGCGCAGTTTTCAAAAATGGCAAATTTTCTTAAAAATTTAATAAGTCCGCCAATTATTGACCGATTTTTATGATTTTGGTGTCTATCAAAACCTTGATACTTTATCTAAAAAATGTTGGGAACAGAATTTTGATTTTCGAATTTGAATTTTTTTTATGCCCGTTCGAATTTTTCAAAAATTTAAAACTCTATATCTCGTGACCTTGACCTTCAATGACCTTGACATTTGAGATGTAGAATGTCCTTGACCTCAGCTGTCTATAGATGTGCTGATATTGCATGACAAATATTAACTTCCGGTTTTATAGCCCACAGAAATCTGATTATTTTGCAATTTTGGACGGTTATATTACACTTTCGGGCTCTAATGTTCGGATCGATCTGAAATTTACAGGATATAGATAAATACGCAACACAATTAAAAACATATCATCAAAATTTTTTGATCACTTCCGGTTTGGGCGTGGGGACTTTCGGTTTTTTATCTCATTTCAGGCGACCCTACATCCCGTGTAATTCAAGAATGTAAGCAAAAACAGTATATATATTAGCTATACAAAATAATTTGTATCCCCCGAGAAGAAAAAAATTCCAATTGCTAGTTGCGCATGCGCCATTTTTCCGAGAATGGCAAATTTTCTTTAAAATTTAATTAGTCCGTCATTTATTATTTATGCCCGTTTGAATTTTTTAAAAATTTGAAATTCTAAATCTTGTGACCTTCACCTTCAATGACCTTGAAATTTTCCATATAGAATGGCCTTGACATCAGCTGTCTATAGATCTAACAATATTGTTACGCTTGTTCCACAATTGGAGGCTGAAAAGTACCGGAATTGAAAGCTAGCAGGTTAGAAGTTTCAAAATGTTCGAAATCCATGGGATAACGCATAGTTGCCACGCTCGGAGCTGTTAACAGTTCTAGTATCTTATTATTATCAGTCAATGGGTTATATTGATCTTCATATTTGTCAATGTAAATACATAGATGGAGATCCGAAATACTGTATATTTGTTGACCTAAAATACGGAAGTACATGTAATGTGGACAGCTTAATTTTATGTGACTAAATAGGCTTATCCCTTTTCGACTAGCACGAGCGTTCTTTTTTACGCTTTGCTGTCTTCTACCACTTCAAGAATGCTTGATCGATTGTATTACATCGTTCCCTCTCTAAATGCTTATTTTCTATTTCATGAGGTTTTATCTCTTATCCTTTTGGATACAATTGGACACAATGGACTGACTGTATATAAACACTTAAATTGTCCAAAAATTCTACAAAGCACCTCTGGACTAGTAAGACGAAATATCTCACAGTCGCAGGCCTACAAGTTGAAATCGAAACTCCTGTCGATATATCATACAAATACAACGCATACTGGCCCAATAACAATATGGCCTGACCACAGAAGAATGCTAATTGTTTAGCGTAGCAGGAATAAGTTCGAGGACAGATAATCTAGACATCTAGGGTCATCAGATATACATTTATACGCATCAAGATCACTCCTTGAGTGTCTAAGACGACAGTACGTCATCTCTGGGAGTGTATTCTCTAGATCAAAATAGGTTAGGCTATTACAGAATGTAAAGAGTTATGGCATTGGACAAGGTTCGATCGAGTTCTCTTTTATTCGTCTTGATTGCAAACTGGATATATTTTAACAGGTGATACCAAACAAGATTTAAGTAACAGTCATGTTTATAAACCAGTCTATAGATTAATTTCGTATTTCGGATTTATTTATTTTTTTCAATAATAGGCGATATGAAAATTAGCTTCCGGTTAAGCCTCAAATGACGTAATTACGTAACTTCCGGTCTATAACAGCTGCGTGAAAAGTGAAAACTGTTTTATAAATAACTTGTCAAGATATATTGGATCATTGTCTACCTTTTCTTGGAGACCGATTTTTAAATTTCGTATTTTTTTTCAAAAGTAGGTCACTTTAGCGGCTACGGAAGGTGTGACCCACTTAATCTATGACCTTGAAAATTAGGTCAAATAATATTCAATATATAGTCTACGAGTAGGTATTTTAATTTGGCTTACTTAAAAAATTCATAGAGAAAAGTGTACTTAAATACAGCAAAAATTAATAATTTTCATATTTACGCCATCTTTAACCGTTACGGAAGGTGTGACATAATTATTTTAAGACTTTGAAAACTAGGTCAAATGATATTCAATATATTGTCTAGATGTAGGTCATTGCAAATTTAGCCTACAAAATATTTTTTATACGTTCATAATTGTAAGCAAATCTAGTATTATTTTGTGTTTTCGACGTCTTTCTGGAGACTATCTTGCCAGGCTCGCCGGTCGAGCCCGTTGTCTCGGTGCCGAATTTTTAGCTTATCACTGCCCGTTACAGAGTAGTTATCCCACATGACATCTCCAAAATCAATCGTTGACAGGATGAAATATTGTATATATGTAACATTGCTGAATTTGCATCTTACAACTAATGCAGACCATTAATACATAATATTCAATACAGCCTAGGAAGGAAGCTATAGCAATTTGGGTTTAATTTATCAATTTGGTAGTCTCATTTTAAACGTAACGACAGGGTGGGGATTAAACTTGACAGACAAAGGAAACTTAGACAAAGGAACTTTACTAGGGATAAAAACAAGGGCAAGGGATAAGGAAAGGCATGCATAGCTAGGGTTTGATGATACGGATCTAGACAGTAAAGAGAGATTTAGGGTACATCTTGCTTTCTATAGTGCAGACCTAGTTATTGGAACGTATTACATTACAGTCTCCTAAGTCAGCGCCAGTCTGTCTGCAGTTCCTGTTTACAATAAAGATATTTTCCTGTATGCACCACCATCCAGAGTACAGACTCTCAGGTATTCAAGATTCACAAATAGGCTTTACAATGCATAAAAATCTAATACAAAGGGTTTATTTACAACAAAAACATTTTACAGGCTCTATACGAACTGAGCAAACTGAGCTTTTGACAGAATATAAAAGAGTATATAATACCACCATCCAGAGTACAGACTCTCAGGTATTCAAGATTCACAAATAGGCTTTACAATAGATACCAATCTAATACAGAGGGTGTACTTACAAAGGGTTTATTTACAACAAAAACATTTTACAGGCTCTATACGAACTGAGCAAACTGAGCTTTTGACAGAATATAAAAGAGTATATAATACCACCATCCAGAGTACAGACTCTCAGGTATTCAAGATTCACAAATAGGCTTTACAATAGATACCAATCTAATACAGAGGGTGTACTTACAACATTTATAATTTACAGACTCTAAACGAACTGAGCAAAACTGAGCTTTGACAGCAAGTATTCAAGATTCACAAATAGGCTTTACAATAGATAAAAATCTAATACAAAGGGTTTACTTACAACATTCACAATTTACAGACCTTTGGTATATGAACTGAGCAAACTTGCTTTTGACAGCATTTAAATGAAATATTATTAAACCATAGCAATGTTATCAAAGTGACCCTCATACATAATTATATTACAGATATCTCGACGTTCCGAGTGACAAGTTTTTGTTCAAGAATATTGTTTGGGAAAGAAGGCTGAACAGACACCAATGTCCTTATCATTAACAGTATAGTGCCGCTTACCTGAATTCATGAAAAATTACTCGTTCTGGCCAATAATCAATGTTTCCTAATATTCCTAAATAAGCCACACAGTTCAAACAGTAGTTGACATATCTTATCAGGTATTACAATAGATATATAATAGTCAGCTTTTCTCTCATAAATAGGATTAGACCAGTCAACGCGGAGGTGGAGGGGTTGAGTAGTATGGAGGTCAGAATAAAATTCAGTGAAGAAATCACTAATACCGTAATGCAAAAAACATGTACTGTACTGTAGATAATAAGTAGAATAGATAGACCTCCCACTACTGCTTACTACTGTTTAGATAGTCTTTGACGTCCAGACTTTTCGTCAAAGACAAAACATATGTCGTCGAAGCTGTTCGTGGACAATAGGAGCTGGATGATAGAGGCCAATTCTTAGAATACATGTAACAATTTTTATTCTAAACTTGACAAATACGGAGCTTCGGTGGAAGGGTATCCTCTGAATGGTCATACAGTAACAGTACATAATTATATCATACATCTGGTTTATTGCCAATTGTCATACAGTTGATTAGGATCTAATTAAAGCACCCACCTCAATCTGAAATGGTTAGGACCCAAAGACTTTGTGTCAAGGTTAGCTTACTATAACCTCGTGAAATTTATACGGGGAGTAGTAATATTGATATATATACATGTATTCGTGTACTCCAAAATGAAAATAAGGTGTAAGAGATAATATAAGATGAGAAACTGTTTAATGAGGTAGTATGCACAGTTTACATTATCAAATATCAAAATCAACATAATTGATATCTGAAAAACATGTTCAACTGCAGCCCATGTGTCCTATAATATTTTCGGGTACATAGGAATATACGATTCAGTGCTTTTACAATTGAAATAGTCATGCTTAATTCCTAAAAAAGCTCATGAAAATTACCTTTTGTACTGTTAAATTTTTCCGTTTCTTATTGTTTTATGTAAAGTATTGTACGGATTCAGCAAATAGACACATAATTGTAGAGAAATAATATGTCTCCTACTTATTCTCATGTTCCTAAAGCAACGTTTAGATGATCCATGTAGGCCTATATGTCCAAACGTTGCTTTAGGAACATGACTTATTATCTTAAACTGAAGGTTTCAACTACGTAATGATAATGTGCGTTCTATTTTTAATTAATCATTTTAAAACATATCAGTATGATCATGTAGATGTGGATGTAACTAATGCTATTTTTTTTAAATATTATTATGAATATTTGTGAAATAAAAATAAATATTCAATTCAATCCAAATGTAGTCATCAAGTTCATTTTTTTGAAGATCGCCCAACGTGGAACTTTGTTTCGGGTTCTGTATCAGTGTTGAATACATATAAATGACAAGCTTTTTCATAAATATTCCTGACGATATATTCATCGCGATATACGGACATGGTCCAAGATAATTAGAATATAAAATCTGAGGTGCTGTGAGAACCGGAACCTAAAACTACCTCAGGTCGTAGCGTGACCATTTTGACTGGAGTGGAATGTCTGGAATGAATTGAACCGACGAACGTGGTCTTTGACGCCCCTTTAGATAACAACATTAACTAACTAGCGTAAGTGTAGGATGAACCAATACACGACTTTATAGGTGTACCTTAAAGATAAATATATATCGAACAAACACAGACCTTGTATCTTTATTTAGAAAGTCGAGGCCACTATCATAAACGATATTAGAGCCTATAACGATAACACATTAATTTTGTAAGCTTGTAAGATCGCAGTGGACTCTATTCATAAACAGATTACACATAAAGTTCTAATAGATAAATGAAACATAATCTTGGAATATCAAATATTAGTTTCGAATCGTTATTAATTGGATCATTCCTTTTCATTCGTAAATTTTCTGATCAGGTGATAGCATTCAACATCGGGCGTCAATAAAAGACGGATTCCAAGGATTCCGATTGCAAGGATTCCGTCTCTTATTAATGTCGTACCACATAATCCGCGGATTATCCGCCGATTTTAAAAAAGCAGGCCTCTACGGGTTACTAAAAGACGGATTTCACGGAAAGCCGTCTTTTAGTAACGCCTTGACTATAATCCGCGGATTGAAAAAAGAAAAAATGCATTCCTGTAGTATACCTGATGTCGAGAACTAGATACCTATGTAAATAACAAACTATACATAAATAATAGGCAAAGGCCCGTCATTACGGCTGTTACGGTTAGGTCTTAAAGTTTCGCCTCCCATCGAACCTGGCCTAATGATGTGTAGGCCTACAGCATGGTCCCCGAGAAAGCAACTCGCACAGTACGGCGAAACGTAGGTCGTCAACATTCGGTGGCCAGTGGTTTGACTCTGAGTCGGACGCCCTTTTCCCCGGCAGTCAAAACCAAAACTATGCCTGCCTGTTGAGACTCGGTGTGAAAATTTGCACGTTTGGCGTGCCATATATTATGTCCGCGGGTACCACTGGCTACCGAGAGAATGTTGTCGACCTACTAATCCGCGGATTATGTGTCACGACATTAATAAAAGACGGAATCCGCGGAATCCGTCTTTTATTGACGCCCTTCGACATCTGGGTTCTCAAAACTTCAAATTAATTATTTAGCTCCGTTACCATTCATATTGTGACTACCTGTGGTTGTAATGCCTTCTTTCAAAGAAAACACAGTACCACCCTGTCAATGCATTTTCCTTATTTCGTAGAATATGTCTTTATAATGAAACTATATATTCAAATATTGTTCAAGCAATGAGAGAATAGGTTTAAAGGGAGATAATTATCTGAACCACTAACCACCTGGACAAAATAATCCTTATATAAGCCTAATGTTTTGAAACGTATAATGGTGCATTTCTGATCGCATACTGAAATAGTCTTAGAACTGACATGCATCATTTTTAGGGGGTGTTCATACAGATTTTCACCACGGTCGAATTGTCCAGACCGCCACACATTGTTTTATTATAATGGTCGTTTTCCACCTGTAAGCCAATCGAATGCACTTTATATTTGTGCGGAGCTGGTTTGTTTCACAATGGCGGTCTTCGAAGTCTTCTCTCATCCTGAAGTCCGTCGATATAAATCAACTGTGTGCTCTAAAGCAACCCTTATTCTTGTTTGTATATTTGTTTTAACCTTTATACCACCACTGTTTGTTGTATATCGAAGTTATGGTATGTATTCACTTTGTTTCTACTCCTGAAATGAGCTGTTTTTCATTTTATGAATACCGGTACTGAACATGTTTTGACTCGCCGTAGCAACCCATAATAGTGACTTTTAAACCATTTGCCGATGCTTGTGTTGCAATTTTACATTTATTTTCCTGGGATGGTCAAATATCCATCCTTGTGTTACTATTAATCATGCATTCGTAAACTAAAAGTTGTTTGGCTGGACCATGTGATGGATTCTTTGTAGGGTGCATAGCCTAACTAAGTAAGATTTAGTAATTATCTGAGCCAACTAAAATGGAGCTAGGCAAGATGCAATGTTTCCTATGGCCTAACCGTTCTTTATGACTTATGGGAGTCTGTTTTGGGTGAAAATTTGTGATTGTACTAACAGATATACAAAATGAAAACATACTATGGAGATTAGTCATGTAAGCTGTTTAATGATATATTTTTAGGCTTCTGGATAAAAGAGGCATATTATAGAGAACTGCCTGAAATAACATTTAAAAGAGAGTTGTTGTTGGTACTAGATCTAGAGGGACAAGGCAACTATGTTACTTATAGTACCTACCAGAAATATAATCAACTTCAACAAGAACATCTAAGAGTTCCTATCATTAAAGTCAGTATAATTTCTAAAGTTTCTTATACCGGTATTACTGTTTTGTTGAAAAACAATTCTAACCTGAGGCTGAGCCAGAATAATTGGATTGAGTTATATACTTTAGGGTGTTTAAGCACTTTAATCTTTCAATGGACAGGTTCGCCATTTGTTTGATTAGGAATTCTTTTAGCTAAGCTAATCATTTCACACCTCACAATTGGAAATCGAGGATTTAAATATGTGTGTCCAGAATTATTCAAGCTTGAAAGTTAACATGGCAAATCAACATTCATGAGATTCTGAGATATATAGAAAAGACAGAAATAGAAATGGAAATACCGTTAACAAGTAATATTCCTAGTTATTTTTGATTTAAACAATATTTATTTCATTTATACAATACATGATGTGATTACAAATAATGAAGATGACCGATTCAGAAGCAAGCAGAACTTATATAGATCCGTAGCGGTTGTAAAAATAATAAAACATTAAGCGTTTTGAAATAAAAATAAAACAATAGAAATATAATTTATATAATAAAATAGGAATTAAAATGAGATATTGCCTGGGCCTAGTTATTTTTGAAGGGATAAAAATGATTTCTGTGCATTTCTAGTATTTCCAGTATTTCTGAAGACTATTTACATACATTCATGACCCATATCAACAACTATGTTGTCCTTATCCCTATAAGATTAATTTTGTTACCGACCAACCATTGTGAATCTTTTAAAATTCCCTAAATATTGAAGTAGTAGTGTCCCAGGTTACGATCTTGATTTGAGATACCTTAGTACTAAATCATTTATGACAATACTGACTGTGCAATCATTATCTAACTATCCTGGAATTATAGAAACCACATAGAATAGATAGGGATATGTATAAATTAAGACTACCAGTGCCGCACAAAACAAGCAGAAAACTTATTGAAATGAGAGTTCTATGTTTATTTGTAGGCTCGAGAAGAAGACAGTAACAGAGATGGTAGAAATGATAGGATGATGTTGGATATTGAAATACCTATGTTAGACAGTGAAAATGTTGTTGGAACTAAATTACTTCTAGTATTTTATTATAGATTAAAGGTACTCTTGTCTTGCATTTTATTTGTAATAAAATTTTCAAAAGCATATTTGGGAGCTTGGGTGAGTTATATACCTGATGTTCAAGAAAGTGCAGTTATAGTACTTGATCTGTTTTCTTTCAGAAATTTTCCTCCTTGTACATGGAATCCCTAGCTTATATAGATTATGAATCGTCTAGGCCAGGTGCTATGTTAGAAGTTATTAGTGATTTAAAGGTGCTACAGAAGCAACCACTTGGACATAAAGGTCTTGATACCAGATATAATGTAAGTGTGGAGTCTACTAAATATTATCCTTGTCAGTCATGTCCATCCTGATATTCTGTTGCCTTGTGGACTAAAATACAAAATTTCAAGATTCTCCTGATACAGACTCTTCTACAATACAATACTCATTGCTGATAAAACATGTCCACCCTTACATTCTAAATGACATCATATTCTTTAATCTTTGTTAATTTGCCATGCTGATTTAAGTAAGACTTGTTTTGTCTATTTGACCATACATCTACTAGATTTATATGAGAGTATGTTCTCATAACCCTCTAATACTAGATATCAACTTTAGACATAGAGTAACGGCACAGTGTTTAAGGCAATGTTTAATCACTTTTATGATGTTAATTTATTTCAGTCATCATTGATAGATTCAACCAGTACCTATGCTGATACTTATCTACTATCTAATATATTGAAACAATACTCACAGAGAAATGGTAAGCTTTTTTATTTATATATTAAAATTGAATTGGTAGTAAAACTGCAAATAACTTGTATTTGCAAATTAGCTAATGCAAATATTTGTATACAAAGAGGCTGTAGGAGATGGTAATATAGGTGAAATATTGTTTCAATGACATCTTTTGTAAATGAACATTGTTAGACAAAAATAAAGGCAGTATGGAGATCTATAAACTCTTGGAAGCATTGGGATATAAATAACATTGTTATATAGGTGTACATGAATTGAATTTAGCTGGAATTCAACTCCAGAGCTAATAAACTAGAAGCTTAAAGCTTTTTAAAAAGTTTGTATTGAAAAACTTGACTAAATGGATAATATATACATATTCAATATGTGGTATATTTGCCTATTTGGCTTTTTTCAGTAACAACTAGACTGGTAGAACCATATAAATTCTGGACTAGTGGTCGAGGTGCTGGAAAACCATTTAAAATATCAGCTACTATATCTTATCCTGAAGATCTTTTCTTGTATCCTTTGATTATATATCTTTGTATATCAGCATCCTGGATGGCCATATGGCCCTGGCTTGGTAAGTTTTAATCAGGTCAATCTGTGTCAATTGAAAGGCACAGAACCAGATATATCACTGTCAATATTTGGACATCTATTTCTTTCTTACCTATTTTGAATTTTTTTTTTTTGGCTGCACATGTAACTCATTATCAGCTATGGCTCAATTTTTTTTTTTATTCCATTCCTGAATTTACAGAACGTCTGTCCTTGTCCCTTAATTTTAAAAACAATGCAAATCGTAACTTAATAATATATGTGGATGTGAAAGAGTAACTTAATAGCTTGGTGTCAAATAAATGGATTTGGTTTGACTTGTGTTAATCTTCAAAAAAAAAAAAAAATTTTCTTTTTATCTGTCGCTGAATGAAGTTAAATAACAGTTGTTTCAAATACAACATGTTGAGATTCTAGTTTTGTCTTAATTGTAACTATGACAACTTCTGATTTGTGTAAATGTAATATACAATATTATATATTTAACTTAACCTTATGTTTAGATATACACCTGGTTTCTGGTATTTGATTAAATGGGGCTGGATTCAATATCTCTCAGTATTGATTATATTTATTTATATATTCCGTCAAGTTAAAATATTTATATTTCAAAATCAGTTAGTTATTTCATTAGTAGAAAAACCTTACAATAATAACAAATCTTCTTAGAGTATAGTAGTTTTATAGGTCTTTTACAGTGAAGCCCTCCTTAACCAGCTCCCCACCGGACAAATAGAAAATTGGTTTAGAGTGGTTACTTGTTAATTGTAAGGCAACTCAAACAAAGTTAAATAGAGTTATATCCTTCCTTTTATGCTGCCAAAAAAGCATGATGCCCGATTGCAGTTTAGAGGGGATGTTGGTTTATTGAGGGTTTACTTCTATAAATTATATCATGATTCTGTCATATGCTTTAAAAATGATGCTTTCTCAATTATGTCTCAATTACTTTCTTATGAGATAGAAGTTTGAATGCATATATACAGATACATCTAGCTTGTTCAGAATGTCTTATCCAAATGTTTATCCGTCCAAATTATTTTGAAATCTCTGATAAAGACATTTAATTTTTCAAAGTAGTGCCTTGTTTTTTAAAATGTTTGTTTTGTATTTATGTTCAAGTTTTGTATAGTTTTTTAATACGTTTTTTACGCCTTGAATATTTTCATTTGTCAACTAGAAATTGTGTTTCATCTTGATTATTGAAATTTTGGCTGTAGTTTGTTTTGTAAAATACAAACCAACATCATAAATTATAAGCTCAAACATTGATCAAGACTAAGATCTATTTCCATTAGAGATTTGGAGCACGGATGTTCACATCTTGTCGCACTTGATTATGTATTCATTGCTAAATATTGTCCAATCAAAATTGGTCCTGTGATTTCTTAGCCAATCAAATCACTGGTTATAGGCATATTGTTCTCATTTCACGAATATAAAATGAAGTGTGGTGGGTTTTGTAAGAACATGTATATATCTCTTTCAAATTTTCAATAATTCGTGTACTGATCACACTGGGGCCTCACTTTATATTGGAATCTTATAACAAATATCATCCGACAGAGAATGTGATAAGATAAATTATTCAGTTCAAGATACTTCAAATTTGTCATTAATTTAGATCTGGTACAGGGTATGTTTTATTTGATTGTAAACCAACCAGATTTACATATTAAAATATAAAGCTGAAATTTATCATGTGACAAAGACAATGTGTATGAGTATCATGGGTAGATATTAAATGATAAAAACTATTTTAGTGGAACATTGTAATTAATCTATGTATACTGTACAGAATAAAATACATATAATAAATTATTTACATGTACATAAAGTATTTTATATTTCTTTAATAAACTACATAATAACTCTGCTTACATTGTTTGATATGGGGAATCTTTCACCAGCAAGTATAATTATGATATACCAACCAAAGATGCATGTGTACATCTAGTCAAGTGTTTCGATGAAGATTGCTTTTAAGGCAGTGTATTCTCAAATATTTTGACTATAGAATCTTCTAAATTAAAACACTATATTTAGGGTATCCGAGAGCTAAGATAATTTCCAGAACACATGGCCTGTATAATATATTCAAGATTAAAAGTAATTAAAAAGAATCTATACACTGTATTTACAATTCACTGGTTTCTACCACAGGTATTTCAGATATAAATTGATAAATAGAATAATCTATTGTAGCAACCCCTTAATCACTTTGAAGCCAAAATCATGGAAGTAAAATCAAAAGGAGTACAGCTTCAAGAGTTTTTTTCCACATTTTGGGTCTTTTATTCTCTTCAGGTATATTTTCTTTAGAACATGCAAATTAAAAAAACCAAAACGTATGCTTTATAATTGTCTTATCAGTTTTCAATTTAACAATTTAGTCCTGAAGTCCCTGTGTTTTTTACTGGTCATGGATCACAACACAAAGCTGCATAGCAGCTGTTAAAACAAGATAGCATCACTGTGAATATAACAGCTAATAAATATTTATATTTCATACTTGTGTAATCTTATACATAATATAGACATGAGTGCTGTTTGACCATTCTATTGAAGAAATTGACACTTCTTTAAAACAAACAATACATTCTATGATACACCCATATTAAAACTTGAAACATACATTGCTATACACACTGTAGAAATATTGTTTCATAGGGTTCTGTGTATTGACCTTATCTATTCGGCTCTGACTTTGGATTGAGCAAGTCTTGGTAAATCAACAAATTCTTGTCCATATATATACATAGCTGCTAGAGAGATGAAAGCAAAACCTCCCCAAAATGCCAGATACATCAATTGTTCACTAAAATGCTCTGAAAAGTAAAATATACAATTTAATACATAATAATTATTTAAATAGTTTGTTTACAACCAATTACTTTTTAATAAGTTTTAATTGCAGGGTTATTACTTAACTTTTTAGCAAGATTTCTTAAAAGACAAATTCAATGGCAGAACAAAAATAAGTTAAAGATATCTTATAATGTGGAATATATACTCTCTAAAATAAACGTTAGTCTCAAATCAAGCAATCAATATAATCTGGTGTTAACTTGAAAATAAAGCAACTTACCACTGGGAAGAAGAATACAGATTAAACACATGGCCAGTGCTACTAAACAGATAATTGGTAACTGTAATATAAATTATATATCGTTAGATAAATAAGAACACTATTATGGATATATATATATATCCCTTTATCAAGCAATACAATAATGTATTATATATAAACATCTACCTCTATACACAGGTACACAGGATAGTTGATTACAATTGCCTATGAGTTCCTTGAATGACCCGAATTTATGTTAATTTAAGAAATAAAACAAAATTTATATTTTTCATCGGGGTGAAATTTGGGGAACTCATTGACTCTTTATAATAGACTATCCTGTCCACACGTACCTGTGCTTCTATATGCTTTCATACAATATACCAAATTACACATATTTTCTCAGATTTACAATTTAATTAATTAGCTGTTCATCTCTGTATTGCACCTTTCAATCTTTGCAGATTCTAACTTTATTATGACATAATTTCATTAACAGAACCTTTTATTGTACATGGGTCAGTCTTAGGTCCATTAAACCTCATTTCAATTCAGGTCAATTTGAAAACTTATTTGATACTCAATCAACAATCAAAATGAGAACCTTATATATAATTATTGGTTAAATAGAATGAAGAAATTTAAAACACAAACCAATTAAAGGCAATAAAACATCTGATTATAATAAATATAAGTAACTTACTGAAATAACTTTCCAGTCTTTTTCTATTCTAAATGGTGAAGGAAGGGTAATGCCTTCATTTTCTTCTACTACATAATTACCCAGGAATAGATCTATTGCATCCTATAATATAACATAGAAATTCATGAAATTTAGCTTATCCATGTGTATACAATATCCACATTAAAATTACTTAATTTTTGTCAAATTCAGCTACTTGCAATTAGAATAACAATAATAAATACTTAACACCTTAAAATTTTCATATCATAATCCCTTAAAAGTCTGAGCAGTATATCAAATATAAAAAATATATTGATTATTCAAGCAATAATTATAAACCTACTTGTCTAAATCCATCAGTAAAATTATTTTTAAAATATCGAACAGCTGAATTCCAGCCGTCCATAACTAATCCCATTTTAGTTCTTTTACCTGTTCTATAAAATAAAATAAATATATTAATTAGCTATCAATTGTAGTTATTATAAATGTCCATCACACACTGTTCATTCTCATTATTGTGTATAATGCATTGGAAATCATCATTAACAGCTTAATCAATTATGTAAAATAGGATTAGTATTACTGTGATTGGAGAAAAAAGCTTTAAAGATGTCAAAAAAACAATTTCACTGCAGTAACAATACAATACCTTTATTTGTATGCATTATGAGACTCAATTAGCCGATGCATGAATAAGGTCTATTCGAATACTTGTTGTAAGACAAAACACGGTCTTTATTTTATATCCATCATACTATGGCAAAACAAGTTATTTGAACCATGTAAATTGAAGCTCTACATACCTAGTAAAGTCTGTTTTTAAAGCTCCAGTACCAGCATATTGTTTAGATATAGTATCAGCATGATCAGCCCATACTACAAAATATATCAAAATAAATTCTATTTTAACCTTCATTATAATACAAGATATCACAATAACAAAATATAATAGCACATAACATTTTCATAAAATTGAAATACATCCACTTAAAAATATTTCACAATCCTGGAGTAAAAAAACTTACAATTTTTTAGAGTGATATCTAGAATGCTACCAATTTCTATCTTACTACCAACTTCTAGTATACCTAATCTCTGCAATAACAAATAATTATCTCCATTAAAATAGTGCTCAATAAAAAAGCCTCTTAACAAGAGTTACTTCCCTTCTTGTCAGAGAGAGTTGCTTTCCCTTGCTCTATGGAAAACAGGATAGTGGAGAAGCCTTGATAAATGCCCTGGAAAACCCCCACATCACATAACTGTAGAGATATATAGACATAGCACTGTTCATAGTGCTCAATACATCAATTGTAGAGAGATATAGAAATACCACTGTAAAAATAGTTCTCAATATGTAGAGAGATATCAAAATACCACTGTTCATAGTGCTCAATACATCAATTGTAGAGAGATATAGAAATACCACTGTTAAAATAGTTCTCAATATGTAGAGACATATAGAAATACCACTGTTCATAGTGCTCAATACATCAATTGTAGAGAGATATAGAAATACCACTGTTAAAATAGTTCTCAATATGTAGAGAGATATCGAAATACCACTGTTAAAATAGTACTCGATATGGATATGCTTATGAGACAATAAATAAAAACCTATGTAAGACCCATATAAAGGTATTTTGAATCCACACAACTCAACTAATAGACCTGAAAGTTGAATATATGACCTATTTAATACCAACCTGTAACTGTTCTTGTAATGTTTCACGAGCTATCATGCTCTGTACTACATTAGTTCTATCTAAACAATCCATACAGTTCGTTCGAAATATACCATCCTGTTGACTTATTACTTTACCATCTTTATTCTGCATAAAATAACTACAAAACACATTATATAATATAAGTCAGAAATATTAAAACAAATTAAACATACATTGACAAGATCAAAAATTGGAATCACAAAACAACATGTTTTTTCGAAATGCAGCCCAAAAATCAATACTGTAGACGATACATCAGTTCAATAGAAATTGAAGAGACATTAAAATGTACAGCAAATTAGACAGATGAAACCATTTATCAAAATGCTTAAAATGGTTCTGCTGTTCACACATTACATGGTGTTATCCATCTGAGTTAATGCAAATAAAAACAAACAATGTGGGATATACAACAATTGTTTTATCCATGATTTATATGTGCATATTTACCTATTTTTATGTTAATAGTTTTATAAGATCACATCTAAAATGCTCTATTGAAAAGCCTAACAGAAAATGCACTCTACTATACTTACCCAAACTGTCTTCTATCATTTTCTAAATTATTGATTAATATTGACAGCCTATCCCATCTCATCTTTTTACACATCTGATGGAAGTCAAATGGTTCATACCTGGGGAAAAAATCATAAATATCTTCATAAAATTCCAGCATGAATGGATTAATAATATCACATGTTGAAGAAAAAACCATAAAATGTCATTGATTTCATGACGATAAGGCAATAAGAAATCACCATAGGATCAACTTTCACCTTACTTCCTGATAAAACATAACTATAGCTACTTGTTTCAATTAACAAAATGCTAAATCTGACTTTAGCCTTGTCAGATCTCACATAGAAACCATGTACACTACAACATTTTTAATTATAGAATAATAATTCCGTTTAAGGTACTCTTTTTTCACATCTTGTGTAAGTATAGATGAATATCACGTTATCCCATTTGTAATCTTTTTTTAAATATAAAAGATGCTGTAAATTTCTATACCTGATATTGACATTTTGTGAGTTTAAAATTGTCTGTGATAAAGCTTTCTCCATTAAATGTTCATAACCAGTCTGATTAACCTGTAACATAGAATCTATATAATAGATGTATACATATATCATAACACAGTACTATAAATCTGTAACATAGAATCTATAAAATAGATGTATACATATAACATAACACAGTACTATAAATCTGTAACATAGAATCTATGTAATAGATGTATACATATATCATAACACAGTACTATAAATCTGTAACATAGAATCTATATAATAGATGTATACATATATCATAACACAGTACTATAAATCTGTAACATAGAATCTATATAATAGATGTATACATATAACGTAACACAATACAGTATATCCTGTTCACACGACCACCTTTATTAAGAGCCCACCTTCAATAAGCGACCACAATAAATTCCTATAATAAAGGGGCATATCAAGACAATTCTTAAACTTAATTAAGCGTTTCCCCCCCTCATATATTACGACCAATCATTAACAGAAATACTATAAAAGTATCATACAGCTGTATGCCATCAATGAATAAACCTGATAGACTCACATAATGCTGCGACCAGAACGATCCGTAAAGTAACTTGATAATAAACCATGCAACTGCCGTCAGAAGCAAGACTGTCCACTAAATGGTGAATGTCGGGCCCGCAGCATTGTTTACCAGGCCACAGTCAGTGCAAATAATAAACAAGAAACCTACGTCGGACTAACAGATACTGAATTTAAATCGAGATACGCTAACCATCGCCAATCTTTTCGAGATGAGAGATTAAAAAACAGTACCGAACTCAGTAAATTCATTTGGACTTTGAAAAAAAACAACGAAGACTATAAGATAAAGTGGAAAATTCTAGGACGCTCATCATCATACTCGAATATATCAAAAAGATGTAACCTTTGTACCCTGGAAAAGTTTTTCATCATTTGTCACCCTGAAAAATCAACCTTAAACAAGCGTTCGGAGCTAATCAGCATGTGTCGCCATTCACGCAAATTTCTCCTACAAAATGACGTCTAATTCACCTTGTGTAGTTACTGTGCCCACGTGCATGCATAGCAATATTTCAAACCAAACCCGTCTTGTTCTCCTGACGAGTGGTAGCAAATCTACTACGAAACAGACTGTTGAGAAAACTTAATGTTTATGTGAAATTGTTCGTTTTCTAATCATCTAATAGATGTATACATATATCATAACACAGTACTATAAATCTGTAATATAGAATCTAAATAATAGATGTATACATATCATAACACAATACTAAAAATCTGAAACATAGAATCTATATAATAGATGTATACATATATCATAACACAAATACTAAAAATCTGACAAACATTTGTAGAAGCAAAATTTCCAAAAATCAACCCATCAATTTTGAAGTTCTGTATCTTCAGATATACAAAGACTGATAACATAAGCTAACTATTTCAATGGCAATTCAAGGTGATAGCATATAGTTTATTCTCTTCCCTGAACAACTACACCTCATGTGCATCGCTAACACAGGAAAGTTGGTTAACAAAATTAATGTGAATCTATGTTGTTTAATGAAAAATTGTAAACTTACTAAATTTATAATAACTTGTTTACCATAGTTATAGACTTGATCATCAAAATGACGTTTAAATCCATCCATCTGAAATCATCATATTCTTTATAATTACATTTCTTTTTATTAATATAGTTTATTATTTATCCATTTGTGAAATATATAAAGGAATGAAATTGTAATTAGGATGGCAAAATAGACTACTCAACCCAAATGTATAATATATACAGATATAATAAATAGATATTTATCATGTATTGATACTTCATGATACATAGCAAACCCTACTACACAACTAAATAAGGGAGGAATCGAAAGAAGAAGTTATGTTAAGGAATGTAGCATCAGAGCACAAGTCTAAGATTTAAATCATGGACATTCTATAAAACTTGGGAGTTTTATAACCACTATGAATTAATCTAAGAAATATACTTACATGGTTATATAATGAACTAATTAGAGGTAATGGCATTCGTTTTAAATTTGGTCGTTGATACCAAAACAATGGTATTGATCCCCTTGTCTGAAATATATGATGTAATCCTTTAACATCAAGAAATAGTGAGTAACAATACATAGTCAGATTTTCTTATTTCTGACTGCAGAAAATAACTTGCTGTAATAACAGAATAGGACTTGAATAAGAAAAAGAAGCCTATACTCCTTGTAAAATTCATTCTGAGAGTCGTCATGATATGAATTGTGGTTACAGCAATGATCAAGCCTAAAATTTAAATAAGACTTAAAAAGTATAATAATAATAAGCCTACAATTACCTGAACTAAAGAGCATTTCTGTCCTTCATATATAACTAACTGTTCAGTTTCTACAAAGTTAGCTACTTGTCCCTGTTGATCTAAACCTCTCATATAAAATCTAGTACCAGCTCTATATACACATCTTCTAGATATCACTATATATTCAAACTGTTTATTATTCACTGTATTAGATTTTATACATATAACTTATATTTGGGTTAAGGCTACATTATCAAATTAATCAGAGATTTACAGAAAGAGTTTAACAGACATATGGTGTTTGTCATTCAACTGATATGTTACATTATACTTCTAACAAAGAACTTCAGTTAAAATGAACTTCTCATCTTTTGTTAATACGGGTGTGTAAGAATTCTCATCTATTAAGAAATTGTGCAGTATCAAATGTATACAGCTATTATGATGTGAGCTTTCAATTTAAGCCATATTTCTCAATCAAATCCAAACATTTGCTTATTTTTTTATACAATTACATACAAAAATTGAAAAAGGATACAGCCATGTAAAATTGGTAGACTATATTTCGATAATTCTGGCTGTTGGCTAAACTCTCGTAAAACATGTCCATTCCATACAAATCTTTGGTCAGCCTGTAAAACAAACAGACAGTTCCCCAATCCTTTTCATAATGTATATCTCTGAATATATTTGTGAATGAAATATTGTTGAAATAAAACAAAAAATTTATTAAATCCAATTATGAAATGCATCATGAAGAATTTAACAGATTTGAAACATCATCTTTAGATCTGTGTCTTCAGTCTTTAACTTTGAAGGCAATAATAGTGTCTTGTAGGCGTACTAAGTTGTACAGAGGTATTTCAGAAAAAGTGTGCATGCTTCACTTATTTATTGTTCTTTTTAAGAAGCACAAAATAAAAAAGAATGAGTCAAGAGCCAAAGGCTAATATGTAAGGATTGCTTAAGTTGTTGAAATCAAAAGTATAAAGACACTAACCCTCTCTAATAAACCCATAGAATTAAAATCTGGACTTGTGTTTGCTAAACGTTGGGCTGAATGTGTTAAATCGTATGTTGAAGAGAAATAATAACTTTCTGTTCGTAAAACTGCTTCTACCATAGTGATATATAATTTATTATCAGCTATCTAAAATTATAGCAAAATATTACATTAATAAAAAGATTGGCTGTTCAAGATCAAGACAAGATTTTTTAATATTATTTATATAAAATTTTGCTAGAAGTTAAGTTAAGACATGTTGAGTTATAAGCAAACAGATTCTTATATGAAATTCAACAAATAAGGACTGATATTCATGAAAACACCAATGACAACAATGGAAACCAAAGTATATAGAGAGATTTTTCAACTGGTATTTTGTAGACATCTTAAGTTGCCAGCTGTTACTTTAGTACCGTATTTCATCAATAAATCAATAATATATGAATAAAATTTTGACAGCAAAATACAGTTACAGTACTGAATAGAGAAAAATTTCCATGCACCTTGTACCTGTCTAGCAGAAATTAGTCTGGAAAATTTCAGCGCAATAAACATGCAACTTATTCTTTTCTTTAAATCAATAAGTTTTTATCATTTAGTTCTTAATAAGAATTGAAAGAAATCTACAAACCTGTGATTCTGTTAAATGTGTAGTAGACCGTTTGTAGGAATGTATCTCTGTACCTGCAATCTGCCATATTGAATGTCCGTTAATTTCCCCAACTTTGATTCGTTTTGTGATGACTATTAAATAAGGTCCTGCTATTAATCTAATTACACCCAATATACCATATATAGTTCTAGTAATAGCTGAGGCTGGTATCTGACCTTTATTTCCTATGAAACAAAACCAGTAATAGAGTCAGAGGCCAATATAAAAGAATATGAAATTGGTAAACATAATGTCTCTGTTACTTAGGGGTTGGTTTCTTTTTAAAATATTTTCAATTGGCAAATATTTTCTAACTAGTAAAGTACTAGTTAAATACTTTTACTTGTGTAAAACATTAATTTGCATAATTAAAAAAAAAAAATTCCAAAAGTGCTTGGATTTCAAATGTGATCAAGAGTACTACCGGTACTCTGTATCTCACTAACATTATTATTTTCTTTTTTCATCTAAATATTCTGCCGGAATGTAAGTAAGCAAATCATATTATCTGGATTTTTTTCAGTGAAAGATTAGAACCAATAGATAATAGGTACCTTACCTTGTAATGAAATATCCTGTGACACTCTATCAATGATCAACAATTCATTAACCTTACCATCAGTTGGTTCTATAATGAACTTATCAGATGTGATGTGACTGAAAATACAAAAATAAACAGCTTCAAACAAAAAGACAGCAAATCTATACCTCGCAAGAATTATGAAAATAAATGGTGCAGAATGGCAGAGAGTCACCACAGTTAGACCAGTATGCCATTATTAAGCTATAGTGAAACTGAGCTGCCCTGTCACTAGTCAAAATCGTAGACGAAAGGGGTTTCGCTACGTTTCACATACCCTTCCGTCTACTTTGGGGTAAGGCGAAGACAATCGCAATTCTGTCTACACTGTGTAGAAAAGATTTATGGTTAAATTGTGAGCTTACTGTTAGTTGCAATCAGCCAATCGCGCATTTTACATATAGAACAACATATCCACACTAAAGTCCATTTAGGTCAACACCTAATTACTTTCAGTTATCGAAAACTTTAGGCCGATCGGCAAGTTTGGTCAACTTCAATTTGATTGGCTGTCAAACAGGTCATGAGTTCAAATTTGGACACATCGATAACCGTACAAAAAACGAAATATTAGTTATTATAATAAATAGTTGATTTAGAACTTGAAACTTATTAATTAAATTGAATAGTAGTACAATTTTATATGATGTATTCGATTCAACATGATTTATGCATCAAAAGCATGTAGTTATTACACTAATAGTAACTCTTCTCGGGAAATGGTTGTGTGAATAATTTTACACATTTCAAAATGGCGGTTGATTCAACAATTTATCGCTTAAAACAGAAAAATTGTAGCGGTACGATATTGGGAAGTCATTAACTAAAATAAATGCTAGTTTTGTTTTTGTGCTTTATATACCAATGATTTCATGCCTATTTTCAAGCCTTACGCTGGTTTCAATAATTGCTATTATCTCACAAGAGAAACTCATCGTGGACTCTGTTTTGAACAGAGTCCATAAGTGGAGTACCCTGTCACTGACAAAATAAAGAGTGGTCCAGAGTAGTCTTAAGTCATTGATCTGAGTTTTCATATACATAGGAATATTGTATACTCCTCATAGGCTGAATGTTACACAGGAATTTGTCCTTTTGCATTTGTCATAATTCTGAACCATGTACAATACAGAGTTTAGGCCTATTATTTTTATCGATATTTATACACTCGAATTCTCCAGTTATGATGAAATCAATTACAAGATTCAATACATATAAAGAAAACCGAGGCATATGCCATTTACAAGTAGTCAATTGAAGAGTGTTAAATCATATCGATATTTCCAAAAAAATATGTAAATTATTAGAGAAAAATACTATTTTACGCCCACTTACAGCTTCAAAGCTTCATGGACAGCCATCTTAGGTGACGTGTAAGCCTTTTTGATTTTTCAAACTGAAGAGTAGCAACGGGAGGTAATATGAAAAGCAAATAGGACTCAGACCACAAAAACCTTTTATGCTAATGATAGTATGACGAGTTTAGTCCGTGTCATTTTTAGAAATCCCCTTCTCCCTCCATTTTGACATATTTTTGGCCTAGATTTGAAATTTGTGATCTGAAATTACAGTTTCTTTCTGAATTTCAGAGAATATGAGAAATTAAATTTTCGAAAGGTTACTTCTAAAAATAGTAGTTTTGTGTGCAGTGACAGTCAAGCAGATAAAATGTGGTTTACTTTTCATTTTGACTGGTCATGCTATATATTGAATTTTTGTACATAAACCAACCATTGGCTAGGCTTTCATGTGACATATTGGAAAGTTTTCATCTAGACTTCTAGAAAAAGTTATAGGTTGAATTGAAACAAATGGCAAACTAGACCTGTTTTTATGGATCTGGTACATTCCAAGCGGTTTAGTGTTTGTTAAATCAACTGGGTTTAAAACAAAAGTGTAGTCCTCTAAATCAAGCTGAAGGGCAAAGGGGGGGGGGGGCAGTGGCGCACCCAGGATTTACTCAAAAGGTGTCGGCATGAATTCTACAGGGCGGGGTAGGCCCGATAGGGCGCTAGGCGACCGATACCTTTCAAACTTTCTACTTTAATTTCGGTGGCGGTCCGTCAATTTTACTGATAACATGACATGATTGACGAAAATATGCGACCCATTATGTCTATAAATTGTGCCTATTTTACGCCTACAAAAGACACCCTACTCAAACCATTTGTGGTAGGGACACATATCATGTCCCCCTCCTGGATTTCTGGGGTGTCCCCCTGCCCCCCCCCCCTGGTTATGCGCCCCTGGCTGATGGGATCTGAAATCCGATTGAATTTTATAATCAAAAGAACAATCTGGAGATTCACAGTTCAAGATGTAGTCTTTCAATGTAAACAATCCTATAGCAACAGCAAGAAGAAAAACACTTTGATCTATCCAGCATACGATACCTGACAAGTATTTAGGCATATAATAGGACCTTAGAATACACTGGTTGTACGGCTATGTTTAATAATGACTATTGGTTAGATAAGTATGCATCCCACATTTGATGAAACAAGAAAAGGCTAAAATTAAACTATATTCGGTATTTTTTAAAAGTGAGCAAGCGAGAAGAGGAGAAGAAGTGATAGCTTCGGGAGTATGAAAAATACGATAGCTTCGGGAGTATGAAAAATACGATAGCTTCGGGAGTATAAAAAAGACCATTGTACAAAGGTAGTATAACTGCAAGGTCATTAACCTCTGTTAGACGTTAACTATATGAATAAATTGATGTTTACTATGTTTTTCTTTATTTCCTGCCAACATAAATAGTTGCGTGTCGGAAACAATTTGATCAAGAGATAAATACAGATTGACAAATCTTCTTTTATCAACTTCTGTTTATACAAAGTTTTCTATTGTATTATTCAATTACGCGCGTGTTGAACTCTATAGTTTTTTACTTCTATCTTACTTGTTCTTCATCAATGACCCTGAGTTAAATAATCCGAGGCAAGACGACTTGTTTGGCCTTCCATACATTATACCGGAATCGGGCAGAGGACAGTCAACAGATAGCTTATTTTAAAGGGATAGATTCGCCAAATTGTTTGTCTCAGAAACGCAACATTTTGTAACTGAGCTAACCAGAAACTGATCAGCCATTAGTTTTACCAATTGTTCTTTGATCTCAGTAACGGAAATATATAGCTAAGTTAATTAGTTATAGTGTTCACAGCGTACGGCGGAAATGTGAGCCTTAAAATCTATCCATGTGTGTGTCAAGAATTATAAGAGTTTGGAGGTTGAAATAACGACTCGTTATCCCTCGAGACTCGGCAACATTATTTCTGGTCAAAGGCAATGCATAAAGAGGAGTATAATAATTTAACATCAAGCACAAATTCATGACAATAAAAATGAACAATTACAGAGGACGGATTGGTATTACAAGATACAAAAATTGTAATTGATAGGTAAAATGATATCAATATTATGAATTAAGGTACAGCTTAAGGTTTCAAAACAACATATATCTACAGAAATAAACTTGACATAATTAATTTATTCTATCATCGTGCATCAGACATAATATGTGAAATATCTCAACAGTAATAACTGCATTATGTAGAAAACTTTACAACATAGTACATTTCATAGATTTGTAATTTTATTGATTTTCATGAGTGTTTTAAAAAATCGAAAAATGCTTCTGTATTTGTTCAGTTCTATATATTTATAAAAATATCGGCCTTGCTATATGAGGTGTAAAATGGAAAATGTTTAATATAACTTAAATTAGTTGAAACTTTTTGCAAATAATAAGATGATGCATTCCCTCTCTAACCTCATAACAAGTTCTTTCTTTTATGGTTATTTTGTCATATCGACCAGTTTCTATTCTTAATTTGCGATTGTAAATTCTAAATATTGTAAATGCTTTTCTTTGTTATTATTTTTTAATATAATGAAGGTAAGGTTCGAAATGATTTATATTTTTTTTACCATGATTCCAGTAAAGATTTTCCGTTAATATAGATGTCACTATAAAGAAAGTTTTGTTTGATTTCACACTTTATAAAGCAGATCGTTATATTGCACTCGTTATCGTTCAGATATTTTATATATTGTGTCTGATGCAATGGAGTAAGTAGCTCATTGTCGATTTGGATTGGACACATCACAATGTCCTGTTAAAGGGGCACAATCTTGATTTTTAGGGGTCGTTTTGGGCCTTTGTTACATTTAAACAGTCCTCAGAAATACTCAAGCTCTAAGAAAATCGCAAAATACCTTGAAATATACCTCAAACAAAAAATTTCACTTTTTATTATTATTCCGTGCTGTACGCGGCTGGTCTCCAGTCAGTCTGAAAATTGTTTGTCCTGTTGACTAAGTCTACAACTGAAAATGCACAGTACTCTATTTAATATAGATGACCGCTATTGCACGACGGAAGGATAACTCTTTGACGAACTGTTTTCCAATATGACGGGACGTTCGTAATATCTTAAGACATTATGATTTTCAAACACGGATAATTATGGATACACATGGATTTAAAGGCTCAAATTTCAAAGGTAACCTCTGTAGACTATTTCTGATTAGCTAAGCAAAAGATTTCATGTGTTTGAGGCTGTCGGATGATTGTCCTAAACAAATCCAGACTGTACCCCTTTAAGAATTGGTCTAGGGCTTTTTATTCCTCTGGTCCTGTTTCTTACAATGTCTCTTAAAATAAAGGGGATAACTACCAGAATGTCATATTTGGTGGTGTTGGTATCTGGTGTGGTTTCTTCATTTTATCTGGTTTTTTAATGGTTTCATCCGTCAGCTTTTAGGTTTCAGTGTCTGAGGTTTGGATAATCAGGTTTGATTTTTTGTAATTCATAAGATACTCTGTGGCCTCTTCAATGGAAAGAGATATTGAGAAAGAGAACGTATATTCATAGTTTGAGGTACATGTATTTATTATGCAATTTTCATGCATTTCTAAGCTCTGAAGACTATAATATATTATGTTCAAAACCCAAATCAACCCCCGAAAATGGAGAACAGTACCCAAGTGGTGTGGCTTTCGATGATATGATCCACTTTCGTCCTTTATTGATCTGTTCAAGGTGGTGTTCTATGGTATGGATTGTCGCCCTTTCCTCGCTTGTTTCAATGTGTTAGTCACCTATCAGGTTCTCTCAAACGGTACATAGTGTTTAATACTCAAATTTATTCTTATTTCTCTTGCTGCAACCGTAGCCTACTATTCTATTTGGGGATATATCAAGGACATTGTGTGCAATATATAGAGAATATCTTACGAGTCTTTCTTGATATAAAAAATATCACCACAAGTCGATAAAAGTGCAACATTCCGAGGTTCCACCGAGTTTTTTTTTTAAATGTATCCATGAGTCGTGATGCTTTTGATATCAAAAAGACTAGTTTGAGATTTTATCGCTGTTAGTTAAGGAATAATAATGGAATATTTTAAGCGTTATCTCCTAGTGCAGTAGATACCGCTTTTAATCAAACAAGCGATATCTACCGTAGAATACCTTACTGGTTGATAAACATGTACATCATTAATTTTTTTTTATTAAACAGTACCTGTCCTTTCTGACTTTGTCTACTTTTCATACTAGATCTGCAAACATAGCCGATTGTCACGGAGATGTCTGTACAATGAAATAAAATCGCCTGATAAACCTTGAATAAACTCTATATACGTTTCTCCACCTTTGTTGGGCAAATGGAGACTTGCATCGCCATGCAGTCTGCAATGAAGGAATTTTACAAGTCGCATATACCCACATCCAACTGTCGAGTGTCTATCACATGCACAGCCTATAGGATGAGGAAATCTGTGTAAAGTGAGATAAGAATCATTTACTTTCGGACTACGTGTTACATAAAAAGCAATGAATTATAGTACATGTATTGGTGACACGAAGTTGTATTGTATGTAATTTTTTTTAGAAAAATGTCATTTCTAGCATTCTAGCATTAAACTTAATCAAGCCTTCTGTCTATTTTAAATTGCGTAAAATCTAATCTGCTTAAATTGAGATTTTTATCAAAAATACCACGTTTTTCTGATAACGTAAGTAAATGAAATGAAGTACATGTATGTGAAATCTTGATGATAATAGGCGAGGTGTTGATGGATTTTCACGATTTTATTATACAATGGTCTATTCATGACGCCTGCTGGAATTATTTGAAGAATGTTGAGTGTTGCCCCTGGGCGTCAGAAATTGATTCGGATTGAAAGAAATGTCAAGAGTACTGCTTTCGGTTCGCAAATAAGTGCAAGTCGTGAACTTCCACAACTTTTACCGAACTAGTTTATTTTATATAAATACAACAACAGTATTTAGAACAAAACTTTCTAAATTTCGGTAATCCTTCCATATCACGAACTATCCAATAGTTACCAGATAGTTCTTTAGGTATGCTTCAAGCATACAAAAGACATGCAAGTATATATGTTAACAAAATCAAATTTTCATATGATGATAATTATTATTTCTTAATGTTACATTGGATTACACGCCAGAGAATACTGCCAACTAGAAACTATGTCTGAAAGTCTGTGAACAAAAAAAACATAATATTTACAGCCTGCCTGTCGACTCTGATTGTCTGTAATCGCCGACGTAGCCTAATCAAATCGCTTCATTTCATGTTAGTAGAATACTGGCTATTGAAGTCAAGGTATGAGACAAAGTTCGTAATTGCTTGACGTAATGAAGATGGCCCCTAACATTTCAAGTTTGTTTGTTCATATGGGAATAAACGAACTATTACATGTATTCTGTTTCTTCGAAGGAATCACACTTCGACATCTTTAAATATTTAATGTTTCAAGGATGCTGACATTTTAAGTTGTTCGCTTATTTTAACTTAAGACATATTAGTAGTTTTTTTTTTATATATTCTCATTCCCTACGACTAGGGTATCATAATCCGATTTCCATGCAGTCCCTAGGCAATTCTCTCAGCTTTTCATATCAGTTAGCTTTTTCATTATACGATTTAATAATTCCAAAGTTCATTTTTAAGCTACACATTTAAAATGAGAAATCCTATAAAATCCAAATCGAAATTCCCAAGCGTTTTTCAATACAATTGACAAACAAGAGGACCGTGTAAACATAATAGATCTACAGCGTGCTTGAGTTACATTTTAATATTTTATTGAATATTCGCAAAGTGACATTTAAATTGCAACTGTTCTGAATAACACACATAGAATTGACATCACTTTAAAGGATTTTCTAATTATTGAGCTGTTAAAGGGGCATGTTCGCCATGTTTAACCAATTGTTCTTTGATCTCAGAAACGGAAATATATAGCTAAGCTAATCAGTAATAGTGTTCACAGCTCACGACCGATATTAGAGCCTTCAAATCCACATGATATCCAGATATCCGAGTTTGAAAGTACCAATGACGATTCCTCTTTTCTTGTGACTTTGCCATAAAAGTTATTTTACAGAAAAGGAAAAGTTAACTTCCTAGATGAGGTATTTTTGAAGAAATTATCGTATGTACTTATTAAGACTATTTATATATATGATGTATTCAAGACCAAAATCAACCCCCAAAACTCAAAATATTACTACATAGACATAGACATAGACGAAAGGTCTTTTCAGTTTGTCTATGTAGGCCTAAGGGTCGGTCTTAAAAACGCCAGCAAGAGCACTTCCGTTATAAGGTCCGAATGAAACGCACAAACAAGAGAAATTCCGTTTTGGGGTCCGGTTTAACAGCACCAACTATAGAGCACTTTGTTATAGGATCCGACTAAAATCTCACAAAATAGCACTTCAGTTATAGGATCCGACTAAGGAGCACGAACAAGAGCACTTCCGTTACAAAGTACGACTAAATAGCTCAAAACAAAAAAGGAACAGCGAGACAATAATTCTTTAAAATTTGATAACTTTAAGGAAACAATACCTGATATATTTGAATCAAGCTACCTGAACAGTATATAGTTATGATGCGGACCATGGCAATGGCGTATTTAGTCGCTATTTTTCAGGCCATGTAAAGAAACATTTTGCTCGGAATATTTTTAAAGTGTCAATCAATAATACTGAAAACTGAAAGACGAAAAGGTATCCTGTTTTAAAGTGTTGAAAACAATATTGATATCGATTGTTTCCATAGAACAAAAATAGACATCCATATTACGTCAATTTAAAACATACGCGATGAAGTTCTGTATATATCTAAAAATGAAATGAATGGAGTTTTACGCTTTTCTAAACCCAATTGGCTAATGAAGTCAGTCAACGCCATGCAGGATGCAATGAGGGAAATTTTGCCACGACAGCGGCATTAGCCTACTCTTTTTGCGATTTACAACTGTCGAGGAATCTGTTAACGTACACAGTCTGTAGTACCTGGATGCCTTTTCCATAACAGCCTCTCCGAAATGCATCACTGACAGAGGGAAACCGGGTACAACACTGGACACTCAGTAATCAAGTATCTAACGAACTGAGTCACTGCGTCTCCATCCTTTCTGGATATATCTATCTTTTAAAAAGAGTGAGTAGGCCATTATACAGGGTGTATTCTCAGAGAAATTGGACTTATCAACGTATACTCTCTCGTTTAAACCCTGTCACCAAACTTTTAAAGATTTCAGGTACTAAGGCACTATTTAAAGAATTTGTAGATGTCCGTTTCAGTTTCAACCATTTGACTTATTCCGCAACACCATAACCGGTACTTTAGGTCGAATCGACTCCATAATGTGAAAAACGAACAATACAATAGTAAAGCTTGAAGCGGAAAATTGAGATTAGCCTGATCAGTTCCTTGAGTGTATTTAAAAGCAAGAATTTGCCTATCCGACCTAAATAACTTTAAGTGTAAGACTTAGTTGAAAAACTCTTATCCTATTTTGACTCAAACTTTTTTATTTATCTTAAGGACAACGACAGGTGAGACAGTAAAGGTGAGACAGTAAAGGCTCGAACCAAGCAAACAATATCGCTCCTTTACAAGACACGTTTAGCCTGTATGTATAGACTTCTATTAGATACAATTTTGAAATGAGAGACAAAAAATGAAATTAGATGACGATTCCATGACAGATATTTAAATGACTACTGTTCAGTTTCTTATTCGATGTTTGTCTTATCCTCACAGATCGATGAAACGGTTGAAACCTCAATTGTAGCATTCGTGATAACGGTACGTATTAAATCTGTCGTGACAGTCTAGAGCATTTAATCGCCGTGTGCTTTGCCTAGTCTCAGTAAATAACTTTGAAGTATAGAGTCAGACTATTTTAAAGTTGTTAAAATAGATCAGAGTAAAGTTTATTTGAGAATGGTCTGTATTTCATTTTATAGTTAAGACTGATTGCCAGAAATCTAAATATTAGAAACGTTGAAAATGGAAGATATGTTAACAGTCAGTGATAGGTCTTTATCTCGGGGTCCGAGTCCTACAAAACAGTTTGCGGCACTTCACATCAGCCCCAAACCGTCCAAAAGGGCAACTTCGTTAAAAAAGCCAAGAAAGAAGCTTTTGGAGAATGTGGAACTCAGTGAAATTCGACCCCGTACCAGCAGTTTGCCTTCAAGAAATTGCTTCCAGAAATCCAGACCACAGTACCTTTCTCCTTTTATAGACAATATCTCGGAATCGGAATGCTATACCATGAGGACATTTGTGACTACCAGAAAGGGTCTAGTGAACCGAGGGGATTCAGTGAGATCCCGTAGTACCAATAGTATTGCCTCTTCTGGTAGTGGTAGCATGACTGAACTGACACCGCTATCTGGTACCTCTAGTTCCCTGTCAGCTAGTGTCAATTCTCTGGTACCAGCCTATGTTTTAAGGGTCTTAGTAATCGGGGCTCCAGGTGTAGGTAAAACCTCGATAAAGAGACAGTTTATGACATCGGAGTATATCGGAGTTTCAGACACTATCGGTGAGTACCTCTTCGCTTCATTAAAAACTTACAAAGTAAAGCTTCTTATAGCTTCTCTTATAGTACAGATATAGCCATATTAAGGTTGAGAAGTTTCAAGCCGTTAAGTCTGATAAGACTGTAGATCGAGATTCCTATTGTGCTCTCTTGGGCATGAACCATGATCAGATGGAATTTGCTTGATTAAAACCGATTCTTATGGTTTTGGGGATATGGGGAAAATATTCTCTAAATGTGGTTTCAAAACCCTTATATATTACATTAAGTTATATTTCTAAGGTTTACAAGATGAATTATCAAGTTAATATGTAATATTTTTATGTATGTTATATATAATAATTGTCGGCAAATTTCAGAGGAAATTTGTCAGTCTAATATTGAGTTCGAAAGGGAGTTTAATATGTATAATCGGCCAATGTTCAACAAAGCTCATATTCATGTAGTTTGTTTTGTGGCGTATTCATGCATGTCACTTTTGAAATGTTTTATTTAAAAGGGAAAGTTAAGCCCTCTAAAGGCTCAAAATTCATCTAAAATCCATTGGTTTTATTGGCCTCAGACAGCCAGCAGACCCCCAGAGACACCCCTAATCGCCCAGAGATTTTCTAGATACGCCTCTGTCGGTAAACAAAAGGCAAAATGATCAGGTAATATATCGACACCCGTGAATGTGACTCCCTAATTTAATTGAAGCTTCAACTGAGAGTAAGAAATATATTTGAGCAGACACTCAGATCGCTTATCTAGATTTTCTTGTTAATATCCGCTTTCCATTTTTGTTGTAACAATTCAATTAAAATACTAACGTTATGGAATAACGTTTCGAATATTAAATCGGGTGTTGAATCAAACTTTCTTCACTGCAAAATGCAAAGGTAGCCTACATGTATATGATAGATATACTTATTTATACATTCACCGTTATAACTCTTATCATATATCTCATATTAAAATATTGTCTTTATTGATATTATCATATATTCACTGCTTGGTTGTATCTTCGACATATCAAACCAAATATCCATGACATGATATGACGTGCTCTCAAATTCCGAACACCTTATTTACACCTTTTCAATCCATTTCGCACTCCGTTAATTTTCCTAGCATATTACATCGGAAATGTTGAGGGATGGAATTCCACCTATTTATTTTAAGTTATTGCGAAAGAAAAGAAATTTGATTGAATTTAAGATGACAATAATCAATGTTGTATCGTGTTTCGCTTAATAGGGAGGTCACTTTATGCAGGTACCAAGAGAAGACCGGGAATTTGTTCTCACGGCAATTATTACAATTTCCCATTTCTTCTCATTTAATGGAAATGAAGACCAATGGCATAATAACGTGCTTGTGTTCTTATTATTTCCATTTAATCTGTTTATGGGAAAGTGTTTTCTTTTGAAGTTCTTTGTTTATTTCCGATTTCTTTGAAGTACAATTCTATAAACTGTTGATTGATGTCCCATAACCTTTTCAAACTATAAAAGGCGTTATCGAACTGTAAGAACTACACCACGAACTAACGACTGGTCATTTATACCATACACAAGCATAGTCTGAGCGGAACCATGTGCAGGTTCGTTTTCATGAATAATTTGAAAGAAAGTAATACGGATAGTTGAATGATGTTGATTGAATAATAAGGAGACGAAATACTTCTAGTTTGTGAATTTGTGAAACGTTGATTCCCTTACTGCATTGTGTATCTTGTCCTGACTAAATTTCGTATCACCAGTCCAAACCTTATAAATTATATTACACTAGAAACTTGAAATATCTCCTAACATTAATCACTGCATATATAGTGAAACCTACTTTAACTTAGAGTAAAGTGACGAAAATCTAATGGCATTTAAGTCTATAGGGATTTAGCGTACAGTAAAAGTTGGTTTAATTCAATCTTGTCAGTAATTGTTCATTTCTGGTGCCCAGGTCCTAGTGGATTTCAGTATTGACGGCAAGTGTCACTATTCTATTATTAACATTGTGATAATTGACAGAATGCTCATCTTCATTTTTTTATAGATTGTTACTCTAATCCCCTGGTAAACTGGTTTTATTCCTCATATGGTTATCTGTTTATATAATGATATTTATTGTATCTGACCATGTTGTAATTAATGTCATATCTCTCCAGATCCATCAGTCATTCGTTACTTTCGAGGAAAGATAATAATCGAAATTGGTTATGTGCTGTGCAGACACCTCGTATCGTTATCAACAACTTCATAAATCAGAAAAAAGTTAATAACATTGCTGATATGTATATTTACTTGGTAAAGTACTTAATGTGCAGCATTAATTTCACTACGGGCAAAAGTCAATAAGTGGAAATGCTTCCTCGGCAATTTAACTAATTTTTGATTTAAGTAACGATGCAGTATTGATAAACAGAAAGCTTTTTTCATTGAATTCATTACCATCGTGATTACTGACATGAGAAAATGAAACGGAATTTTAAGCCGACACTGAGAACTTCAATGTCTTGCCTAAGGACTCTAATCACTGCAATTATGGCTATAACTAGCTGCAATAAGAGCCATGGATGATTTGCCTCTTTCGGCAACTTTTGGTTTCCGCAAAGTTCGTTCGTATTATATCAAGTATCAAACTATTGGATGACAAACTATATAAAGGCATATATAATATAAAAAACGATTAATATTTCTTGTAGGTCAGCCACTCACCGCATCAATCATCCTTGCCTAAGAAATCGGGGATTGATCTGGTTCCCACTTAAATTGACTTTAATATCTGAATCATTATTGTCAATTAAACGTGTGCGTTAGGCCAGTTTTAATTCGACTGGTTTCAAGCACCTGCTTCTGGTCACTGGTATTACATGCAGTCATTAATGGCGTTACGAAGTTCTTAAACCTGAACGAATCCTTACTGATCAATGTTTACTTCAAATAAATATATGCTTTTTGTCCCTTAAGGCAATTTCCCATTGATTATTATTTGCTATCTATATAACCCAATACCGTATGTCACCGATTTGTTTTCACATGCCGACAAAAGTACAAAAATGAAGTAATTCTGCTATGGCGTAAAACATCCTATAACACAAAGCAATATAATAGACAGTACAACAATGAACCACCTTGTCATCCATGTTTTGTCTGGTCTTCCACAATACCAACAGATAATACCACACCAGTGAGCCACCTAAACTTGAATAAAACAGAACGATTTAAAGTTTCAAATTATATTACACAACATATAGTAACATAAGTTGTTTTAAGGATATTGATAATTATAAATGATGTATTCAAATATTGTGAAACTAGGTGGCTCAGCAGGGAACTCATTAAAATACCCAGCTCTTCAAATACCAGTCGCCATTTACGCCGATTAAAATCAAATTCTGCAGAAAACTGTTTGATGTTCATTCAAGATGTTGAAATAAACTTACCTAATAAACTGTAAAAAATCATCTGGCTATCAGCCATCTCTTAAAATGTTTAAAATGTCACAATGGCTCGGTAAGTGAGTATCGTAAAGTGGTATAAATTCAACATTTGAAGAGGATATTGTTTTGAAAAAATCTGTTTCAGATGAATAAACGCTCGTGCTGACACGCAAAGACCTTTCGTCACATGTCAATTCACCGACCCATTGTCATTGAGTGACATATACGATGAAGTTTCTTATAATATACTGTATGTTTTGGTATCAATACAATGGGAAATATTGATAAGATACCAATGTTTCTAGAACGCGAAGTAGTATTCCAGCACGGCATCAGAGGCGTCGACTTGTATCACAGGGTAGAGTAGCATCCCTGCTTTCTAAACCAACATACATGTACATAATATATACAGAACTTGTAACCCTTTCTTTTACAGAGGAAAATTATGACAAACTTTTCCAAGAACTGAATTTAATTAATTATCCACTTACTTTTTCGATAATAAGGCCCCGGGTCGTTGCTTGGTTATATTTCAATTTTTTATAGTCAAAGTTTAATCTTGAGAGAATCATAGGTCTACTTTTGAATCAAATCATCCGATCATTGCTCCCTACTGACCACTTAAAACAGTTGACCTTTATATTTAAAATTACTACTCCATAAGTAATACACACCTGAATTCAGTGTATAAATTGCGTGCTGATTCTTATTGGACCTACAGTGAAATACCATTGTCTGTGTAGCACTAATTAATATACATATAGTGTACTTTGGTTACTAAACAAGAAACAGTTTCTTTTTGTTATACTACTCTGGATATTAAACTAGAATTGAACAATAACAGAAACTATAAGGGTATAGTGTTTCTAGCTAATTCAGATTTCCATAATCTATTCGATATGCCAAGTGTTAGTGATTAAACTATCTAGATCCAAAGAACCAAGGAAACACGCGAAAGGACACGTGTTATTAAAATTACATACATGCCTCTCAAAATACCAATATTGATATATTTTACGGAATAAAAGGAAGAGTGTTATGTCCTATGCTTCAGCATCTAATGGGTACAGGAAGACGAGATTTTACAAAAAATAAATACCTGGTTCAAAGTTAAAAGCATGCAGTGACGATAATATAGTATATGCGAAATGCTGTGTTTTAATTATTTTAATTTAAGCAATTATACAACAACCTGATGCGTCATTAAACTAGACAATAATAATACGTAGGGAGCATGTCAAAGATATTTCCCATCTTTTAGCAGTGATTGATAAAGATACGTCACGTGAGATAATTGACTTTGAGTAGAATAATTAGTAGTATTTAATGAATGGAAGGTCACATGAAGACGTTTATTGTACTATAATTATGTTTCGGTATTAGTATTGGTCTGCGTTTCAAGTCTCTAGACAATTTCCATGGAAATTACCATTGATTTTCTTTGTACTATTTCGCTTGCCAGAGACCTTCGTCTTTGAAAACCTGTTTTTAAACCTTGAGTGGCTTATAACAATGCATTTACCCACATGCTAACCTGATTACCTGAAGGCTACAAACTTGAACTGTACGAGGCATACAATGGGTTCGACAAATCCTGAGACGAAAAAAATCCTCTGTACAGGAATATCAAATCTACCTGCCCTGAAATTGATTTTTCTGGAGTTTGTCTGGTAGTATTTCATTGTATTCAAGGTATCCTCCCTCTTAAAGGTTCAGATAGTATATTTTGTCCATGAAAAATTGCGATATTATTATGAAGGTAATATTGAAATATAAAACGTAGAGAAATCGGCAGAAAAAGCAGCTAACGTTTTTTTAAACAATTAGAGACAAAGATTGCGAAATTATTAGTTTAATTAAAAAAACTATTACCGTCTTTTGAAATGTACTTATTTTCGGTGGACATCATTATCCAAATACCTTATTGTAATTATCATAAAACAATATAATAATGATTGTTAAATATGGTTCTTAGTCCCTAATTTTAAAAAATGAGTATACGTCCTTGATTTTTTAAGTTGATAAGACAGGCCTGTAATGAGGAACATACCCTAATCAGGAAACTAAATCGAAATAGAGTAACGCCCTTAACACGTTAATATCTCTACAGTTGGTTTGGAAGGCATACATGATATTATAAATTACCAGTTTATTTACTGCCAAACATACATTGTAGTTAATCGTTGTCAGACGGGCATAATTTAGCATGTCCTATTATTCTGTGTTGAGGTTTTCTGGGACTAGTAGAAGAAAGTAAAAAAAATCATGCAGACAAAGCACTAATATCATTATAACGACTACGGGAAAATATAATCCATTTACCCTACAACCATAAATCAACATTATTTGTGTTTTTTCAATAAATTATACTTATAATTTCAATAAAGTTGTTTACTTCAATTTTTGGTTCCTATTAAGTCAAACAGTCTCAATGAAGTAAAAAGCTACCATTAATTCAAATTAAATGACAAAGAACGACCTTCAGGGACCACAAGGAGAAACAGTTGATTTTAATGGAAAAAAACAACTTTCTTTATCTTTCCAACTGTCTCATAAACACAATTAGAACTCACAACCAATCTGTTATAAATTATTCTAAAATGTATACCATAGTTATAAAACAAACTATTTTGTATACCATAGTTATAAAACAAACTATATTATATACCATAGTTATCAGACAAACTATATTTTACACCATAGTTATCAAACAAACTATTTTGTATACCATAGTTATCAATCAAACTATATTTTATATCATAGTTTTCAAACAAACTTTATTTTATACCATAGTTATCTATCAAACTATATTATATACCATAGTTATCAGACAAACTATCTTATATACCAAATTTATCAAAAAAACTTTATTATATATCATAGTTTTCAAACAAACTATAATTTAAACTATAATTATCAAACATTTGGTTTGTCCGTTTTTATGCACGTGTGCTTGTGTTTTTTGGACGGGTTGCGCATTGGAGTGTTGTGTGTGTTTTTTTTGGGGTAGTGTGCTTGATCGCCGGAGAATAGATAATATCTATTTTCTGGCGTTCGGGTTAATGGCTGTGGAAGGTGTACGGCGTTTCCTGTGTGCGGTCTAACTGAGATGCACGGGTGCATCTTTTATTTTTTTTATTTTTTTTTAGTCGGGTAAATGGCCGCGGGGACTATATATTATGTCCATTTTATAAACAAACTGTACGTTGAAAATCTGTCCATTTAATGCACATGTACTTGTGTATTTTAAACAAATTGTACGTTTAGTTTTGTATATCTATTTTGTGGTCATGTACTTGATCGCCGGAACATAGATATGTCCTTTTGATGCACATGTGCTTGTGTATTTTAGACGAATTGTATACTAGTATTGAGGTATTGTTGTGTATTTTCGTTTTTTGTTTTTTTTTCAATGTATTGCCCCACGGGCTGAATGTGAGACAGGACCATGTTCTTGTGTATTTGGCCTAATTCTGACCCATGTAAAATAAAGAGTTTATTATTATTATTATTATAACAAACTATATTTTGTAATATAAATATCAAGTAACCTATATTTTATATCATAGTTTTCAAACAAACTATATTTGATGCCATAGTTTTAAAAGAAACTATGTTATATACCATAGTTATCAAACAAACTATATTTTATAATACAGTTATCAAACAAACTATATTTAATACTATAATTAGTTATCAAAAAAATATTTTATACCATAGTTATCAATCAAATTATATTATACACCATAGATATCAAACATACTATATTATATACCTTAGTTTAAAAAAAAAAACTATATTATATATCATAGTTATCAACAAACTGTATTTTATAATATAATTATCCAATTATATTTAATACCAAAGATATCAAATGAATATTTTATACCATAGTTATCAAACAAACTATATCATATACCATAGTTTTCAAAAAAACTATATTTTATACCATAGTGAGCAAACAAATTATATTATATACCAAGTTATCAAACAAACTATATTTTATACCATAGTTAGCAAACAAATTATATTATATACCATAGTTATCAAACAAACTATTTTTTATAGCATAGTTTTTAAAAAAACTATATTATATAACATAATTATCAAACAAACTATATTATATACCATAGTTATCAATCAAATTATATTATACACCATAGATATCAAACATACTATATTATATACCTTAGTTTAAAAAAAACTATATTATATATCATAGTTATCAACAAACTGTATTTTATGATATAATTATCCAAAAAACTATATTTAATACCAAAGATATCAAATGAATATTTTATACCATAGTTATCAAACAAACTATATTTTATATCATAGTATTCAACAAAAATATATTATATACCATAGTTATCAAACAAACTATTTTTTATATCATAGTTTTCAAAAAAAAACTATATTATATAACATAATTATCAAATAAACTATATTATATACCATAGTTATCAGTAAAAATATATTTTATACCAAAGATATCAAACGAATATTTTATACCATAGTTATCAAATAAACTATGTTATATACCATAGTTATAAAAAAAAAACTATATTATATATCATAGTTATCAAAAAACTATATTATATATCTTAGTTATCAAACAAATTATTTTATATAACATAGTTTTCAACCAAACTATATTATATACCATAGTTATCAAACAAATTATATTTTATCCTATAGTTATCAAACGAATATCTTATACCATAGTTATTAAACAAAAACTATATTTATTAACCGTAGAATCTTTCTTTAACTTTTTAGTATCAAACATATCACAGCAATCACCCAGAAGCTTGGTGTGTATTAAATAGAACTACATGCCATGTACACTTTATTGAAGTCGAGTGGAATAAAGTCTTTGGACATGAATTCAAGACTTTAAAGCTAATATTTGTCTGAAGAACAACCTTGAAAAATTCTGCTTCCGTTTATTGTTAAGATGACACAGCTGGTGTATGACTATTTAGACCTATGTACAAGGCCATTACCGGCTAAAATGATTGTCAGTCAGTCCGTTTACATACCTAGCTGTCAGTAGTAATAAACAATTTGGTTAAATGATAAAGTAGATGTAACTGTTTTATTTGACAATTGACGCGTTAAAACAATGCTATGTTAAATAGTCAACAGCTGGACAACTATAAATTAGAATATTGATTTGATTTGGTCTCAAGTTGACGGTCAACTTCTTCGTTTATTCAAAATTTTTAGTTAATATTCTTTCTTTTCTCTACCTGCGTTATTAAATTGACATCGATTTAAAGTATCACAGATTCTAAGTGACCAATAATAAACTGTCGGTTCTTACAGTTGCTCTCTTCACTTTGATAGGTCACGTGTGTGTCCAAAAAAATCCAAATAAAGGAGACTTTTTGCAAATAACTGAATTCTCTCCAATGCTAGCATTTTCAGAAAATAAGACTCAAGTCTGAAAAGCTAATCTAGTTATATTACTGTGTATAAATTCTATTTAAACGCCACCTTTAATTCCGTTCAAACCTAGTGGTCTAACGCATTCCATTATGTACCATTATTCTTGCAGTTCGACGTAATTCTGAAACATTCTAAGTAGTATGGAATTTAGAATATTTTCTTTTTTAACAAATTCCCCAGGTATCCATAATATGCAAGTGATATAGTTGGCACTCACTCACTAGTTAGTGCTTACTCACGCATGAAGTGTAAACAGTGACGAAAGGTGAAAAGTTTAATGATATTTTCATGTTTAATTCATATTTAGTTTATATAACATTAGCTATTCTCTTTTGTTTATTATGTACTCCGTTAACTATTTAACTTACTTCTTTTTTAATTATCTACAGGATGATAGGGGAATGAAAGTTTGAAAGGTGAGGAGTTTAAGGTCTTCTTTGTTTGTTATGATTTTCCGTAAAATATGCCAGTAGCCGGGCCTTATGTCGACAGCATTTAAATCAATAGGATTTTCACATATGATATTTCTTTGATAGCGGTGACATCTAAATAGAGTTTTGGCTACAAGAATTGTGTAAAGTCGACACGAAATTGTAATGCGTTTTACGTTTGTTGAGAATTGCTATAGTTGAAGACCATGAAAAACATCATATTTTCACTTTCGATTACCTAAAAGCAATTGATTTAAATTCTGAAAATCTCAAGAGTTATGACTTTATAAAGTAATTCTCCCTCACTTAAATTTGTATTCTCATGTCAACATCTTTTTCTGACTTTAGTGTAGGTAGAAAATTAGGTTTTTCATGAGCTCAATTCAGTATTAGTGACATTGGCCAATGTTCAAGACGCGAGATCATGTCTAACTTTCAATTTCACGTCAAACTACACAAAAGGTCGGTTAAAAAGAAGTTCTGTCATTGATGATTCGTTTGGGTCTTGAATACATCAGGATTGTCTTCAAAAGTACCAAAACTAAACAAACATTGCATATTACAATGTACCTTCAAAAATACCCAAACTATGAATTTTCTGTTTATATATGTTGTATATATGCCGTTTCTATATATGTCTCAAAAAATGACAAGTGGTCATTTTAAATGGATCACGTGGATAATTCAGGAGACACATGGATTTAAAAGCTTTAATGTCGATGGTGAATTATGAGCAGTATAATGGATAAGCCTAGCTAAAAAGCAATAAGGTGTGATTGGTCAAACAAATGGTGAACCTTCCCCTTTAAGTAAATATCAATCAAAAGGTAAAAAGTACATCACATCAAAACATTTTTTTCCGCCTCATTTACTATTCTCTTGTATCTATATTTAAACTTTAAATATGTATAATTATATCAATTGTTCACGGGCAATCACAGCTTTGATCTGTTATTATTCATTGTCAACAAAGTCAATTATTCAGACCCGCTTTTCGCCAGTAATTGATCAGCAATATGGTTCAAAGTCACATGAATTCATCAGTTTATAAGGTCAGAAGGTGAAGGTCCGTATTATGTTTAACATTTTTTATATTGATTATATTTATTGTTAGATGTCATTTGTGTCAGATTATCAATGTGAGAACAGGTGTCAATTATCTATTCATACGAAACTACGCATGGTTTGTACATGAAAATATCACGAACTTAGTTTAGAACCAATTTAAGAAAAGAATCTATAATATTTCCACGACGCGTTTCAAATATGTCTTGAAAGCTTAATAGGAATATTATAACCTTTTATCAAACTTCGGCTCATTAAGTGCATGTGGGTCCAAAATAGTTGTGAAATACGTTCCTGTGAGTTCTTTCCATGTCCACAGTTGCTTGTAAACACCAAAGGTAAAATTAACTTTCTATAATTGATCGTTATCAAAAAGGGACGAACCCAATTGAAATTCAGCGAAATCGAAAAACATTTGGTATGAGTTCTTGCCCCACGTTTAATTTTAGCTCGTTGTTCTTTTAAACACGTTCAATTTTAGCTCGTAAACACTATAGAAATCACAATTCTTTGTGGATTTCGATGAGAATTTGTTATCACCCAAGGATGAGCCCTATTGAAAATTATGAATATTGAAATATATTAAAAATTAATTATTGCCCGCGTTTTTTAAACGATTTCGATTTTTGGCATGTAAACACTCCAAAAATCTGTATTGATTTTGATGAAACTTGGCCTGAGTTTGTGCAAAGATGAGCCCTTTTTCTTTAAAACGCGTTTGAATTTTGGCTCATCAACGCTCTACAAGGCACAAATCTTTACGGATTTTGTGAAACTTGCTGGCAAGCTATTTTCAAAATTGTATAAAAACGTTTAAATGTACGCAAAAAGTTTAATTTTAAAACGTACTCTTGGTGGACTTGTTGTTACGTGTTTTGCACATAAACAAAACAAGCATAAGAGCACCAGAGCTAGAAATGTTATACAATTCAACATATTATGGACTACTGAATAAAAATTTCATGGATTCAGAACAATGGCTTTTGGAAAAAAAAGAAAAATAAAGAAAATAAGAAGAGATGGAGTACGGAATAAGAAATAATAGAATATGAAAGAGATAAACAATAATTTAACACTCAGCTATTGTTTTTATCCTTAAAGTGTTTTTACTAGAGGACATAAAATAAATAAATACCAACTTTACTATCAATGGCTTTTCTTTTGGTAAACACTTACAGTGTGGGATGATATGAGGTTGACATTTCAGTGCCTTGGAGAAAGGACATTAAGTTGAAATGGTACTAATATAATACTGTACATTAAAATACATATCAACCATCAAATGTCTTCAGGCTTCACTAAAGTAATGAGTATAGAATAACATTAACTTCTACTTTCTGCCCTTGACACAACAATTCAAACCAAAAGTCCGAAATGGTATAGAGTATTCGGTTTCAAATTGATGATGCGGGTCACGACATTCATACTGTATATCGTTTATCGCACATAACATTTTAAACCTTCTGAATTATATCACTCGATACGATAGAAGTTCGATTCATTAAGCATAACTTGATGATAAATTCCCTACTTTCGAGGGTGAGAGGCTGCATGGATAAGATTGTTAACAATCTTTATATCACTTGCAAGCCATTGATTTACACACAGATCCTCATGCTCTGTTTCATTTCGTATTTTTCTGCTGGTGTCCCCACTTGCTATCTGACGATAAAGTAGTTAATCTTACGTTCTAGGTCACGAATTACCCAACTAATCAAATGATTGTCCAATAAAAATTTTACTTACTATATGTAACATTCGCAAGTATTGTGTTACCATTTCTAAAAGACCTTTCATTGTTTATTTATTAGTTTCAAATTATACTTTCAATGTCATTGTCCCAATTTTATAGATATGTTAAATTGTCTACCTTTATAAAACTTGTCTTTGATTGACATTCTAGAGTAAGAATATTTCGGATTACTACATCCCACTAGAAAATGAATGACCAAGAGTGTCATTAATGGTTATTTCAAATAATTATTTTAATTATGTTTCCTTAATGTATAAGTCATTGAGATGGATTTTGCTACAGGCAATATTGCCAATACAAGGATTGGCAATAATCACAGTTAAGATGATACTTGGCCATGTTCCTAAAGCAACGTATGGTTCATATATCTGTCCAAATGTTGCTTTAGGAACATGATGCTTGGTAAGTATTTCTGATTCTGCATCTTTACTTTGATACAGAGATGAAATTGTGGCAGGGATAATCCTAAAATGAAATTCTTTTAACTTTGTATTATATTTTATTTTATTTTCAATTACCCCTAGTTGAAAACCTATTTCATAGAGGCATGTTGATCACTAGACACAATTTGGTATCATTGCTCCAAAAAGACGAGAGTATCCTCGCTGAAACGTTGGAAAGATATTTAATAAAGTAATTGTTATCCATAAAATTGTGTCCAGTTTTTTGTATATACCAATAACTAAATGCCATGTGTTGATATTGATATGCAAGCAGGGGGTATAAATGCGATGTTAGACGCCAGTAAAGTTTGCTGGAAGCGAACGTCAACTTGTCTTCTACCAACCAACCAGTAAAGTAAACGAGACGGTGTTTTTGTTTTTTTTTACCAAATGGCTTCGTATGAGGCACTGAATTTTAACCAATCAAAACCACAGAAGGCTTACTTTTGCACACAATATCATTCACAAATTGTGTGCCTCTATTTAGTATTTACGTGAAAACGCCAATATTATTAACGTCAAGGTTTCAAACCTTTATCTGAAACACCCATTAGTATTTGTTATGATGCGTTTCGTATACATTGGTGATTACTGCTATCTCATTTGAAAGCCAATGTTTCTACATTGAAGATACTTCTTTAACACCACATCTGGTACGACTGATATGTATGATAACTATGGGTGGTCCTACTGCCAGTCTACAGATCATAATTGTCATAACCTACACAAAAATTGTTTTGATGAAAAAATGTAACAGAAATAAAATAAGAAGTTAAGAAATCTATATACACTTTTGACATTTGGAACTAATTTGTCTTCGAAGATTTATATCTAATGATCGCGGACTGAAATTTCAATCTGTTAAATTGGGAAATATGTGACAATCCTGTTTTCAAGAGCGAGAATTTATTTCTCTGTAATTTGCTTCATTCCCATTTTAATAAATTCTGTTTGAATATAAATGGTTGCGAATAGTGACATCAAGAACAATTTTTCCTATAAACCATGTTCATTGTGGGTAAATTTCCAATTTATTACTTTTAACTCGGATATTTATTACTTCTTGTTGTGTTTAAAAATTTGTGAAATGTTGTCTCAGTTCATGTTGCTGTGACTGATTTAGGTATTTTTGGCTGTTCGAGTCATGTTGTAGTTTTGACTGAGAGATACATGTGGTAGTTGTGACAGAGAGAGAAAGGTGGTTGTTGTGACTGAGAGGGACATGTGGTAGTTATGACTAAGAGATATATGTGGTAGTTATGAATAAGAGATACATGTGGTAGATATGACTGAGAGAGACACGTGGTAGTTGTGACTGAGAGAGACATGTGGTAGTTGTGACTGAGATAGACATGTGGTAGTTGTGACTGAGAGAGGCATGTGGTAGTTGTGATTGAGAGAGACATGTGGTTGTTGTGAATGAGAGAGAAATGTGGTAGTTGTGACTGAGAGAACCATTTGGTACTTGTGACTGAGAGAGACATGTGGTAGTTGTGACTGAGAGAGTCATTTGGTAGTTGTGAATGAGAGAGTCATTTGGTAGTTGTGACTGATAGAGTCATGTGGTAGTTGTGACTGAGAGAGTCATTTGTTAGTTTTGACTGAGAGAGTCATTTGGTAGTTGTGACTGACAGAGAAATGTGGTAGTTGTGAAAGAGAGAGTCATTTGGTAGTTGTGACTGACAGAGACATGTGGTAGTTGTGACGGAGACTCATTTTGTAGTTGAGACTGAGAGAGTCATTTTGTAGTTGTGACTGAGAAAGGCGTGTGGTAATTGTGGCTGAGAAGGGCGTGTGATACTTGAGTCTGAGAAAGACGTGTGGTAGTTGTGACTGACAGAGACATGTGGTAGTTGTGACTGAGAGAGTCATTTGGTAGTTGTGACTGAGAAAGACGTGTGGTACTTGTGGCTGAGAAGGATGTGTGGTACTTGTGACTGAAAAAGACGTGTGGTACTTGTGGCTGAGAATGAAGCGTGGTACTTGTGACGGAGAAGGACGTGTTGTACTTGTGGCTGAGAAGGACGTGTGGTAGTTGTGTAACGACAATAGAAGACATTAGACAGAGAAGACGTTACGTGCGTTTCATGTATTTAGAACACGACTTAAAAGTTTTTTTGTAAATAATCTTGTTTTACAGAAAGGTTTACATGTTTAATGATCTGGAATATAAATCTTATAGTCGTATTTAAGTTTTCTGTTGCGTCTTTATTGTTTAATTAACGAAAGAATTCACGTAATTTTGCATTTAAAAGAGTAAGATAAGTAGATGTTTTCAATAAATTATAAAAGGTTTTTCTTTAAGTAAGCTGTTCATCTTTCAGTCGGTCGGAGGCCGGAAAGAACAGAGGCACCATTTAATGGTGAGTTTCACCAGGAATAGTGAAATATTTGCCAATATTATGTGTAAAAAAAAAAACAACTAATATTTCCAATTATAAACATTTTAACAACTTTTCAGCTCAACGAGTCTTCTGTTTCCTTTGAAATTCAATTTCACCGTAACATTCAATTTTGAAAAAGCTGCCCTTTGACCTCTCAAAGAAGACGTACAGACGAGTTGGCCCCTAACCTGGGAAATTTAGATATTTTATGACCTTTATAGTCAGTTCTAGCTGACAAATGGTCTCTTTTTCTTAATTCTTAAGTTTCGATGGTAGTTAGATCTCCCTGTGTTTTTGTTATAAAATTTTCCCTTGTCTTATCCAAACTGTATATATCGTGTAAAAACGGAATAAAATATCTACGGAAAAGAGGATCCCAACAGTAGAAACAATAATACACAATGACAACATGACACAAAGCGTGAAATGAATGAATTTTACAATACTCTTTAAAAATTAATTCAATTTCAGAAATCTCATCGATTTTTTAAACATAGTTTTTATAACATTCAGCTTTTGTTTCTTTCCTCGTAAATAATGAACATTAATTCTTAGAAAAAATGTTTTGATTGTCAGAAACAAGACCTCGAGTGGTTGTTTTGTTATGTTTTTAGTGTGAACTGAGTTGAATACGGTAAAAAAAGATGGTACTATATCAATACAATGATTGTATATTTCATAATTTTCTTTGAAGGAATAGTGCGTCTCAAAATAAACATAAAATTTAAAAAAAATAAACTTTTTCAATAAGAGCATAAATTCATCAGTAACATAAATAGATTAAGCCTCCTTCAATATTTACTTAGTTTTGTGCGTTTTCCAGATTTTAAGGGATTCTGTTACTCTATGACACCAGGTAAGTTCACTGATGAATATATACTCATATTGACCATTCTGGAGAACTGAAATTATATGTTCCTGTTCTAAGATACACTATCACTTTTATTACAATTTACGAAGCGCACCAAAACCGAAGCAAATTCTATGTTAGAAAGAGTCTAAGTTTCAAACCCCGCAGGTAATACTGATATGTAAACGTATTATAAGTGAGGAAACGACAAAATACATTTGTTTTAATGCAATTCACTTACGCAAAATGACCAAGTTGACTGTATCATAAGTATTTTTGACATTCTGAACATTACAACAATGCATTTCACAAATAAGCAGATCATCTTGTTTAGACCCAAAAACCCTTCCATAAGCAGGACGGTTTAGCGAGTTGGGTCATCGCTGTGTAAAACGGTTTACCAATCTTCATCAATATTAAAACACACACGACGCCGATATTGTGATATTTGTACCGTAAATCGTTAGTTTGATCACCATCTTTACACTGACAGAAGGTCTATAATCAATTGATATACCAGGTAATAAAACTTACCAATCAAATAGGTAATTGATACATGTCTACTCATGAATCACATAATTTACTTCCGGTTAATTTGCATGTTTGTCTGGAATCTGTCATCTGATTTCCTTCTGATAGTTATTGAATCATGTAATGGCGATTAGATGATAATAATAATGTCGTGGAGCTTAATATGGAACAGAAACGGGACTGAAAATCCATTAGAATATTCTTTGAGGGTTATACATACATGTATATGCACAGTGCTGTAATTCTATAAATCAAAATTTATAAAGAAAGAAACAATATATTTTACAAGAATAACATTTTAGGTTCACAGTGTATATCATTTGGATTAAATTGGTATGAAAGTATAGCAAAAAGAAACTACTATACATTATACAAGGATAGCAACTTAAGTTCACAAAGGATCCTTACTACCATTGGTCAACCCTCGTGGCTTTACATATAACTTCGTTTGAAAACAGCCTGTGGACATTAATTATTCGAGAAACTTTATAACTGAAAACTTATTGATTTCAAATCCGAATGTTAAATTATCAAATGGGATTTCCGAGAATCGAAGTCAAATTTTCGGATTACGGCATTCAAATTTCGAATATTTTGAACTAAGCATATCTGATTCTGCCAAATAAGAAATAATGTAATTTTTTGCTGAAATTTGATCTTAATTTGAACGTTTTTGGTCTTCACTTTTCTAATGAGAATCTAACAAAATATATTACTTGACTGAGTTGATAGGCTACTATTTATTGCTTTTTCTCAGATATAAAATCACTATCACTATATTCATTATTTTTTCCAAATTTACTGTAGCCCAGGTGTGAACATATTCAACTATAGAAATTTTGAAATATTTCTATATGATTTATTGCCTTACGATTAATATAAATTTGCTTTCTATAAAGATGCTATCTGAAAACCTGAAAAACGGAATCATAAACATGACTTTTTGATGTGTTTTTTTTAAATATATAAGTGTAAATCTAATATGAAAACATGGATAAACATGACACTTGAAAAGTAATAACAGCAATCGAAATTCTTTTTTTCCCCTTTTTTATAGAATAATTATAAGAGAATCCTTTGAATTTTCTGTTATTATGAAAGAAGCTCGTAGTTTTTATCATTCTATTAAACACGCTCTATGCGGTATTTCCGGGAGGTGAAATGAGCACGGCTTAAATTTCACCTTGGAACTATGTTTATCGCGCATTGAAAACCAACAGAAAACTTTAAACTTAGAGAGTCCAGTAGCCTGACTTTATTGTGTGTTTGGTGTTTGTAAGGGGAAAGGGTGACATATATCTCATATTTCACATTTTTATATTTTTTATTCTTATTAATTGTGAGAAGCATTACAACAAATTAGATTCGCGTAAAAATATAGCTCTAAAATTCTTTTGGAGAGGCTGCCAGCTTTAATAACTTTCATCGTAGGGAGGATAATATAGAAGACGTCCATATAACAGCATGAACCACGTTAAAGTTGCAGTATGCAAAATTTTCATTGTCAAAAACATCGTAATATCTCTGCAAATACTTTGTCAAGTGGAACGAACTATGATTATTAAAATTCATTAGCGACAATAGTTCCGTAATTTAAGATGATTGTGTTTTAAACAGTTTGGCCTAGCTTCAGAATGCATTACATGTTTGTAGAATATATATTCTACTTCAATTGTTTATTTTGCTAAATGCCTAAATTAGTTTTGTTTTCTTCAACCTAACAAAAACAATAACGATCTTCAAATTCTGAAGTAACTCTTGGAATAATTTTATTGTTTAGAAATTAACGGTTAGAGTTTTCAGTTACTTCAGGAAGAGATTTCTCTGGATTTCTATGACATCAGAAGAAAAAAATGGCAATATGAGAACAATTTATTGTTTTCCAAAATATTTTTGTTATTGGGTTTTTTAAATGCCATATTTGGTTTAGGATTTATTTTTCTGTAATATTTACAAAATAACATGAAATATCATTGTAATCATCGATATATTTTAATATCGTACTTTTTTGTTTATTAAAACCTCCTGGCTTTAAATTCACAGTAGAAATCAGGTATAACGGCAATATTGAAAATCTTTAATTTTCTCATCAACTTTACGTCTGTTAAAAGTTCTCAAATATTGAAAAGGTATTGAAAAAGAAAATTAAGTCTTTTATAAAGCAGATTAAATCAGTTCAAGTGATTATTTTTTGCTTTAGTCCCAAGGCCAAACATAATAAATGAAATATCAAGCATCTAAGATGAGATTAAAATGGCTGTCTAATCGCTTTGCCGATATCTGAAATGCCACTATGATATATTGGAATAAAGACGATTATGGGATGTATAATTCATTAGGAACTCGGAACAGATTGTAAAGCCGACGCTTGAGATAGACTAGATACCAGCTGACAAATTCTTCGATTAGAACACTGTAAGATAAATATCTATGTCAGGATCGCGGCTACCAAACACCAACCATCTTGATTAGCAGGACTAGTGGTATGAAATCAACTTCATTTCTTGGTTTAGAAGAGTGGAGGGGGCAGCCTTTATGATTCTTTATGACGTCGTATATGGTTAAACATTTCTATCGCTAGGGAGAAGAGGAAAGCATACAAATAGAATCAACAAATAGCCCTCTTTAAACATCTTCAATATCCCTTAAACTATCATAATTCTCCAGTTTATTCTTTAAAAACATGATAATCTGTTCTTTCCTGTCAGTTTTTATCTACGTTAGGGAATTTTGACATCACTGTAATCATGTTTGGTTGTCAGAAACCTTGAGCTGTTAACATTGTCAACATATTGTGATTAGCCAAGCTTAGAAGACACTAATCGTTAATCTGCCGCGTACTATGTTAATATAAGAAAATTTGTGTCTTTATATGTAAATAAATGTTAAAATATTAAAATTGACAGGACATATTTATGTGGATAACTATAATTTATATAATTATTATAATCATAATACTATTTGTTTGTATACACCGTAGAATGATTGCCATAGCGCTCGCGCAAGGATGTTTAGCGCTGATGTGCAAGTGGCTTTTATTCTCAAACTGAATGGAATCGTCGCTTGCTCATTTTTTGAAGAATATAGTTTTATTGTCGCTTATTGAAAATTCACAAAGTGTGGGATACGTAATTATTTAACCAATAGTCAATAAATATTAGACGACCAATAGTCAATAAATATTAGACGTACGACGAATGTATTCTAATTCCTTTAAGGAGCAAGCGTATTATCGTATTCAATAAGATATTACTAAATACTATTCTTGTTACTAATGGAACCCATCTTTATCTTAAAATATAGAATGTATATTAGCACTTTATTCTATATATAGCACGAATATATTCTAGACTTATTAACCCTTTGAGAAAAAGATTCAATAAAGTCTTTTGGACTACTTAGTTTCAGTTATCCTCGTAAGACATTTAGAAGTATCACTTCACGTTTATGAGCACAATTATTATGGATATAGACTTTTATCTATTTCTTCAAACGCAATATTTCATTACTCGTGCAAGTGATGAACGTTACCTGTATGAGTAATGAAACGTTGTGTTTAAAGGAATAAATATTAGTCTATATCCTTAAAAATGGTTGTCTCTAAATACTAAGATTCAGTTCGAAAATCTAGTAGGTCAATATTGTGTGATTAGTGTTATGAATTGGTGTTTTTGGATGATAACATATAAAACGTGATAGACAATAACAATGATACAACAATAAACCAGTGACACATTTCCTTCTGATAATTCCATCAAACCATATTATAGTCTCGCTCAGAAGTACTTAAACTTTTTTATCTCTAAACAACAATGACCTAAGTAGGTAATTTTCTAGATGTTTTATTTATTGAACAATAGAATGCTTTGTCTGATTTGCATCCGAGCATTAACCTATCCTCAGCAGTTTCCGTATAGGTGAGGCTGTTTAACATCCCAGATAATATTATTTGTGTATTTGTTCATGTCACTACAACAGACTTCCTATAATAGTTCCGCAATGAATTTTTTATGATGGGAATGTAGCAGCCACGTGGTAACCCATGGGCAAGTCGTTTCCATGTAAGACGATAAGATTTGAAAGTATAAATGCTCGCCTCTGGTTCTGCAACATGTCACAAGTTTTACCATGTCAAGGATTCGACCAGTATATTTCAGCTGTACGAAAGCTTCCAAGAGTTGCAGAAACTTGCAGTTAGGTGTCATTTAAGGATATTTAACAATAGCTACAAAAGCGAAAACTCCAAATGTATCATCGCAAAGATTTGCTTGTTTAGTTGTCTCAGTTCTTGCTCAATTCGTGCCAAAGTAGGAACTTTTCTTAACATGTACGTGTTCGGAATTATTGAATAGTAAATCAAACCTAGACCTGATACAATCATCCGACTTGTAAAGTGATATAGTCGACTAAACACTTTATTTAAGTTAAAATATTGCTGATATCTGTATTGGAAAATATGGATATGATCAGATAATTTTCAGCAGGTCCCATTAAATTGACAAGGAATAGGATCTTGACTTTTGAGTGTGATGTCGATGCAATCAATACTGAGCACAGTCAAAACAAATACAAGAAGACAAGTATGTTTGCATATCAGAACAGCTTCATCGTCTTTTCAATCAGAATATTATTTAAGTAAGATTTATAACACATGGCATTTAAAGGCTCGGATTGTTTTGGTTTGTGATGAAAACCGACAAAACCAGGCCGCAACAAGACGTGCCACTTTCTCCTAAAGACGCCTTAGCTAAGAAAATACGAAAATGTTTACTTAACCAAGGCCTTCTCGAGATAATTTCCCGAAGCACCACTTTGGTCAAAATAGTGAGCAAGAAGCGCCACTTATCGATTCATTTTGTAGGATGTAAGGGGGGGGGAGTAACAGTGGCGTTTGTATGAAATATTAAAGGATGGTGAGGGTGCAAGTAGAGCCACCTGAAAAAAATGTCATGTTATTTCATTTACACAAATACTTTAGCGTACAAGCAGAAATCTAATGATAGACCATTGATAGACTAGTTAATTACTGTAACAACTCACAACGTGGTGAAATACAACACGGAACATTTATAAAATTTTTAGAAGAGTGTTCAAGAGAGAATTTAAAGTGTCCCGTATATTGGGCGTATATGTCAAAGATTCATATTTGATTTAAACAATATTTATTGAATAAAAGTTTACATATCAGTTACCATGATTACACATAAATTGGATTCGGAAAATTGGCTTCTGAATGTCAGTAACAATAAGACAGGCGAAGTTTTTCTGCTCCTTTGGCTTTTTTTTCTCACAAAATTTGTTCGCGTACCAGTTTGGCTGTGGCAATGCGCAACATGTGACGCTCGCCAGTTAAGAAGGCCTGTTCGAAACAAACTCGGGTTACTACATGTTTACAAGTAGTATTGTATATTGTCGATTATAAAACTAAGAATTGTGTCATCCGTTATCACTAAGTTATTTGTAACAGGAAGAAGGACAACCAATAAAACATTATTAGATTATTAGTTAAAACCCAGAGGGTATAAATTGTGTAATTTCATGTTATAAGACCTAAGAGTTTACGCTTGAATAACGAGTTTTGATGTTCTGTCCGATTCCTGGAAGCCCACGACTATGGAAAAGTGTCAGCTGTTGTCACAATGAAACAGGAAGACAGTGTAACGAGTTTTTACATTATATGATTAGTGTTACATAAAGTAGTTTATGTAGACGATGTATTATGAATCTGTCACTTGGGGGACAATAAAATATATCTGATACCTTTTTTAGCCTGTGGATACTTCGTATTCAAGAGTAGTTTGTTTGTTAGCTCGAAGCTCTCAGTTTACATCCAATTGATATATCTTTTGCAAAACTGTATTTGATGTAGACTAAATCATAGAAAAAAGGCGCCAGCAACCCCAGGAGTTACAAGCTGAGTACTTCGATGAACTTTTATACAATTCGTGACTTAATAGTAGTCCGTTGTGCGAGTTGTTTCCATTCGTTACCAAAGTGATTATCGGATTTGAAAAAAATGTTCATATATTTCTTTCCTGTATCCATTTCACACAAATATGATAAAAAAAACTTGTTTATCTTTAGTCATGTAAGAAAACTGAGAATTAAATCTTAATCAAAAATAGATAAAATATAATTTGTATTTGTTGACACATAATATTTAGTAGAATTATAGATCTGATTGTAAGGATAAACACGTTATCTAAAATCTCATTAGGGAAACCCTTGTCTTGAAATTATAAATCAATATATTACAGAACTTCTCTATTAATTGTTACACGTGGTGTTTAAACGGAAGTAGTGTAAATCTTTAAGGAGAATTTATTAGAATCTATTAATACTGGCGCTTGTGATATAAAATATATAAAATGTATCTAAGGAGATGTAACGATATTATTCTGAAGAACAAAAATGGACAAGTTGAAGGAATTGTAAAGAGATTTTCTCAAAATTTAATCATGTGCATAGCAAACACTCAGAGGGTTTTTTAAGATTTATGTTTTCATTTTGGTCAATTAGATATCAATTCAAAGATTAATGCATTTCACAGAGCATCGATCTGAACCATTAAAACTGTAAACAAGGTTTTTAAGCTTGAAGATCAATTAAGGTAAGTAGATTGGAAAGCTTGCGTCTGGTTCAAATATGGTGAGGCCTTACCATTGTCGTATCTGGTTCAAATATGGTGAGGCCTTACCATTGTCGTATTGAAATACATGTAGAAGCTTTTCCAAGGGCAAGAAAGAAAGGTTCCTACAAGGACGAATGTTTGAAGAAAAGTGCTTAGCCAAATCGTGAACTACTTTCTGTCAACCCAATTCTTATTCCGGTATCCTGTCTGACATAAATATGGTGATACGATAAAATCATTGTACTATAGATAGAATAACAAGATAAGTGACATCGACACAGAAGTAATAGAATTATATAATGGTAGTTCAGGAAACTCTTTAATGGACTTGAAATGAAATACAAACAATGTAGTGGTGTAGGAAGACCAATTGTCTTGGTTGAGTAGTTTCAATATATAGTAGGTTGTTTAATTTGTCTTTAGCTGGTAATTGTCAACCATCAGAGCTTGAAATTTAATATTACACTTCTTCATACACTCTTTGACTTGTAAATCATTTAAACATATGTCTTTTTGTTTGGTGCTTTGTATTCTATATCTAATCAGTCCTCTTACTTGATTAAAACTATGATCGACATCTGTAACCTTCATCATATGGACAAACGCATCCTTACCTGCTCATTGTGTAATGACTTTTATATAACAAATCCACAGCAAGGCAATGACAAAGCAAATTTTGTTAGAGTGAGATGAGAATTGTCCTCTCCGTTTTATTTTTGAATACTTACTACCCGGTTAGGTATTAATATCTGATAACCAACAACACTTCTCTGAATTATTTTGTGTCCTCCAAGCAATTCCCCACTTCCATAGTCAATAAAACCAGTTTCATAGTTAAAATGTGACTTCATTTAGTTCCCGATGGCTCATTGGATGTTAACAATCGAGATTAATATGATTACATATAAAACACACAAAGCGTTTTATTCTCGTTTATCAGCCTCGAGCTGGAACTAACTCGGTAAATCAGATTTTAATCTCATATTGTACTATAAATGTAAATGAAATTGTTGGTATAGTTTAAAGGAAGCTTGTTGTACAATAGGGTTTGTAAATAGTTGTCCGAGGAAGTAATGTGTTAAAGGAAGCTTGTGGTAAAATAGGGTTTGTAAATATCTGTCCGAGGAAGTCAGGTGGTAAAGAAAGCTTGTTGTACAATAGGGTTTGTAAATAGTTGTCCGAGGAAGTAATGTGTTAAAGGAAGCTTATGGTACAATAGGGTTTGTAAATATCTGTCCGAGGAAGTCAGGTGGTAAAGGAAGCTTGTTGTACAATAGGGTTTGTAAATAGTTGTCCGAGGAAGTAAGGTGGTAAAGGAAGCTTGTGGTACAATAGGGTTTATAAATAGTTGTCCAAGGAAGTCAGGTGGTAAAGAAAGCTTATGGTACAATAGGGTTTGTAAATAGTTGTCCGAGGTAGTCAAGAAGTGAAGCATGCGGTATAATCGGGCTTGTAAGAGTTGTCCGAGGAAGTCTAATAGAAAGGAAAGTAAATATTTGTCCGAGGAAGTAAGATGTTAAAGGAAGCCTGAGGTACAATTGAGTTTGTAAATAGTTGTCCGAGGAAGTAAGGTGGTAAAGGAAGCTTATGGTACAATAGAGTTTGTAAATAGTTGTCCGAGGAAGTCAGGTGGTAAAGTAAGCTTGTAGTACAATAAAGCTTGTAAGGGTTTTCCAAGGAAGTGAAGTAGTGGAGCATGCGGTATATTCGGAGTTAGTTGCCTAGAAATCTGGGTGGTAAAAGAAGTCGGTGGTATTATGGTGTTTCTATATATTTGTCAGAGAAAGCTAGATGTTAATGGGAAGCCCGTGGTATTATCAGGTTTGTATAGTTGTCAAAGGTAGTCAGATACCAATGTTTCTAATGGTGGAATAGGGTGATTTAGTTGCATTTTCTCAAATTTCACAAATAATTGAGAAGTTATTGGGACATTATTAGAAATTGATTTGAGCCTTTGAAATACAAGGATTAAGAAATCGCCAACCCTACACTTCTGACCTTGGATAATGTATGGTGCTTTATCATAGTTAGTAGTATTAGTGTCACCATTGTCTCGTATTTCAGTAGAGAAGTGAAGAAATATATGACAGCTATTGTAGCGTCTAAATAGCCTGTCACTTGACATTGTCCGAGAACAAACAATTATTCAAATTAGATTCAATTATATATACTTTCTATTAAATGTTTCTCACAAAGGTGTTCGTTTTGAATTAACAGTGCGTCTGACTTTGGATAGTGTAAGTCCAAAACATGCGGACCTTCTTGTACACCATTGCTGAAACAAAAGTCAAATTTGGTGTCAGTTAAGCCAGGTTTATTATAAATTGGCACATAATTAAGTATAAGTATCAAAGTTTCATATTTATTAGAGTACCGGTATCTGAGAATACTTGTGGAGAAAATATTTATATTCAATTATGAAATAAGTCTAATATTATTACTGTTCATGGATTCTGAGTTGTGAAATAACATGATAAAAGAGAGCCCTTCATCAACAACGTATTACAGTCCCATAAGGAAGCGCTAGCTTGTCTGCAGTATTATAAGCCTGTCTGCAATCTATACAGTTCTATTATATAAGACAGCGAATGTATCTACAGTTCCTGTGTACAATAGAGATATTTTCCTTGGTTGCAACACTTGGGAAAGGCTTTGGGAATCTTGATTGTCGAATCCTAGAATTGAAAGTCAAATGGAAAACACGGAAAAAATTCCATTCGACTTGGATAATGTATGGTGCTTTATCATACAGAGTATTAGTGATCACCATTGTCTCAGTATTTGGGAAGTGATTGCAATTATGACAGCTATTATACTTAAAAGCCATGTACAAGTCTTGTCTTGTCGAGAAAATTATTCTATTGAGTTCAATTATGTTTTACAGTTTCTATTATGTTTCGATCACAAAATTCACAGTTGATGAATTAACATGCGTTAACTTCTTGATAGATGTTTTCGTTAAGTTCAAAATATGTCGGACGTTCTTGTACACATTCCTTCGGAATACAATTTAAGCAATTTTTGGTTTTGCATGTTAAGACCCAGCTTCGTATTATAATATGTAGGCACATTTAAGTATAAGTATCAAAGATTTGGGTTTAATTCAATCCTAGTTTGAACAACCAAATTTCTGGACTTCTCTATTGAACATCAGTTTGTCATGTATGGTAATATTACACTATTTCAAACTTTAAATTCGATAATGCCTTCGATAATTTATAGAGTACCGCGATTTCTGAGGATACTTGTGGAGAACAATATTGAATATTGCAATATGCTAAAGTAAAGTCATAATTATTATGTTACTGTTCATGACTAATTCAGTATTTTTTCGAACAGATAACATCAAAATTTCAGTTGTTTTTCACAGTAGTGTATCTTCTAGATGGAGTTTAGCGTAATTTGCCTTCTATGCAACACTTTTCATTGATATTAAAAATGTTTTCGTTATATTAGGCTTCGTAGTTTGACATTTTCAACATGTAAACAGATGATCTTCCTTATTAGAAATCAACATTGCTACAAGTACTTCTTTCATAATCATAGCCTACTTCCTTCAGACTCATTTAATTCTTGAACAACCATCTTTACAGTTTCTATTATATAAGTACAGGCTTTGACATGTATACTATGAGTTAAAACCAAGACATATATATAGAGATATTTTCCCTGCGTTGCATACCACGGGGAGGCGAAAATTTAGCATATTCTCAGAATCCGTAGAGATTTGTTCATCCTAAGATTAAACGAAATCGACAAACACGTGCTAATACTTCTCGCTAATCGAGTCCGAGTTATTTTTTTTTAATACAGAGCAATATCTCAATAATCAGGACTTTGAATTCTCCTAGGACATTGAAAATCAAGACGTTTTGATATACTTGCCTTTTGACACAACCAGAAACGCAGAGTAAGCAGGACAAGGAAAATCAGAGTATATTCGTAATAAACCAGTACCTTAATGAATCATTGTCTAATGAAACTTAAAATATTAAATAGTCTATACGTTTTCATTTGGCGGGTTATCCCATTTTTGATGTTATTATTATAGACTATTTCTATACATATGTTGTAGTTATTTAAGTTTCGATACAAAATTCCTTGATGAAGTTGCTACAAATGTTAACTTCTATGATAGATTTTCTTCGTCAAGTTTGAAATATAATGTCACTTGTGCGAGTTTGAATACAGGTTTGTTTTTATTCAACAAAGAGGGTAGTAGGGTCTCCCTTAGCCAATAGACACAAATTGACATTTGAGAAAATTAAGAATGAACATTGCTGCGCGCTGCAGATTTACAGGTCGTTCAACCGACGACATGACTTCATGTAGAGAAAAACATTGTGCTTCAGCTGGTGTTAATTTATGGGATTAAGAGACATCTCTCAAGCTTGTGGTTGTCACAGGTCTCACAGCGTTACCATGGGATCTGTCTCCGAATAAAGATGTTCATTGAACAATAATAACAAGTTCATTGGCCATAAATAGGACATTGAACTCAACCAATAAATTATTGTTGAAAATGTAGATCCTTGGTAGGTGTAAATTGACTCCGGATGCGGCATTAGTTATCACACTGAATAAAGATTTTAACACGTATCATTTTCGAATTATTTTTAACGGTATCTATTACTCGTTCAATTGGTAGTCTACTTAGTAAAAAATTCGTTCACCGACAAAGAAATGAACAATTTGAGAGGAAGGCAGCTTGTAAAAACAGAAACAAACGAACTATCAAATATCAAATTGTTAAGTATAATTTATAAGGATAAGTTTTTGTCGACATGCCAATCAATTGCCATACATCTGATAATTATTTTTGTTTCCACTTGATTTTATAATCCGAGGACAACATCCCGTTTTCAATATACGTGCATTTTGATCTGAAGACAATTTGTCTATAATATGTCGATATAAACAATTAGCAAAATGAAAGTGTCCATTAGGCTATTGTTATTTTATTTCATTGGTTAGGTGAAAAGCATACACTAGAAATGATTATTGGCCGTATTAAGTTACACATCTGTGTCGAATTTGGTATCATCCAACGACCTAATTTATGATCTAAATCTAAAAAGAGATTCAAATTTATAAATGTAAAGCATGTTTTTTACAATATATTTTCATGTCTAGAATTTCCCAAACTTACTAGGTTCTTAGGTTCCTTTAAGTCCATCCAAATTATCAACCATTTACCGTTTTTTTTTTTCAATAGGATATCTGGACAACTTATATAGCAACTTCCCTCATGTACAATACCAAATTATATGATAAACCACAAGGAAATATATTGAAGAACGGTTCGGATTATGATAGATCAAGAAATGATTGCAGATGATAACAATATTGATATCATGTATTCCATCATCAAATATTGATATTACACCGTCTATTTTGTAGAGGTCGATCACTACACAATAGACCACAGTGATCATACGTATTCTTTGAACTGCCGCTCTACACTTTTCATTCACCGGTATTTAAATATGAACATCTAATTTGTGCTTAAACGGGCTTGTCTATCATCTTTTCCATCAATCGTTATGGCATAAGAAAAGGGGAATATTTAGCTAAGCTAATTATTGATGTACGGGATTCTGAAGGCTATTTCCATGTATTGAATGAAGGTCATAGCCAACCATCGGAAACGAAAATTCTGATCGTTGCCCTTCGAAACAAATGTCATATCTCCACGAAAATTAATCGGAATGTAAAAAGTCGATATATAAGTATCACTTTCTGTAAATCTATTATTTAAAACCAAAGTAATTTGATAAGCTCTTGTATAATATGATTTCTTGTAAGAAAATGTAATTTCCTTGAATAAATAAAAGATGTAAATTCAAATAGAATATCTACTGTTACTAGTTATTGAATTCAAAAACCACATGTGTCGTTTTTCAAGTTTATTAAGTATATCTTTATATTGTGGTGATTTTTAGGTAATTTTCTTTGTTGTGCTTCACGGCCTTCATAAAATTGATGGAATGATGTACAGACATATTACGGACACCTGTATATGAAATTCTGTTTCTGTTTTGAAAAAGATATAAAGTTTCCCGTTTAAGGCAGATATTAAATGCAACCAATCCAATCACAATCAACATCATAATATGCACTAATTAAATTCTTATTTAGTCTTCAGTACTTCATTTCAGTTTATGATATTGGCATTTCGTGGTTGATTATTTGGTAGGTAGATGTAGGTTTTTTTTGTTTGTAGAACTGCTTTGATTATTAAAGGTTATTTGGATTTTTACCTAAAATCGTTTTTGGACATTCTGATTATCTGTATTTATCATACAGCTCATATGGAAGTAAAATATCCTCATGTGTATCTAAAGAGGTTGAGATTGACCAGACCATAATGCCTTGGAATAAATACTCTCATATCCACAAAAAGATATAATTCGACCAAAGGGAATATCATATAAACTCGTCTTCGTGTCTATTAGATCAAAAAAACAAATATTATATTCCCTTGTCGTTTTGTCTTCATTATATAGGCATTAATATTTTATCAGTATCACATAGCGGACAATAAAGAAAATAGCCTTGACCATATGACCGCTTTAGTATTGGTCTTGGACGTGGATAGGAAATAAACTACATAAACGCACTATGCTCTTTAGATTGAGGATGGAGGTTGAAGCTATATTAAAAATGATTCAAACATTAAATATTTCTTTGTCTATAAGTATGATGGTTGAATGAATCCTAAAATGAGATAATTTGCTGTTTGTTACGACGTGCCGAAGATTCTTGTTGACGATACAATTATATTCTCGACTACAAGTGCAAAAATGTCACCAAAAGAAAGTCTGTCAACAGTCTTAGTAATCTATATGTAATTTATTTCTGAATACCGGTGGGACCAGTTTTTCATCAATAAAGCAAATAAAACACTTCTATTGTAAATTATAAGAGGTAATGAGTTTAATGAGCTTCTTACAATAAATCCAATATTAACATAATAGCACCAATTAGTAACTCTATAACGTCATTAGATTCAGATATCCTATATTTAATGTTGACAGAATCACTAATAAATGATAAAGATATATCCATTACACTGTGTTATTATTGAACAAATCTTCTAAGCATGTTTCAAAATTTAAGTCTTTATTTGGAATTTCAATTTCGTTCATCCTCAGAGGAACTATACCTTTAAGTTGTAGACGAGGTCATCACAAAATAGAACTGTATACTGTTCTATGATCACAATAAGAAATCATGTCTGCAACATGGTACAGAGAATTGTGCTAAACACAATGACAGTTTTGTGTATTCAGATTGAATTGAAGTTTGTAGCTTGTTGTGATTATGGTCATTATTCTGCACTTTTCAGTACAGTTAAATGTTAACACACAAATCATAAATGAATTGTCATAACAACTGAATATTCCCGTAAATCAAAGTTATTCTTTCCGGTTGACACAAATTCTGATAAATGACAAAATACTTCATTTACTTATAAAAAAAAAATGGGATTAGAAATTATACACTGTCAAATATTTCACATATTGCTCTTGTAAAACTAATTTTTAATAAAAACTACGTCTTTACTATTTTTACTAACTTGTGACCAGAAATATCTTGATGATATAAACAAAATAGAATATTTAAATTCTTTAAATGGCATTTAGCAACTGTGAATATGATATATAGGCACAGCTTTATGGAACAACATAAAACTTTAACCAGTGATTGTTGTAACAAAGCTGTGCCTATATAGAATATTTAAATCTTATCACAACTTAAAATTAGTTGATCTGTAATCTTTCAAAGACATTTAGAAGTATAAACGTAATATTAGAATATCAAATACTATTATGTATATACTACTGTTTCTTTAATTTTAGCAACGTTATGGTCCGTATACAGGAATCCTTATCATTATGTAGTCTTGATAGAGATTCCAGGATGTGAATTGAAACGTTGCCTAAATTCAAAAAGAGGATTATTATATCCATAATCGTATTTGCTATTCTAATTAATATGGTTTAATACACGATAATTTAAATAAATTCAAAAAATGATTCTTCTAGTGATAAACGATCTATGGAAAGCAATATATTAAACATTGAAATTATCTTTTTTTTAAACATGCAATCGACCTGGGTCGTCATTTTCCACGAGAAAAATATTTAACCTGCATCTTGTATAAACAGTTTCTTCAATTTGATGTAATAAATAAATAAAAAAAAAACAGTATTCATATATGTCAATTTTCAAGTACAGTTTAGCTTTGGAGATTGTCAATTTCAATTGGTAAAGTCAAGATTCAATTCAACAACAGACACGCCAAGGTATCAAGAGGTGGGTGATTAGGAAGTGGGGAGTGGGGTTGATCAGGAAGTAGGTAATTGGGGTGATCGCGAGGAGGTAATCTAAGAATATTTTATGACGCATGCTATATTGTATATACATCTTGTATTATATAGACTGTTATATTTTCAATTTTAACATTTCCTTTCTCTGAGAAACCAGGCGTAAAAACTCATTTATTTTCGTGTTGAAAGTGTCACGTATGAACCTCTACGTCTGATTATTTTTAGAAAAAAAATATTTTGAGCATTCATGGTATGAAACAGTCCTATTTCTGAGAAAACAAGATGGTACATTTAAGAATGTATTGACTATTGAACGTTTAAACAACAGTTATCGAAATTCCCATCACGGTGCTAAATATATCAATATTCTCTAAATGAAGACATTCAAATCAATTCTGTCAATACGTTGGACCTTGACTTTGGTTACTGGCAATTGATTTTTCTAAAAATTATCATATTATATAATTTCTTATTTTAACAAATAGATAGATTTACCCAAGTTAAAAGATGAAGTGAAGCAAATTTAGTTAACAGTTTTTACACATCTTTTTTTACTAAAAGTTACAAACAATTAATATATAGTAATAAGATACAGTTATCATAGGGACAATCTGACGATTAAATATATGGTTAGTGTACCTTCTAAGGTAGTTTCTTTTGAAGGTGCAATATAAAATTGTATTATATCTGCCAAAAGAGTAATACATCCTATGTTTGGTTGTAATGGCCGCTTAGTAGTGGTAAAAGTAAGGACTGAATACAAATATTCAATACACAAACTGACCCAATGAATGTTTATCGTTAATGTCTTTAATAATTTGATGTCTGGTTGCGATTAATCAGAGAATTGATATTGCCCAGACTTAGTCAATTAGGATATGATCACAGTAAATTATAGGCTATAAAACGAGATCATCCAATTACAATTCATTTATGAATTTAATTTGATTTTGTCTGTCATATTTCTCTCTATCTTTTCCTTATCTATTCCTGGCGGTATTGTCATAAAGAAGAACAATATCTTATTATTTGTGTCTTCTTCTTAACATGATAATCTGTGTTTTCGCATCCAGGTTTATTGTATTCAATTATTTCATCTCACAATAACTTTGACATGAATATTATGTTGTTCGATGACGTTAATCAAATGATGACCGAAGCAACAAATCATGAAATTCTTTTAATCTTAAATTGAATTAACCTTTGCGTGACAAAAACTAATGCTTTACAAGAAAAGGTAATCTTATGTCTACCGGCCAATAGATAGGTTTTACCTGAAATAGTGAGTGGGTTGTGATAAGGAAATGTTGTGTGTGTTTATAGGTGGTGTAATACAATAACAAAATACTATCACGATTAAAAAGTACTCAATAAAAACAATTCTGTGCCTAATACATCAATTGTAATACGGCATAGAAATACCACTTTTAAATAGTGCTTAATACATCAATTGTAAGGCGATAGAGAAATCCCACTGTTAAAATAGTGCTCAATACACAAGTTATAAGAAATTATAGAGTTACCACTGTTGAAATGATATTCCATGCGTAGAGATATAGAATCATCGCTGTTGAAAATGTGCTCCATACACCAATTATAGACAGATATGGAACTACCACCGTTGAAATTGCTATCAATAAGTATAATAATATAGAAATAACACTGTTAGTGAGTTATTAATACATTAATTGTAGAATGATATAGGAATACCCCTGATGAAATAGTTCTTAATGCATCAATTATAGAGTTGTATAGAGAAAAAAAAATCCGAAAATAAGGCCAAACTAAATCTGAGTGTGCCTTAGGGAGTTACTGAAGCATTCCACAACTCTTGACAGTTTCCGTTAATTGCAAAGCGGAAATTCTCACGGTGCAAAAAAAAAAAAATTAAATTGAATGGAGTTTTACGTCCTACTCTTCTGCACTCTCACGGTGAAAATTTAGATTTTGAAACCTAGTCCCCTAGATCTTGAGTAAAGTAGTACTTTTGATCCGAATAGGATTATTGAGTTTCTCTAAAAATTTTATACTTAAAATACTCCTGAGTATATAAATTTTCTGACCTGGATATTTAATCTGATTTACTTCTGAAAGGTTTGGAATTATTCCTTACTGTCATTGTAATGCGTTAACATAGTCTGAAATAAAATGTTATAAAAAGAGTTACATGGTTTGAATTACCTACATATATCAATATATATACTAGTCGGTATTTAAGTAGATCTTTGTGTCATATTTGACCTGACCAGATTTCACGAAGTATCAATTACCAACCAACAACATAGAATTCATCTGATTTGAACTAACACCAAACACCAACTACTACTATCAACAAGAACATGGAAGGCTTAGGAAGCAAACCCAAATCATTAAAGAAAGACACATTTTTGTATGCATTACGATTAACAGTATATTTTCAAGCAAAAGTAATTAAGTAGTACAAGTATGTAACTTAAATCGATAAAGAAAGTTTTTAAATTCTGTCAATCATTTGACTATTTTTATACGTCCCTGTTGTTTAGTAGTAACATTGCTTCATAATGTCCTCAGCAAAACAGAATAAAAATAAGCAGAAACTGGTGTTTTAAGTTAAGTATTCGGCGAAATGTAATGTATAAGCAAACTTTTGAATTTTTATATAAAGCAGGTGCATAATTCTAATATGTACACATGTACACAGCGTACTCGAAACTAGAAAGCCATATTGTATGTACAGAAAGTCTATCCTACATGAACTTTTTGAGTTTTTGTTGTTTTTTTTTTTTTTTTTTTTTCATTGAGTATCTGAGACACTGATATTGTCGATCTGCTTAATCAGGTTTTCCATTTTAAGAAGCTTTTGCGACAAAATTATATGTACAATTTGAGGAACCACAGACTGAACAGACATCTGATGGAAAAATCAAACAAACAGAAGCCACAAATAGCCCTGGCTTAATAAAAAAAAATTAAAAAACCCCACAAAACCTATTTAAAACAAGGCTAATTTTCACTAATTATACAGCTCTGTAGGTTTTAAATATAATTTATTTTCAAAACATATATGGATTTCCTGGTAGAATCGTATACCAAAGTTGTATGTTGGTTTTATCTTCTTTTGATAAAATCTTCACTATGTTACAATGAAGAGTTTTGCTATACCTCATTACAAGGACCTACATACCACTCCAAGTAGGCTATGTTTTGGAAAATTCTTTTATCGTTAAATTTAAGTACAATATTATTATTAAACTATATATTATTTATGAGTAAGAATAAAATAGATCTGTTGTTTATATTATGTATTAAGATTCGGCCTTCTAAAGCTCTTTCCTCATTAACACGAGATATATTTAGGTTTATACTTATTGATAACTACTGTATATAATGAAAATTGAAGTCATACAAAAATGTCTAATTAAGGTCTATTGTATATTCAAGGATATTGGAAAACGCAAATTAAAGGTACACAACTTGTAAGGATATCCCGAAAATTGGCATTTTTTACTGGGCTTAAATGAGTCTTGCTTGAGTCAGTGGTTGAATCTGGTGTCCAAATACGATAGAATCTATCATTAATTCAATAAATCCAAAACACTTAGTATAATCCATGAAAATATGTAAATTAAAACACGCTTAGCAACGTTTTGCAGTGATTATTTAGTTAACATAGTCTAACATGGAGATTTTATGCTATAGTTATGGCACCAACTGACTGATATGTACTCTTATTGGCCAAGTTTGAGACTGAAATTTAATGCTCATTCCAAGAGGTAATTTTACTTTAAATAACGTTAATGGATCTTTTATGCTAAGGTTTAAAGCAGGCCTTCTCAAGATAATTTCTTTGCTCAAAATAATGAGCAAGAAGCACCACTTTTTGATTCATTTTGTAGGATGTAATGGAAGGGGATAAGCAGTGACGTTTCTAGGAATTATAAGTTTTGTTCAATCTAATTACTGTAACAACTCACATCGTGGTGAAATATAACATTGAAAATGCATATTTTTTTGGAAGTGTGTTTTAGTGAAAATATAAAGGATATTGGGCGTATATAGTAAAGACATTGGCTTCCGAATGTTAGTAATATAAAAAGACAGCCCAAGTTTTTTCGTTTTTTTTTTTCGTTTTTTTTTATTTGTTTTTTTTTTTACGTATATTTTACCCCTCACATTATATGTCCGCGCGCCACTTTGGCTGTGGCAATTCGCCGCCAGTTAAGTGAGAAGGGCTGGTTTAAAGACATTAAATACCAGTAGATGTTCTTGCAGCTTGAAATTAAAAAGGTTAAAACGAATTTAATGCATACGGAATCTAGAATTGTTTGGTCTTTTGGTGGTGGATAAGGAACTGTCTGTAAGAAATCTGAGGTGTGAGATGTTTCATTTCATGTTCGAAAAGGTTATTGTCCATTACCCATAATAGGCTACCTATTTTCTTCAAACTAATGATCCTATTAAGAAATTTCTTACGGACCGAAAATATAAAATCCATGTTCATCTCTAATTGTGAAAGACAAGAACAACACCGACAGTGTTTTCTGAAAGAAATAATGAAATCTTATAGGCCTTGGTATGAAAAGGTTTTGTAATATATATGTGTAATGACTGAAGTCTTTTTGTATAACTCTAAAAATAAATTATTGTTAGTCTGCTACCTACACGAATTAAAATTTTACACCATATTGATCTTTATAGAAGAATATTTATAACATCTAATATCAGACTATGTCTTCACATGAAAAGTATGTTGACAAAGGTTTACATCACCTATTGTCAGATTCACTGCAATTAAGATCGGTTTGCTCAAAGGATGATTACATGGTGGCCACAGAGTTCAACATAGCATCATACTGGTCACAGGGTTTTGGCAGTGTTGTCAGAGGGTAGGGATAGAGCTGTCTAAGGCCATAAAGTGGCCACAGAGTTGTCACGGGCTGGTCACAAAAATAAAAGTACATATTTATGTGGTCAGAATAAGGTCACATGAGACCTCTTTTCTGTGGCTTCAACACGATACCGCTAAAAAAAACTTACAATATAAACCTGAGATCCAAAATAACAAATTGATAATTCACAACAAAAGTTGTATCAACATTTCATACCATTATTTGTATGTCAGTAAGAGTTGCAATTATATGTAGTGATAAATGACATGAAATATAATCTTTATTCCTATTCTCCCATTCTTCTCACGTATTAAGCAAATAATGTCGCACTCCACTTGCTATGAAACTATTGTTGATTAAACAGAAGCAATGGATTTGATATTCATTCAATATTTGATGGTTATGATGATACACTAATTATTGTAGGTTTTCAGCAGGATATCACAAACATAATCTATGATATAATAATGTATTGTGAACGGAATAAAGATGTTGGGTATAATATTACTAGTCCCATTCTATTGAGCCCAATTTGGAGTATTAATAATATATAATATATAAAATAATTAATCTTTGATGATAACTTATCTCAGTATCTGCATTTATTATTATCACTAGTCTCACAAAAATTTATAATACTCGGGGGTATTGATATTATGATGTGCGAGTCATTTCGCGCAGTTCTGTGACGCACAATTGTTTCAAAACAAGAGACTAACATGATAAAGGCGCGCCTAAATAACTATATTCGGTGTGAATTTTAATATTAATGAAATTAAGAAATGGAATGAAATACAATTTAGGTGCTACTTTTGGCAAATATATGAAAACGCCATTAAGTGTGTAATGGGGGGGGGGGGGCAATTTGCGAGGAAAATGCTATAAGTCTACTCTTTTCCGATTTCCTGGGATATTAAATATAAGTATGCAGCTGAAAGAACTTGTTTATTGTCTCATCAGAACGACGAGACGTTTTTCTATATCAGCCCCTACGAACTCCATGATAGAAACGGAGAAAAATGTACCAAAGGAAACTGAAGGACTAATATTACTATAAGTGATACTAATAAGTTAATATAGGAGGTTATTAATTAACTAGTTATTGAGTATACGAGTAGGATTACTGAAAGAAGTTACAGTAGTAATAGTATCCAGATTTCCTCGTGGGCTGACTTTAGTTATCTAGTTAATTCTTTAATTGATTAATTTTAGTTCTTTCATTTTTAGCCTGAGATATTGTGTTTCTATTATATAAGGATGACGTGATATAAACCTTTTATCAGACTTAGATTTATGGCTTTCGACCTCAGACATTTTCTTACCGACTTCTTTCTTATTGGCTAATAACAGTAAAAATCTTAAAAACTACATTGTTTATATGGTTTCTTTTCTTAGTTAATTAATAAACAGATATGGATATAATGTATTTATTTAACTTGGAAGTGTTTTATGTCTGAAATCTAATAGAAATGTTGCTTTGTCTCGGAGGGATTCTTGATACAATTACAAAACACCTTTCATCTTGGTTATCTGACGTTAATAACATTGAGTGTTAGACTCATTTTATATGAATTAACAATTAAGACAAATTTACTTCATGAATGCATTTGTCTTTCTCGGTCAGTGATTGATACATCAAACTGTTGGACTCGACCCAACAAACCATGTTCTATGAAAAATATAATTGACTAAAATTGCGACTGCTTCACAATAATGATACGTGATAACAACAATAGTGTACAAAAACCTGAGGGCCAATAAGAAATTATAACATATTTGTTTACATATCATAAAACCTCTTCAGCTCAAGGCCAATTGAATGGAAAGTCACTTCCTGTAACAGTGGTTACTGGTTACATTGTAGTTTCAAAGACAGGGATCTTTAGGACTTATTCCAAGTAGAAGTAATGGGCAATAATGAATGAGGGGATCCAGTCTGAATTATATTACCCCTAAAACCATAATGCACCAATTTAAGCTCGAATATAATCCCAGCCCGTCGAGAGTACTGTCATCTTTGTAACAATGACATAAAATGAAGCAGACTAAAAATGGACTTATGACTGGAAGATGGCTTAAACTAGCTAAATTCCTAAACTAAATGTGTTTAGTCGAGTTGAGAACATCTTGCATGTTTGTAGCCTAATCCAGTGCAGGAGAGTGGAAGGTAAATCACGTCTCATTTCGCCCTCGATTATAGCTCGAACGTTTTACACACTCTGATGTTCTATTCTTTAAATTTCTCCCAGTTTTATGAAACAAATAGAATATTTTGAAGGCGATGGAATCTATATGAGATGTTTCTAAGAACAGCAGGTGCTTGAGCATGATAAAAAGTATGAAAAGTGCCATTAAGTGCCTCCTCAACTATCATCAATAATATGAGAGAGTGATCAGACACCTCGAGGCACAATTCACATATAATATATAAATGGAGAAATGTAAAGGGACGTAATTACATCAATTATTTGCTGTATGGTATTTTCTTCCCTCTAGCTACCTCTTTTCATATGCTTCTACCAAATTATTTTACTCGGTATTGATTTAAAATAGGATGTTTCACCGATTTATACCTAAGTTGTTATAACAAAAGCACAAAACATGTTCATTATCAGTGCTAATTTGAGCAATATTATCGAAACTTTTGCACACTTTGCGGTTGCCGTAATTGTTGTGTTAGTTGATGTATCATATATTAGTTGTTATAACAACTAGGAACTTCAAATTAGCAACAATACAAGTAAAGAAGATTTAATGACACTTAATTGTTTGTTCTTCTGTGCAGGCAGATATCGTTGTTTAATTCATATTTACACCTTTACAAATTCACAATAAAGAATTCTAATAATAATACATATTTCATTTTTTCAGATGGCGAACCTGGATCGTGTGTTTCTGTATGTTTAGATGGTGAAGAATCATCCCTAGACTTTATTGATCCTGATCCAGATACGGTATGTTTAATTTACACTGTCAGTTTATGTAAGCAATGAACACACCGTAATTGGTCTGCTTCCACTCATTCTTGAAATGAAATTCAGTTATAGAGACATTTCATAACCGTCTTATATAGGGCTAAATATATACAGTTTGAAATTAGCATGTTCGTCTTACAATATGTTCATGATCACATCGTAGACTGATCTTTAAAGGGATAATGCGTCTTAGCATGAAGTATATAATCATCAATGAACTTACCTGGTGTCATAAAGTAAAAGAATCCCTGTAAAATCTTGAAAACTCACAAAACTATTTCATTTTTGAAAAACGCTTAATCAATTTATAATAAATTGCATCTTTAAGGATTTTATGTCATTTATGGCAGCAGGTATATTTACTGATGAATAGAGCTCTTAATGGCCAAGTTTAAAATTTTAAAATTTTATTTTCATTCCAAGACTTATAATCCCTTTAACGTGCACAGCCTGCGGAGCACATTTTATTGTCATAATGACAAGACCCTTTTTACATGTCAGTCCCGCTGACAATACATCAATACAGGGGAAAATCTGATTAGATTATCCGAAGGTATTACCTCGACCTATGTTGGTTTAATCATGAGTGAAAGAAACTATTTATCACACAAATATCAATAAACGCATATTTCCGTATACCGTTTCTTAAAACGAAGTAATTGGCTTCATTATGAGGTCAGTCCGTTTGTACTTTCTGCAAAATTTCCTTTTATGTAACAAATAAGATCAAAATAAAATGAGTTTACTAAATTGAAATCTTTAATCAATTTTCAGTTAATTGATTCCGGTGCATTCTCTTTGACTCCAATTTTAACTCAGTTACTGAGTTGAAATGGTACTTGAATACATGAAATAATTTTCAGTCATCTTTTACTCGTGCTACGAGTTCATATTGCTCAATGAACCTGTGTTATGAACCCGGGAAAGTACTGTTGTGTGGTAAATAATATACAGTATCTATATTCCACTTATTATTTTTCCCAGTGATAACTGGAGATTGTGGGAATTATATTAATAATGTCCTGTTTAATTTGTTGGAGATCTTGAATACGTGGCATTTCTTACCAATTTAACCGAGATTTCTGAAAAGGAATATCAAACACTTTTTGGGAAGATATTGCTAGGACGACGGCTTTTAGTCTACTATTTTCGATTTTCAACTGTCTATGGATTTCTTAAGTTCCCAAGCCTGTAGAGCATGGGGCCTCGGTTTATCGTCTCATCACATGGGGTATTTAATTATTTGATAAATAAGACATGACGTAGTGGCTGTAATAATGATTTTATATTCAGGATACTTGATGTTAATAATTTAACCCTTTAATTACATTAAAAACTTCGTTAAAAACCCGTCTTCATTAGCCCATTAGGGGCAGAAGAGTAGGGCGTAAAACTCCATTCATTTTATTTCTGTCAGAAAAAACCTTGGCTTTTATACGAGCTTATATGACGAGGTCGAAATATACGTCTTTATATTCCACCCTAATGATTGACAATCTCCCTTAACACCATGACTATATAACGTATTACTATTTCATTTGAAAACATAAAACTTATATGTCGTCAAATTAACTTAATTTCAAATGTAAAAGAACAGAATTTATTTTTCGAACGTAAAGATTTCTGTACATTTTAATAGCCATCAAAGACATTTCATTCATTTATAATGATAATAAATAAACATTAAGTCTGTCAGGTTCACTTTATAACTAACAATTTGTGTTTCTGGTAAACTTCTCTGCCAACCATTCGTCAAGTCTTAACATTTTAAAGTTGCATTCCCCTTTCCACCTAAATGATTTATTTGAGAACATCTGAAAGACCATAGACATTATAATCGGGATAAACAATATCTATTTATTACATACATCTTGACTTGAATATAACATCATGTACGTAATGTTGTCATTTTTCCAAAGAACGTATATTGAGGAAAATTTGCTCGGATGTATATCACAAGTCCATCCGATTCGCCTATTGTTAGCTGCTCCTAGCACGGAATTGTTAGTGTCTATTAGCGCTAGTAGCAATAACAAAGGCGCCTTTCCGCCTTCAGAGGTAAATGTAAGTTGCTACCGACAGCTAACAAAGGCTAAAATTATAATAATCTCATGCACGCTGCAGGCAACAGAGGCTAACAATTCTACTGCTGCAAACAACTAACAAAGGTTAACAATTTTCATAGACCCACAAACCTTCCAAAAAATAAAATAAATAAAAAGACCTTCCAGAATTTAGGTACTACAGGATCTACTTCTAGCACTTCTATAGCTTCTACCAGACCTATTTTTTACACTTATATAGCTACCACCAGATCTACCTCTAGCCCGGATAAAGTTACTACCAGACCTAGTATTGCTACTACCATGCCTACTATAGCTACTACCAGGTCTACTATAGCTGCTACCATGCCTACTATAGCTACTACCAGGTCCACTATAGCTACCACCATGCCTATTATCGCTACCAACATGCCTATTATCGCTACTACTATGCCTATTATAGCTACTACCAGGCCTACTATAGCTTCCACCATGCCTACTATAGCTACTACCAGGTCTACACTAGCTGCTACTAGGTCTACTATTTCTACCATCAGGTTAACTAAAGCTACTACCAGGTCTACTATAGCTACTACCAGGTCTACACTAGCTGCTACTGGGTCTACTATATCTACTACCAGGTATACTAAAGCTTCTATCAGGTCTACTCTAGCTACTACCAGGACTGTTATAGCTACTAACAGGTTTACTATAGGTACTACCAGGACGACTATTGCTAATAACAGATCTACTATAGCTACTATTAGGCCTACTATAGCCGCTACCAACAGGTATACTTTAGCTTCTACCAGTCTACTTTAGCTACTACCAGGTCTACTGTAGCTTCTACCAGGCATACTATAGCTACTACCATACCTAGCTATAGCTACTACCAGGCCTATTATAGCTACTACCAAGTCTATTATAGCTACCACCAGTCTACTTTAGCTACTACCAGACCTACTATAACTACTACCATGCTTACTATAGCTACTACCAGGTCTACTGTAGCTTCTATCAGGTCTACTATAGCTACTACCAAACCTCTATAGCTACCACCAGACCTACTATATGTACTACCAGGCTACTATAGCTACTACCAGGACTACCTATAGCTACTACCAGGTCAACCGTACCTACTACCATGCCTACCATAGCTACTACCAGACCTACCAGGTCTACTCCAGCCATAGTCCGAAACTTGCTGAATCTATTCCTAGCCTCTGATATCTATTTGGATAGAGATGGCTGGGATGAGTCAGAAAAACTAGGCACCTAAAACTTGGGATTTTCCTTTCCTTTTTTTTTACCTTTCAGTATCTCCCTACATCACTCCTGCCACGCCTATGGCTGCGTCTAAGTTCTTTTCAAGAATTTCATACACTATGTCGCCATTTCAAACTGCGTGCGCATTAAAAATTCCGATGTTATATGGTCACGTGATAGAAACAAACGAACCATCATCTTGTACTTTCATTTTATGACCAAGTAACGTCGGAATTTTGGATGCGCGCGCAATTTGAAATGGCGACTGGGCGATTGAAATTCTGGAGAAAAAAGCTTTGATATTAGAAATTATAATAGACCTAGTAGTAAACCTGGTAGTAGCTATTGTAGGCATGGTAGTAGCTATAGTAGGCATGGTAGTAGCTATAGTAGGCCTTGTAGTAGCTATAGAAGGCATGGTAGTAGCTATAGTAGACCTGGTAGTAGCTATAGTAAACCTGGTAGTAGCTATAGTAGGCATGGTAGAAGCTATAGTAGACCTGGTAGTAGCCATAGTGGATCTGAAGTAGCTGTAGTAGGCATGGTAGTGTAGATATAGTAGGCCTCGTAGTAGCTAAAGTGGGCATGGTAGAAGCTATAGTAGGCTGGTAGTAACTATAGTAGACCTGGTAGTAGCTATAGTAGGCCTGGTAGTAGCTATAGTAGGCCTGACAGTAGCTATAGTAGGTCTGGTAGTAGCTATAGTAGGCCTATAGTAGGCCTGGTAGTAGCTATAGTAGGCCTGGCAGTAGTTATAGTAGGCATGGCAGTATAGTAGGCTTGGTAGTAGCTATAGTAGGCCTGGCAGTAGTTATAGTAGGCATGGCAGTAGCTATAGTTAATCTGGTAGACGCAATAGTAGGCCTGGTAGTAGCTATTGTAGGCCTGGTAGTAGCTATAGTAGGCATAGTAGTAGCTTTAGTAGGCCTTGCAGTAGCTATAGAAGGCATGGAAGTAGCTATAGTAGGCGTGGCAGTAGCTATAGTTGATCGGGAACTAGCTATAGTAGGCCTGGTAGTAGCTATAGTAGGCGTGGTAGTAGCTATAGTAGGCATGGAAGTAGCTATAGTAGGCCTTGCAGTAGCTATAGAAGGCATAGTAGTAGCTATAGTAGTCCTGGTAGTAGCTATAGTAGGCATGATGGTAGATGTAATAGCCCTGGTAGTAGCCATAGTGGATCTGGAAGTAGTTATAGTAGGCATGGTAGTAGATCTAGTAGGCCTGGTAGTAGCTATAGTAGGCATGGAAGTAGCTATAGTAGGCCTTGCAGTAGCTATAGAAGGCATAGTAGTAGCTATAGTAGTCCTGATAGTAGCTATAGTAGGCATGATGGTAGATGTAATAGCCATGGTAGTAGCCATAGTGGATCTGGAAGTAGCTAAAGTAGACTGATGGTATCTATAATAGACTCGATAGTTATAATAGGCCTGGTAGTAGCTATAGCAGGTCTTGTATAATGTATTATAAATGATCACTTTGTATATACGTTTTATATAAAGGGAAATAATTCTCTACAGTTTTATTTCTCATTTTATTAGACCATTGAGACTCTTTATTCCTTCTGCCCATGTGTTAAATATGTAACAAGTCTATAATAAGTCTTCGGAGTACTGTAATTCGAAGCATTGCACGGAGGTACTATGAGTACCTCTCAATTTAAGAGAAAGCCCCTTATCCACTCCGCACCACCGCCCCCCCCCCCCCACTTTCTTAAAGCCCCTAACCCTCCTCTTCACTCCTTTATTCGATCTAATCTCACTCTCTAATGCCTTTCTCCTATCATTCCTTTGACACCAACCCCTCATTCAATCAACTGTCTCCTATCCTTATATATTTTTCCCTTTTGCTTACACCTCGTACCTACTCTAATCCACCTCTCCAACCCTATTCACACTATCTCCTGTGCCACCACACCCTTTACAACCACCCCACACACTCTGTGGCTGTATTCCTCGCCCAGCCACTAATCAATCTCTCCCATCTACTCCATGCCTGTTTTCCTTACCCGCACACTTATCCTTCTTTTCCACGTACTCCACACTATCTCCTCCGCCCTCCCGTCACATCCTCCTTTCTCACTGGATGTTTGCCCATTCCCGGCCAACTTCAAACCCACTTTTCCCATCAATTTCTCCTCTGCCCATTTCACCCCTGATTATATTCCCCCAATCGGACCACAGTACATGTCCGGGAACTTCTCGTTGAACCTCACCAATAAGAAATATGTGATCCTAGCTATGTAAGTAAGTCAGTTGTTATCCTGGTCTGGTAGTAACTATATCATAACAAGACGTAGGTCCAATAGTTATATCCTGTATATAAAAAGTGTTAACCTTTGTTATTTGTTTGCAGGGGCGTAGCGTACGGAGGTAAAACGCGGAATCGGTTGGTAAAAAGGGGTCATGGATGGAACCGTCGGTAAAACGCGGAATCGATCGATTAAACCGATTAATTAATCTAAAAAGTCAAAACCTTGTGTTGGTTATGATGGGTCGATAAAAGACGACAAGGTAGGACCGTCGGTAAAACCAATTGACCTTAAAAGTAAAAAACTTGTGTTGGTTATGATGTTATCAGTAAACTGTCAACATTAAAAGTATTTTTTTACTGAAACTACCAGAATCGGTCGGTATAAGTTGGTTATGAGTGGAGTCTTCGGTAAAACCGATTGGTTAACCGATACCCTTGTTTTCGGTAAGCTGTTCGTTATTTGAATTTGTCGGTAAAACGCGGAATTGGCCGATAGAAGAAGGTCATAGATGGAGCCGTCGGTAAAACCGATTTGTTAACCGAAAGAGTGAAAACCTTGTGTCTGTTAAGATGTTATCGGTAAACTGTTCGTCTACATCAAAGTGATTTTTACTAAACTTGTCGGTAAAACGCGGAATCGGTCGATAATAGACGGTCATGGATGGGGAATGGAGCCTTCGGTAAAACCGATTGGCTAACCGAAAGAGTGGAAACTTTGTGTCAGTTATGCTGTTATCGGAAAAGTGTTCGTCTACATAATAAGTGATTTTTACTGAACTTGTCGGTAAAACGCAGAATAGGTCGAACAAGGCTATATGAAACATGGTTTTCCGATGAAAATTGATAATTTTGACCGGTGGAAACGACTACCAAAATCGCGTCAGATGTATTCTCTGGGTTTCCTACTTTGTAAAATTTTCCGGGGGAGAACCCCCGAAACCCCCCGCCATGTCGGTAAAACGCAGAAAAGGTCGAAAAAGGACATACCAAACATATGGTTTTCTCATGAAAATTGATAATTTGGTCCAGTGGAAAAGACTTCCAAAATCGCGTCAGATGTATTCTCCGGGTTTCCTACTTTGTAAAAATTTCCGGGGGAGAACCCCCGAAAACCCCCGCCATGTCGGTAAAACGCAGAATAGGTCGAAAAAGGACATAGAAAGCATAATTATGGTTTTCCGATGAAAACTGATAATTTGGTCCAGTGGAAAAGACTTTCAAAATCGTGTCAGATGTATTTTCCGGGTTTCCTAGTTTGTAAAATTGCCCGGGGAAGGACCCCCGAACCCCCCGCCACTCCAAGGGCCGAACACGAAGGCCTTTGGCCTGCAGGACATGCCTTGGAAAAATCACCTTTCATTTCCCCTCTCAGGCAGATTCTAGATTCTAGATATTCTAGATATTTTTGCCCTCGGAAGAACACGTGTTCGTCGGTAAAACTTAGACGTTACACGTGTTCGTCGTTACACCCAGCCAAAATGGTCACGCTACGCCCCTGGTTGTTTGTAGCAGTATAATTGTTAGCCTCTCTGGCCTGTAGTGTGCATGAGATTATTATATTGTTAGCTGTTGGTAGCTACTAACATTTACCTCTGAAGGCGGAAAGGCGCCTTTGTTATTGCTACTAGCGCTAATAGACACTAACAATTCCTTGCTAGGAGCAGCTAACAATAGGCGAATCAAATAAATCAAATATGGTAAACCCTTTGCATAAGATCCCTTTTAATCCCGATATCATAGTGAATCGAGGTTGTTGATTTCAATTGTATGTTCTTTTGTAGGATTGGACTGCTGAAACTACGATAGATGCCTATGTAACTGTATTTTCTATCGATGACAGGCCAAGTTTTGAACGAGCTACAGATATATTATTTGAACTGAAGAAAAGAAATGAAAGTGGTACAGCAGTATTGCTAGTGGGTAATAAATGTGATTTAGTAAGAACAAGAACTGTAACAATAGAAGGTATGTATGTATTGACTTCTCTTTTTTTGCTGAAGCCGCAGTTGGGTTTCTAGGTTACGCCCTCCTACACCAACTCTGATAATGCATCGATTTGATTGAATTGCACTCCAGCGAATACTGCCCATCATGGCTATCGATGTACGGTCTTTCTTTCGAGGGCTCTAAATTCCTGCGTATAATCCAATCCAATTTCTTGACGAATATGACTTAATAAACCATTTTAGACCAAATTATTGGTGCAGAAAGAATTTTACTCGGATTTCAAAATAAAGGCTTCAAAAAAACCACACCATTGGAATTGCAATCGTGATGTCCGGAATACTTGGCAAAGTTCAGTTCATGGTCGTTCATGACAGTCGTCAAACGTTGGTTGGTTTCTCAAGCAAACGGGTCTTAACAAACGTGCCATTTGAAATCCAATAAGGCTTTTTTTCACTGAGAAATCATTTAAGTATTGACAAAGGATAGGAGAATTCAATCAAAATGGGCATTGTCGTGGTTTCTATAGATTGGCATGTATCATTCAAGACGTCATCGCGTCAATATCACTTCCTCTCACCTCGAGCACTGAATCCTTAAAACTCAAATTAAAAACGTGTGATGTTTGGTCGATAAACTATGGTAGTATCATGTATATTTGTTCATTCACACTGTCTATTTAGTAGTCCGTATAGTCTGATCTTACCTTTTTCTTAACCATGATCTATTAGTATTCCATATTCCACGAAACAGTGATAGTGCCTTCTCTAAAATTGCTTTTTTGCTTGTAAGTGTTAATTATAAAAATGATTATAACTGTATAATACATCACTGACGCAATCTAGTATTATTTAAATACGTCACAATTACGCTTAAATATTAGTGGAATTGTAAGAACAATGAACGTCTGTCTGAATTAAAACTGATCAAGCGCAAATCTAGACAAACAATAATTTGGAAGACTTCTTTACAATTTCATTAGATCAGGGTTTTTCAATGCAGTCCTCAAACATTCCCCTTTAACATCTTACAGAAACATCTCACTAAACTATCTTGTTGATAGTCAAATTAATAAGGTTAAAATAACGCTGTTTGTTTTTTTTTATGAAACCTTCAAATACTGTACCGTACATTTGTAGATATAAAATGCAAACCAATGAACAATGTCTTTGACACGGATTATCTTCAGCAAGACTTTTCAGATTAAACCGTGCTCAGCTGTTTCTATCAAAAGCCTTTTAACTGTCTTAACCATTTAGTAATTACACCTTTCTCAACTCCAGGAGATAAAACATTAATACTCATCAACTAGAGATATCTTCAGACGGTGGTGACAACTAAGTCCTTCTTACAAACTGATCAATCGTCTTCGCTCGTCGATTTCAAATTGTCGACAAATTGCTTAGAGTAGTCTCACTCGTCAAGATTTTTGCCAGTTGAAATCCTCTTCTATTTTGACCATTTTCAGGAATTGTCTGAAGGATTGAAATTGAAAACATCTTTTATTGCATTATATGAATCACATTTGAATGTAATTTTGGGGAAGGGATAGTTTTATTCCCACAAATGTTTAGGCTTGGTATGGAACGAATACTTCATTTAGAAATAAGAATGATTTATCTGGTACTACTGAATACTGGGTATTTTTTACTGGTCCTTTCTCCTTTTAGATAAATAAAATCTCAAGAGATAGACAACAGCTATCTCATATAGGAAATAGATATCGAATATTCTATGCAAAGTAGTAGTAGTAGTACAAAGCTGCAGTAGTATCTGAAATCAAATTAAAGCTATAAAAAGAACTGAGATTAAACCTAGACTTAAGAGGGAGTAGATACTGAATCAAGGATATAGAGTTTCATTTGCAAGACTTAAACTTCTTTGCAACACAAGTTCATGAAAGTTCCCCTGTTAGCGATGTGGGTTGAGTATGTACTAACATGCCGTGAATCGAGGACCCGGGGCTATGTAAGTTACAGATCTCTCGACAGTTTTGCTTTTCTAGCGCAATATCCTTCCTTCAACTCTGCATGGCGTTGTTCTGTCTTTATTAGCTATATCAGGTGAAGAAAAATAAAACATAAAATTCTCTTTAATTTCGTTTTTAACTGTTAAAAAACTTGTTGAACAAGACTAAATAGCCTCGAGACAAGTTCAAAATCCCCATATTTACTAGCACTGGTTAAATTGAGTTATATAGAAAACAACAAATTGCCATTAAGCTTGCCTTTAATCTTACGATATTGATACGGCCTTCAGAATCTTTAATTCGATTTATATCAAAGTTGAAAAGAGTTGTTTGTTGTCCATCACATCTTTATCTGGTTCTGATTGCTTCAGACGATATTAGGTCTTATCACCCACGGTATTTATAATCCTACACATACCCGGGTCATCACGATCATTGAAATCTTCTGACAATCCGTGATATACTTAATTACAGAATTGAAGTTGGTGCAACTGTACTGCTGTTCAGTTAATTGACATGGATTGTTCAGCGCTTTCAAATCGTGGATCCTGATAAAAAAAAAAGATATTTAAGAGATTCTAACCTTCTAAATTATTGAAATTGGTGTGCGGCAGACTCAATAGAATGATCGAAGACTAATTAAGTGCTTCTGAAAAAGGGATTAGCTAAATAAAAAGCGGGCCAATACTACAATTTATTCTCGTTTTTGCATTTATCTGCATGTTAATCTGAATGGAATATATGATTTTGTTCTTGGCGATTGCACTTGTTGTCCCTTTTAACACAAAGCCGAGATGTTATTATAAAATGAAACTTATATCAGTCTAAAATTTGTATTAAAATTCCATCCTCCACTACAGTGTTATATAATTCAAGGACGCGTCTTGATATAATCATTCTGATTTAAACTGAAGATTGTAAACATGTATCATGATAATACACTCCCACGCTTAAACTATCTTTCTCAGTTTCAATTACCGGACCAAAACTGTCGGAATTATAGTTTAAATTTCTCTGATTTGTTTAAGTTTCCTTTCCATTTGCACTCATAAAGTGGTTTGTGTAAACAGGAAATACTAGGAAATATACTAGAAATAGAACTCTTAACAGACATAAACACATTAAAAAATGCAGAATGACTGAAATATTGTGTTGCGTGGGGTAGTCCTAATTATGTCGTGGCATATATTGGAACGACAAAACTTCTGTGGCTAATTATATACATATTATGGAAGGGTATCAGAACTAATCTCCATTTTTATTAACGCCATGATCTTGTAGATGTCTTTGGCTTTGTTTATGAAATGTTTGTACTTATTATATATTTCAGAATCAAAAAGTGTGGCGACCATGTACGACTGTAAATTTGTCGAAACGTCAGTTGTGCTAAATCATAATGTCGACGAACTTTTAGTTGGAATTTTGACGCAGATCAGACGTAAGAAACACAAAGGATCTGCTTCCGACCACGACCACAGCTGTATTAGTCGCAGTAAACAATTACTCAACAAGATATTTAAAAAGGACCCAATGTCGAAATCATGTGAAAAGTTGTATGGGCCATAAAATTGGAGGTGTTCATTTTTGAATTTCTCTTAATAATATTTGAATAGTTATTTCCCTTTGAATCTTATTAGTCTAATGCCTTCGAGACTCACTGCGAATGCCTATTATTAACATCAACGTAAATAGCGATAACTCTTTTCAAAATTTAAAACACATTCCTGCTTATAAACGTAACATTGTTTATAGCCAGGTACATAGCTCATATTTGATGTCTAATTCACGTAACTCATTTTTAACTGGTACAATGTGCTAAAGAACTAAACCGATGGGTTCTTAAGCTCTGTTATGCGCAACAGATCGAATATACTTGCACTGTTTTGAAGAATATATGCTAGTCTGGATAAACTGTAATACATATATATTGAATAATGCCTACCAGCAATTGCCATAACTGAGTGCGTTTTTGAGAAATATGTCACTATTATATACTTTTGTATAATTATGTAAGCAAAGTTTAAGCGAGAAAGTCTTCGGCAATTTAGCTGGCCGAGAACTGTCAAAAATAAACTTCAAAAGACTCATCAATTTTATGGACATTTTGTGAATGTGGTTGCCTTTATCTTTGCACAACTTGATTTAAAATTAACTTGTGCAATGGCTGAAAAAAAGTGAACACTTCAACGAATTAGTAACGTTGGTTGTGAAAAATATTGTGTGTATATATATATCTGAACATTCTTTAAGCATATAATATTATTTTGTTTGATTTCATTATCGTACATTTTCATAATATTATATTTTTTCATCCATATTAGCTTCCACGGGATACATTGATATCTGTTTACTTGTATATGTACAATATTTGAACAATGCTGCTAAAGTGAGAGTATTCATGGATTTGCTTGGTACATTACCTACCATTCTCTAAACTATATTTTAAAAGTGACATGTATATAGCAAATTAAGTTTATTTTAATGGACTATAAAGATTTTAATAAAATTTTAATAAATGTTGATGTATCTGTGTACCGTACAGAGACATGATTCTTTCTTACAATTCCTATTATTGTAAATCTATAATTACATACTCTCTCTTTAATGGAAACTCGAACTGAACTATCCATGTACTTACAGTCTCTATTTGCTCTGGAACGAATTAAGACATTTAGCATTAGTAAATCTGTATTTCAGTTCCCGTAATAAATGAAATGAATGGAGTTTTACGTCCTTTAAGACGGACGGCGCTGTGTATTGTGGAATGAAGAAAATTTTACCAGTACTCCTTTTGCTATGTATATCTGTGAAGGAATTTAACGTGCACAGCCTGTAGCAAACGGGGGCCTCGGTGTATTGACGAACGACTAGTCGCTTTTCCATGGCCTACATCACTGACAAGGTGAAACAAGTTGAAAAACCTGAAACTTTAGCGTCTAATTCGCCAAACCACCGCGGCTCCCAAGTCTTAATTTGGAGCAACGTGGTTTTTGGTGAAGATAGTTTTTGTGATTATATTTATAAAAGAACATTTATTACGTATTGAATAGCGGAGGTCAGTAGACCAGACTCCTGATAAATATACACTAAATAATTAATGATATTGTATGTCAGAAACAGTTATGTATTATTATTACTTTGATATATTTGTCTGTGTTCTTTTTTTAATTTTTTTTTTCTTTCTAAAGATTCCATTTATTTGATTTTACGGTAAAATTTTGTATCCCGGTCTGCTTGTTTCATCTTTGTAAGCTAAACATGTAGCTTCATTTTTCATTTTTATATCATCTTATAGGCATACAGTCGTCTTAATATGCCCATTTTTAGTAGCCGGACCTTTTTAGCTAGTATTTTACTTCTTGAAATTGATTTTTATTTTTAATAATTTCTAATCCATAATAAGACAATTAATTTGATAGTCACGTTTGTCGTATTCTACAAATTCATTTGCAAAATTATTCGCTATCGCAAATCAACACCTCGTCGGTTCAAACGAAACGATAATTTCGTACAATCACCTTTATTAATGAATCCTTTTTCATCAAGCGATACCACATTTGCGAATTCTTTTAGTGAATACTACCTCAAGAAAGGATATAAAATCACTAACTTGGTTAAAAAGAGTGCATATTTTTCAGTTTCAATCTCTATATGCGATGATATATTCATTAAACTAAGTATTTATTGAAAAAAAAAGTATGCGTGTTCAAAATTACTAAATTTAATGGACTTAATTCGGACTTAATGGGTTAAAGATACAGCACCACGATTTATTTTGGCAAAGTTTAAAAATTTCAATTGTTTCATCATCCTAAGAGGTAGTGTACCTTGAATTAGGAATTGTGAACAATAGGTCAGTTTATGGAATATAACAAAGATATTGAATCAGTTGCCAGCAATATTTTGTTTCAATAGAATTAATTGACCAAACTAGTTCCAAGGCAATTCTTTTGTTACAAGGATATATTTTTGTTCGACCAACATTTTGGTTAATCTTATCTAAATAAATAGTTAATCTACAGTCTTAATTGAAAACATGATCAATTCTTTGACCGTGTGTGCTTCAGTTTTCACATAATTCATTTATTCATTGACGGTATTTTGTGGATAATGTGCCTATTTTCTGTGTGCCTGATTAATATTATGTGGTTGTGAAATTGTTTTGTATGTTGTTGATGGTTGTATTTATTTGTATTATTTTGACAACAATTCTTTAAATAAATAAATAGCCATACATAGAGTTATCCAGTTGATTCTACAGTCTGTATTGATTAGATGAAAACTACCTAAAGACAGGTGTCGATAGTATACGAACAGGCTCCAAATATCTAAAGCTCTAAACCAACCAATATTTTGTGCATAATATATTATGCACACAAACATACTTAGTATGTGAGGATGTTCCCGAAAACTTTTGAAAGAAATGAGTGGCCAAGGTTACAAATAGAGAGATTTGCTATGGAAAGCAAGTACTAAGTACTTAGTTTTGAACTAATAGTGCAAATTGTATTGTAGGGGGATACAAAGTAAAATGGCAATTGTCTCATTGACAACAGCAGAATTTGTCAGGAAATGGCATCTGACAATCTGAGATATTTGACAGTCGGACAGTTCCATCGCTAGTGATTCCTTTCTACGTTTTCCTATTCTCTTGCACACATTATACATAAAGTGATCAGGGACGAATTGAAGTCGGGGTAGCTCAGTAATATAATACAATTAAATATTCTACAACACAATCAAAATATATCTTTAAGAAAAAAAAAACACAAGTCTATTTTAGACGTATACTATGAATTTACTTATTAACATAATAGCATCCAATATCTCTGCATCACTGACAAGGGGAAACCGGGCTCAAAAATCCGAAAGTTCAAGCAGATTTAAAAGATCCTCTATAAATAATATAAACTATAAACCCAAACCTGTGAATTAATTGAAATAAAAGGTAATCATAATACAAGAAAGTTATATTAGATATGTAAGAAATATAGGATCCTATTATCAAAGCATCGAAATTTTAATACCATAGTTACCTTTTCATACCACTCGTACAAAATATTATAGAAAGACTATTACCCCAAAATATTCCAAAACACACATACCTGTGAAAATTACAGGATGGCCATGGGGCTTCTCTTTTTGTCCTACTGTCTCAGGCGTTTACCAGCTATGGCGTTTTATTTAAGGTATAAAGGGAGGTAACTACTATTTGAGTTTCAGAAAACATACTACAAAGGAGTCTACAAGTCAAATTGGGTGAATTCACCCCCACGGGGAGAATGGCCCGGGTCATGGGGGGAATGGACACGCTCGAGTTAAGGTTTCGAAAATGATAGTGCTTGTACAGTGACTTCTCTATAGAGAGGTAGTATGTTCGGAAAAAGATGACAAATTTCAGGTCGCATTTAATCGGTTATGTATACTTTCTCAAGTGACCTCACTGTGCAGAGAGCAGAATTCCAGCATTTGCATTTCAGGAGTTGTGGTTTTGTTGAAAATTTATCGATAAATTATCGTCTCTTCTCACATAATATTATATTACATCACGTATAATATATTATGTACTCATGTCTCGAGGGGTGAATGGCTCGATTGGAAATTCGCTTAAACAAAATTGAGAACCTGGGTTCTATAACGATGCGGGAAGCTTCATCAAGCTTAGAACACATTAACCAAAAATCTAATTATGGTTGTAAGAAAAGACAGGGTTAAAAATAGAAGTAAAAGCGCGTGAATTTTTAGCGAAATCTGATCAGTGAGTTCTTAGTAACTAGACAGACCTACTGTACACATGATGTTTTTTTATTGTATGAGGTGAAGATTATAAACTGATAATAGCAACTGTGAGTTTCTTAATATTTTACGATTTTTCTTTTTGGCCTATTTTTTCTCTATACTTCATCATTATGTATGTATATTATTGTAGTTTCGCGAAGAAAGATCACGGGAAGATCTCAACTAGGTGTCTATCATTTTGAATATGTCGAAATTTGTGAAAACAGTAAGTGAAAGAAAAGTTTATATTAATGTAAAACAAACGTCTATCATATCTGATGATATTATATTTGTGTTCCTAGACAATTTTGTATTTTGTCGAATGTCTGTTCCATTATTATTCAATAATATATTGCGTTGTAGAGTCACTTTCACCTTTCAGTCTTAATGATGCCGATGGAAATAAAATGAATTAGGCCTACTACTGCGTACAGAAATCAAACTCGTCCATTAATAAAAGTATGTTGTGCCATAAGAGAAAGAAATAACGAAAACAATCAGGATTATATTGTTTAATTTAACACCAGTACTGTTATATTCAATTATCCTCTTTATGTTACTCTATTATTCATCGATTGATCAACTATTTTAGTGGGAATTAACATTATTTACTATACTCAACAATATATTTTTATATGTATACGTCTATGGTGCAGCGTTGGATGTAGAAAAACAGAAAAAGCAACATATGTCTCTAAAGTCTGATCAAAATACACAGCGACAAACAGAGGCAAGAAGTTGGTCCCTATAGGGTTCTTCTATTTTTTACATTTTCGATTATTTGTTTGCGCCTAAGATGAATAAGTATCGATAAATCATTTGAAAATTTGAACTCTGTTAATACCTAATACCTTAATGCCTAGATTTTTTAAAAAAAAATCACTTCTTTTATTTTTGTTAAGACTACTTTATTTACCTACAAGTCATATTGCGTACATATAAAAGTCTTCATGTACCATGGACTGATGGAAAATTAAGGATATTTTTATTTATTTATTATCTTTTTTTTTTTGCGCTTATGGAAGTTTTTCAGATCTTAAAATAGCCAGAATGTTGTCAGGATTTTCCAAGAAAAGGCATCTCCAGACAATAATTACGCATGGCTAATTACATACATACCGACTTAGTATGTCAGATACTACGGATTTCTCACAGATTCGTGCGTATAGGTTTGCACTGATTTCTCTCAGATTCGTGCGTATAGGTTTGCACTGATTTCTCTCAGATTCGTGCGTATAGGTTTGCACTGATTTCTCTCAGATTCGTGCGTATAGGTTTGCACATTGTGGACAAAAGAAGTCTTGGCCTTACACAATATATAACAGTAGATAAATTATTTAAGCCTACAGGAACACGAACCTTAGAATTTTCTTTATTAACGGGACATAATGAATAAATACACCATTGCGAAAGAACAATTAACTTTATAACAGCAGAACTAAATGTAAACAATTATTCACTTCATCAAAAACCATTTTTTAGTGTTAGAATTCAATTTTCATTATAACAACAATAACTATTACTAATTATAGGGAGATATCAGACAACTGTCTATCAATTTAGTTTCTATAGACATAAAGTAGCTGCTGTCATGGAAGTCGCTCAAAAAGTTGGAACCAACTGTGATGACACACAGGTATGTACATATAGAATTAATTACAAATATATGGTAATACATATAAAAGATAATTCCAAGAAGATAAACGATATTCCATATTTCAACTGTTTGGTATACAGAATTGGTGTTCAGATATTGTATGATGAAGTAAATTAGATAACAGAGTCACTATATATCTGTAATTTACCGAAATAATATCATTGAAAGGGATTTCTAAACTGTTTATGTGTATTGGAAAACTGATAGAATCGATTTGCACCAATCAGATTTTCAATTAGACATCAGTGGTTCTTGTATTTCCAATATAGCCTACATTGCTTTTATATCATTATCAGCTTTAACGGTAAGCAAGAATCACTGACGCTTAAAATTGTAATGGTCTAAAACGATGTCTCCTACATACAATCTGTAATTCTAATTTTTAGCGATTTTTGAAATCTTGTTAATCGAAATGTTTCCATTTTAATATCGAAATTATCAGTGTTTTCGATGACCATGAGTGAAGGTGAAAAATGTTGAAAATGAAATTATTACAACCTATTTTTTTAAAGTGTACTACAATCTCTGATTTAGTTGAGGGACGCGGTTAGGGGCTTATGTCATGAACACGTCGGAATTACCTTTCAATTTCTGTCGGTTACAAGGTCGATTAATTTTATATTGACCAAACCACTTTAGCCAAGTGCCTGGCTTTTTTCTATTTTCATACAGTTTGAAGTGTTTTTTAGTGATTCATTTGGCTCATCTCGGAAACCATCGTCACAATGTCAAGCTATTATGAAATTCATCTTTACAATGTCAAGCTATTAAAGAATTCATCTTCGCAATGTGAAGCTATAATGAGCTTAATCTTCGCAATGTGAAGCTATAATGAACTTAATCTTCACAATAGACTTCGTTTACCACATTGCAATAGTCACATTTCTTATAAAAAAGAAAGAAAGAATCAAACAACTGTATTTTACAAGGATGACTACTTAGTATCAATGAATGTTTTAAATGCAGTTTAAATGCAGTTATTTTCTTTGATTGTATGTAATCGAATACTGATGTAAAATACAGTTCCAGTGAAATGGTTGCCGTGATATAAGAAAAGTCGCTATTGCAGTCGAGGTATAAGTACGAGGTTCGTGATACCTTGACTTTGCGAAGATGCCAGTTTCCTATAGACTTGACTTGATTATGTAAGTCGTTACAGTATGACTAGGGGTGAGGGTGAAAAGTGTTTTTAAATATATCATGTCAAGATGATGTCAAGCGAAGCCTGGACAGTGTCTAGAACGATCTACATTGTAGGAAATATAACAGAAAACAATTTTTGGATTTCAAATAGGGTGTTAGAATATCCAGTTTCTTTCTCTTGAAATCGCATAATTTTGTCCTTTAAAATTGTTGAGACTCTGATGTAAGACCCAATTTTTTTTTTTTAAGCTTTTAGCTTAAGTTCGCTATTAAAAAGAACAAATTACCTCTAATAATTCCCTCATTGTTTTGCTTTTCAGGGATTTATTGACCTACCGATATTCCACTGTTGAAATGGTTGTTGAATAATGTAATAATTTATATGAATGAATTGTAAATGTGTTAGGTGAATCAACCGTGACGTGAATAAACATTACACGAATTCGTCAACTAACCAAACCATTTTCTTTTTACCCTCAAGAGAAATGATGAAGTCTGCATCACCTGTAACTAGTTATAGGACGAACTAATAATTGTGAAATATATACAGGTGAAATATTCATCAAACGTGTAAACTTAATCTGTTTAAGACTCTCTTCTGGATTATCTATAGTGAAATTTTCTGTATCACCAGATTCGCGTGTTATATTTTATTGAACATTTTTTTGTGATCTTAAATTCTGAATGAATTTGAAATTATTCAGCGTGTTTAACTGCTTTAGAAATTCTCTTCATATGCAGTTTAAATGCGCATCGGGACATAACATATTTATTTCTACTATATAATTATAACATATATATATACACTAAAATATTAGTCGAAATATTGACCTACATTGAGAAAGGATATTATTAGTAAGTAATTAGTTCGTTATAAGTTCATTGGAAAGTTTCTTGTTTAACTAAGTATCGCAATACAGCTGCCAGAATCATAACATATTATTTGTTTAATGAAAACCCGAAGAAAATCTAACATAGTGGTTTGTCCAGTCATTTCTCAATATGATTCTCGAAAAGGCGTACATTTTAATAAGTGGGATTTAAGAGTGTGCCTAATTCCCAAATGGAACTCAAATATACCAGTGACCACAACGGCCAAGTACTATGATAGAGAGTGTTGTGTCCTAAGTTTGTGACATTCCCTTATTAAATGAACGGACGATATCAGCTAGCAAAATGTTAACGTTTTCTGTTATTTGCGTGTTTGTTCTGTTCGGTTATGGCCGTTGTTGGCCGAGAGGTAATGCAGCCACCAGGTCCGTTTGATTTTGTGAATGGAAAATATCAAGAATTTAAATCTCAGGCCATGGACTTGGAAGCTCAGTATTGTAAAAACTCATGCTCAGAACGTTTTCAAAAGTTGTATAGGGGTACCCTCTAATTCCCGATGTGCACCTTGTTATTGTGACTCTGATTGTTATAAGTTTAACGATTGTTGTCCAGATAAGGTTTTATTTGAGAAGCTAAAAACTGAAATACAACCAGATACTAGATATGGCTGTTATGGGACCAAAATTATAAATAAAAATCTTCAAGATTACTATCAAATGATTGCCAAATGTCCCAAATCTTTCAACAATGAAGAAATCAAAGAAAATTGTCACAATTCAGATTCTTTACATTGGAAATACGTGAAACCATATTTTGATTATAAAACCAATGAAACATATCGAAATAAATATTGTGCACTATGTAATAATGTGATGAATTCTAAATCTTATAAAACACAAATAACCTGTCCTTCTTCCAGTGATTATGGAAACTTGACTAATTCTACAGAAATCTATTATCACGTCATCAGTAATTATAAATGCCACGTTCAATTTAACCCCCCAACAAAACAATTCATAGACAGAAGACGATGTGGCGCTGTTGAACAACCAATTTACTCTAAATGTAACGAGACCGGTCTGTGGAAATTCTTCGATGAGCGCGTTGAAAGAGCTTGTGGACTTTATACAAGCATTGTTAATGGAAAATACAAAAATATCTTTTGTCGGCTTTGTAATGAAGTGATCTTCTGGTACAATTTAAGGCATGAACCCGATAGTAAAGTTACAGTGGCTAGATTTAGTATGACCAGTTTGTTAGATTTAGGAGACGAAGACACTATAGGGTCGATTGAAAAAACCCGGAACTTGGACGTACCAACAAAACTAACGATAGCTTGTTCAGATGATGAAATACTGAATCCATTATCGGTAAGTTAAATACCTTTACAGTTGATAATATGGTGGCTCACATACAACATAATTCTCTTTTTAATGTGTGGGCCTTGTCTGTCTGTCCTTTTCTGTCCTTTGTCTGTCCCTTTGTCCTTGTCTGTCCGTCCTTGTCTGTCTGTCCTTGTCTGTCTGTCTGTCCTGTCTGTCCTGTCTGATGAAAGAGAGCTGGTTTCTGGATGGATTTTAATGAAACTTGGTGTGAGTCTTTGTAATTACCCAAGGATAAAACCCTTTTAAGAATCCGACCAATCGAAAAACATTTTCTATGAGTTATTGTTTCTTGAACTCTTTGTGTACACGATAGAAAACTGGTTTCTTGGTGGATTTTGACGTAACTTCGTGTTAGTGTTTGTTATAACCCAAGAATGAACCTTATTGAATATCAGACTAATCGAAAAGTATTTTCTCTGAGTTATTGCCCTTGATATTTAATTCTATGTGGACATGATAGAGAGCTGGTTTTCTTGATGGATTTGGATGAAATTATTGTGAGTATTCCTAATCACCCAAGGTTGAACTTCAATTAAAATACAAAAACAATCTTTCATTTACCGATAATTCTTGTCACCTCCCTTCCCCACCCCCTCTGGACAAATTGGCTGTCATTATAAATTTGGCGTATTACGATGGTCATCGCTTTTTTTATTTTGAAGTAATATTCTTCTAGGATGAAATTGATTTTGAATTAAAAACTTTATATTTCACCTTGGTGAAATTAGAGTTTTTAATTAAAAACTTCAGGACTTATCACCTAGTTGAAAATAAATTTTTCAAATAAAAACTAAAGGAATGATCAACTAATTTGAAAGATCTTTTCACCTTGTTGAAAAATATAGTTTTTAATTCAAAATTAAAGTTTTTTTTATTTATAACATGCCATTTTCTATTTTCAGTGTGAATGTGAAAAAATATTTTGTACAGGAGAGTAAAACATTAAAGAATGGTCGGTGCCAATCTATGTTTTTAGAATCAAATAGTTTTGGTTATGAAATGTGTGTTAGAGTTTCAGGACAAATTAATACTACAGCACTAAACCCGTTCATAGCTTTCAGCTTTGCCTTACCAGAATATAGAACACCTTACTATCTGGTCGACCGTTATGCTACTCCAGTAAGAGTTGCAGATTGTCGTAACAGGTTTATACAAATTACAGCAGAGGTTAAAACTAAAATAGTTTTTATGAATCCAGTACCTACAGATGTTACTGAACTAGACCTAGTAAATAAAATGAAACAAATCGGCGAAGCAGTAAATTTATTTTATGATGGAGATATGGTATCCACCTTAGAGCGAGATTGTCCGCCTCCGCTCGAATTTTTTGGAACTATAGATCCGTTTGCTTCGTGTATTGATATACCATCAAGACCATTTCTTTCGAAATCAAATATACCGTTCGGCATGGACACAGTATTGGAAAAAATGAAGTTTATCCCGTTAAGTAAATTGTTAACTTGTACCCTGATTCTCGTCAATTCATCTCAAGTGACTCATGAACCAATGACACTGACTCTGTTACATAATAATGTGACTCTTAGTTCAGGAGAGTTTGAAATCCAGGGTGATCAGTTTATAGTTTGTTCTGAGGATTTCCTGACTGGAACCAGTACTGATGAATGTTCTCCGACTGATTCACATCAAAATACAACCAATGGAACAAGAGACGGGAATATTTCAACAACACCTTTAGGTATCTTATCAGTTGTCTGTACCTGTATTTCTTTATTGTTTTTAATCATAACCTTTGTGTTTTATTGTACAGTAAAATATATGAGAAATGTGGTTGGGGTAAATGTAATGGGATTAATTATAAATCTATCTATAGCTCAATTGGTCTATGAATTTGGATTAGAACTTTCCGATTATCCAGACCTGTGTAAAGCCATGGGTATTTCCATTCATTATTTTTGGCTCTCGGCAACATTTTGGATGAACTGTTGTACCATAGTTTTGTTTATGAAATTATCTTTCCCATTGCATTCTCGAGCTTTTACAACTAAATATATTTTACTAAGAAGTTGTTTATATTCTACCATTTCACCATTAGTAATTGTAGTGATCACCATTGTAGTCAATATGAGTAATAATGGTACAATAGGCTATGGTAATAGAAACATATGTTATATGAATTTTGCTAACGATAGACGCTTTGCTTTCGCTTTACCCCTGGGTTTACTGATTCTAACTAATATAGGATTATTCAGTTACACTTTTATTAAAATCAGAATGGATCAGATTGAGTCAACCATAAACAAAGAAAATAAAATAAATATATTAGCTTGTTTAAAACTCTCGGTAATTACTGGCGCTGCTTGGATTTTCGCCTTCATTTATGAAGCGACTGGTGCTATAATTTTTGCGTATTTTTTCACAATATTAGTAGGAACTCAAGGCGTTTTCATTTTCTTCGCTTTTGTTGTTAACAAGCGTGTCTGTATGTCCTGTAAGGATAAAGTTTACGGTACGGACTCTAGTAGCAGTGGTTTATCAAAACAGAAGAAGCACTTAGTGAAATCTACCGTTGATAGTCCCTTACCAAGTTTATCTAAAAGTAAATCGAGTACTGACTCAGACAGGGGCCAAACTGCGAAACTCCGACCAGCTTTACCCGATTTCAATGAAGAAACTGTTTAGTTGTCAAGACAAGTGTCAAGACGAGTGGGTATCAAGGACCGATAATAGCTATTCTGTTTTCGATAGTAATATCAGTATTCTATTCCGATCATCAAAAGAGATCATGATTTCATGTAACATTGATATATACTTATGCCCTGCTAACGTTTCGGCAAAAGGCCTTCTTTATAAATACTTCAGTAGTTTATGATCACATATATTTTTGTCCTTCTATTAGGCCTACTTATTTAAAGTTTGTAATGGTGAGGATGTTTATTGTTACAACGTCAAGATTATACGACGTCGCAACTGTCTATTTGATATCGTAATATTAATCATCAGTAAAGATATAATGTTGGAATTTTTGATTTATCATGTAATGCTGTAGATCATTATTTTTTTAACGTTACGGTACTTAATATTATATTTATTATAATTTTATGTAACGCTGAGTATAAGTAACGATCCTGATAAAATAGTGTAACCTTATTTTACTTTAAGCTTTTGTATTTTGTATCATTATGTAACGCCGATCATTAGTCAAGATGCATGGCTTATGTAAATATGGTTTTCGGTGAACAAGCAACGTTTAGATAATGTAGATTAGCTATGATCATGAATTTTGATATTTAAGTTATATAACTTCGTTCTCATGTGATCATAAAAAAATTATCATTTTATGTAACATTGATCATTACTATGGTTTTACGTAACGTCGATCATCAGAAAATATCATTTTTTTATGTAACGTCGATCATCAGAAAATATCATGGTTTTATGTAACGTCGATCATCAGAAAATATTATGGTTTTATGTATCGTCGATCATCAGAAATTTTATGGTTTTATGTATCGTCGATCATCAGAAAATATTAAGTTTTATGTAACGTCGATCATCAGAAAATATTAGGTTTTATGTATCGTCGATCATCAGAAAATATAAGGTTTTATGTATCGTCGATCATCAGAAAATATTAGGTTTTATGTAACGTCGATCATCAGAAAATACTATGGTTTTATGTAACGTCGATCATCAGAAAATACTATGGTTTTATGTATCGTCGATCATCAGAAAATATCATGGTTTTATGTATCGTCGATCATTAGAAAATATCATGGTTTTATGTATCGTCGATCATCAGAAAATATTATGGTTTTATGTAACGTCGATCATCAGAAAATATCATGGTTTTATGTATCGTCAATCATTAGAAAATGTTATGGTTTTATGTAACGTCGATCATCAGAACATGTAATTTTTTTATGTAACGTCGATCATCAGAAAATATTATGGTTTTATGTATCGTCGCTCATCAGAGAATGTTATGGTTTTATGTAACGTCGATCATCAGAAAATATCATGGTTTTATGTGACGTCGATCATCAGAAAATATTTTTTTTTATGTAACGTCGATCATCAGAAAATATTAGGTTTTATGTAACGTCGATCATCAGAAAATATTATGGTTTTATGTACAACTTTGATCATTTAGAAACATCTTTTTATTAGAACTGTATAATATTATAACGTTCATTTCATACTTTTAGTCATCCGTAGTTCAGTTCTGTTTACTAAGACTTAATTTTTATGTATTTTTAAGCTTTGTTTTTAAGCGTCTGACTATTTAAGATATGCTCTTTAAAATATATAAATCGTATTCTGTTTTTATTATACATACATATACTCTCCTGTTGTCTTTTAATAAAATAATTACTCGTCACCAACGGGTACAATTCTTGACGTTTTGTTTTTACTTCAATGGAAAAAAATTATTTATCTAGTTGGAATATGAAGAATTACCTTTGTTCTTAGGAGGAAATTTACCAAATAACCATGCGATGTAACATCGTGTCCATACCTCATCCTAATTCGCCATACTTCTTGGTTAATAAGACAAAGTCAAAACCTGTAGTAACGACTTTTCTGGTCATCTCTGTAACACCCTCTTCCTGCGCAAGTGCCCTTAAGTCATTGCTGGACTCGTTCACATGAGCAGGACGTGGCGGATAAAATACTCAAGCAGAGCGGCCCAGCTACAGATTGGGAAACTTGTCATATTTCTTTGCTACTCATTGCTGGCCGTACAATTTGAATGGCTGTCAAGCAGAGAGAAAAGAAAAACAAAATCCTCTATATAAAAATAAATAATTTCAGGTCTCCCTGGTCTGCTTATGCGACCGCATTGCTCCGCTTCACTCTTCTCTGAGCAACCCTACTCTGCCAGTATTGTAAACGAACCGAATTTAGTATTTGGTAATCATCAACAGTTTGCTTTAATCTGAATACATCTCAGTGATAAATGGTGTATTTTGTTGTGTCTGTTTGGTCGGGTGTCTTTACAATTATTTGTCAAGTGATAGTTATACTGCGACCGGAATAAAGTATCAGGCTCTAAAGCCTCTAGGGATAATGCTGACATTTTATATTTATTTATTATTCATTGCATAATTATTGTCTTGGGATCGTATCGTTTTTGTTTCTTATTAACTTAATGACGAGAATCACTTAATAATCTGGACACAGTCCCGGTAGATAATGGCTGCCATTCATTACCATGATATGTTGTAGAGCGCTAGAACTTTCACATTGAACATTTTTAGTTCTAGGGTTATTAAAGGGATACTGCGTTCTTAGCATGAACATGAAATTTTAGTTCTCAACAATTATCAATATGGGTATATATTTATCAGTGAACTTACCTGGTGTCATACAGTAACAGCATCCCTAAAATCTGGAAAACTTGCAAAACCAAGTCATTTTTGAAAAACGTTTAATCAAATCATCAAGCGTTTTTCAATAATCAAATGCATATTGATGGATAATTTACTTAGTTTTTAGATACTAGTATGTTATTTATGGCAGCAGTTATATTTACTGATGAATAGAGCTCTTATTGGCCAACTTAAAAATTTCCAAATTTGATGTTCATTTTAAGACCTTTGATAACTTAAGTAAATTTCAAGGACTTGGTAAACAGCTCCCGGGGTTGAGATCAGTCCCGATTTCGTAACCAGGCCATACACTGGTTATCCAATGTTCACTTTATTGGGCATATAAAGAACCAGTGACAATTGCATGTCATTTACTTTACTAACAAAAACGACGCCATTTTTGAACGTGCCACATGGATACATTATTTACTTGTATTGTGCCTAGCACGGTGGTATTGATTAGATACAATCTGTTATATATTTAAACAGGGTGTTATTGATAAGATATAGACTGTTATATAGTTTAATATGGTGGTATTGATAAGATATAAACTTTTATATAGTTTAATATGGTGGTATTGATAAGATATAGACTGTTATATAGGGTTTTTTTTGTGGTGGTATCGATAAGACAGTCTGTTATATAGTTTAAAATGGTGATATTGATAAGATATAGACTGTTATATAGTTTAACATGGTGGTATTGATAAGATATAGACTGTTATATAGTTTAATATGGTGGTATTGATAAGATATAGACTGTTATATAGTTTAATATGGTGGTATTGATAAGATATAGACTGTTATATAGTTTAATATGGTGGTATTGATAAGATATAGACTTTTATATAGTTTAATGTGGTGGTATTGATAAAATATAGACTGTTATATAGTTTAATATGGTGGTATTGATAAGATATAGACTGTTATATAGTTTAACATGGTGGTATGGATAAGATATAAAATGTTATATAGTTTAACATGGTGGTGTTGATAAGATATAGACTGTTATATAGTTTAACATGGTGGTATTGATAAGATATATACTGTAATATAGTTTAACATGGTGGTATGGATAAGATATAAACTGTTATATAGTTTAACATGGTGGTATTGATAAGATATAAACTGTTATATAGTTTAACATGGTGGTATTGATAAGATATATACTGTAATATAGTTTAACATGGTGGTGTTGATAAGATATAGACTGTTATATAGTTTAACAGGGTGGTATTGATAAGATATAGACTGTTATATAGTTTAACATGGTGGTGTTGATAAGATATAAACTGTTATATAGTTTAACAGGGTGGTATTGATAAGATATATACTGTAATATAGTTTAACATGGTAGTATTGATATGATATAGACTGTTATATATTTAAACAGGGTGGTATTGATAAGATATAAACTGTTATATAGTTTAACATGGTGGTGTTGATAAGATATAGACTGTTATATAGTTTAACATGGTGGTATGGATAAGATATAAACTGTTATATAGTTTAACATGGTGGTGTTGATAAGATATAGACTGTTATATAGTTTAACAGGGTGGTATTGATAAGATATATACTGTAATATAGTTTAACATGGTGGTATTGATTAGATATAAACTGTTATATAGTTTAACATGGTGGTATTGATAAGATATAGACTGTTATATAGTTTAACATGGTGGTATTGATAAGATATAGACTGTTATATAGTTTAACATGGTGGTATTGATATGATATAGACTGTTATATAGTTTAACATGGTGGTATTGATAAGATATAGACTGTTATATAGTTTAATATGGTGGTATTGATAAGATATAGACTGTTATATAGTTTAACATGGTGGTATTGATAAGATATAGACTGTTATATAGTTTAACAGGGTGGTATTGATAAGATATAGACTGTTATATAGTTTAACATGGTGGTATTGATAAGATATAGACTGTTATATAGTTTAACAGGGTGGTATTGATAAGATATAGACTGTTATATAGTTTAACATGGTAGTATTGATATGATATAGACTGTTATATAGTTTAACATGGTGGTATTGATAAGATATAAACTGTTATATAGTTTAACATGGTGGTATTGATATAGATATAGACTGTGTATATAAGTTTGTATATAGTGGTGTATTGATAAGATATAGACTGTTATATAGTTTAACATGGTGGTATTGATATGATATAGACTTTTATATAGTTTAATATGGTGGTATTGATAAGATATAGACTGTTATATAGTTTAACATGGTGGTATTGATATGATATAGACTGTTATATAGTTTAATATGGTGGTATTGATAAGATAGATACTGTTATATAGTTTAATATGGTGGTATGGATAAGATATAGACTGTTTTATAGTTTAATATGGTGGTATTGATAAGATATAGACTGTTATATAGTTTAATATGGTGGTATTGATATGATATAGACTGTTATATAGTTTAATATGGTGGTATTGATAAGATATAGACTGTTATATAGTTTAACATGGTGGTATTGATAAGATATAGACTGTTATATAGTTTAACATGGTGGTATTGATAAGATATAGACTGTTATATAGTTTAACATGGTGGTATTGATAAGATATAGACTGTTATATAGTTTAACATGGTGGTATTGATAAGATATAGACTGTTATATAGTTTAATATGGTGGTATTGATAAGATATAGACTGTTATATAGTTTAACATGGTGGTATTGATAAGATATAGACTGTTTATAGTTTAACATGGTGTATTGATATGATATAGACTGTTATATAGTTTAAATGGGGTATGATAAGATAAGACTGTTATATAGTTTAACATGGTGGTACTGATAAGATATAGACTGTTATATTGTTTAATATGGTGGTATGGATAATATATAGACTGTTATATAGTTTAATATTGTGGTATTGATAAGATATAGACTGTTATATAGTTTACTATGGGGGTATGGATAAGATAAAGACTGTTATATAGTTTAACATGGTGGTATTGATAATATATAGACTGTTATATAGTTTAATATTGTGGTATTGATAAGATATATACTGTTATATAGTTTAACATGGTGGTATTGATAAGATATATACATATAGTTTAACATGGTGGTATTGATAAGATATAGACTGTTATATAGTTTAACATGGTGGTATTGATAAGATATAGACTGTTATATAGTTTACTATGGGGGTATTGATAAGATATAGACTGTTATATAGTTTAATATGGTGGTATTGATATGATATAGACTGTTATATAGTTTAATATGGTGGTATGGATAAGATATAGAGGTAGAATATTCATCAAATGTGTTTTAATGGTAACTTTTATCTGTTTAAAACTTGTCTCTTTTCTGGATTATCTAAAGTGAACTTTTCTGTGTAAACGGCGACAGCCGTACTGTCACCAGATCCGCGTGTTATACTATATTAAACATTTGTTGTGATCTTAAAATCTGAATGAATTTGAAATTATCCAGCGTGTTAAACTACTTGAGAAATCGTCTTCAGATGCAGTTTAAATGCGCATCGGGACATAACATATTTATTTCTACTATATAATTATAGACATTAACACTTAAATACCGGCCGAAATATTGACCTACATTGAGAAAGGATATTATGAGTAATTTGTCAAACTTCGTTATAAGTTCATTGGAAAGTTTCTTGTTTAACTAAGGATCGCAATACAGTTGCCAGAAATCATAAGAGATTATTTTTAATGAAATCCGCAGAAAATCTAATATAGTGGTTTGTCCAGTCATTTCTCAATATGATTCCTCGAAAAGGCGTAAAATATTAGTTGGATTAAGAGTGTGCCTAATTCCCAAATGGAACTACTATATATCGCAAACACCAGTGACCACAACGGCCAATTACTATGATGGAGAGTGTACTGTCCTAATTTGTGACATTCCCTATTAAATGAACGGACGATATCAGCTAGCAAAATGTTAAAGTTTCCTGTTATTTGCGTGTTGTTCTGTTCGATTATGGTCGTTGTTGGCCGAGAGGTAATGCAGCCACCAGGTCCGTTTGATTTTGTGAATGGAAAATATCAAGAATTTAAATCTCAGGCCATGGACTTGGAAGCTCAGTATTGTAAAAACTCATGCTCAGAACGTTTTCAAAAGTTGTATTGGGGTCCCTCTAAGTCCCGATGTGCACCTTGTTATTGCGACTCTGATTGTTATAAGTTTAACGACTGTTGTCCAGATAAGGTTTTATTTGAGAAGGTAGAAACTGAAATACAACCAGATAATAGATATGGCTGTCATGGGACCAGAATTATAAATAAAAATCTTCAAGATTACTATCAAATGATTGCCAAATGTCCGGAATCTTTCAACAATGAAGAAATCAAAGAAAATTGTCACAATTCAGATTCTTTACATTGGAAATACGTGAAACCATATTTTGATTATAGAACCAATGAAACATATCGAAATAAATATTGTGCTCTATGTAATAATGTGATGAATTCTAAATCTTATAAAACACAAATAACCTGTCCTTCTTCCAGTGATTATGGAAACTTGACTAATTCTACAGAAATCTATTATCACGTCATCAGTAATTATAAATGCCACGTTCAATTTAACCCCCCAACAAAACAATTCATAGACAGAAGACGGTGTGGAGCTGTTGAACAACCAATTTACTCTAAATGTAACGAGACCGGTCTGTGGAAATTCTTCGATGAGCGCGTTGAAAGAGCTTGTGGACTTTATACAAGCATTGTTAATGGAAAATACAAAAATATCTTTTGTCGGCTTTGTAATGAAGTGATCTTCTGGTTTAATTTAAGGCGTGAACCCGATAGTAAAGTTACAGTGGCTAGATTTAGTATGACCAGTTTGTTAGATTTAGGAGACGAAGATACTATGGAGTTGATTGAAAAAACCCGGCACTTGGATGTACCAACAAAACTAACGATAGCTTGTTCAGATGATGAAATACTGAATCCATTATCGGTAAGTTAAATACCTTTACAGTTGATAATATGGTGGCTCACATACAACATAATTCACTTTTTAATGTGTGGGCTTATACTGTGTGTCTGTGTGTCTGTGTGTCTGTCTGTCTGTCTGTCTGTTGTCTGTTGTCTGTGTCCGTCTGTGTGTCGAAAATATTTTCTATGAGTTCTTGCCCTGGTTCTGGAATTATTTGTGGACACGATAGAGAGCTGGATTCTTGATGGATTTTGACGAAACTTGGTGTGAGCCTTTTTTATAACCCAAGGATGAACCCTATTGAAAAAATATTTAGTATGAGTTATTGCCCTTGTTCTTAAAAACGATTCTGCCTTTGTTCTTGAGTTCATTGTGGACACGATGTAGAGCTGGTTTCTGGATAGATTTTGATGAAATTTGATATAAGTGTTTGTAATCATTCAAGGATAAACCCTTTTGAAAATCAAAATAATCGAAAATTATTTACTATGAGTTATTGCCCTTGTTCTTGAATTCTTTGTGGACACGATAGAGAGTTGGTTTCTTAATGGATTTTGACGAAATTTATCGATTTCTTCGTAATCACCCAAGGATGAAGCCTATTAAAAATCAGACTTAACGAAAAATATTTTCTATGAGTTCTTGCCCTGGTTCTTGAATTATTGGTGGACACGATAGAGAGCTGGATTCTTGATGGATTTTCACGAAACTTGGTGTGAGCCTTCTTTATAACCCAAGGATGAACCCTATTGAAAAAAATATTTAGTATGAGTTATTGCCCTTGTTCTTAAAAACGATTCTGCCTTTGTTCTTGAGTTCATTGTGGACACGATGTAGAGCTGGTTTCTGGATAGATTTTGATGAAATTTGATATAAGTGTTTGTAATATTCAAGGATAAACCCTTTTGAAAATCAAAATAATCGAAAATTATTTACTATGAGTTATTGCCCTTGTTCTTGAATTCTTTGTGGACACGATAGAGAGTTGGTTTCTTAATGGATTTTGACGAAACTTGGTGTGAGTCTTTGTAATTACCCAAGGATAAACCCTATTTAGAATCAGACCAATCGAAAAGTATTTTCTATGAGTTATTGCCCTTGTTCTTGAATTCTTTGTGGACATGATAGAGAGCTGGTTTCTTATGGATTTTGAAGTGTAGTGTTAGTGTTTGTTATAACCCAAGGATGAACCTTATTGAAAATCAGACCAATCGAAAAGTATTTTCTATGAGTTATTGCCCTTGATCTTTAATTCTATGTGGACATGATAGAGAGCTGGATTCCTGATGGATTTGATGAAGTTTATGTTAAGTTTTTTAATAACCCAAGGATGAACTTATTGAAAATAGACCAAGAACAAGTATTTTCTTTTAGCCTTGATCTCTAATTCTATGTGGACATGATAGAGTGCTAGTTTTCTTTATGGATTTGGATGAAATTTATTGTGAGTATTCCTAATCACCCAAGGTTGAACTTCAATTAAAATTCAAGAACAATTTTTCGTTTACCGATAATTCTTGTCAACCTCCCGGACTTATCACCTAGTTGTCACCTAGGTGAAAATATATACTTTTCACCCTAGTGGAAAACAAATTTTTCAAATAAAAACTAAAGGAATGATCAACTAATTTTCGCCTCGGTGAAAGATCTTTTCACCTTGTTGAAAAATAAAGTTTTTAATTCAAAATTAAAGTTTTTATTAAAAAACGAATGATGTCGTATTTGAGCCACCGTAAGATAAAGAACAATGTGCAATTTAGCTTCTTTGACCTCAATTTCGATATGAATCGGCATAGTAAAGGACGGTAGAATAAAACAATTAAATCTTTGTAAATAATAATTAATCATTATTATATTCCCAAAGACTATACGCACCTTCAACAACACGCAGAAAAAAGTCATGTACAGAGCTTTAAGAAGTTCATTACACTAGTAAGTCTGTGAAATAATACACAATAATGCTCAATACAGTGAATAACAAGTACAGTTTTTATTGTTTCATTCCCATAAATCTCCATTTTCTATTTTCAGTGTGAATGTGAAAAAATATTTTGTACAGGCAGTAAAACATTAAAGAATGGTCGGTGCCAATCTATGTTTTTAGAATCAAATAGTTTTGGTTATGAAATGTGTGTTAGAGTTTCAGGAACATTTAATAATACAGCACCAGACCCGTTCATAGCTTTTGGTTTAGTCTCACCAGAATATAAAACACCTTACTATCTGGTCGAGCGTTATGCTACTCCAGTAAAAGTTGATGACTGTGGTAACGGATTGAAACAAATTATAGCACAGGTTAAAACTCAAATGATTCTTATGAATCCAATACCTACAGACGTTGCTGAACTGGACCTTGTGAATCAGATGAAGCATTTGGGGGACGGAGTAAATTTATATTATGATGGAGATATGGTATCCACATTAGAGCGAGATTGTCCGCCTCCGTTCAACCTCCCGGGATATTTCGATTCATATTCGCCATGTATTGGGAAACCGACTAACTCGTTTGAATCTTTCGCTCCGATGATACCGGAAGTAAAAAATGCATTGGAATCCATACAGTTTATCCCGTTAAGTAAATTGTTAACTTGTACCCCGATTCTCGTCAATTCATCTCAAGTGACTCATGAACCAATGACACTGACTCTGTTACATAATAATGTGACTCTTAGTTCAGGAGAGTTTGAAATCCAGGGTGATCAGTTTATAGTTTGTTCTGAGGATTTCCTGACTGGAACCAGTACTGATGAATGTTCTCCGACTGATTAACATCAAAATACAACCAATGGAACAAGAGACGGGAATATTTCAGAAACACCTTTAGGTATCTTATCAGTTGTCTGTACCTGTATTTCTTTATTGTTTTTAATCATAACCTTTGTGTTTTATTGTACAGTAAGATATATGAGAAATGTGGTTGGGGTTAATGTAATGGGATTAATTATAAATCTATTTATAGCTCAATTGGTCTATGAATTTGGATTAGAACTTTCCGATTATCCAGACCTGTGTAAAGCAATTTGGATGAACTGTTGTACCATAGTTTTGTTTATGAAATTATCTTTCCCATTTCATTCTCGAGCTTTTACAACTAAATATATTTTACTAAGAAGTTGTTTATATTTTACCATTTCACCATTAGTAATTGTAGTCATCACCATTGTAGTCAATATGAGTAATAATGGTAAAATAGGCTATGGTTATAGAAACATATGTTATGTGAATTCTACAAATGATAGACGCTTTGCTTTCTCTTTACCCCTGGGTTTACTGATTCTAACTAATATAGGATTATTCAGTTACACTTTTATTAAAATCAGAATGGATCAGATTGAGTCAACCATAAACAAAGAAAATAAAATAAATATATTAGCCTGTTTAAAACTCTCGGTAATTACTGGCGCTGCTTGGATTTTTGCCTTCATTTATGAAGCGACTGGTGCTATAATCTTTGCGTATTTTTTCACAATATTAGTAGGAACTCAAGGCGTTTTCATTTTCTTCGCTTTTGTTGTTAACAAGCGTGTCTGTATGTCCTGTAAGGAAAGGGTTTACGGTACGGACTCTTGTAGCAGTGGTTTATCAAAACAGAAGAAGCACTTAGTGAAATCCACCGCTGATAGTCCCTTACCAAGTTTATCAAAAAGTAAATCGAGTACTGACTCAGACAGGGGCCAAACTGCGAAACTTCGACCAGCTTTACCCGATTTCAATGAGGAAACTGTATAGTTGTCAAGACAAGTGTCAAGCCCAGTGGGTATCAAGGACCGATTACAGCTATTCTGTTTTCGATAGTAATATCAGTATTCTATTCCGATCATCAAAAGAGGTCATGATTTCATGTAACATTTATGTATACTATTGCCTTGTCGTCTAACGTTTCGGCAAAAGGCCTTCTTTATGAATACTTCAGTATTTTATGATCACATATGTTTTCGTCCTTCTATTAGGCCTACTTATTTAAAGTTTGTAATGGTGAGAATGTTTACAACGTCGTTACTGTTACAACGTCGTAATTGTTAAAAATCGTTGAAAATTGTGATTTATTATGCAACGTTGTATATCATTATTTTTTTAACATTATTATATTATATATATTATAATTTTATGTAACGTTGAGTATAAGTAACGATCTTGATAAAATAGTGTAACCTTATTTTACTTCAAGGGCGTTGCCTGGTCTAACGTTCGAGAAAAATTCATGTCATGATCCGCCTGATTCTTTGTTGTAGCCACAAATAGGACGAGAAAATATGTGTCTGAAAGTTTTTCGAGTCAATTTTTAGTAACAGCCGAGATATTGGCGATTTAGTATCAGTTATTTATAGAAACGAAAGGACATTTCCCAACGCACGCCATTACGACCACATAACGTCGTAATGATATGCATGGTCACGTGACTTTGTGTTTATAGTTTATTAGTTATGGTGGTCGGCACAGATATGAAGGTTCTTTGAGTTTTTGCGATAATTGATTATTACTTTTGTATCCAGATGGCAGGTAATTGTTCTTTCTTAAAATCACAACAATAAAACAAGAAAAGAACCGCAACGATTTATGTATCTGGGTGGTTTTCACTAAAATTTGGATTTCGTGGAAAATTGTGCCCTATTCAATACCAGATTAATCCGTCATTTTTTACGCCCACTCGACGATCTTGGTCTCGTTGGAAAGCTTATTCAATTACGAAAAAAAAGTCGTTGGGTTTTTTAAAAATTCCACTTAGTTTGATGTTTTCCCGTTTCCACCTGAAATTTTCACTTTTCCATAGTTACCGACCAAAAGACATTTTGTTCGAATTGTAATTGTCTACATATGTGCCAAGTTTGATGTAGATTGATCCATTCATATTTTTTAAATCCTGAATTAAAGGTTTGAAATGTCCAATTTTTCTGGCATGTTTAAAAGGCTGTCCACCCATTAAGAAACTCTGATTGACATGCTGTCTGATTTAAACTGAAGAGCAGGACCCCAAATCATCAATAAATGCACAATCAGTCTCCAGAAATCATTCTTTCATATATAAATTCAATTTTTCCAAAACATGAAATAGACCAAGCAACGCCCTCAAGCTTTTGTATTTTGTATAATTATGTAACGCCGATCATTAGTCAAGATGCATGGCTTATGTAAATATGGTTTTCGGTGAACAAGCAGCGTTTACATAATGTAGATTAGCTATGATCGTGAATTTTGATATTTAAGTTATATAACTTCGTTCTCATTTGATCATAAAAAAAATTATCATTTTATGTTACATTTATCATTAGAAATTACTATAGTTTATGTATCGTCAATCATTAGAAAATGTAATGGTTTCATGTAACGTCGATCTTCAGAAAATATCATTTTTTTATGTAACTTCGATCATCAGAAAATATTATGGTTTTATGTATCGTCGATCATCAGAAAATATTATGGTTTTATGTAACGTCGATCATCAGAAAATATTATGGTTTTATGTATCGTCGATCATCAGAAAATATTATGGTTTTATGTATCGTCGATCATCAGAAAATATTATGGTTTTATGTAATGTCGATCATCAGAAAATATCATGGTTTTATGTATCGTCAATCATTAGAAAATGTTATGGTTTTATGTAACGTCGATCATCAGAAAATATTATGGTTTTATGTATCGTCGATCATCAGAAAATGTTATGGTTTTATGTAACGTCGATCATCAGAAAATATCATGGTTTTATGTGATGTCGATCATCAGAAAAAATCTTTTTTTTATTTAACGTCGATCATCAGAAAATATTATGGTTTTATGTAACGTCGATCATCAGAAAATATTATAGTTTTATGTATCGTCGATCTTCAGAAAATATTATGGTTTTATGTATCGTTGATCATCAGAAAATATCATGGTTTTATGTAACGTCGATCATCAGAAAATATTATGGTTTTATGTATCGTCGATCATTACAAAATATTATAGTTTTATGTATCGTCGATCTTCAGAAAATATTATGGTTTTATGTATCGTTGATCATCAGAAAATATCATGGTTTTATGTAACGTCGATCATCAGAAAATATCATGGTTTTATGTATCGTCAATCATGAGAAAATGTTATGGTTTTATGTAACGTCGATTATCAGAAAATATCATGGTTTTATGTAACTTCGATCATCAGAAAATATTATTTTCTTATGTAACGTCGATCATCAGAAGATATAATGGTTTTATGTATCGTCGATCATCAGAAAATATTATGGTTTTATGTAACGTCGATCATCAGAAAATATTAGGTTTTATGTATTGTCGATCATCAGAAAATATTATGGTTTTATGTATCGTCGATCTTCAGAAAATATTATGGTTTTATGTATCGTCGATCATCAGAAAATATCATGGTTTTATGTACCGTCGATCATCAGGAAATATTATGGTTTTATGTAACGTCGATCATCAGAAAATATTAGGTTTTATGTATTGTCGATCATCAGAAAATATTATTTTTTTATGTAACGTCGATCATCAGAAAAGATAATGGTTTTATGTATCGACGATCAACAGAAAATATTATGGTTTTATGTAACGTCGATCATCAGAAAATATTAGGTTTTATGTGTGACAGTCTTTATTAATGTAGGGAAAAAGGCACCCCTTTTTAAACTTTAACTGGTATCTTTAACATACTAGTTCGCCACTTTAACCGGTGCACGGATTTGGGGAGATCACGTGATCTTTTAGGCCGCCAATTCATTCTGGAATTTTCCTCATTCAATAAAGGTGTCATTGTAACCAACTCTTGGTTTTTCTCTCTCTGCAGGTAATTAATCCATTTTATTTAATTACTATTGTCTAATTTTATGTATAAGTATATTAAGAATGCATTTCGAGTATTATTTTAAGATGTCAATAAGTTATTTCCATGGTTTTGATGTTTTGTTAAGATTGTGATGACTGTGCATTCCGATTCAGTTAGCTCATCCATTTTGGCAATCTTAAAGTTATAAGTCAAATGTAAGGTTAAATCAAAGTATATTATATGTTATTAATCATCACTACTATTGTCATTCATTAATTGCTATATTATGTTATGTTTTTCCTTAGTCTTTTGGAATGGTTATTTTATTCATTTTTCATGATTGACCTTTGACCTTATGATGTCCTTAGGAATTCCTCGTGGGTTATCAGTATTAGTATTTCAATAGAATTGCCTTGTCATTAGAAGTCAGATATTATACATTGTACTTTTTATTTAAATCATCCGCTAGACAACAATGTCATTAGCTATAATATACATTTCTGTGATCAATTGATTTCTGGAATTTTCCTCATTCAATAAAGGTGTCATTGTAACCAACTCTTGGTTTTTCTCTCTCTGCAGGTTGCCTAAGCCAACAACTTGGTAGCTTACCACGCCCGTAACATATGTATTGTCGATCATCAGAAAATATTATGGTTTTATGTATCGTCGATCTTCAGAAATTATTATGGTTTTATGTATCGTCGATCATCAGAAAATATCATGGTTTTATGTAACGTCGATCATCAGAAAACATTATTTTGTTTTATCTTACGTCGATCATCAGAAAATATCATGGTTTTATGTAACGCCGAACATCAGAAAATATTAGGTTTTATGTAACGCCGATCATCAGAAAATACTATGGTTTTATGTAACGTCGATCATCAGAAAATATCATGGTTTTATGTACAACTTTGATCATTTAGAAACATCTTTTTATTAGAACTGTATAATATTATAACGTACATTTCATACTTTTAGTCATCCGTAGTTCAGTTCTGTTAACTAAGACTTAATTTTTATGTATTTTTAAGCTTTGTTTTTAAGCGTCTGTTAAGACTGTTATATAGTTTAATATGGCGGTATTGATAAGATACAGACTATTATATAGTTTAACATGGTGGTATTGATAAGATATAGACTGTTATATAGTTTAATATGGTGGTATTGATAAGATATAGACTGTTTTATAGTTTAACATGGTGGTATTGATAAGATATAGACTGTTATATAGTTTAATATGGTGGTATTGATAAGATAAGACTGTTATATAGTTTAAATGTGGTTTGATAAGATATAGACTGTTTTATAGTTTAACTTGGTATTTAAATATAACTGTTATATATTTAACTTGGTTATAAATATAGACTTTTATATAGTTTAAATATGGTGGATTGAAAGAATTACTGTTAAGTTTAATATGGGGGTATTGATAAATAAAACTGTTAATAGTTTAAAGGGGGTATTGAAAAGATTAATTTTAATATTTTAACATTGGTATTGAAAGATTAGAGAATTTTTAAAGGCGGAGTAAGATAAACTTTTATATTTTAACATGGTGGTTTGATAAAAAAACTTTTAAATTTGCTCTTTGAGAAGCTCTTTAAAATAATAAATGTCTGTTTTTTTTACATTCAATACTCCCTGTTTTTTTAAAAAATTTAAAGGGTAAATTCTTACGTTTTGTTTTTACTTAAAGGGAAAAAATTTTTTTAGTTGGTTTGTTTTTTTCTTAAAAATTTGCCATAATAAATGCGAGTAAATCGGCCCAACCTCAATGCGCCATTTTTTTAAATAAAAATTCAAAATTATTCCGGGTCATCGTTTTGTTTCTTATTTAGCAAGAGGGAAAAAATACTAAAGGGGATAAAGGGGAAACGCATATTTTTTCACTCATTTTGGCCATAACGTAAATTTCATGGCTTCAACAAAAAAAAGAAAAACAAAATTAATAAAAATAAAGTTTAGCCCCCCGGTCTGTTATGGAGTTTTTCTCCCTTATTTACGCGCAACCCCTACCTGTTTGAAACAACCCGTTTTGTTTTGGTAATACAACGTTTTTCAACTGAATAATCTCGTGATAATGGTTTTTTTATGTGCTTTTGGTTTGGGTGTTTTTTACTTTTTTTAATATAGTAAAGGGACCAAATAAAGTATCAGGTCAAAAGCCTCTAGGGATAATGCTGCATTTTAATTTATTTTTATTTATTGCATTTATTGTTTGGGATCCCTTTTTTTGTTTCTTTTAGTTTAATGACGAGAATATTAATAATCTGGCACAGTCCCTAAAATGGCTCCCACTTACCTTTTTGAACGCTAAACTTTCAATTGAACATTTTTAGTTTGGGTTATTAAAATGTTTTAGCACGGACATGAATTTTATTCCAACAAATCAATGGGTCATTTTACATAACTTATTTCAACAGTAAAACATCCCTTAAAATCGGAAAACCGCAAAACTAAATCCTTTTTAAAAACGTTTTATAAACATGGTTTTTAATAAAAATAGCTTTATAAAATTTACTTGTTTTTAGATATTTATTTATATTTTTATGTTATTTATGGACAGGTTTTTTATATGAATAGACTTTTATTGACCAAATTAAAATTTAAATTTATGTTATTTTAAGCCCTTTAAAAATTTAAGTAAATTTCAAAGACTTATAAACATGGGGTTGAAATACCCCGTTTGTAACCCAGGTAATAGTTATACTGTTATTTTTTTTAAGATATAGACTGTTATATATTTAACATGGTGTTATTAATAAGATATAGACTGTTATATAGTTTAACATGGGGGTATTGATAGATATAAACTGTTATTAGTTTAAATTGTATTGATAAGATATATACTGTAATATAGTTTAACATGGTGGTATTGATAGATATAGACTGTTATATAGTTTAAATGGGGTATTGATAGATAAGACTTTATATAGTTTAACATGGTGGTATTGATAAGATATAGACTGTTATATAGTTTAAATGGTGGTATTGATAAGATATAGACTGTTTATAGTTTAAATGGTGGTATTGATAGATATAGACTGTTATATAGTTTAAATGGTGGTATTGATAAGATATAGACTGTTATATAGTTTAAATGGTGGTTTGATAGATATAAACTGTTTATAGTTTAACATGGTGGTATTGATAAGATATAGACTGTTATATAGTTTAACATGGTGGTATGGATAAGATATAGACTTTTATATAGTTTAATATGGTGGTATTGATGAGATATATACTGATGTATAGTTTAATATGGTGGTATTGATAAGATATAGACTGTTATATAGTTTAATATGGTGGTATTGATAAGATATATACTGTTATATAGTTTAACATGGTGGTATTGATAAGATATAGACTGTTATATAGTTTAATATGGCGGTATTGATAAGATACAGACTGTTATATAGTTTAACATGGTGGTATTGATAAGATATAGACTGTTATATAGTTTAATATGGTGGTATTGATAAGATATAGACTGTTTTATAGTTTAATATGGTGGTATTGATAAGATATATACTGTTATATAGTTTAACATGGGTGGTATTGGTAATAAATAGACTGTTATATAGTTTAATATGGTGGTATTGATAAGATATATACATATAGTTTAACATGGTGGTATTGGTAATAAATAGACTGTTATATAGTTTAACATGGTGGTATTGATAAGATATAGACTGTTTTATAGTTTAACATGGTGGTATTGATAAGATATAGACTGTTATATAGTTTAACATGGTGGTATTGATAAGATATAGACTGTTATATAGTTTACCATGGTGGTATTGATAAGATATATACTGATGTATAGTTTAACATGATGGTGTTAATTATGATTTTTTTATGAAATGATATTGATATGGTTAAAAGAGTCGGGTTAGTGGGGGAGAAAATGTTGGCATTGGCAATCTTTGTGTTCTATTGTTATCGCCTTTTTTAACAAAGAAATATAATGACTCTAATCTTTTAATTGGTACAAGAAATAAAAAAGTATAATAAGATAGGTAATATATAATTTTTTTAGTATTTTTTCATTAAACAATTAGAAACATGATAAATAAACACCAATATTGATACACAACAATAATAAATATCACTTTGAGGTAAGAACATGGATTGAATATATAAACAGTTAAATCATTTTAAACCTATCAATTTATGAAATATTCTATTTTTTAAAATTTAATAAACACCATAACATCGTCAAACTTGTATAAAAGTTACGACTTTGACTGATGTTTAACATCACATATAATCATGATCTGCAATGGTGATCAGCATCGTGTAAAATTACGATATTTTCTGACGATCAACATTTCATAAAATTACGATCCTTACTGATGATCAACATTTCATAAAATTACGATCTTTACGGATGATCAACATTTCATGAAATTGCGATCTTTTCTGATGATCAACATTTCATAAAATTACGATCCTTACTGATTATCAACATTTCATTTGATCAACATTTCATAAAATCACGATCTCTTCTGATGATCAACATTTCATAAAATTACGATCCTTTCTGATGATCAATATTTCATACAATTACGATCCTTACTTATGATCAACATTTCATTAGATTACGATCCTTGATGATGATCAACATTTCATAAAATAACGAACCTTACTGATGATCGACATTTCATAAAATTACGATTCTTACTGATGATCAACATTTCATAAGATTACGATCCTTAATGATGATCAACATTTCATACAATTACGATCCTTAATGATGATTAACATTTCATAAAATAACAATCCTTACTGATGATCGACATTTCATAAAATAACAATCCTAACTGATGATCAACATTTCATAAGATTACGATCCTTACTGATGATCAACATTTCATGAAATTACGATTCTTACTGATGATCAACATTTCATAAGATTACGATCCTTACTGATGATCAACATTTCATAAGATTACGATCCTTACTGATGATCGACATTTCATAAAATTACGATTCTTACTGATGATCAACATTTCATAAGATTACAATCCTTACTGATGATCGACATTTCATAAAATTACGATTCTTACTGATGATCAACATTTCATAAGATTACGATCCTTAATGATGATCAACATTTCATACAATTACGATCCTTAATGATGATCAACATTTCATAAAATAACAATCCTTACTGATGATCGACATTTCATAAAATTACGATCCTTACTGATGATCAACATTTCATAAGAATACGATCCTTAATGATGAACAACATTACAAAAAACAAGAATTTATCGAACGATTCAACATGCATTAAACTCAAGTTCTTTATTTAAGGTCTATGTCGCATACAATAAAATACCATCCTCTTACAGAAATAATGTTAAATGTTATCTCCCTCGTTTCTGAGGACTTGTTTATTTCCTAATGATCATCATTATAATAAAAGCATTGTTTTACTTATGGACAATGAGAAACAAGAAACACAGTATTTTGTCTAGACTGTATTTTCATCGAACAATGGTGAATGTTGTATACTTTTTATGTGCTGGTCCCTTTCTGAATTTGTACTAGATTTACTTTTGGATGGACTTGGTAGGTTAGTTACAAGGGTAGATTCGCCTAAATATTTCTTCTGTTTTGATAAACCACTGCTACTAGAGTCCGTACCGTAAGCTTTTTCCTTACAGGACATACAGACACGCTTGTTAACTACAAAAGCAAAGAAAATGACGATGCCTTGAGCTCCTACTAATATTGTGAAAAAATACGCAAAAATTATAGCACCAGTTGCTTCATAAATGAAGGCAAAAATCCAAGCAGCGCCAGTAATTACCGAGAGTTTTAAACAGGCTAATATATTTATTTTATTTTCTTTGTTTATGGTTGACTCAATCTGATCCATTCTGATTTTAATAAATGTGTAACTGAATAATCCTATATTAGTTAGAATCAGTAAACCCAGGGGTAAAGCGAAAGCAAAGCGTCTATCATTAGCAGAATTCATATAACATATGACTCTATTACCATAGCCTATTGTACCATTATTACTCATATTGACTACAATGGTGATGACTACAATTACTAATGGTGAAATGGTAGAATATAAACAACTTCTTAGTAAAATATATTTAGTTGTAAAAGCTCGAGAATGCAATGGGAAAGATAATTTCATAAACAAAACTATGGTACAACAGTTCATCCAAAATGTTGCCGAGAGCCAAAAATAATGAATGGAAATACCCATGGCTTTACACAGGTTTGGATAATCGAAAAGTTCTAATCCAAATTCATAGACCAATTGAGCTATAAATAGATTTATAATCAATCCCATTACATTTACCCCAACCACGTTTCTCATATATTTTACTGTACAATAAAACACAAAGGTTATGATTAAAAACAATAAAGAAATACAGGTACAGACAACTGACAAGATACCTAAAGGTGTTGATGAAATATTCCCGTCTCTTGTTCCATTGGTTGTATTTTGATGTGAATCAGTCGGAGAACATTCATCAGTACTGGTTCCAGTCAGGAAATCCTCAGAACAAACTATAAACTGATCACCCTGGATTTCAAACTCTCCTGAACTAAGAGTCACATTATTATGTAACAGGGTCAGTGTCATTGGTTCATGAGTCACTTGAGATGAATTGACGAGAATCAGGGTACAAGTTAACAATTTACTTAACGGGATAAACTGTATGGATTTCAATGCATCTTTTACTTCCGGTATCATCGGAGCGAAAGATTCAAACGAGTTTGTCGGTTTCCCAATACATGGCGAATATATATCGAAATATCCCGGGAGGTTGAACGGAGGCGGACAATCTCGCTCTAATGTGGATACCATATCTCCATCATAATATAAATTTACTCCGTCCCCCACCTGTTTCATCTGATTCACAAGGTCCAGTTCAGCAACGTCTGTAGGTACTGGATTCATAAGAATTATTTGAGTTTTAACCTGTGCAATAATTTGTATCAATCCGATACCACAGTCTTCAACTTTTACTGGAGTAGCATAGCGCTCGACCAGATAGTAAGGTGTTCTATATTCTGGTAAGACTAAACCAAAAGCTATGAACGGGTCTGGTGCTGTATTATTAAATGTTCCTGAAACTCTAACACACATTTCATAACCAAAACTATTTGATTCTAAAAACATAGATTGGCACCGACCATTCTTTAATGTTTTACTCCCTGTACAAAATATTTTTTCACAATCACACTGAAAATAGAAATTGAGTTATATGGAAATGAAACAATAAACACTGTCCTTGTTATTCACTGTATTGAGCAAAGCGACGGTGTATTATTACACCGACTAATACATTTCAGTATTATGAACTTCTTAAAGCTCTGTACTGACTTTTTTCTAAGTCTGGGTGTTGTTGTAGGTGCGTATAGTCTTTGGGAAAATAATAATAAACTTACCGATAATGGATTCAGAATTTCATCATCTGAACAAGCGATCGTAAGTTTTGGTGGTGCGTCTAAAAGAGTCTTAAAAAAATGAAAACCATCTTCATCGTTTAAATCTAACAGACTGGTCATACTGTGTGTAGCGACATTGATTTCGTGATTCTTTTCATCAGTGTTCATGCTGTGCCAGAAGATCACTTCATTACAAAGCCGACAAAAAACATTTCTGTATTCTCCATTCACGATATGTGTATAGAGTTTACACGCTCTTTCAACGCGCTCATCGTAGAATTTCCACAGACCGGTCTCGTTACATTTAGAGTAAATTGGTGGGTAAACAGCGCCACATCGTCTCCTGTCTATGAATTGTTTTGTTGGGGGGTTAAATTGAACGTGGCATTTATAATTACTGATGACGTGATAATAGATTTCAGTAGAATTAGTCAAGTTTCCATAATCACTGGAAGTATGACAGGTTATTTGTGTTTTATAAGATTTAGAATTCATCACATTATTACATAGAGCACAATATTTATTTCGATATGTTTCATTGGTTCTATAATCAAAATATGGTTTCACGTATTTCCAATGTAAAGAATCTGAATTGTGACAATTTTCTTTGATTTCTTCATTGTTGAAAGATTCCGGACATTTGTCAATCATACGATGGAATTCCTGATAGAAGTTAGTTTGAATGCTAGTCCCATGACAGCCATATCTAGTATCTGGTTGTATTTCAGTTTCTACCTTCTCAAATAAAACCTTATCTGGACAACAATCGTTAAACTTATAACAATCAGAGTCACAATAACAAGGTGCACATCGGGTATTAGGATTACTCGCATACACATTTTTAAAACGTTCTGAACAAGATCTTTTACAATACTGAGCTTCCAAGTCCATGGCCTGTGATTGAAAATCTTCATATTCTCCTTTCACAAAATCGAACGGGCCTGAAAGTTCATACGGTATTATTGTCCCTTGTAAGTTCAATTCAGGAAAACCGGCGACAATCCGAATAGAAATAGTCAAAGCACAGACAAACACGAACATTTTTCACCCTTTCAAAAATTAACCAAAGACAAATACGAAAAATATGGTTCAATTTGTTCTATTGTAGAAGCATATTTCACTTACTTAATATCCAATTTTCTAATTTTTGTTCATTTAAATACTAAGATTTCATTCAGTTGTTTTCTTTATCTAAACGTTGGTGATGCGGACAGTTTTTTAGAAACACGGTTTGAACTTCATTTCTTGTTTCAACAGAAGAACCTTTACCAATAACTGGTTGTTATTCGACAAATTACCGTTCGCTTCCAGTGAATCCTGGTTCGGAGACTTGATAGTTGAATTGGTTCAATTGGTGATTATGTACTGTAGGTTTAGTAGCTTTTCTCAATCGCCACCCTTCCTCAATGTAACTCCGACTTAGCAAGACAAACAACAGACTGCTTAATGTTTTTGCTAGACTGTGTAAAATGCTCCTGATTGTTTCTATGAAGTTAATTGTTTTTGTTCATTAAACCGTTCTGATACCCTTTACCATTATAATTATATATATCACATAAATACTGTCAGGTCGATAATGACTACTGCGTACGTATACTTTACGATGTTACTTAAATTAGAAGTTTCAAAGTGAACTACAGTACATCATGAAATATAAATCTCGTACACTAATATGAGAGAAAGGGTTTTAAATAAGATTAAGGCTATAAGAATGTAAGGATTGACTAATTGTTTTGAGCATCATAATGAGACTTTTGTCCAGAATTAGTCGAGCATCTGTACAGATTGTATATCCATAGGTCTATTTGTATATGTACATGCTTAATCCGGGTTATAATTATTATATACATGTACCTTTCCCCTATACATACTCAAATATTTTATTTCAAATCAACGTGGAGTAAGTGAGTTATCAATCGGTCTGGATGTGAATACACTTTTTGTATAGTTTGGAAATTCGTACACGTTAAATTATATTATTTGAAATATGTTCAACGCCCATTTATACGTTTTCGCTATCCGTATGCGTTTTGTCTTAATGTGTATCGGTCCGTTTTTTCTTTGACAATCAATTGATACGTATAAATATGATCCTGTATATCCGGTTTTCAATCTAAACAATATTGAGTTATAGTATAGTAATGGTAGATGTTGGATTTAAAAGCAATTGCCAATAATTAATCAATATAACATTGTGATAAATCCGACATCCGTACACGTACTCTTCTAGTACTATCATAAAACCTAAATAATTTAGTATTAGTAACAATAAACAGAGTTGTCTTTGAATAAAAAGTCAATTATCAACCTATATCAGAGGGTTAAAAACGATTTAATTAAATCACAGTTTTGTGGCCTACATTTTATACCAAATTTATAACTACTATTTTTTTTTATTATTACTGATTTTATGTTGTTTTGTTATAAACATTTTATCATAAAATGTTTTTGGTATTAAATACTGTATTATGTCAATGATGTGTTGATTCACTTTCTATACATAATGTGACTAAATTGTAATGTATCACATGATCTAGGCCATAAGGAATAACACAATTAATCAAATATTTAGTTCAACAATCAGTATATGTGAATTATTGTGAGATTTTCCTTTTCTGATTGCCCAATTTTATCAGCCCATCAGAGATCAAATTCAAGGCAAAAAAAGTGCATTTGATTTGTTGAAAATTATGCAAGCCTATATAAGGTCAAATTCAAGACAAAAAAAATTGAAATTCTTGACGGCAAAGGAAGTAACAGACGGACAAAACAAGGCAAAAAACATTTCTATCTGGTTTACTTGAGAACAATACAATCTTCATACTAATGAACAATGTCTACATTACAACAGTATATATTTTCTAAATAACTTTGATAAATTTAGAAATGTTTAATATGAATAAGAAAAATATGAAATATAACAAAGTAGCACTAAATCAATGAATTATAACGAAACATTTACAAAATTAATATTAAATCCATAATAATGTTACATATACAACATAAATTAATGAATAAATAATAATAATATTATTGGACAATAAATTAGGCCTTTCACTAGTCAGTGCTTAACAACTTATATGTTTTAATAGAACAAAGTAAAGATAACAATAAGCTTACAATTGAAATAATATCAACAATTCCATGTATTGCATAGTGGATCATAGAACCAAAAATTACATCAATTCACTATTAGTTTTCAACAAACAAACATGTTTTATTTTTGGAGGGAAACAAATTTGAAATATAATTCAATTTTAACCATTTTATAAACATCAATATATTGAATTGAGAATTCAATACAAATAAGAAATACATGTATATTAATTAAATTATTCCTGTCACAAATATATTCTAACAATAAAATGCCAACCCTATTGTCACAACAAAAATTTGTCATCAAATAAATGGCCACAAATATAAATTATAATTACAAACTTCATATGATCTAATTAATAAATAACTAGAAACTGTTCAAGGATGATATTTGATATTTGTCATAATTCTTTATGGCTCCTATAAAACAATTTAATCCTTTAGCGACATTTAGGGATAGAGATCACATTAAATAATTGAACTAATTGTTATGGTATACTATTGAGTAGTATACTATAAAATTTTATTCCCTTATAAATAAAACATTTTGAGTGAGACAGCAGTAATATATATTATAATGAAACACAACTCTTACATATATACCTGATAATTGACCATCTATCATATCTCCTCCAGTTAGTAGTTTTATGTAGTATTATAACATGAACCTTAACTTAACAGTGGTTTCTCTTCTTTACATTTAATTGTTGCTTTTTTCTGAAATAACAAGAGTGTGAATTATAATAATATACTAATTGACTACTGTTCTACTGTTCATACATTACCTGGTCTAGTAATGATTCAAGAAATAAAATTGCTCACACTGGATCGTTGGTCAATATTATAAATGATGAACTCTTAATGCACAGTCTTCATTTGGTATGAAACAGTCAGGCAGTGAAACAATTTTCATATAAGGTATAATTATATTTGCAAGGATTTTACATAGTACTGAGTAGCATCTAGCCATAATAAGAAATACTAGCATAACAATTACAGATTGGACTTATTAATGTCACTCAATCAACAATTGTATATGCTGATAATGGAAACAGCATTACAGTAAGACATTGCCTATATTTAATAAATGTTCTTACCTTTAAGTAATGGAATCGTTGTGCCAGGAATAATGAGAAGAGAAAGACTAGAGAACCACAAGCTATTAAAGTTATTTCTACAACTTGGGCTATATACATTGGTAAAAATAACATGTTATTCAATTTATCAGCATTCTTATCATCAATTACCATATTCTACAAAATATCAATTACTGTTTTATACAAAATGTAAACATTTCAATTACTGTATTCTACACAATATCAATTACTGTATTCTACAAAATATCAATAACTGTAATCTTCAAAATATAAACATGTCAATTACTGTATTCTACAATATATCAATTACTATAATATACAAAACATAAACATATTTATTACTGTATTCTACAAAATATCAATTACTGCCATCTACAAAATATAAACATGTCAATTACTGTATTCTACAATATATCAATTACTGAATTCTACAAAATAATATATCAATCTATCTATATTCATATATCAATTACTGTATTCTACAAAATATCAATTACTGCTTCTACAATATATCAATACTGATTCTAAAAATATAAATATCAATATGTATTCTCAAAATATAAATATATCAATTACAATATTCTACAATATATCAATTATGTATTCTACGACATATCAATTACCGTATTCTACAAAATATCAATTACTGTATTCTACAATATATCAATTACTGTATTCTACAAAATATCAATTTATCAATAACTGTATTCTATAGAATATCAATATATCAATTACTGTATTCTACAAAATATCAATATATCAATTACTGCATTCTACAAAATATCAATTACTGCATTCTACAAAATATAAATATTAATAGTGTATTCTACAAAATATCAATTACTCCATTCTAAAAAATATAAATATCAATTACTGCATTCTACAAAATATCAATTACTGCATATTACTGTATTCTACAAAATATCAATATATCAATTACTGCATTCTACAAAATATCAATTACTGCATTCTACAAAATATCAATTACTGCATTCTACAAAATATAAATATTAATTAGTGTATTCTACGAAATATCAATTACTGCATTCTACAAATTATAAATATCAATTACTGTATTCTACAAAATATCAATTACTGCATTCTTCAAAATATAAATATCAGTAAGTACATTCTACAAAATTAAATATATCAATTACAATATTCTACAATATATCAATTACCGTATTCTACAAAATATCAATTACCGTATTCTACAAAATAACAAAAATTACTGCATTCTACAAAATATCAATTACTGCATTCTACAAAATATAAATATTAATTAGTGTATTCTACGAAATATCAATTACTGCATTCTACAAATTATAAATATCAATTACTGTATTCTACAAAATATCAATTACTGCATTCTACAAAATATAAATATCAATAAGCACATTCTACAAAATATAAATATATCAATTACAATATTCTACAATATATCAATTACCGTATTCTACAAAATATCAATTACCGTATTCTACAAAATAACAAAAATTACTGCATTCTACAAAATATTAATTACAGTATTCTACAAAATATCAATACTGTATTCTACAAATATCAATTACCAGGCTAGTGGTAACATCACTGAATGACATCACCCCATAAACAGTTAACTTCACTAGTCAAAACAACTAAGAGACAATACAGAGCTTAATGGTTCTTTTGTGTATTTTGTTTCTCTGTTGACTTCATTTTCCATCAAAGATCTGACAATATTTATGTATTTACTGTTTTAAGTCAATTAAAATTGAACAAATTGAATGCTGAAGATCCCCTTACTCAATGTAAGAAATTTTTGAGAGAAAAATTACCTCATCTAACCACAGCACTGGCAATACAACTTCTTCAATACCTTGTGACACTCTGTAAAACAGATAAAATAATCTATTGTCTTTTGTGGTTACAATAGCCCTGAATGTCAAAAACATGACATTTATGTGATTCTACTTTTTAAAATAACAAAAATATTTTAGAGAAATTTACCTTGATTTAAAGGGACATTTTTTTGTTATTTATATCATTATTGGTGATCATAAGCCATAGATATAAATACAAGAACCACTTGTCATAAAATAACATGAGAAAGAATATTCAGGTGAGGAAGGTAATTTAAAAAGTTGTGCCAAACTCTCAAATGACATCTTTTACATACAACCCGTAGTAAATTAGGAATATACGCGTCTACTTGAAACACTCAGATGCTGACTTTAACTTTAAAGGATTGTAAAGAAGTTTTTTATAATTTTTATTTCATACAGAGGACATTCATAGAATCAATTTACACCTTTTCCAATTTTCAATCAGCAGTCTGTGGTTCCTGCAATCCCACTAAAAGTAAAAGTGTTTGGGTAAATCACACAAGACATTTCATAAATGACATCAAACACTTAGATTTAGTGAAATTGCAGAAACAATTGACTGATTGAAAATATGAAGGATCTTTACAATCGCTTCAACATTTTTAAAGTACTTCAAACATTACAGAAAAGGAGTGTATTTTGTTAAATCAATTGGCCTGTAGTGTCAGTTTCAGCAAGTCAAGTTGAAGCTATTTTGGTCTACGTTGACATCTCTCTTTGTCTTTAGTTATTAATTCTATAAAAACCAACAAAAAGGTGAGAGTAAAATAACTTACAAGACATCAGTGTTATTAACTATGTGCATATTAATCTGTAATTTTTTAGACGCTTGTAATAATAATCCAGTTATCTATAATAGAGATAAATAAGAAGAAATTAAATTGTCAACATTGCAATGGTGTAAAACACATTGCTTTCAATACATAGGTTAATAAAGGGATCATTTCACTGAGTACCATCAGGGGCCTTATTCTTGAAAACTTAACTGAAGATGAATTTAACCAGTCATCTCATCAATTGGTCGATCACTAATTTTAGTTTTGTTATCTATTTAGATTACTATATTTCTTAAAATCTTGATTTTAGTTAAGGGAGGTCTTGGAGAATAAGGTCCTTGGTAAAATCTCAGATGACCACACTGTTGTAGTAGTAATTTATTTTATTTGTCAGAGGATATGGACATTCTGTCAGAAGAGAGTTCCTGATATATATAGCTGAAAGGTTCGTCTTATTTAAAAGTACATATTACTATTCATTACACTTTTATGCCACATTATTCACACAGAATAAACCCTGCAATATATACATATATATATATTGTATAACCTTTTACAACAGTCTCTCAGATACTCTTGTATACATAGCTCTTAATACTTCATTCAGACCACAAATACATCATAATAAATGTCATTAGGGCTATTACAAATAAGCAAACATCTCTTTACTTTGCCAGATCCTTTGAGAGAAAGTAAAAAGCTATATCTATAACCAACTATACTCACTGGATCAATATCAACAGTTGTTTCATGTTTATCTTTACTAGGACTCATTCCATAAACACCATGTCTAAACTTCTCATCAGCCATATAAAAATGTGGGAATGACATGACAGCTGGGATTGGGAAATGATCCACTGTAAAGACAAGATAAAGAGGTATCGAGGTCAAGGGTCATGGAGAAAGAAACATAAAATAAAGAAACATGGACTGATCAAAACCTGTTTTACTACAAAGCGGTAAACAATAAATTTAAACCGGTGATAGTCTTTGTTCTCTTTCAAGAACAAGTGAGTTTACACTGCCCTGGTTACAACTGACACCTGTAATGAATACTTAAGTTAGAAATTGTACTGATAGTTCTGTGCAACCTTTCTTGTCATTAACTATCTAAATACTTCTCAGACTTAGTGATTCAATCGGAAATACAAATACTAAATTCCGAATATCTGCTTAATTAATCAAAACTACATTTTTCATATAAGAGGCGTTGTGATATTTTTTCATAATTCACAAGTTTTTGTGATATCAGTTATATAACCTCAGTCACTAAACCAATGTTTGCATGCAGCAGTGAAACAAGGTAGAATAGTTTCAGATAAGGTAAAAGAATCTATGGGTCACACAGAAACAATGAAATTCTTACCATTAGTACAAACACTAAGATCTAACAAGCCAGTTCCCAGACATCCGGAGCGTTTAGTACAGAATCCAGCATTGTCAGGATTTATAGTCTTGTTGGCTAACTCTGTAGTTGAACTCGTATATCTATGTAACTTGATATCATGTTTAGTTTTTGTATTAGATGTATATTCACCATATGCTGCCCTGAAATTGTGCAAAAAATAGGCATCAAACACCAGTCTATAGGAGAGTATGAGAGTTTCTCTTCTAACACCCTAAACCAGTTAATATAATATTGACAAAATAAAAAAGAACAGACAAAAAAGTTGGCCTTTAAATACTAAGAAAACTTTTAAATAAAAATATTTCTTGTTTAAAACAAAGTATTTTATTTTTATTTCACATACTTTTGGTTACATATGGTTTTGTGTTGTTTTTACAACTTAATATATGGTTTTCACAATTTTGTTCTATTTATGAAATTTTTGGCCTATTTACTCTTTAGTTTAACTGGTCACAACAAAATTGAAATTTTATCCATAGCCTTGCTTTAAAGGGAGATAATATAAATTTTCATAAAAATAACTTACCTACAAATATCAGATGAAAAGAAATACAGATATTTTTTGTCCTCTAAAAATGGCTTATTTATTGTACCATCTGCAAAAATGATTGAAAATTTAGTGCTTAAATTCTTAGCCGCAATCATCCAGTCCTTCTTCGTCTATGTACAACTTGGCGAAAGATAGTCTGGACCATTTGGTTGAATCTTTATAATTGTAGATGACTGAATCAAAAGTGGCTGTAAATTCACATCTATTTTCGTGATATTAAAAATCTAATTCAAATAATTCAGTTATAATGCTCTCAAATTCTAATTCTTTGGATGAAATATCAATAAATCAAACATCTGAAGATAAAAGTTTTAAGTATGAAACTGATAGAAATAGAACTATGGGAGTTGTGAATTTGTTTCTGTTGTAAACATGTTGTTTGAGATTTGAATACTGAAAATGCATAATTGTTATCTCCCTTGGTGAAATATGAAAACATCATAACATAAAATTCAATAAAAGTCCCAGACTATATCCTAATCTAGACAAGAAAAGTCTAGCTGTCCGACACTACTAAAACAAATATTGTAATGATTTATCAAAATATAAAATATATTGTGTGTCAAAGAGAAAATCTTTAACAATAAAACCTTTTGGATAGATGGATGGACAAAGAATGCTGCTCATATAAATAGCGGCTTTCTTTTAATTTTCCCAGGAAAAAAAGAACACCACTACATACCTGATCCATTAATCATATTAGCCCATGGTGTGCTCCAAAAATTTAAATACCTACAAAAGTTAAATAAAGGTTAAACACAGTTTTCAACTACAAGAACATTTTCTTTGTGGACATTTGATGTGTTCCAGGCTTTGAAAAAAATCTATACAACAGCTCATAAGACTACACTATACACAATATACAGTACTCAGAGAACTACTTTGTACTCCAAACTTCTTTATGGTTCTTAGTATCTATCCTACTTTCACTTTCAATATAGTGATTTGTAGCTTATGTTACTTTTATGCTTAATCTAATGGCATCAATAATGATTATTATTTGTTTTCATGCTGAAACGATGCATCAAAAGCCATTGTCAAATGTCATCATCTCAAAGGAAGAGTTTAGAATAAATGAAATACAAGTTATTATCTTTGAAGATCAAACTTTTTCCTTTCAGTATTGAAATTTAGAGGTGAAAATGATGTTATTCAGAATTTCATAATCTCCAATCTCAGACCAATCACCATTAACATACAAATCTTTGAATTAATATGTGTTAGTACTTACTTGGATCCATTATATCTATTTATAGTTCCCAGTAAATTAATATCATGTTTACCAGTGTATACAGTATATACTCCATCATCAGTATTGTTCTTCTACAATTTAAAATATACAAATTTTCACGTTTGACTTAGACTATGGCTGTTTATTTCAAATTAAAAATTAAACACACTATTCTTTTAATTTAACCTCAATTAATTAACTTCCAATATAAATATTATGAAGAGTATTTAAAACTAATTGTTTATGAAGCAGATATTACTTTTCATGTAAAATTAATGGTATAATTCAATTTACTACATACAAATAGTTCTTTAAACTTACATTCATAAAATAGCCTATAAAGTCTGTATAGATAAGTGTTGGTAATAAGAAATGTGCTAGTTTTAATGCAGGATCTACATAACCCCACACTAATTCTCTGACGGTACGGGTAATAAATATATCTTCCTGTGCTCCAACTATATTAACTATTATTTTCTTTATAGTTTCTCCAAATATACCAATCCCTTCAATTAATGCCTGAAACACAGATAAAAGATTTAATTATTAACTCTTTTCAGGCATGGTTATGATTTCTATTTATTTAAGATGCTGTTGTGGGCTACAATACTTACATTTATTAGAAATGTGTCCTGTACAAGATGGAAAAGTTTAAAATATTAACAAAAAGAAAACCAATGCCAATTCTACACTGATTGAAGGCTGATAGGGCTGGAAATGGAGCTGAATTTGAGGGAACTAACTATGGCTGTCGGAAATAATCCATATATCAATATATTGCGTGATGAGACACCTTGTAATTTTTACAACCATCAAACACTTTTTGAATCATGTACAGCATAGCTATCCGCTGAAAAAATTTATAACTCAAACTTTTTTCTTTGTCAATCTCATTAAGTTTTAAGTAGAAATCAGAAAAAAAAGTGAACTTTCAACATTTTCCAATATATAGCAAAGCATTTTACAGTACAGGGAGATGTGTCGCAATTAATCACAATACGATTTCCAGCCAAAATACGCAGCACTAGAACTTACCAATAAAGCTGGGTTAACGGTAGTAATCTTATCAACCTGATCATCCCCTACTGATAAATCTCTAACGAACGTAAACAATCGTTTCTGACGATATGACACTGTATCATTATCATTAAATACAATATCAAATTTTATTCTTTCTTCTCTGAAATAAAAGAATTTTCTACAATTTGATATCATAAATACATCATTGTCTGAAATGGTCTTTTGTGAATACTTTTAAATTATCATTTTGATCCTGTTGGAAAGAATAGAGAAATGGTAAAGTCAGAAAACATGGTTAATTTTATTCATGGACAAAAATGTAATTGATTTTGTTGCTCAGTAATATATCTATGAATACTTAGTCATATAGTACCTGTAAGTATATGGGCCCCTCTCAATAACAAATGGTTTCTCTCCTTTCTTTACATCTTTAGGATTAGTGAGATCAAACATATAAATTTGTAGATATATTGGCATGGTTGGTTCCTTCCATACATCATACAGATAACTTCCATTGACTAGTTGTACTTTCTGTAATTACCATCAAATACCATGTATTAACATGTCTTCTACAACTCCCTTCAATATACCAGCTAGGCAATATTTATTTTTCAATTCAATCACATGACATTATATCATTGTCTAAGCACAAAGATGTTGAAATCAAGATTTATGGCACATGCGAATAACCAACTTGAATAGATAATAATAAAAGAATCTAAAAATATAAATATAAGAATTGTGTTTACACATCAATAATGCCAATTACATCGACATTTAATTCTTAAATTCATTTGGGGTTACTTTTTTCTATCCTATAGACCTTCCTTATAAAAACATAATACCTGCACGAAATTAAACTCTATGATACATGACACTGAAAATCAGTGTTACTTTTCATAGTTGTATATTTAATATCATAACACATACACAATAAACCACATGTTTGAATTTTACTCAAAAATAAAACAATAGTTCAGCAATTATCCTGATTTATCAATTTTTTGTGGGGTTCTATAGCACAGCGGTTAGACCATTGGTTTCTAACATCATTTTGCTGGATACATTGAAAATATCAGACCTTACCTGAGTGTGAAAGTCTGATGACCTTGAATAAGTCATCTTTATTCATAATTCCAGTCCACCCAGCTGCAATTGTTTACAGATAATCTGGGAAAGATCAATGCCAAGAGGTTTGGCCAAGGACTAGCTAGTAGAAAGGATCCCTGTCACGGCTGACTTGTGAACCTAAGTTGTCATCTTTGTAAAATAGACTTGTTTCTTTCTTTCATAGATACTAATAAATACTGCAGATATCTGTGACTAAATTTACCTCTTTTACTTGCTCTTTAACAATATAATCAACAACTGGTATTAAAACAACACCTACTATAGCTGTAACCAGGCCAGCAACAGCTCCAATACATACTTTCTTATGTCTAGATATCATGATCAGGCTTTAACCCATACATTCTACCCAACTAAAATATATACAAATAGCCATATTACAAATACATGTAACATATTAAAATATGAAAATATCTGCCAATAATCCATTTTGTTATACATGAAATATAAACTACAAATATGAAAAATATAAAGATAATATATCAGTCAAATAAAAGTGAAAATATTTATCATTTTTGTACATAAACCGAAAGTGTCAAATCTAAAATATTGCATAAAAAAATTAAAAATCAATACAAATCCACAGATGTTACTCAAATAAACCTATCAACAATTATATCAGAAATATGGCCCTGTATTCTCGAAACGATATTAGTGATTGGACATCCTAACACTGTTTCTAGGATATCATTGAGACAAGATCATTTCAAGAACGTGGACGGCCTCAAAACCTGTTACAAATTTGCATTATAAATAGGGAAAGAATTGACTGTTGCCTGCTTTGGCCTCTACACCCTCACCTAATAAAGATCAATGACAAACAGTGCTGAAGTCATACATTGCATTACAAATCTAAACAAAGTGGATCACGTCCAAAGAAAGTGTATCACATCTAAAGATACTGGATCACATCCAAAGATACTGGATCACATCAAAATATGCCACTTTAGCATGCTTCTGTGAATTTCTCCTAATATTTTTAACATTCAGTAAATGAAAAAAACTATCAAAATAAAATTTTTATAAAACAATATCCTACCCCACAAATATGATAAAAGTCTTAGATCCCAATTCAAATAAAAATGTTATATATCATTAAAATACACAAGATATATGGATATACTACTATAGGTATATTACATAATATGTTTCAAACACGTCAGTATGTAATAAAGCTAGAAGTAGTATGTCCATATATCTTGTGTATTTTAATGCTTATGCTCCTGCTTCTATATGTCTTATAAAGAATTGTAATATATCATTCTATAATACTAATAGCTTATAAGCAGTTAAAATACTATGTAAATATTAGCCTAATTATTATAATGTCCACATATTTTTCATAGTCCATCCTGATGTATCATTCAGCATCCATTAATACCTAACCGTTAACTTGTTATCTACCACCACCTACCAGATTCCGATAACATCATGGGCTCAATTGGTCTTTGAATACAGTAATTTCACAGTTCTGTCTCATTAAATCTTAATTATAGCTATTTTAATGATATAGTAATGATGTTAGTGGGTCACTTACAGTAGCCAATGTAAATCAGTTTAAATTGGACCGATGGAGATAGTTAAATTGTAGGTCAGTTTCCACATTATCAGGACACTGTACCTAATTTTAATTGCTTAATGTAGGGTATTTCATGGATCTAACCCATAAACTAATAACAACAACTATTAATAGATATTATAGAGTATAAAACCAGGGTTTATGAAATTATTCTGTAATAACATGTGAATGCTGGGCAAATGCCTATTTTGTAGGCTTTCTCTTTGTTCATTTCTTGCATATCTTCTACATTACATTCTATAAAAACTTTACATTTGAATGCTTCTAAGATAAGTTTGTTTAAGAAACCATCAGGTTGGTGAAAAGAAATTCAGTCATTGGCAAAATAGATTGATACAGATACAATCATAGACTGACATACAGTTATTTGAAAATATACTAAACCTGAACATTATATTTCTATATCTAAAGACATTCTTAAACAAAAGACCTCCAGTTGAAATGGAATATCATATCATAATATCCAAATAGATATCATCAGAGACTTGGAATAGAGACTAGAGTCAGCAAGTTTCGGACTATATTGGAACAAGATATAATGAATGAAATGTGTAATCAAATCAAGAACTGTAGTTCAAGACTAACAGGACAAGGTAAGAAAATGGAAATTGAATGACAAGTATTTAAGCAAGTGAAGAAAACTTATAAAAAGTCAAAGTTCGAAAAAAATAATATTTCAGAACAGACCCAAAACATGCTGGAAAAACAAGTCTACCACAAACAATTTGTTACCTATCGTTTTTCTCAATGCTCGACAAAATACAAAATAAGTTAGATGTTTCATTACGATACAGAGAAGTTTGATGTGAATGAATATTAGAAAGTTTAAAAAACTGTTTTGTAAACAATTCTTCTTCCCTAATCTTTAATTTTTGCAACAGATTTGTGACAGGACTGCAACTTTTACCTCGACTCGAGTTGCACCGTGTGACATGGGATGACCAACATGTTCTTGAGGATCTGGAAAATCGAACCTAAAAAGTTAAATGTTATCCTTCACGCCAGAGTGTTTTGCACGAATAACATTTCTTACAAAGGTTATTTAAAAGGTGAGCATGATTGAAAATAGTATTTTTCTTTTGTTTTGTTTCCAATCAATGTCCAGGACGAAATAGATTAATGAAATTGATGAAAAATTACATGAATTTTCTTAAAAAAGCAATATGGCGTCGAGACTATTATGTGAATAACTTCCCTTATTGCGTCAGACTACAGTTATTTTGTTTGCATTATTATAGGCCATACAGAATAATTCTATTTTATACTCTGAAATCTTATAAGATTAACATGAAATTACAATTCCTGTTTCACCACCATCTATACAAGAGATATGCATTTATAAATATAATCTTTGGCCTTGTCGTTTTTTTTTTTTGTATTTGCTTGCAATTAAACTTAAAGTTTAAGCTATCGGCAGTAAGACACATTCCAGACACCAACACCACTGAAATTCAACAAAAAAGAATAATATAACACATTGTAGGGTTTGGGATTCGAAAGCTCGATCAACTGGTTCCAATCATCCGACTTCTTTCTTTCATTAATAGCCTAGACATTTATTTTCAGATAGCTCTAAACATGGCAGAAAATGATGGAACGAGCGATGTAAACATGGAACAGTTTATGGATGTAGTGGTAGCGTATAAATGCAGATTTTGTGATGTTACATGTTCCACAGCCCAGCAAATGGGAGCTCATATTAAACAGTTCCACATGTTTTCCGTCCCTGACAACCCAGAAATACCGAACGCGGAAGTTGGAAAAATACACAACAGCATTAATCAAAGAGACTCCTTTAAAAGGTCCGTGGAACCAGAAGCTATCAATATAGACGAAGTGCAGATGATAGATTTAAAAAACGAACAATTTTCACAAAATCCTAATAGTAATGAAGGTTCTCGACAAGAAGCGGGGAGTTCTCTACAGTCCGAAGTCAATCAAGATTCGGGAAGTAGAAATGGAACGTTACAAGGAGAACAATACACATTGACATCTTCATCAGACATGGCACCCAATTCTCAACTGACGACTAAACTGCTGTATGTTTGTGGCCAGTGTAGCGTGGGCTTTAATAGTATTGACGATTGTAAAGAGCACATGGTAGAGAGTCATGAGCAGCTTGAAAACAATATGGAGATTGAAGAATTGGAGGCTACATCGACACACGTCAGTGCACAAGTGAGTGTCGGAACGCAAATGGAACCGCGAAAAAAACCGGGTCGAAAAAAGAAAAGTGAAATTAAACAGGAAGTAGTCACCTCTGAAGAGTCTGAAGACGATGACAAGGATTGGGTGCCTGAAAACCCGACTGGGCGTTCTCGTCGGAAGATTCGACCACCGCGTGCACTGAAAGAAGATTACTATATCAATAGCACCAAAAAGAAGAAAAATAAGAAACGAAAAAACGCAAATAATAAAGAGCTAAAACATAAATGTTATTTGTATGGATGTTTGGCGCGCTTTTCAACCAAAGAAAACCTGGATATCCATGTTGCCTGCCATAACACATCCAACGAGGCATTTACTTGTACTCAGTGCGAGAAACTCTTCGATTCCTGGCAATTGCTGCGAGTTCATCTGCACCGCAAACACGACATTGATCTAGATTTAATATCGTGTGATGTTTGTGGATTTAAGGTGGACACAATGAATAAACTGCGTGTGCATAAAGAAATCCACAGTGATTCTAGGCCCTATACATGTGACATTTGCGGGAAAGGGTTCCGTCAATACAGTCAGATGAAAAATCACCAACAAGTCCATTCCGAATACCAGAAAAAGGTAGAAAAAGACATGACATGTCCTATATGTCAACGAAACTTTGTGAACAAAAAATGTCTTTTGAATCACCAACATCAAGTGCACAGTAACGAGAAAAAGTTTAAATGTAGCGTGTGTCCGTACGCATCCACAAGAAAGGCAATGCTGGATTTACATTCTAGAATCCACACTGGAGAGAAACCATTCAAGTAAGTACATATTTCACATAAATTTCAGTAAGCAGCTCCAAAATAATCATCTCGTCATTTAGTTCTTGCCTCTTAGCCCATTCTATATTTCTTATCCACTATCTTCATAATATTTGGTATATTTTTCAGATGTGATCTATGTGCTTATGCTACCGGTGACCACAACTCCCTGAGACGACATAAGATGCGTCACACAGGACAAAAACAGTATAAATGTAGTTTTTGCCCTTATTCCTGCATTCAGTCAGTGTCATTGAAATCACATCTTCGTAGCAAGCACCCTGGAAGCGATAGTAACTTCTTCTGTGAGGACTGTAATTTTCAATCGGTTAGTAAAAGTGCTTATGACAACCATATCCAAGACCACAAAAATGGCCGAATTGTCAACCGGCCAAAAGCTATGAGAAGGAAAACAACAATGGTTGCACACACAGAAACAACTGATGTTGATCTCTTAGCGATTCCTGAAAATTCGGAGTCGACACAAGTGAAAATGTTAGTCCAAACGATGAAATCTGGAGAAGCTCAAGTTAGTGCTGAGGATCTTGCCAAGTTGTCTTGTTATGAGGGACTCATGACTGGTGAAATGTCAGCTGCCCAGTTGATCTATTCTGCACTAAATGCAATTGGACAGGGTGAAAAGACTGGGGTTCCACAAACTGCTGAAATAAGTGGAGGTGTACAGTGCACAACTTTGTCTGCTGAAAACGACGAAGGAGTTACATCCCATACCATCACATTTCATCTGCCCGCCAACTTCCAAAACCAACAACAACAAGAGAACGAGACAGTTTTATTCGGACAACCAGTTGAAATAATTGAGACAGTTGATGAAAATGCTGTTCGGTTCATTGAATCGAATCTACCAGAAGAATCTACCACGGATGACAATGGTAACATGGTTATGGGTGTTGTTCTGACAGACCGGGGTCAAGGTCAAATAGAGACTGCCGTTGGAGATTACGACGTCGTTCAACAAAGTCAACAGTCTTACATTGTAGTCAATGGCCAAAATGTCATTTATCAACAAGCAGAAAGTGGGAGTCACGTGAATTATGAAAATCCAGAAGTAGATGATCAGCGTGTTTTGTATCAGTCAACGGAAGTCAATGAACAATTTACATATGTGCAGCCCGGAACAGACGAACAAGCTAACCAAACAATAGAAATGGACAAAAATCAGACTTTACTAAATCAAGATGGCGCCCCATATCAACAAGCTAACAGCGAGTGTACAATACCCGACCAGCAGATAATCAATACTATACAACCAGGCGCTGAAATACACCCACCTGAGGCAGAAAGTCATAGCCAAAATGAGCAGCCTGTTGAGACAATGCTTGTTGATGAAAACTCAGGAGAATCCGGCTTTGTACAAAATCAAACCATGTCGAATCAAATCATGACTATCGACCTTCAACAGATTGTTGAATAATGTTAATAAAATATTTCGATTGTTTTAAATTGTGTCAGTGTTGGAGTATTCATTCTAATTCATTTCTATTTACCGATCTGTCGTGAGTTAATATATTGTATATTGTCTGACGATGTTTAGTTCAATTCCAGAGTAGAGGTCAAGGACGATCATAAGGGAAATAACTCTCACATGGGTTTCCCGTGTCCTTGACCTCTACATCGTCAGACATTTTTTATCAATATATATTAACAAAGATTTTGCTTTGTCCTGTTTTACTTAAACTATGTTTTTCTCAAACTGAACGTATTCATCGATAGTCCACAATTTTATTGTTGCTTTTTCCAAATTGATTACGTGTGGGATGCATACTTTTACACGTGTCGTGACTCGTCATCAGCTGACATATCACGTTATGTAACTTGTTGTTATAAAAGTGTGTTATACAATAATATAAGCTTATTCCTTAATTACTCGAATGAAAACCTCTGCTTAGGCCTTTTAGGATGCCAGACTGCCAGTGATAAGAGAGTATAGATCTATTTACATTATGTGATGAACTTCCAAGAATTCTACAACAGAAGGTGTATTTGATTGGTTGAAATCATAAAAATCGTCTTGTCTATAACCAATCGAATGCAATCAAGACAAGTGAATATGTATTTACACTTACAGTCAAAGGCTGGTGATCAGGGCAGGGGATTGGTTGCATAATGACAGATATAAACTTATGACAATATTTAAATAACCTAACTATTTATGACGAAGCTTACATAATAACTATGTTGATAACAATAAAACGCAGTAACAATGATTTCCTATTGAGACGGATATTACATCTATTTTAAAACCCTAACCGGAATTCATTATTTAATTCTCAATAAATATTCTTACTCTGAAATATAGGCTGTTAGTGTTGGTTATCTAGAATATATACACTTATTAGGTCTAGTGGGTAGGTGTCATACAAATAATGTCGTTACTAGGTTTTTTAAAATTGTATTTCGCACTGCATATATGGTCTATCAGTCTACCTTAAAGGGATAATAGGCGATTAGAACGAACATAAAATTTTAAGTTCACTCAAATTTGGACAATAACAGTATATATCCATCAGTGACTTACCTATACATCAAAATCCCTCTAAAATCGATAAATCCCCAAAATAAAGTAGTTAATCATAAAACGCTTGAGCCATCCGTCAAGCGATTTTCAAATCGTGTAAATATAAAGGGAAGTAACTCTAACATGTGGGTTTTCACGCGTCCTTGACCCCTACTGTTGAATTCCACAATGATGTTTTAGCGTAATTTACCAGACGCTTTTATTCTCAAACTGAATGGAATCGTCGCTGGCTCACTTTTTTTTAAAATTCCGAATATTTTTTTATTGTGGCTTTTTAAAATTTGGTAAAGTGTGGGATGCATACTTATTTAACTAATAGTCAATATGAAACACAAATATAAGCCGTAGGACGAGTGTATTCTAACGCCTATTATCCCTTTAAATAGGAAAGATTAGGCAAAAGGAGAACGAAGTTTCCGTGAGTTGAACATTGACTCGATATATAGAAAATTACATCTTGCCATGTAAATAGGAAAAGAAAAACAGATAACGTGCCTGAAGTTTGATTTTGATAAAGTATATGTGCTTTATTTAATTAAAATCTTCAGACTGACACGAGTCAATGTTCATTTCGAAATTGTCGAATGTTGGTTGTGCCGAATGACCTCGTTGCAGACGAAGTGAGATTGGACCATAGAGTTATAACTCTATGAGATTGGACGACCTGGTCACAGATAAAGTGTGACTGGATGACAGAAGCTAAAATAGCATATGTGGGTGTAACTATTTATAGATTCTCTGGAAAATTCGCGTTATTCATACATTAGAGAGAATTCTTGTTATTCAAAATTTATACTATATATGAATTTTAAGGATTGCATATGATTTCCTGCAGACCAGACAAAAGAACCAGTAGGGTTTATAAGAAACGATCACTAAACAAGGTAAGTTGATATTGTTATAGGTATCCAGTTCCTATTGCCCTTTTAGCTTATTACTACAGTGGTTTAGACCAATCCTATATACAATATAAATAGGCCTTAAATAAGACTTAATGTTGTGTGTTGACCTATTAACGAGTGTATGTATAAATCTATAACTGAAAATAAAATTCCTTGTTTGAAGTAAGTGTATTTTTGAACGAGTTATGCGAGGTTTGTGCATTTCTATTGCTTAGAAGAAATATTTACATACATGTAGGCTATAGGCCTAGTCATGACCCCAAAAATGGCGTATGAACTTTCAAGATAGACTATCTGCAATCATAATCAGGGCTGAAAGGAGAGTTGTGTTTGTCTTGCATCATTCGGTATGACCAATGCTTGTGGGCTATTTTTAGTATCATTGTCAGACGTTGTTTTTCCCCTAAAAATGATGACGAATGATGTAAAATATGCATTACCACTTTCAGTTTACGTATAGCTGAAACTAAATCAAAAGACGAGTGTAATCAAAAAGATACTACACGATGATTAGCGATGAAGGTAAGTAAAAACCTATTGTTTTTATTAATTTGCAATCCGTTTCTTATGGTTCCTCAACCAATAGGACCAAACTAAATTTGTGCGCGGAGACTGGGGGAGGGGGGGGGGGGAGGATATTGACAGACGACATTAAAATTTGCGAATACGTCTCTGGCCACTTTCATTTATTCACTTATTCGCAACCATACGCAATTAGTAATCGTTATGAGGACGCCTACACATTACCACACTGAAATAGGTGTATGTCTTAATTGACCAAACAATTGTCTTTTGATATCCATTCTTGAACATTGACTTGGATATTCTCTGACGACAATTACAAGTTATTTTAATTTGTTGGCATAAATAATGGCTTAATTCGACCTTAATTTAAATTTCAGAAATGTTTAATTCCCGAACTAAGGAGGCGGCTGAAGACGAAGTTTTCAACAGTCAGACAAGAGGTCATTCTCATAAAATAACACTGTGTTATTCTTTGGATCTAGCCCCCACAATAGTTCAAAAATTCCCCAGTCAAGCAATAAGGAAGCATACTGGTGACCGTGTTTGGTTCGCAAGAGACCCAAATGCTGACGTATGTCTGTTTGATACTGATTTTCCACGAAATTGTATGGAGCTGAAATGTGTAACAGGCGAAAATGGACAGATGATGGTTACTGTGAAAAATCTAAACGATAAAAAGTTGGTAGAATTGAAAATTCCAGGAAGAGACAAAATTACTCTTAGAATGAACCAAGAATCGCGAATAGACACCCAGACGGTTTTGTCAATTTCCTTGATGCCATTGATAGCAATCTTCCAAAATGGTGACGTGGACTCTTCCAATTATGAGGTGGTCATGAGCGGTTTAGATACGCAAGACTTCAACAAACTGATGCTGAGTACTTCCGGTAATACCCATTTAGGTAATGGCCCTTCCGCTCGTCCACCGATATCAGTATTACCGCACCAAGCAATCGGGTCTGCTTCAAGTTTTGGTTATCCATCACTTTCTCCTTTTCAAGATTTATCCAATTCTTGGCCAAGCAGAAGCTTTTCTAGTCAGACAAGGCCAAAACAGTTCTACGCAACCGATACAAATACTAGCTATCTCGGCCAAGCAAATTCAGCTAATGATACCAACATAAACCCATCAGCTGAACTTTGTTCTTGTGGATTCGACGTTAGACAAGGGCATATTACAAATCCTGAATCTTACCGATGTGGCTCGCAAGCTTTCATTGACCTTCACCAAAGAGATTATGACAGACAGACTTCCTGTCCAGTTTGCAATCCCTCTATTGTACCATGTGCTCAGCAAGGAATACACTATTCACAATCGAATCAACAAGTCAACCAACAGCGACACAGATGTTCCTCGGATTCACAGAGGATGCTGACAACACCGAGCTATAATTGGCATAACCATACATCCCCAGGGGGTTTACCCACAGCGCCAGCTATTAGGGATAATTATGTCAATACTCATCCTTATACTGAAGCAACACCCCATGATTTCAATGTCAATATCATAGATATGTATACTAGTAAACAATAAGCCATGAGATTGCCATCCCGATTTGTGTATCACAGAAGTTTGTAAATTCAGCTATTTGTTTGATTAGTCATAAGGCTCTGATTGGCTGTATTAGCTGGCGTACAATCCAATCAAATCGCCACATTCCCTGATACAAGAAAGACACCAGATGAATCTCTTGTGTAGATTATATTTTGTGTTTGCTGGTACTATTATCCTGTAACATTGTGCAATCAAAATGAAAAAACAATCAAAGGTATAGTTCTATACATTTTGAGACTGATATCAATGTGTGATGGGTTTGTAAACTATATTTTATGTTTACACGAGTGTGATTGTGTGATATGAGATGATGTTATATCGCTAAATGCTTGCCTGTGAAGGAGTGTATTATATAAGTTTTAAGAATTATACCAAAATGTTTTAATGTAATTAATGTCAAGTGCAGTTCGTCAAAACTGCAATTTAATTTATGATGTTGTAGATTTAAAGTACAAGGGCTCTTACATCATGCATTTGGAGACTGTGTCTTATAATGAAAAAAATTAAACTTTGCCAATAAGAGCATATATAAATCAGTAAATATACCTGCTGCCATAAATAACATAAAAAATAAATAAATATTCAAAAATCTAAGTAATTATCTATAAAGATGCATTTGATTATTGAAAAACGCTTAATACATTGATAAGGCGTTTTTCAATAATCACTTAGTTTTGAAATTTTTCCATATTTTATGGAATTCTGATACTTTATGACACCAGGTAAGTTCACTGATGAATATATAGTCATATTGACCTTTCTTTTGAACTAAAATGTTATGTTCATGCTTAGTCCCAGTAACCCTTTAATAGAATAGATCCTAGAATGCTTTAAATAAATTTTAATATTCAGTAACAAACATGTTTCTGTCCGAAAGAAATCCACAACAACGTTGAAGTTGTAACTTAAAATGCTTTTCTTGATGGAAAACCCATTGAATTAGTGGACTGTAAGAGTTTCGCCGACGAGAAAGGTTTTTTTTCTCACATGTATTAATATGATACAAGGGCTATATTTATTTAATCAAAGTATTTACTCGAGAACTGCAGTATTTATGAAAATGTGTATACGAAAAATATTCTCATATTACTTTAGTCTAGTATATTTTTGTTCAATTGAATACCTGATTTTGATGTATTATTTTGTTTTCTGTTTTTTTTTTTGGTTTTTTTTTGCATTTACTTTGTTATACAATATTCCTTTATTCAAATAAAGCTTTCAGAATTTGTTGTGCTATAATCCATTTAAGTAAGCAATATTAGCGGCGGTAGCAGCCCTATGGATGTATTAGGGGAGTAAATATAGAGGACAGACTAACTCAGTGGGGTGCTAACATATCCCGGGCGCAAATGCCTCAAAAGTTAACCAATCAAAATGTTTTAAAGTACACCCGAACCCAACTGGATACCATTTTCCTCTGACGACCATTATTATTCAGATATTGAGGTCACTTGGACAAACCATCATCGATTTTATTATATTATTTAGATTGATCCGTTATTGACAAGCAAGGAACCTTTTTCCGAGAAGGCTTCATAGCTCCGAAGTGGGGGTTTATAGGTTGGATGTTACAATAGATCCAAAACCTATGGGAAAGGTCTTGTGCAACGTTCAGAGATTTTAACAGTCACTGGTTACATGGATATTGGTGGATCTCAATGTAAAACACGAACTACATTGTTTAGTACTGATTGATCAAACTGAAGTTTCGGTGCAATTATAACATTAGTATACACGTACTACACAGTTTCTAATGTAACAAAACGAGAAAGTCCATAATCCCGACGTTGACATAATTATATCAGTTAAAAAGAACTTCTCAAAATATTAAAGAAATTAAAAGTCAAGTTGTACAATATAAGATCACTAGGAAGAGTAGCCTATACAAGTTGGAATTTGAAAACTTTAATTGCTCAAAACATTAACAAAGATATATAAATAGTATTTTAAGATGACTTAAATATAATATACATGAAACCCTTTTTTTAACAGAGCATTTTGATTCATTAAAGATTTTTGTGTCTCAGTACTTAAGTTGTATAAGAATTTCGTTAGATCACTGCTGAGTTGAAACACGAAACGAAAGGAATCAAAACACCCATGTTTGCATTTTAGTTAGATTAGTGGTCATTAGCTTTGCATGTACAAACTACGCAGCTGCCAAACAAACATAATATTTCAAGAAAAAAAGAAAAAAGAAAATAATAATATGAATAACTTCATACACATTTTAGAGCTTCGATTTTAAAATGGAATACAGTTATTTATATGCACAATTACTTGCAGAGATAATGATCGAATATTATAATGTGAAAAGTGACAAGTTTATAATAAAGCTAACAATTCCTACTTCCTAGAAGTATTACTAATAAGTAACCATGATCATACTCTGTCTACAATGAGTTTAGAACTGATTTTGGTTTTTTCACATTTTAGAAATAATCCAAATGAAATAATTTTAAACCATATGCCATTTGGCATGGAATGCCTTCAAATGCATAGCAATATAATGTTTAGTCGTTTTAATCTTCACGTAAAAATGAACTACTCTTCAGACTGAACAAATTCTATTTCCAATTAATTAATTTATTTTATTCCAATGGTTCGCATTTTCATCTACCAAAAGGCAATTAAAAACACTCTGTAGTATTTTTTAGTTGATATTTCTATCAATTCAGACGAAAACGCTCGACAATATTCGATTCTTTAAACATTTAAGACAGATAGGAGAGTTTCGGACAAAAAAGTTTAATGTTCCATCAAGAAGTAATTAAGATTCTCAACGTGTTGAACAAAGAAATACGTTGGTAGTCATGTTCATGAAAATTGATGATTCTTCATTTATAGCCCTTTTTTCAATCATAAATTAAACCCAACTGGTTCGAGTTCGAGTATTGATATAGCAATTATAACAACGATAAGAAAATATGAAAATATAACAATATCAAAATTATCCATCATAAGGCATCTTCTGTATCAATGGCTGAAAATTCACAACATCAGCGACAATAATTCAATAAACAACAGATAAAGTTAAAGTTAATATGGCTCCATAAAACATTGCATCACCGTGATGTCAATATAGCTTTAAATTCTGAAATATATAAAGGGAGACAATCAACATTATTTGATTGGATTCGGATCTGAAATATACGAATGTCAATTTAAATGGATAGGATTCTCGAATGATGCAAAAACTACAAATAGCAGGTATCACATTTAATAACTGGTATTACTGTCGAAGGCTGACATTGTTACGAATAGCTGATAGCAGCTAACATTACCAACAGTAGGTGACAATGCTACCCATAGCTTACATTGTAATAAATAGCTGACATTGCTACACATAGCTGATATTGCAATAAATAGCTGACACTGCTATCAATAGCTGACCATAATAAGTAACAGCCATAGTGATCAATAGCCGACATTGTATTCAAAAGTTGACATTGTGGTCAAAAGCAGGCATTGTATCCAATAGTTGATACCTGTTGCCATAGCTGACATTGTAGTCAATAGCTGTTATTGTAGCTGACATTGTAGTCAAAAGCTAATATTGTATTCGATAGCTGGCACTATAGTCAATAGTTGATATTGTAGCAGACATTGTAGTCAAAAGCTAACATTGTAATCAATAGCTGACACTGTGTCCGTAGCTGATACTTTAGTCCGTTGCTGACACTGTAGTCAATAGTTGGCATAGTAGTCATTAGTTGTCACCAGCTGTTGTTTAAGCTGACAAAAACGTAGCCTCTAAAGTCGTGGTTTCTTTGGGAAACTACTATAAAAAAAGAAACACAAGATAAACTTGAAAATATTTGCTCTACCAGCTGATATAATTCAATTTCAGATAACCATATCACTTTTCATAATTAATATGCGGTATCTGGTTCTTCTACAATTATCAAATATGTACCGTGCAAAGACTGTCGACAAATATTGATAAATCAGGATTAAAGTTGTCGCGGTCTTGTGCAGTTATTACTGATAACTCATTGGTAGATAGATAGATAGTTTATTCTCTTATACGACCCCTGTTAAGAGGTAAATGAGAAATACAAACATGTTTAACAATGTTATCAATTAGATGAGATGGCGACAGTACATATTCACAATTACAAACATTATATAATAACATTAATAAATGCAAAAAAAGGATCATAAATGACTAATTATCAATTGCATGAATTTAGCCAAGTTTGAAAGTTGTCTTTTACTAGAGCAAGTGAATAATTGGTTATATTTATCAGTATTTGGTTTAGTATAATAATAGGGTTTGATGTACAATTTACGTTCATTATTCAAGGTCTGACAAATCAGCACATAATGATACTCATCAGGGCAGTCACTGCCACATAATGAACAGATCATATTTGTATCCCGTGTGAATCTATTCTTTGTGAATGGAAGGCAATTTGACCCACACCTAAATCTACACATAATAGATCGCTCTTTGAAAGAAAGTTTAGTTAAATATGATTCAAAATTGTGATAAGATTTCATCAATCTGTAATTCAAACATAAACTATTAGAAAAGACTTCAATAGTCCAGTTTTGTTTGGTAATTGAGAGAAAAAATTACATGCCAAAATTCCGACAAGATTAGTATATACGACCTGAGTAATACAATAACGATAGTGGTCAATAAATGAATCGTAAAGCGATGTTGAAATATCAAAACAGAAGTATAAATATGAAGATCCATGTAATTATGAATATCATTGTTTTTAACATACTAAGTGTTTTATAGGTACATCCCCTCTCAGCATGACCAACAGAATGAATACGACAGAATTCCTGTATAATCCAATTAATCTATAAAACTAAGTATTTATTAAACTAAGTAAATCGAAATGCACTTACAAGCGTTTTTTTAATAATTACTAAATGTAATAATAGGCCTATATATCACCTTATACCGTAGCCATTGCAACTTGTTTAATTGATACATACTCTTATCGATCAAGTTTGAGACTTTGAATTTTATATGTTTTCTTTTTCTGGTGTTCCCTGGTTACAACATATTGGACAGGGACTAAAAAACAAAGATTCATATCGGTTTGGCTACGTGTTACAGGGTGCTAGCACACAGACGATCGACTTCACTTCTCTTATGGATACAGGGCAGGATCTAATATTTTTCATGCGAAGTCGTGACTCATAGATTTAAGAGTATAAAAGGAATCCTATATTTTCTTTCAAATTATGTTTCATCAAGTTCTTAAATGTCTGCCATTTGGTCTGTGACTGTCACAATAATTGTTCATAATAAACACATCTGGCAATCCTGTTCTATTGACATTGTGAACTTTGAAGTTGCTGGAGTCCATGTGTTTTAGATTATAAAATAATCATATATCATCTAAACTCTCCAGAGGGCACGTTATCCCGATTTATCTCTCACTTTGTCTGACTATTTCCCACTCACTTTGACAAGGTATTGTGTAAGAGTTGATTTAAAATCATGATATTTTTTCAAACAAGATCTATAACATGTCAAAAGCTTAGGATGAATTTTGTGGAGAAAATTGTCTCCTGCTGGATTTACTTTAGAAAAAAACACACATTCAAGGAAATGTTTAAAAACATCAAATTTATTGTCATTCGTTAAGTCGTAAAGTAGGAAAAATACGACACAATGCCATTTCCATGATTGCTAGTGGGTGGTAAGATTTATATATTATTCTTCTCTTTTGAAATAAGTGCTGATATCATCAATTTGTCATTTCACGCGATTCTTGATTTAAAGATAGGTTACCTTTGTTACGACAGGTTATGTAATAACGACGCGTTTTGTAATAAGTTATTACAAATCGTGTTTTATTACAAATCGCGTTTCGACACGTTTGGTAATAAAATTCGAAAATGTAATAAACTTTTAGCAATCATTCTTTTTCATTGCATTTACACTTGTAGAATACGAATAGAAGGTAGATTCTAATGATTGAGGGGAATTTGTATTTTGCCAGACCAGGTAGGGGCCTACTTAAATTGGAATTACCATCTTTAAAGGAAATAGGAGCCTACAAAGACATGAATTTACATTTATAAAACAAGCTCGACAAGATATTTCAGAAAATACCAAGAAATACAGATTAAGGTACTGATGAGAGAACCAATATCAGATATTCATACAACGTTTTATAAATAATATACTATATCTTGTTATCCTACAATTCATCAAATACGTAACGTGAAATGACACGGTTATTACTGTTGTTTTGAAGTCAATATTATTGATACCTTTGATGGTTATTTGGTTATACTCTAAACTTAAACACAAAAAGAATGGAACGTGTATTGTCCCCAGTGTGTTTTGTTATCTTTTGGAAGTAATGTCACTTTTTGTGATAATATCATCTATCGTAAGCAATGTCGACTATTGGTATTAATGTCAACTATTGGTAGCAATATTAACTATTGGAAGTAATATCAACTATTGGTAGCAATGTCAACTATTGGTAGTAATGTCAATTATTGGTAGTAATGTCACTTATTGGGACAATATTAAGTATCGTAAGCAATGTAAACTATTGGTAGCAATATCAACTATTGGTAGTAATGTCAACTATTGGTAGCAACGTCAACTATTTGTAGCAATGTCAACTATTGGTAGTAATGTCATTTATTGGGACAATATCAACTATCGTAAGCTTAGGAATGTCAACTATTGGTAGCAATGTCAACTATTGGTAGCAATGTCAACTTTTGGTAGTAATGTAAACTATTGGTAGCAATGTCAACTATTGGTGGTAATGTCAACTATTGAGACAATATCGACTATCATAAGCAATGCCAACTCTTGGTAGCAACGTTACCCACTGATAAGATTGTCAGATATGTCAGTTATAAATAACAGTGCCATATATTGACTCCAAAGTCAACTTCTGGCTGCTATATGAGATACAATAAGTATAGATTCAGATAATCATAAGGATTTGTTCAATGGTTGTTTAATACGTACCAGAATAATCCACTCTTCCATCGCCATTTAAATCCGCTTCTTTAACCATTTCTTGAGCTTCTTTCTGGAAAAATTAAGGTATATTTTATGAGAAAAATCGATATGTATCGTTCACATTCATAAAAAAGGATTATTGTAGTATAAGAATGTTCGGGTTTCCTATGATAGTAATATTGGTTGCCAATAGCTAAGTAGTAGTTGGAAGGACATCCTGTGGAGTTTGACCTATTTATAATTATAGTACAGTAGGTCATATGATACGATTTATGTTTCAAGGTACCACGGTCCATTCACGCATACTTGATACATTGAACATACAAGTACAATAATTACTCCATGAATCACTTTATCCATGTACCCAAATCAAAACTAGCTTTTGATAATATAGTATTTATTTAAGATCAACTCTATTGGTAGCGCCGTGATGATTTGTCGGTTTGCAAATCTCATGGCATCATGCATATTCATTACCTCGCCTCGGCGCCTAATACAAGGTTTAAATACTAAAGTGAGATATGGTTGGGTTATGAAATGCATACCATAGTAATATTTTCTCCCAATTTCTTTAAAACATTATATAACTCTGTTGGTGATATAAACCCATCTTTGTTATCATCAAACACTCGGAAAACTTCATACAACTCCTTTTCCGGATCCATGGTTACCTTTCTGGAGAAAATCTGAAGGAACTCGTCAAAATCAATGGTGCCACTTCCTACAATATTTATAATATCTTTTAAGTTTGCAATGCAATACCATTTTAATCATTTTGACTGAAGCACAAATTCCAACCCTATCATTCTATCCAGTCCAACCTTCACGAACGACCACTCGCACTCGTGTTTGGACAGTAGAGTTCCCCCCTAAGGAAAACGTTTGAAATAAAATGTAATGTTAATCAAATAGATCCATTTTTACAAAACTGGAAATTGGTTGCATTATTACCGGACTTTAGTTGAACAGGAATCAACTGTTATTGCACGAGTGTAGATTACGGAATAATTTATCTCGCTTTGAAACACTTTTCACTTTATCTTAAGATAGGTAACAAAATCCACGGCTTATCATACGGGAAAATTTGAAGGAAAGGAAATACAAGGGATACGGAAAATTAAATGTTTGCAATAATTCTAACATTCATGCTTTATATAGTGTTCAATACTATTGGTACATCATTCAGACTATTACCACAGTGTTCAATCTATTGATAAAAAGTTTAAACTATGACATGATATTCAAACTATTGACATAGTATTCGATCTAGTGGCATAGTGTTTTACCCATTACACGTACATAGTATTCAACCTATTGACATTCTTCAGTAATTCAAATTTATTTAGCAATGTTGTATTGTTTATTATGTAGATATATCATATAATACGAATATTTTCTAGATACGATATGCATGTACGTTTGATACTGAACAATATATACACGTACATTTGATAAAAACAAAAATGAATACTAACGATCATGGTCGACCTTTCTAATAAAGGATTTTAAATCTGGTATAGTTGGCCTTTGACCTAATGATATCATAACAGTACCCAGTTCCTCCGTCGTTATCATTCCATCACCATTCTTATCAAATACACTGAATGTTTCATGCAGTTCTGCAATAAAAACAAGAATTCGCTAGCTGGCATGTTGGTATAACTTTAAATGTAAACATTAAACTATGTATATTATATTCAGAAAAACCTGTTATAGTATATTTCTATACTTAATACTTTGCACCAGTCGAACTTGCATTTACTTTTCTATATACGGCAAAAGAAGTATTGATCCGCACTGCAATTATATTGTGCGCATTATAACTTATCCTCACAAATCGCATAGCTTAAAAACGAACTGATATATAAAACCAATTCCATTAGATGCATTAAACCTCAGAACAACATCAAGTCCTACTTTATGATGAAAAGTCAATAGCTTATACACTATGTATGTGATTACCTTGTATTTTTTCATCTGTTAATACATGCTTCTTACCAAACTTTTTCTGTTTTCTGGTGATCTTTATTTGTTGTGCCGCCTGAAACACAAAACGGAAACTTATTGGACAACTTGATGTGTTCATCTTGTTCACCAGTGACAGAAGTTACTTGATAACTAAGTGTGCTCATGATTTCTAATCTTGTTCATCGGCGAAGGATTTAGTGATATTGAGTCACCCCTGACTAAAGGGTTATTATTCTTTAAAAAAAAGAAAATCTTTATAGTACATGCTTGCCAACAAAATGAACAGTTGCCATGATTAATTCAAAATGACGGTTTATAGTCATCCAGCTTAACACAAAAATACCCCAAGCCATTTGCATGTTAAGATGCAATCCTTCTATTTCATTAAAAAACTGAATGATAAAATCATCTTATCTAATTAAAATCATATTTCAATTATGTTTCATTACATTGAACTGGAGGCAATAATGATAGGTATTTATCATACAATGATAGTTTGTTTTCTGTGGATTCGCCGTGAATTAATGTTATTATTTGTCTTCTTTATGTGGTATAGTTACGAGGGGACAATTGTAAAAGGAACGAATAGCCCCTTCATAGTGACACAGGAACCAAATATTTGGCCAATACGTTGATTATAGCAATACAGGGTACCCACTTTTAATTAATTGATCTATATATTGATCGCACCAAGATTCGATAACTTTTACACAGAGAAATTCAGTTTGAGACAGCTTGACCTTCGCTGCGGATACTGGCATTTATTTGTAATACATTGCACTTACCCTTGCAACCATAAAGTTCATTCAATGCCGAAGTTTACTTTGTGCCTGTTCTGGTGCATAAGTTAAATGTCAAGTCATCTGAACTCGATATGTTTTGTTCTGTAAACATAGTATATGGCCCATGAGACAAAAATAGTCCAAGAATAGAATACGACAATAAAATGAAAGTAAATAAATTTAAAAGTAACTAAATTTGGATGTTAATAAGGGTAATTGTGTTGTTGTTTACGGTGTTAGGTTTCTCCAGACTGGTCCATTTAATCCTACTGTTAAAGTCACAGCATGAGAAGTATATTAAATCAATATAATTGTGTAACGAACTGGCAACAAAATCTTATGCCCGAAGAAGAATATATTATATTATCCGAAATCCGGATCGCTTTTTCAATGAGGATTGTTTAAAAGTCTTTTACACACCTATTACATAAATGTACTTATTATACCTGTTGCTGAACCTTCATTTCTCAATGATACAAACACGAATGTAACTAAACTAATATTACTACAGCGTGTGGCTTTAAATTCTAAAGTACATAAATAACCATTATGTGACATTTGAAATAGAATTAATCTAATATTTTCTTTTACTTTTACTTTCACATAATTTGAATTCACTTAGGCTAATAGTTTGACTATTGTTTTCTCTTTAAGATTATTCTGAAAGACTGACCTTATCCACATCTGCGATACATGTCTGCTAGGGGCAAAGGTTTGGAAGTTGGGAATAGTTTCTGCCATGGGTATTTATGGAAAAAGGCTGGATTTAAATTATATCCTAATCAAATACCAACGACCACCAAAATAAAAACTACCTAATCTTTCATATCAGCTGGCAAGGACATTAACTAGTCATTTACCACCATTACCATTTAAATTATAGACATCCTGGCATATTCTTACGGTCGACCCAAAATGAAAATATCTTAAGTGTGTACCGCAACAAGAAATAGTAGTGCAATTTCTCTTAAACCTTTAAAGAATACGTAGTGTTAATTTCTAAGTTTCTAATTGTTTCGATGGAGCTAGTGTTAACAACAGAACTGACAAGATAAAAGGTCTGAAATTAGATTTCATTCAGGTTTTCAAATTTAGAATGAATTAGAGAAAATCTAAAGAATTTTTTTGTGAAAAGTCGGGCGAATCAATTGCAATACTTCGAACCCTTTACAGGATATGTGCAATGCTTAAAACGGTTACCTTATGACTGTTATGGTCGTAAATCAAGACAAAGGTTGGCTGGAAAATTGAATAAATACGGCCAACATCGTCCTGAAATATACGACCATAACCGCCATATGGGTTATTATTGATTAAATATGTGCGTTTTCAAAAATCTAACTAAAATACTAATAAAAATTATGTATAAAGTAAGACTTATTTCTTACGTTTCAACGTGTGTTACTTCGGACATGATCATTGTTTTGGTGATGAGGAAATGTTACGATCGAATTTGCATTAGTCCAATGGGAAACAAAGAGCTTATACAGTAGTTTACGACTGGCATGATACACAGTCACAAATGAGATTTCAGTCAGGTTTTCAATGACAGAATGAGTAAAATCTAATGGCTAATTTTTTGTGAAAAGTGACGCGAATCAATGTCAATGCTTATACAAAATGTGGACTGCATCTTAATAAAGGAAGTTCAACGTAAAGAAACGTTGTTTTCTTTCTACGCCTCCACTGGACACAGTGACCTGAATACGACTTCATTATCCTGGAATAGATGTAATGATTTCTATATAGAGATGGAATTTAATAGAACAGACAATATGAGTTATCAGCCCACACAATTCCCTTAATAACTTAATAGGTCAAGTAACATATGTACTGGTATATGAGGTCACATACACAGGTCGGTAGCAATGACTGGTCAGATATACTTAGCCATTTTTACATAAATTAAACCAGGGGTAAATGCAGCAGATATCATTTGAAATCTTGATAAATTATTTTGACCCTAAATGGTACGAGGGTAACTCTCTCTTTAATTTAGGCACCACTGGTTAAAAACCATTCAACCATACAAATAAAGCAATGTGGTATATAACTATGTATCAAAGCAAAGCGCCTAGGCGTTCGGATAAGACAATAAACCGAGGCCTCGTGTATTACAAGCTGTTCACATTAAAGGTCACTTAAGAGTAGGTTAATGCCGCTTTTCTTGCAGAATGTCCCTCAATACACACTGCATGGCTTTGTTTGTCTTATTTACCTCATTAGGTACAGAAAAGTACGACGAAGAACTCCAAAAGCTTTCGTTCCACACTCTCCATATAAAAAACCTCTATGCCAAACCACAATCATGTTGTTTCAATAAGACACAGCAATTTAATAATACTACTATTTCATAAATTGCCATTTCAATGATAAACAAACTATTTATAGAAATCAATTATTGAAATTTGTTGCAAACGAACCGTCATGTTATATTTTATAAACAGCATCATCAATCTATTTTTATTAAAATAGCCACAAGGGGCAATCAGAGTTCTGAAATAATATTCTAGTAATAATCTGAATGACATCGGTCCAGATGAACATTTCTATTTTTACCAGCATCCAAGTGAGATGTACCTAGACATATCTGGTCTTATAGATAAGATATACTGATTAGATCATATAGATGAGATAAACCTAGACATATCAGGTTACATAGATGAGATATTACCTAGACATATCTGGCCATATAGATGAGATAAACCTAGACATATCAGGTCATTTGGAGACATATCAAGTTATATAGATGAGACATCCCTAGACATATCAGGTCATTCTGAGAAATATCAGGTTATATAGATGAGACATACCTAGACATATCAGGTCATACTGGGACATATGAGGCCATAGATGAGATATCCCTAGATATATCAGGTCATACTGGGACATGTCAGGTCATATAGATGAGATATACCTAGACATATCTGGTCATACTGAGAAATATCAGGTTATATAGATGAGACATACCTAGACATATCAGGTCATACTGGGACATGTCAGGTTATATAGATGAGATATACCTAGACATATCTGGTCATATAGATGAGACATACCTAGACATATCAGGTCATACTGGGACATGTCAGGTTATATAGATGAGACATACCTAGACATATCAGGTCATACTGAGACATATCAGGTTATATAGATGAGATATACCTAGACATATCAGGTCATACTGGGACATGTCAGGTTATATAGATGAGATATACCTAGACGTATCAGGTCATACTGGGACATGTCAGGTTATATAGATGAGATATACCTAGACATATCTGGTCATATAGATGAGACATACCTAGACATATCAGGTCATACTGAGACATATGAGGCCATATAGATGAGATATCCCTAGACATATCTGGTCATTGAGATGAGATAAAATTAAAAAAGGATAAACCCAAAAGAAATACCCCTGGGTCGGTAATAAAAAAATGGGAAGATATATACCTAGACATATCAGGTCATACTGAGACATATCAGGTCATATAGATGAGACAAACCTAGACATATCAGGTCATACTGAGACATATCAGATCATATAGATGAGATGTATCTAGACATATCTGGTCATATATACACAACAAAAAAAGTGTTGCACCCCCATATTAAAACCACTGGTACATCATAAAATGGAGAGCACCCGAAAGGGGTCTTGTAGGGCATTCTACCATGGGGATTTGGGTTTTGATTCATTGTGGTTTCCTTTGGAAAACAATCGCGCAAATGCTACAATGTGCACGAGAAAAGCATGAGGCACGAATTTTGCAAAATGCAGTATCTCCCTGTGGTAAAAAACGTGTATAAAAATCGTTGTTGAAAAGCCCAATCCATTCACACACAAAATGCCGGGTAGACAAATGTCAGAAGCTGCGCAGAGCCGGCCATTCTTTCAAGGAGATTGCCAGAGGAGAGTGCACTGATCTGATGAAAGCAGATTTCTCATGCATGTGGTGGATGGAGAAGTGAAGGTTTGGAGGCGTCCAGGCACAGCTTATTGACCAAGGAACATCATGCCAACGGTAGCCTATGGTGGTGGTTCGGTTATAGTATGGGGCTGCTTCTCATTTGATTGCAAGCTGGATTTGGTAACCATACAAGGGAATTTGACAGGGGCTCGCTACCTCCAGGAAGTTCTCGATCCAGCTGTTGTTCCGCATTTTGATGATCACACATTAGCCAGCAGACCAGTATTTATGGATGACAACGCAGGGCCTCATCGCTCGAGAGCTGTCACCCAATTCATCCACAACAATGCTGTCCAGAACATCCCTTGGCCAGCGATGAGTCCAGATCTTAATCCTCTGGAACATGTTCGGGACATTTTGGGGCGCAGGATTAAATCTCGCGACCCTCCTCCACAGAACTTGCACCAACTGGAAGCAGCCTTGTACTAGGAGTGGTGTCAGATGTCCATGCAAACATTCCAATGTCTTGTGAGGGGTATGAGGAGGAGACTGGAAGCAGTGATCGAAGTGCGAGGTGGAAGTACCCGATATTGACTGGTATTGATTCTCTGATCACCATTTGTGCTTTTTGACATCCCGTTAGAGCTCTGTCAACAATAAAATTTGAGATCTCACCATATTTTTTTGCATTTTCGTTTTCCTTAATTTACACCCTAATTTCTACACAGCATTCCCACATGCCATAAAGTCCAGTTTTTCAAATTGCATACTGAGATATATGAGCTCATATGGATGAGATATACCTAGACATATCAGGTCATACAGATGAGATATACCTAGACATGTCTGGTCTTATAGTTAAGATATACTGAGAAAGATCAGGTCAGACAACTTTGATGCACTAAGATATATCGGGTCATACAGATGAGATATACCTAGACATAGAAGATCATACAGATGAGATATACCTAGGCATATCAGATCATACATATGAGATATACCCAGACATGTCTGGCCCTACAGATGGGATGTACCTAGATATATCTGGTCATAAAGATAAATATACCTAAATACATATTTTCATACGGATGGGATGTACCTAGATATATCTGGTCATACAGATTAGATATTAGATATACCTAAATACATATTTTCATACGGATGGGATGTACCTAGATATATCTGGTCATAAAGATTAGATATACTTAGATATATCAGGTCATAGAGATGAGATATACCTAAACATATCTTGTCCTACAGATGGAATTACCTAGATATATCTGGTCATATAGGCACAAAATTGGGGTAGACTAAGTCATACAGATGATATGTAATATTAAGGCGGGCTTCCACTTGACAGTTTATTCTGCGAGTCTTCGCGAGTTACTCTCGAGAGAACTTTCAGGGCTCCTTCCATTTGAGAGCGATTGAGAGTAAATTTTATTGCAAATTACTATCAGAGAGTTTGTGCTATCAACTATCGCGTGAAACTTTCAAGTGTCCTTCCACCTGAGAGTCAATTACATTCGCGAGCTTCTCGTGGGAAGGGCGTGCGAGTTGCCTGACATATTGCGAGTTTGATTTACAATTGGAAAATGTTGTCCAAGAAAAAACGAATTGCTGCGGCTATATTTATAATCAATGGAAATATGAAAAAGAAAAAAAGAGTGCACAAGGTCTGGGTTAGGTCCTGGATTGAACGAGGAAATGTCTTTTTGTACTGATTCGGCCAAGTCTTCCATGCATTGTTCTTTTTCTGCTTGTCTCGAAACTCAGTCGATTGAACATCCCAAAGCACAGGACGACTTCCATATTCTGTAATGAGGTGCTCAATCTCTTCACGCGTCCATTCAGTACGTTTCGCCATATTTACGTTTTTGGACTTTGGCGAAAACGTATTGTAATCGTTCGGATTATTATAGTTTTTTTGTTGCGATTCTTGGATGAGTTTGCAGACAAACTGGTAAAAGGTACAGAAATTCTAAATCTACAGTTGATCTTAGAATAATTTCTATTATCAAATAAAACTAAACCGGAAGGTTTTTTTCGCTTTAGCAAGTTTATTTTCAGTTCAATTTCGATCGGATTTTCAGATTTGAAAACTTCAATGTATTTGTCAACTTACAATTATAGGTTTTATGCAATTCGGTTAAATCTTTTACCCACAGTTTGCAATTCAATATTCAAGGGTCATCGTAAAAAATATCAGACCGTGATTTCTCGTGTAATGTAAATGGTAAAAGTTTGAAACTTTACCAGTTGATAGGCGATATGATCATAATTTTTGAAAAATTTTGAAAAATAAAATTCGACTTCCGGTTTAGCCTCAAATGACGTAATTACGTAACTTCCGGTCTATAACAGCTAGGTGAAAAGTGAAAACTGTTTTATAATAACTTGTCAATAGTAATCGATTTGACCTAAATAATTAGGTCAAGCTGCCATATCGGCCGCCATTTTGAATTTTCGTTACAATTCTTAAAGCCGAAATTCAGACACTATTGATAGACCGATTTCGATGAAAATTAGCACATAGATACATTGTATCATTATCTACTTTTTCTTGGAGACCGATTTTTAAATTTCGTATTTTTTTTCGAATTATTCAAATTTCGCTTTTTTCAAAATAAGGTCACTTTAACGGCTACGAAAGGTGTGACCCACTTAATCTATGACCTTGAAAATTAGGTCAAATAATATTCAATGTATTGTCTACGAGTAGGTATTTTTATAATTTGGTTTACTTAAAAAATTCATAGAGATAAGTGTAATTAAATACAGCAAAAATTGATAATTTTCATATTTTCGCCATCTTTAACCGTTACGGAAGGTGTGACCTAATTAGTTTATGACTTTGAAAACTAGGTCAAATGATATTCAATATATTGTCTAGATGTAGGTCATTGCAAATTTAGCCTACATAATATTTTAAGGCTCTCGAAATTTGTTCATAACTGTAAGCAATTCTAGTTCAGATTGATTTTGTTGTGAAAAATATGACAGGCTTGTTTATAAAAACTGACAGTTCTCGCAGAAATAGAACACTGTTCTATTCTTTGAGAGCACTCTCAAACAGAAATTTGTATTCGATAGTTTGTAGCAGACTCCCTTCCACTTGACAGAAAATCACTCGCTGCAGTTCTATCGACAGTAGGGTTAGAATACCTGACATTTTATAGGAGACCCCCTTCCACTTGAGAGAAATCGCTTTCAGCAGTTATATCGAGAGTTGGTTGCGACTGTCTAACTGTTGCTCGCAAAATACCTTCCACTCGCGAGTTACTCTCGGAGAGCGAACTCGTGCTAGAAAACTCTCAAGTGGACGCCCGCCTTTACGTTCGGATCTGGTGTTCTTAAGCCGTGAATAGACGATACACGATGTCCAGTCCGATATCAAGCTCTGGAATATTAGTACAGTAATAGAATCAGCGAATACAAGGCACCGGACCTCATCTATTCACGACTTTAGTCCTATCGATGCTGAGGTCTACTTGTTGATTTGAAAAGAAGTTCTATGTTAAATAGATAAATATACTAGTACCCAGATGACCCTAACTATAATATGTGCTACTTGTGTAACTTGTATATATAAAATCTCTTAAATAAAGAGTATAATTTCATGCAAATTGGTAGTCATATAAAAAGTCGATTATAAAATGAAACCAAACTTATTATCTCCCACACAGAGATCTATTATCACATTTCAATCTATCAATCGAGTACAACATTTAATGGCCTTTTTATACATTTTGACCAAAAGTAATGACGCGTATATATATATATGTAGATAAATATCATAGCTTTATGTCTCACCAGGATTAGTAAGTATACTGTAGATAAATATTATAGCTTTATGTCTCATCAGGATTAGTAAGTACACTGTAGAAAAATATTATAGCTTTATGTTTCACCAGGATTAGTAAGTATACTGTAGATAAATATTATAGCTGTATGTCTCATCAGGATTAGTAAGTATACTGTTGGCAAATATTATAGCTTTGGCTTTATGTCTCACCAGGATTAGTAGATAAGTAAGTACACTGAAATGTCATAGCTTAATGTCTCACCAGGATTGGTAAGTATATCATAGACACATGCTCTAGATTCATTTGAGATAGTATCTATATTTTATAGACATGTTCTAGATTTATGTAGTGCAAACTTAGTCCACGCTTGTTGATTTTAATTTAATTATTTGATTCATGTTTTACATGCAGAAGAGGCAAGGCAGAAGCAAGTAGAAGGAAAGTGGGTATGTAGTGTTAGAACTTATATTGAACTTCCAATCTGCTGTCAGTTCATAATTAATGCATTATCTGCATCGACGAGCTGAGACTTGGATGACCTTTGATCTACATGTATTTACGGTGAACTGTCTATGTATACATGAAAATTATTATTTATGACAATATGTACATATTACCATGGAAACAGATATTGATATTTATGATTTGTTTCTATGATAATAATTGTTGTTTTCTGTCTTTAGATTAGAAGATAATTAAAATGAAATGTGAGCGGTATATTGAATGATTTTATCACGTCTTATCTGATTATCGTGATACTAGCCCAATGCTTTGATACCGGCATCTTCTCAGATTAACAGCTAGCAAGAAATATCAATTAAGATGGCAATAGGCCTATGTTCCAATTATCGGGGTATATTTTGAATAATTACATTACTTAAGTCGTAAAATTCTGAAAATCTGTTTTTAATTAAGTCATAGATAGCACAGCGCTTAATCATACATTTATAATTCTTTTTAAAATGAACATCACGTCTCTACAATATAATCATCTTAACGACATTGATACTTCTAAAATACTGTCATAAACTCAACTTAAAATTCTGAAATATTATCTGAATTGCACAAAATGCCTTAAATATTTTAAAGGTCAATATATATAAACACTTGAATAACGTGCCATAGTAATCTATGATAAACATAAATATCATTACAACTGCTGATATTGAAATAGAAAATGTTTGATTAAGAATGGCCTTTTGTATATTTGGTAAATCGGGATTTGTATCTTTGTCTATTTGTCTTACAATTAATGCGATTCACTTTAACTCGTTCCTACGAAAACTTGTGGTTTGTTTTTCTTCAAACGACGAATTTGTATCGTATGGGGAACGGAGCCCTGGTGTCACCTTTTCACATCTGTTCAGCGTCGACAGCATACTGTGCCTTTGGTTCGATTCTCTATTAAGATTAAATAATACATATCCATTGTTATGATAGCTTAAAGGTATAATAGGTCTTAGGATGAACATAAAATTTGAAAATTTTAAATTTAGTCAAGAAGAGCTCTATTTATCAGTAAATATACCTGCTACCATAAATATCATAAAAATATAAATAAATATCCAAAAAACTAAGTAATTATCCATAAAGATGCATTTGATTATTAAATAACGCTTAATAAATTGATTAAGCGTTTTTCAAAAATGATGTAGCAAAATTTCAAGGTTTAAAGAGATTCTGGTACTTTTTGACACCAGGTAAGTTCCCTGATGAATATATAGTCATATTGACCTTTCTTGATAACTTAAATTTTATGTTCATGCTAAGTATTATCCCTTTAAGTTGGTGAAGGGTGTAAAATTCAAAATAGTTTCTACACTTCAGCATTAATAGCGTTTTACCTGCACACGAGAATTTTCGGTATTTCTGATGTGACTTAATTCGTTTCAAAACCATAGCACAATACCTTAATGGAGTCACGAAATATTTCAAAATTTGAAATTAAAGTCATAATTGAGCAAAATTGACGTAACCATACTATTTCACATCGAAACTGATAGTCAGAAATTTAAATTATTAAAAAAATATCAAATATGTCTTACCATAATATAAACTGTGCTTTTTGCATCAACAGTTGGTTCTATTTACAGCTCATGTTTATAGAATGAAATATATTTCTGTTGGAAGGTTTAAAGTTTAAAATCTAACAGTGTTAGTGAAGACTGTTATACTCCAGATTACACGCGACCATTCTCTCTCTAACTCGCTATTAGATATAGGTTATACGTAAAACCTCCCCTGGAATCTCTACATAGCAACCTTTTCTTGGCTATTTTACAAACATTATTTTTCCTGAGTCTGATGCCAAAATAAAGATCAAGAGAAGTCTTCTTCTCGAATAAATGTAAATTATTGTAAGAAATTATAGGATATCCTGTGGTTATGAGATAAAGAATATATTTTACCTTATTATTAATATTGGCTATTGGTCTTACGTGCTTGTCATTTCAGGTTCATGGTGTTTCTCAAAGGGAAAGGGCAATGTCAAATTCACTAAGACTTTTTCTGTTAAATTTTGCTTTTCAGTTAATGAATAATTTGAATTCACATCTATAAAAATGAGTGAGAAATGAATGGAGTTCTATGTCCTACACTTCTCAAACTAATGGGCTATGAAGACGAAAAACGCCATGCAGTTTGCAATGAGGGGAATTTTGCAAGGACAGGTTACTTATATCTATAAAAGAAACACCATCTATAAACAATCCTTCTGTACAAACCATAAACAATTCCGAAAACCGGGGGGGGGGGGTGTCGGGATGCCTTTGGTGCTCGTTTGTAGTGGGTAAGTCTGGGGAAAATTTTGAATATTGGAATTGATTTGCGAGCATCTGAAGTCATTCTGGTCAACAAGATGTACATGATGGTCAGATTTATTTCATAAAATCATTAAATTTTAGTACTTTCGGTCCTCCAGGAAGATCGTTTATTTGACATTATTAAATTAAATTAAATTTTTGTATGTATTAGATATTGTACAAATTATGAAATTTATATTTAAACGTTTAGATAATTAATAGACTACATTTGAGTGTCAGGGTGGAGAGAAAATTATTCAAATTCTGGCCTGCATCTATGACAATTCAATAGGATTTCTTTTGTCGATATACAACGATTGACCTCCGAATGAATTTACAAAATATTTCAATATTTTAAGGAGTTTTGAAATTAAAATTGGTGGTTTTGTTGTTCACTTGGTGAAAATCTTTCCACGTCCCTACGGTGCTGTGAGCAGTTTTTGCACACTATGTAAGCTCGATATACAATTCAAAATGGAAAAGCCTACATATAGATAAGCAATCGTTGTGCCCTCAATAACGCTACATATCCAGTAAAGTAGAAATTTTTTTTCAAAGTTATCAAAGTGCTGAAATGAAGTGTATAAAGCTAGATTTTTAACCTTGTCTCAAAATCTTGTCATTTCCAGAAACTGCTGTTAATGTATTGGTAATCTTGAAATAGAATTATAGCGTGATAAGTAACATTGATTTTCTTCGTTGGTGACATACTCATGATCATCACCCACTCAAAACTTATCAGATAAAGATTGGAATCCCTTGGGCTAATTTGACTGTAGAGTCGGGCATCTTACATGTTTAAAACGTGTGCCTAATGCTAGATGGTGTAAAAGGGGATATATTTTGGATTTATCACTTTAAATCGAATTGAAAATGTTGAATATTATCTTTGAAATTAGAGTAAAGTGGTCATGAAAACGTTTTTGAATTATGTTGGTATACCTACACAGGAATAAATTTGAATGACCTAGATTTGCTTAGGTATGCAAAAACAATATTCATTCCCCAAAACATGGGCATCGTGTACTCTCCCCAGCCACCATAGCCTATGTTTATGTCTAGAGTAATGATTAATATGTGACTACCATATGACGTCCTATAGTTCTGAACCAGTTGGGAATGTCACTTACCCTCGGATATGGCTAAACACACTTCCACATCGTTAGAGTTTAACGTTTGTTCGTTAAGTACTCAGCCCATGATACCAGCCAGTAGTTTGCTATGGCCACTTTGTAATGAAGAGCTATGGGCTCTCTTAATGTAATACATCTGAATGTGATGTAATCAACAGAAAAATGTGATTAACTATATATTATAAGAATTAAAGTTTGTCTCATTGGCATTATTGGTGTGTAAACGAATAGATCACTGACAGAATGAATAGATAACGAAGTCATTTATATATGTTCGTGGAGTTATCTATTGCGTTTGCACACCAATAATGCTAATGAGACCAACGATTAATTTTTATATATTTAAGATACTCTTAAAACCGGTTGTATGAATTTGCCATAATCTTACATCGCGTCATTTTCATGCATTGCTTAAGTCATAGTGTCAAACTACATTTTTTTTTTTTTTTGAAGCCAGTTTGTTTGTCACAAACTGTTCGTGTAACAGGTTTATTGAAGGCAGTGATAGTAGAAATGCAATATATCATAGTAAATTGCTATTAGAACATAAATCAAATTTACCTTTACTCTTGCTTAACGTGTAAATATGCCTTAATAGACGCGTGCCGGTTCCGGTTGAGCTGGGGATCCAAGGTTCAATCCCGGAAAAGGTCGAAATGAACTTTCGGAACTTCTTCAGTGAAGCAGGTCGGATAAACTGACATAGAAAAAGCGTCTATTCATTTCACTCTGATAATGTTCATGTAAAAGAGGCTTTAGTATACAATTTTGAAATCTTGAAATTTTAATGAAGCCTTAACAATTAGGGACTTTGATATAATCTTTGAAATGATACTAATCCGCTAATGAATTTCAATTGATTATTGAATTTTACTTAATTAGGTATTAATCAGAAAAATGTAATCTACTAATGCGCGTTTGTTTTTGCTTAGATTGTTCAAAAAAAGTATAAAGGGCTGTACGTCACTCTTAGAGGTATATTATGATCTACTTTGCTTCACTTCATATGAAATATCCACAACAACGATCGTTTAACATCAGATAAAGAAACGTTGGAGAGAACCTAGCTAGATTTTGGTTTACGACGCACACCAGTAATTAAATCAAACCGAAGGTGACCCAGCGAAGTTATTTGAAGAAGGGTCGAGTTAACGAACTCACAGATAAGATGGCGACGAACTATTTACAGACCAACGTGCTATCGCATGCGGCTAGAGTTCGTAGATTATACAAATTAGCTCTAAAAACCCTGCGTGATCATCATTCATCAAGGTAATATTCTTTTCCAACTTTTTACGCAAGCAAATGTACATGTTGGTATGTTTTGTCATGTTTTTATCGGCATGCTACAAAAATAGAATTTTGAAATCGTCGGTCAAATCGGTCGTTCATTATGAAACGAAAGTTTCTGAGTCAAGGCCGAATCTAACAATAACAAGCTTATAAGAAAACACCTTTTAGGAATGAATTTTAATTTAAATATATTTCAGCTGTATATATATTTATATCATAATTTCATTCATAGTTTCTAATTAATTCTTTTTATCACGAACATCATCATGCATCGATCATGTGCCTGTGGCAGTGTGCTGATCACTGATGACAGCAACTGACAATAGTCTTACCCTTACAGTTGCAATACTCCAATTCCCTAAGGTCTAAGCCCTGATTGAATTGTCTAGCAGTAGAAATCTTTGAAGATGATTAATTATTTGCTTTACTGACTGTACAGACAGAACAATGTGAATATTACTTTTATTATGACTTTCAATTCAAGAAATCACAAAATAACAAGTGGTAACATAAGTATCTGAGAGTAGGTATGAGGTACCAGTTGCATAGCTACTTGGTACTAGCAGAATTCATCTCATGTCTGACAAAAATGAATATTTTTTCCAGAGATGAGTTACGATATCAATCAGTACTAATGAGAGATCGGTTTGACCGACATAAAGATCTAAATGATATCTCTCAAGCTAAAAAGTTATTAGTAATGGGTGAAGAGGAGCTATTTACAAAATCCCACTGTAAACCATATCATTGTAAGTATTAAAAGAAATAAACTTGCAGTTCATTTTCAAAGGCATTGCATACGGTACGGTAAATATTTTAAGTTTTCTTTTGTTAGGTGTAAGAAAACTAACTGAATGGACTTGAGCAAAATTATTTCATGTTTAATTCAATATTTTTGCGAATGAAAATTTAGCACACTTAGTTCCCCTTCAAGTTTGTAAATAAAGGAATGTGGAATTACTAGATTAGAGTGCTTGTAGAGATAGTCCTGGTATTATTTACTTTTCTAACAGTTCTTAAGTTGTATTGTTCTGTGAACTATTGTTTTTAATTTCAGACAATAGTAGTCCTGGTGGTATATCCTTTGAGAGGTGTCCTGTACCTTCAGATGGAGTAAGTTTCAATTTCATGGCCTTTTAAATGCATTGTACTTGTAAGATACTGATGTCTTGGATTTGCACCATGGTTGGCTAGGATGAAATAGTAGATGGGAATTTTGGAATTCTGATAATATGAATGTTTTTTTTCTCTTTCAGGTTTTAGACTACTGGCATCCTTTAGAAAAAGCTTTGTATCCTAAATATTTTGCTAAAAGAGAACAGATGAAGAAAGAATTTATTGAGAGATGGGAAGCTAAATATGGAAGACATTGTGAACTATAAAATACTGAAATATTTCGATGAGTCTGTAAATGGTTCGGTGATCAGCTATCTGTGAAATGAACAATGATGAAGTATATATATTTAACATTGATAGAGTGTGTTTGTGTATATACTTTAGTTAATAAATCTTAAAGTTGTTATTTTTTTTGCATCCTTGGTTATTATAGTACTGGGTATCGTTTCACAAAAAATCGTTAAGTTTATGATTAAGACATGAACTTAAGACTGTTGTAAGTTTACAATTACGTGCATTCCACAAAGCTGTCGTAACTTTATGTTTTACTATAAAACTGATGTGCTTACTCTCTGGTCCTCACCACATTATAACTTTCTACAGCTGACAGACATTAATCTTACTATGGGGTAATATTATTGCATGGTATGAAATTTTATTCTCATTTCAGCCCTCTTCCCAATGTAACTGTTATTGGGGAAAATGACAGGAAGCCAGGGTGTTTATAGATTTGCATATAAGGATTTGTTAACATTTCGAAATCAAATTACAAATTGTCTAAAAAGTCTATCAAAATTTCTTTGGCAGTGGCGTTTCTTTGGGGGGGGGGGGCCCAGATTTGAGGGTGACCCAGCTTTTAAATGTTATTAAAGTCATCTAACAAAGTAGGAGCCTCAGCCTTCTTTAAACCTGGGAGAAGCCAGGGCTAGCTTGAACAGTTTCTCAATTTTATTTGCAGAGGAATTGTCTCCCTTTGTTTATTGTCTTTGGAGTTGTAGGCAGAGCTTGTGAAAATTTCATTATAGCACATGTCAACTGGTAGCCTTTCAGTTGAGCCTGTCAGATATATTGTAATCTTTTACTGATGACAAACATCTCCAACCAGTATAAAAGAATTACCCACTTGACAATTCTGTGGCCTCTGCTTGGCCTCCCCCACCTAATTATTCCTAGAAACGCCTCTGATTGATTCCTGGTGCAGTAAAGGGGAAATATGAACCTTCACTTTATACAAATTTGCAAAATTCAAAAAAGATTGGTGGAAAAATAAATTATATTGACAATAAATATCTAAAAATATAAATAGAATTTTTAAATAACTATTCTGAAAAAATAAATTAGTCTGAACAAATTGGCACTCAAAACATCACATAATAAATATTAGCAACTGAGACATATGCTTTTAAACAAGAAGAAATTTCTTATCTAGTGGATTTTATCAGTATACCCAATATGAAAATCTAGAAATCCCTTTGACCTTTTGAACAATTTTCCCTCATTTTGGATCGTATGGAAATATTTTAAAATAAACTCCTGTCCCCAATTCAAATGGTTGAAAACTCTTGATTTGTTAATCCAAATCACAATGAAGTCAAAATATATCAACATACAATATCAAAATTACAGTTCTTATAAATTCAGCTACCATATAACAGAATCTATCAACTAATAAATGGTATTATTATCATGGCTTGCCCTAATTAGAGCAACATTAACTCTTATTTACATGTAGCCTACTTAACATTGTTAATTAACCCATTTGAAACAATCAGATTATAATCCTGCTCTAATGCATTAATCTGTAAAAATTACACCAACTAAAATATCAAGAGCTTGTTATGATCAGATTGTACTTTAAATCAGATTTAATTTGGCCTGTCATCTTCAAACTGCTGAAGATCAAGATTAGGAAGTAAAAAATCAGACTGCCCTTCATCAAAATACTTCATTTTGTTGATAAAATTCTGGAACTCCCCTCGAGTCTCTGTCAAACACTGTTTTAATTTGGCGTTAGACCTGAGAACTTGCATTATTTCTTGCTTTAATTTTTCAATGACTTCAAGTTTGGAAGTGATGACATCTTCAATATTGGAAATATCTTTTTCATGCTGGTCGTTCAATTGTTCTATTTCAAGGTTGGCTTTTCTCACTTCTTCATTGATTGCGTCCTGAACAGCTTCTTGTCTCTCCTTATCTTTCTGACTGACTAATTCTTCTAATGATGTTTCTTTCTCTTTCTGAAATTGGAATTTTAATTCTTCCATTTCAGCTGCATGTTTCCTGGAATATTGTGTGTAATAAATTAGATCGAGGTCTTCTGATTTCAAATGAAGACAATACAATATTTGGTGATGTTTTATTTGTTGTGTTTAATAGAAGAATGGTTAGCAATAGATGATAAAAGGACATTTTTCGCAATTCATTTGATCACTTAGTCTCATTAAATGTTTTAGCTACACTAATCAGTAGTAGTGTTCACAGCTCACTATCTAAATTGGACACTTGTCATTCCACGATTGGTATTATGAAAAGCAACTCAATGATATAAATGTTATTGCTTATTAATATTATTTAACATAATTTATGCCTACCTTTTGAGCTTATTTGCTGCAGTGCGTGCTACCTTTTTCTCCTCTTCTCTTGCATTCTCAACAGCTAATTGGATTTGTTTACTACATTTCTCTTCAGTCTGTTTGATAGCATCCCTTACTTGTTTCTCTCCCTTGCTTCTCTCTTCCTTTATCTGCTCTATAGAGAGTTTTTGCATGGCCATCTCAACCTTAAGAACTTCTTCCTAAATATGTATTAGATATTGATCAGTAGAAACTATTGAAATTTCTGTAATAACATGAGGTTAGGTTCATTTGCTAGAAGTGCACATTTTTGTCCGTAATAAAAGGTTGGTAAAATATCTACTCTTTACCATATAATTAATCACCATACACTTTATGAATATTATGGAAGAAACTGTTTCAAGCTTAATTTGACACTTATTAGAGGCTTAATTACTTTAATATTACATCTGGACTGTGAATAAGAAAAGGATAAACTTATTGAAAAGATGGGCAAGAACTAAAATACAAGACTGCATTTTGACAATAACATCTTCTTAAACTAGGATAGTGACTTTCTATTTTATATACATGTAGCTTATATTCACAGTCTCAGTAAATGACAACATTAAAACTTTCAAATGTGGATTATTTGTGACACACATGGCTCAAGGTTCAAATTTCAATGGAAAGCTGTGACACTATGACTGATAAGCTTAATTAAAACCGATTCTGAGAATGACTTCTGACTGGTGAAACAAGTGGCATACCTCCTACAACCAACTCACCTTGATTTTCTGTTCATATTCCTTTGTAAGCTTTTGAACAACTTGGTCTAATTCGTTCCTCGCCTCTTGTCGCACTCGTTCAATTTTCTCTTCTTGAACTTTTTGAGCTTCATGCCACACCTTACTCTCTGCTCTTTCAATGCGTTGTTGCTTGTCTTCTTCAAAACTGTGTAAACTCCTCAGATGAATCTGGTTTCCTATACCTAAGTAAAAGATAAATAAGCCTAAGGTTATCAAATTCAGTTGCAAGAACTAAAAAAACAAAAAAATCACATGCTTATTCGTTGAAAAATTGCACTGTTTTTTTTTTTTTATTAAAATATTATTTTTTCAGTGTTGGACTCTATCAATGATGAAGAGTGTAGAAATCCTTAACCTCAAAAAACATCTTAACTCTGCGTTTTCCACAGATTGAGAAAAACGTAGAATTATACTTAGAGATTATACAGAGCCAGAAAATTAAAGATAAAATAGCCAAACCTAAAATTCTCTGATGAGTAAAGTTTTGTATTTTAACTGGTTTAGTTTCTTCATATCTTCTAGGTACACCATGGAACCTTACATTACATTTACTAATAGAGGCAACAGGGAACTCATAACTGATTAATTCTGTACTCATTCTTAATGAGGTTTACAAATCTCAAACCATTTTAACTGCAATAAAAGATATGTAGAAGTTTATTCTTAACTTTCCATCATCGAAAGTTTTCAACTTCACATAAAAATAAAATTGTTTGAAAATGAATAACAGTACAGATTAATTCTAAGAAGTTATTCAAGTCAAATAAAGATATTGGCATAGATCTATATAATATAGGCTAACTACACACAATTCTTTTAGGCCTTGATGGAAGATGGAATAGAGGAACTAAGAGTATCAATATAATTCAAGTCAAAAAAGTGATTTGTATACAGAAATTTCAGAATGCATAATCAGGCTACAATTATATATTTATTCTAAAGTGATATATATTATAAAACTTGTAGATCTATGTGTTCATGCTTTTACAACAAGCCTAGGCCTAGTACAAAACTAAAAAAGATAGATCTAGTAGGCCTATAACATTTTGTATATCATCCCCTACCCTCCCCTCCTCCTATATGTGACCTACATGGCGTTGTTTCTTTAATAAATTAACACGAAACATCAAGTTAAGAAGATAATAATTAGAGATGTTGTCTTTTTTCACAAACCTTGATTTTTTAAAATAAAACTAGCGTCGTCCGTAGCCATTGGAAATGAATGGTTATTGATAACAATTCGTACTTAAGTGTTGGCAAATTCGTAACCAAGTTATATTTCTGATGTGACAATACCAAAATTAAATTGATTCATTAAAACTAATACAGAAAATAATATTTGGAGCTTTGAAATTTTCAATAATTAATTCTGAATTATTGAATAAATGAATTGTCTTTTAAGTTAGGTCGATTTGTCTTTTTGTTCTAGTCGATTTGACTTCTCACTTTTTATCATTATCTATCGCGAGAAGTTGTGACATCGTGGTGTGGAAATTCTCCACCGACTGACTGTTCCACATCCTTGAATTCTTATCGAAATTGCGACTTGCGAGGTCTTTGACCTCGTGGATATTCCCCAATCATAACCTGATTACAGTTCATAGTCGTACCGTGGTAATTTTCACACTTTTTTTTATTACGTTACAGATGTGAGTTATATTTTATGAGGTTGTCTCGATGATGTTTTTGAGAAAACGTGGTTTGTTTTGATCGGATTTGCCACGTGCTTGCCCGAGGGATAGGTATATTTGCTAAATATGCGGATATGGCATAGCCCATTCCCCGAGTTTTAAGAGTTGTTATTGAATTTAATGTGTAACTTCAAACAATTATACGGATGTTTCACTTTCTGTGTGAAAGAAAAGTTTGTTTCAACTTGTAACTTGGTTGTTGGGTGCCTGTCTGTGGCTGTGTCTTCTACTGCACCAGGATTGCCATACCATTATAACAAGTTATAAAATTAGTCTGTGGCTGTGTCTTCTACTGCACCAGGATTGCCATACCATTATAACAGGCCTATAGTTATAAAATTAGTGCCATTTAACCAGATTAATCATTCATGTGTTTAAAACTAGTGAAGGCACTGGTTTGGGAATTCTTCCTATGAATTAGATTTGTTGAGAGTTTTGGGTTATGTTACATGTTCAGGCACAGCTACTTGCCAACTCTAAATGCTAGCTCTGTTTATTTATTCTTCAAAAATGTTCTGGTTGAAATGCGGAGCCGTGGTAGCTCAGTGGGTTACACGCTTGCCCGCTAACCTGAAGGTCCCGGGTTCAATCTGAAATTAACCTTAGGATTTTTCAGCCCAGTTTCTCCTTGTCGTTGATGCAGATGCTACAGGCTGTGCATGTGAAAAATCCCTCGATGGTTGGAATTTGAAAGATCAGGCTTATGCCCCTGTCCTGGCAGAATTTCCCTCATAACACACCGCATGGCTTTGCCCGTCTTCATTAGCCCATTAGGTGCAGAAAAGTAGGATGTAAAACTCCATTTCATTTTTTTCTGATTTAAATACATATTTGAATGAAATATTGCTTTTAATTAAGTGTGACTGAAATATACAGTCTTCAGTGCCGGTACTTTAATAGTTGGCTAGCTTAGTAGTTGTTTAAAACTAAACTCTAAACCGATACCCACCAACTTTTATTGAAAAGCTCTTTTCATCCTAAGCATACATTTTCAGGCATAATAAAATCGCAAGTTCTACGGTTCCGTAGAATTTGCACCAGAACAGAGGATTTTGATGATGCGTGCCAATTAGTCTTTAAGAAATTGCGAGAGCGGGGATATTCAAAACGATATCTCCGCAGCATTAAAAGCAAAACTCTTTCAGAAATTGAGAACCGGAATACAATCCTCGTTCCGGTAAACTCTAATCAATCTTTCGGATCACGGCCGTGCAGATCTACAAGATGTAGAACCTGCGAGCATATTTTAACAACCAATTCCTTCTCTAATAAACATAACGGTAAACAATTCGCGATTAACGGCTTACTTTCTTGTACCACTACTAATATTATTTACCTAATTTCATGCGACAAATGCCATTTACAGTACGTAGGCGAAACTCAAAACTCTTTGAGAGAAAGAATTAACGGTCATCGGTTCGACATCTCCCATCACCTGGATAAACCTATTGGGAACCATTTCAATTCCGTCAACCATTCCTTAGCAGATATGAAAGTGACACCCATTGAAAAAGTCATCACAGAAGAAGACACCAACCCTAAGAGTACAAGACTATACAGGGAGAGCTTTTGGATGAATCAACTAAAAACCATTTCACCCTCTGGATTAAATATACAGTTTGATTCTCAAATAATCCCATTTGTTGCTCCATTCAATAACATTTCTTGCCAAGCATCCCGAATCATCAAAAGATACTATACCGAATTACAAAATAAATTTCCCACTGTTTTTTACAAAAAATTAGTCATAGCATATTCAAAAAATAAAAATCTACAAGATATACTTGTTCGTGGTAGACTTGACTCTATCGATAATGTAGAATGATCCCACAGAACTTAATGTTCTCATTTTATCAACTATCATTGTACTTTATAATATATAACAGTATGAACGACTTTATTTTCTATAGTTGTAGCCATTAATAAATTTTCTTCGTTATTCCAGAAATTTGAAGCTGTCCTTTTTGATCCTGTACTTTCAATTAAAAATTTTTTAATAATGTTTCAAGTATTTCCCTAATGTAAATTATAGTTTTATGAATTTCTTTATTAGGTCCAAGAAGTTTTATATGATAACGTTATGATTTTGTTTTACTTAATTCATTACACATAACCACACAATTATTGTAAACATAACTTTAACCCTGTGCCAGTGCCTTATATTGAATAGTAACTTGTTACTTTTCAATCACCCTAATCTCTAATGGTTATGTGTACATTTTGTATATTGACTGTATTGATTGTGGTATTGATATGGCCACAACTGTTGCATATAGTTTACTGCTAAATGATACACTTACAATAATAATATTTTCTCTCGGCATATAAATGTATTCTAATGCGAGAAATGTGACTTAGAATAAGACCTGTTTTTGAAAGCAAACTGTTCTCACCCATGGATAGTACAGGCTGTTTATTCATTATATTTGATAAACATAGTCTAATTAAATTAAATCAAACTTTGTTGTTTTATTAGCTTTTTTTAAAAAAAAATGTAGCCACTTTAGTTAGAGTCCATTGCTCACTAAAGTGGCTGAGTAAAAAAATAATAAAAGAAGACTGTAATAAACAAGTCTGTTAATGAAAATAGTTGATTTGCAAAATATATACTTGTATCTCATAACACATTCATAATTTGTGACGTAATCAAACACTTAGTTGTTAGTTGAGTTGCACTTACCGCAGACATATCATATCATGTATATGGACATTTTTAATGGTTCAAATTGTTGCTTGTGTCTTTGACTCTTTGATACACACAGAGACTACCTGAGTGTTTACAATCCCTTTAGAGCTAAAGAAATGGGAAAGTTGTTTCTATGGTGTATTTTATTTTTGCATTATTCATACAGGATGATTTAAATACAACTATTGAATCTGATTTGCTTGAATTCAGAAGGGTTTTTTTATGAGTTTAGATTTATTGCATGATACATGAAATTAAGTTTTTGTTGTTAAAACTTAGTCACTTGCATCATGAATGATTTCACATATAGGCTATATAGGATAAAGAAATAGCACACGTCAATAACAGTCTAACTATCCTTAACAGTTGTGGTATAATATATGTTGTTTTATTTTACAGATGGAAGGCAATATGAATCTTATTGATGATATAACATTGTTTTCACAACAAGAAATCGACAGCATGGATTTTTCTAACATTATGGATGTTGATGATTCAGATGCTAGTTTATTTACAGCTGAAGGTAGGCTTATTATCATATTTTATTGATTATCATTGATTCTATAGTCACTTTTATTGAATTATTTTATACTTTTATATTTTAAGAGAAAATGAGTAAAAATTGTTCACAGCTAAATATAGCATAATAATTGACAATAATACTTAGATACATCAGTAGTACAGTAGTTTTTAACTTAAATATAAAATGTAGATCAGTAAACTAATGACATTGCAATAGTTCAATAGTATAGAACTTAAAATGTGTCTTAAGACCCATGTCAATAAGAAATGTTACTGAAAAAGTGCAAAATGTATAAAAATTTGATTTAAGGTTCATTTGTTGTTGGTTTCTGAATCTACCGTGAACTATTTTGTGCATTATCTAACAATGATGACAATAAGTAACCATTTAATCAGGGTTTCTAGTCAAAAGCTATTATTGCATAACAACTTGAAATTTTCCAGGAATAGAAGCTGAGAATTTGAATAGTTTGTTAGAGCAATTTGAAGGTATTTATTCTTTAATCAACTGATTAGATTTTATATAGACAATTCAGACAACAGACAGAAATCTGTTCCTACTAAGCCAAGATGTTTACAAGTACTTTTTTCTGGCTGTTTTTTACTAGCGGTCAATCCAATCAAATTACTGTGTTCTGTAATACAGGAAAGGTGGTTATTTTAATCAAGGTATGAGACAAAGTTTGAAAAGTGTGATGTAAAGATAATAGTGGATTGAAGAACTAACAGATAACTGAGCCTTCCTTATTGCTATACAATTGGCAGACTAACTGTAAACATTTTTAGCTTTTTCGCCTAAATATTCTCATGTATTTTTATTTCCTTTTCAGCTACTGAATCAACTGATACTGATAGTATGTTGGAGTCTTTGATTGAAACAAGGTAATTTTGCTTTACAAATTATAATGAAATCTCCATGATAAAACTCATTTAAAACATGCTATTTAATTCTAGCATTAGGGTTAGCCCGTTTTGTCTTGTTTTCATGTCCTCATTAGCCCACACAGGTGTTGAATAGTAGACTGTAAAGTTTTCGACACATGTCAAGCAGTCCAACAGTTGGAATCTCACTTCAGCAAAATTTATTTTTTAGGACACAGATAGTCTTGTCATTGAGAAATATTTTATCTCCAAATAACTAAATGAACTATACTATAATCGTGACCTAGTAGATATTGTATTATGTAAGAATGAACACAGTTGTAAGCCAATATTATGCACTAGATCAATGTGGTCCCACCTCTCTTATCTAACTAATGATAACTTGATAGAAAGTCAAGGAAATTAACTTTTGTTTGGGAAATTTCCATCAATACTAAGTATGTTTTTATATGCCCACATTATAATGTGGTTGTATATTGTCGTCACCCCCCTCTGTCCTTCCACACTTGCTTGTGAACGCTGATAGAGACTACAGTATTTGTCGGATTAGAATGAAACTTGCTGTGATCATTTATATTGATGAGATCTCGGACAAGTTCGAATTTGGCGATTTTTCGATGAACGGTTTTTGAGTTATTGCACTTGACTTAGTCTAAAAGTGTCAAGATTGGCTTGTGAACGCGATAGATACTACAGTATTTGACGGATTTGAATGAAACTTGCTGTGATTATTTATATTGAAGAGATCTCTGTCAAGTTTGAAATTAGCAATTTTTCGATATACGGTTTTTGAGTTATTGCCCTTGACTTAGTCAAAAGGCGTCAAAATTGGCTAGTGAACGGGATAGGATCACAATTTCCATTGGATTTGAATGAATCTTGGACAAGTTTGATAGTGACAATTTTTTGTTGAATGTTTTTTGAGTTATTGCCCTTGACTTAGTCAAAACGCGTCGAATCAGACTTGAGAACACCACAGAGACAACAGTTTTCATCTGATTTGAATCTAATTTGGTGTGATCATTGAAGTTGATGAGATCTTGGTCAAGTTCGAAATTGAAGATTATTTGATAAACTGTTTTTGATTTATTGCACTTGCTGAGTCAAAACACTGCGAAATTGGCTTGTGATTGCGATAGACAATACAGTTTTGAATGAAATTTAATGTGATCATTTTTATTGGTGAGATCTTGAACAAGCTCAATATTTACTATTTTTTGATGAACTATATTTGAGTTATTGCCCTTGACTTAGTCCAAACACATGAAAATGTAAATAAATAGAGACTAGGTTTCATCTGGTTTGAATCAAATTTGGTGTGAACATTTATATTGATGAGAACTTGAATTAGACCTAAATAATGTTTCTGCCTGCGTTAAAACAGAAAATATATTTTACAGTGGGCGTATCTTGCTAGTCATTTATTGAAGTGACAAATGCATACATCACATGTTCATAACTAAGAGCATTTTGTTTTTTATTTACATTACATGGTAACTTCAGATATCTAGACTACCTGACTAATCTTAGTTTAAGTTATGAGAATAATCCCCCAGTCCTTAACAATTCTTAGAATGAAAAACCGATCCAAAATTCACTTATACCATGTATAAATTTCTTTGTTTATATGTTAATGATTTTGTAGTCATTATTAATCGAGTTATGAAATACACTAATAGTGGACTACTATAATTTATTGTTGATCTCAAGATTATCAATTGATTATCAGAGACCGATGCAGTACTATAAATCAAAACATATAAAACTAGTGGAAAGGCCAACAAAAAGTTTGATCTTTTATGATTTGCCTCTCCAAAAATATTATACCGGTAACAGTACTTTAACCCGACTTATTAAGTACTGGTAATATGAGTTTCACTATTGCTGGTGTCGCTAATGAGAACTCAGAACACATTCCACCAAATGGAACGTGGCTAACTAGGCATTCTTTTAAGAAGTCCACAAAACCAATAATATTTAGCTTAGTATATCATGTACTGGTATATCCAAAAGTTATCTTGTTCTTTATGACCTGACCTACATTATACATATCTATCAACTATGGCAATGACCTGCTTTATTATTCTGTTAAATTCCATCAAGTTGAAGTATCTATAAACTATTTTTATCCATCTTTTAAAGGTATGTTACCTCTTAGGATAACCAATTTAATTGAAATTTTTAAACTTGACCAAAATAAGTCTTCATTGTTCATCAGTGGAATCCATCCATTATCAAATTTATAACACTAAGTAATAATCTATTAAACTAAGTAATTTTTAACACTCGTAAACACTCTACAATGTGCAATTCTTGACAGATTTTGATGAAACTGGGTGTGAGATTGTGTTATAACTCAAGGATGAACCCTATTGAAAATCAGTAAAAATGAAAAATATTTAGTATGAGTGATTGTCCTTGTTCTTGAAAATGCTTAATGGATTTTCATGAAACTTGGCATGAGTATTTGTAATCAACCAAGGAGGTTGAACCCTATTGACAATCAGAAAAGTATTTAGTATTCATTTATTTTGTCCTTTTTAAGAGGTAGTATTCCTTTAAGTTGGACTATCAACAATATCTTGTTTGTAGTCAGATATCATGCACAATGTGATATATATATATATATATATATCACCATTCATTACATTATAAAGAACCTGACTATTATTTCAGAATTGATCTAGATATGAAGGTATATAATTATGATGTTGATAGTATACAGAATAACTCAGGTGAGGAAAATTATGTACTCAATATAATATTGTCATTCAAACTATTGTACCTGCCAAACTATTGTACCAACATTAAAACTTTATTATTATGATCAAATAAGACTAAATGTATTGGGAATTTGAGCGAAGTTGAATTCCAAAACTTAAACATATTTTGGAATGACTGTCGGTCACTGGCCTATCATGTATCTAAAGCTTTTGAAAGTCAAATACATTTATAGACCTGATGAAAGTGTTAATTAAACTACAGTTGTTAGTCACGCCTCATGAGATAAACATATTGGTTGATAATGTGTCTGTCTAATTTTGGCACTCCCTTGCTCCCTATTTAATTGCCTGATTATTCTGTATTGAAATTATATGAAAGATAGACATGTAGCTAAAATATGTGCTCTTGCAGTAAAACAAAAGTACTGATGACTGTATCCATTAAGCACCTGTTCAAATGCTGGCTCCTAGCATCTGTTTTATGTGCAGTGCTTGGATTAGGCCTTCTTTTATTTTAAACTGAAGATCACACTTCATATTGCTAGAATATCAAATTATTCTGTTTTATTTTTTTAGGTACCTCATCTCCTGTTTTAACTACAGAAGTGTTGGACAAGATTCGATCAAAAAACACAAATAAAAGAGCAGCCATAATGTTACCAATAGGTACACCTACAACAAAAAAGGACAAAGCGCTAAGCAATGGTTCAAGAAAAATTGAACGATTACTTAAAAAGAAGAGTTTTGAAAAAGATGATGAGAAATCTGACAAAGTTGACGCTTTTAGTGGAACAAATATTCAGGATATCCAATCAGATCATGACTATTGTTATAATTCTAGTACTGATAATCCTATAACACCTAAAAAACAAGATAAACCTACTGAAGTTTCTAGTCCAGTTATCCCTGCCAAAAATTTCCAAATCTCTGACTCAGAAATCAGAAACTCAAATATAACCCAAACTACCAAAAATTCTGAAATTTTGTCTAAAATGACAGAAAATTCTAAATTAAAGGTAAATGATTTGAACTTATCTGAGACTGACTTGAATAAATCGTTCGGTGAAATTTCGACAAACTCTGACTCTGTAGAAATGAGTGCGAGTCAGGGAAGTCGTGATAGTGGTATGGAGGAGGGAGAAATATTGGATAGTGACACCCTGGCGCCACCTAAGGAATCAGTCTTCTTCCCTTGTCCTAGAAATTTAAAATCTAAACGAAGTTACCGAAATCATGAGGAACCTATTATTTCCGATGAAAGTAAATATTATGATAAAATCCCTGCCTATTTTACAACTTTGTCACTACCTCAGAAGCCCCCTAAACGTGTAGTAACAACAAGTGGTATAAGTGTAGCAGATTATATACCTCGTGATCGCTCCCCAACACGAGACTCTGACAGTATGTATAGTAAATTACCAGATTATTATAGTTGTTTTACAAACAGTACAAAATATGATGAACAAGAGGAAAATGAGATTGAAATCAAAATCGAACCTGTGAAGGAAAATGACAATAATGGAAGGACCTCTCGTAAAACGTCCAGATCACGAAGTTCTTCCTCGTCTTCTTCCTCCTCTTGTGGTAGTTCTTGTAGTTCCTGTTCTAGATCTTCATCAAGAGGACGTTCCTTTGATAGGTTTAAAAGATCAGAAAGAAGAAAGAGAAGGAATTCTTACTCTTCAACTTCATTATCATCCAGTAGATCAAGGTAACTTAATAATGTTTGTTCTCCCACGTGTAGGATCTGCTTACACTGAAGTCATGTCCCTGTTTGCTACAGACTGTGCTTGTAATAGATACCTTGTTAGTTGGCCTTGGTTATTTTTTACCAGTACGATGGTGATAATTTTTAGTACCATTACATCTGTCATGTGTTACAAGAACATAACATCTTGTTTTGTTTTATCCAATAGATAAACCAAATTGTTGTTCAATTTAAGATGTGATATTCTATTACATGACGAGGGAGAGTAAATACTGTTGACCGATTGTATTCAATAAAATAATTTTTCTCTTCAGGTCCAGATCTAGTTCCAGTCTCTCTAGTTCCTATTCTCACCATAGATCTCGATCACGTTCTAGATCTAAACGTACCATACCTAGACGATATAGATCTAGGCAAAGGTCAAGGTCAATATCTAGAAGTAGGCCGGCTTATAGATCTCGTTCTAGACGCAGGTCTAGTCATCGTAGTCAAAGGTAATTATTTTTTTGTATTTCTAGTGGCTACTTGTTTACAAAGATTATTTATCCTCAGTGTTGAATATCAGATTCTTTTATATTAATACCAAGCTTTGCCAATTGATTTGCACAATGTTCAGTATTTTTTGAACATGTGTTCAGAAATATTTTAAAGCTCACATCTGTACCTTTAGGATTCTGAAAAGATATAGGTTTGAATGCAATTGGATTTTGATAATGTAAGTATTCAGAAAATTGAAATTCAATGTGTCTGACAATGACTTGGTTTTTTTTTTTCAGATCTTACTCAAGATCACCATCAAGAAGTAGAAGTCTTGAACGTAGAAGAGCCGAAAAAAAGAAATTGAAAGAAGAGGAAAAACAAAGACAAATTGTAAGTTTTCATTAAAGTGGATTTTCTGTAAATTAATGTATCATTCTAACCGTTGAGTGCAGAAAACTGTTTAGTCGTTACCTCCCTTGCTTTAGTTTCTATAGGGAAATCATAAATGAACATTTTACCTTTACTCCCATGATTTATAAGGTTTATTCCATTGTCCTAGTACCTTTTTTTGCATATGATTACATGTCATATTTAAGCTCATGTATTATGCTTAAGTACCGAATGGCACTTTATTTCTTGAAAGGGAAAATCTTTTCATAGAAAAGTACTTTCATTCATTTAAACCAAATTTGAACATTACAGAAAGAAAGAAGGATAGTATATGTTGGTAGAATACCAAATGATTTTACCAAGAATGATCTACGCAAAAGATTTGATAGGTTTGGTGAAATTACCAATGTTAGTACTCACTTTAGAGAATATGGGTAAGCTTTCAGATATTTCACTTTGCTTAAAAAATTTAAAACTGATTTATATTTTATCCTATCATCAAAAAGTTTTCAACCATCTTCAAAAGGCCTGATTATTTGATGTTGTAGCCAAAATGAGTTTTGTCAAGCATGTTCAAGTGCTTTTGGCTTTTTGATCTGTTGGCAATGTCAATATTATGAATGGTATATTTTTGTAGGGATAATTATGGTTTTGTTACATTTGCTTATACTTGTGATGCCTTTGCTGCAATTGAAAGTAAGTAAAACAGTTGTTGGCCTTTCTGAGAATTGATCTGATTGTATTCAACAAAAAAACAAAGGATTATGTGCTTATTATATTTAACATGCATGGTTTTGCCAGTCTTAAGAGTTAAATTGCTACATGTGGATCCTCAATTGCACACAAATTATTATCATCCATCTTTATTATAAAAATTGGCTTATTTAATTATAGAGGGCAATGCTGTACCCGGTGAAAGGAAGTTTGATTTGTGTTTTGGTGGCAGAAGACAGTTCTGTGATACAGAATACGCTGATCTTGGTAAGAATATTGTTAAAACCTATCCTCTTTTGGCAGATGTAAATCCAACATGTATCGCTTGAAATTTCAGGCAAATTCTGTCTTTGCACACTGCTTGGTGTGATGGCTAAATAAACCGAGGCCTCATATGCTATAGGCTGTGTGCTTTAAAAATAGTGGAAGTCAAAATATGTAAGCTTTTGCTGCTGTCCTTGCAGAAGAGTATGATGTAAAACTCCTTTTGTTGTTTTTTTTTTCATTTTGTCCATTGAAGTTGAAGATTAAAAAAGTCACAGATTGGTTATGTATTTATAATCTTAAAAAGATCTAATCCTAAACACAATCAAAACCCCCCCGAAAATGCATCTTACAGACTTTATTGAATGCTCTATCTCTTATTGGTAGTTATTATATGTTGTTGTATTTCCAGATGGTAATAATGACGAAGAAGATATGTTTCAACCAATTGCAAAGCCTAAAGCACCTGTTTCAGATTTTGATGAACTGTTGCGTCAAGCTCAACAGAAAATTAAAAGATAACCCTTGGCTGATTTGTTAAACAACTACGTAATTTCCAGATGTAACTTGGTCTATGTCCAACATGTGTCTTAATTTATCAGTTCTACTTTTAGGTTTATAAATAGATCCTAGGTTTAACGGTTGTCTTTATTTTCAGGCATAATTTAGAAAAATACTGCCAGAAATGGACTTGTTCTTATGTTTTTGCCAAAACTTGAAACAATAAAACAGTACCTTAATATAACTCAATAATGATCCACCCTCTAAATGATAACTTGAATTTGCTGACTGTAATTTTAAAACTTGACCATGCTTACAGCTGTATTTATATATATTGGGTTAAACACAGATAATATAATGGTCAATTTGCTGTAGTCATTTGTTTACTCAATCCTTCTGTAAGATGTTAATAGAAACACCTATTAAGTTTGACTTTTCGGGTTCTATTAAATCTTGAGGGCAAGAAACACAAAAATCTTTGTTTAGTAAGGATATAAGTAATGTGTTTTAGTCTGGTTGATTTATTGAATTGGGGACTGTTGAAATTCTTAGAATATTTTGTATTCGTCTATTCTGATAATAAAGGTATGAAATTGGTTAGAGAAATTATATTAGAAAGTGTACTGGTTCAGATAATTGTACTTTAAGTGTATACTTTAACAAGATAATTGTTGTGGAAAATATTGTAAAGGCAGCTTGACCACTGACTTTGATAATATACAATTTATGTATATACAATATTATATACAATTTATGTATATATACAATATTATTTACATTAATATACAATTTATTTTCATATTTGGTGATAAATATCACTGCCTAACTTCCTTCAAGTATATTTGTAGACAGTAATATTTTCCACAATATCTTTGCCTTCTTCTTGGAGTATATTTGTTGCGACTTTATGAAGTTGACTTACATTATTCTAACCTTTATTCAAACGTATTAAATACACATATTAAACCTGTATATTTTGTTATATTGAGGTAGAGTGAAACTGGTTTGTTCGAGATTTGTTATTTTACAGATTATTATTAAATAATGTCTATTTTTGTTTGTGTGTTTAAGATTTGCGTTTGATATATAATGAACATTAATGTGCCTATATTAGTGTAAAGAATGTCATGAATGATAAGAGAAATGTCCAGTATGTGAGTACTATTATCAACAGTACTATTATACATTTGATAGGGTGATCTTATCAAGTCACTATCAACAGTACCATCTTGAACCCTGGACCCTCAGGTTAGCTAGCTAGTGGCTTAACTTGCTGAGCCACCACCAGGTCTCCCTTAAGAAATTAAGGAAGGAATTCTGAACCTATGATACAATTCAACCACTACTGTCAACATTTTGATAGGCTGATCTTATTAAGTCACTATTTTAACCAATCAATTTTAATCAAGCATTTATCGTTTATTTATCATTGCATTTTGAGGGCCCAAAAGTAGTTACTTGGTTTGAACAAATCTTAAAAAAATATTCTTTATATAAATAAATCCTCTCAAAATTTGAATCAAAGAAAATGGTGATGCTGTCCCTTTTAAGAAAGAATTAAGACAAGTTTGTACTTTTATAGATCAGCCTGTTAAAAAACATTGTTTTAAATGAATAATTGTTTTATGCTACTTTTCCCTGCAATATTATTTTTGCTTGCGATTATTTGACACATATGATTTATTTAACATTGTAAAAGCCTAGATTGAACTTTTTGTATGTGATTAGAATTGATTGATAGATCTTATATTTTTTCTTGTGTGCTTTTTACTCAGTGCTTTCTTTTAGTATTTTTTTGTTTGTTTCAAATTGAAATCCATAATTAGTGCTGTCACAAGAATTAGATTGAATTTACTTTTTACTTGAACTTTCAATTTTTTCTTTAATTTGTCTCACATTTGCTAAAATCACAATTTCTAATGTAAGAGACAATTATGAAGATGTTATGGACTTTTGACTCTCTAAATTTCTGCTGTGTTAGAACTACAAATTGAGGTAATAGTTCTTGTAACACTTGAAACAGTCAATAATTCCTTAAAATCATAGCTGAACAGATTTCAGAACTAAAATGGATTCTGTAAGCTTTTCATCCAGGTAAAATGTCTCATTGAGAATTTTTTGATTTAAAAACAAATATTTAATTTAAAGTGTAAAAGTAACTGTTTCGATAACCTTACTTTACTTTTTCAAGACATTAACTGATTTAAAATAATCATGTGTCAAGTCATCAATTTCTATTGTTTGCTATTATCTATATTTCTATTTCTGAATGGGTTATTTTGAATGTTTGTGGCAAATAGCCATTTTGAATGATACTGGTTTAATCTAACCTTTTGTTATTAAATTTGTTATAAAAATAGTTGTTAACTGTTTGTGAGAAGATTGTCCCCAAGGTTATTCTGCTATAATGGCTTTAGGAATCTTTGAGTTATTGAAATTATGTTCCACTATGAGTTGTGTACTGTGGCAGGGCAGGGCATGCAAGCTTCTGCGGAAGGGGGAACCTGAAACATTTGTTAAACTCTTTTCTTTTCCTAGAGTCCAAATAGTATCTGTAAGTTGACATTGCTGTCCTTGGGTCATCAAATTATAAGCTCTTGTTGACTTCTTTTGAAAACAATAACATAGGAACCAATCGCTTTGAAATTTTTGGTAGGTACAAAAAATACTTTTCCAGACACTTGATGCCATTGTACAAGTGGATTTCTTGAAGTGCTTATTTCCCAAACTAATTTTATGAATTTGCAAGATACTAAACAATTATTGCTTAAAGCAAGATTATCCTAGAAGAATCTTGTAAAACATCATTTGGGAAGTTGACCTATCTAAATACACAAAATTCCATAAACTACATTGGGTGAGGTCAAATCTCATGTGTTTCATTTTAACACTGGTTTATTTGATGTTAACACCAGATACCAGTATAAACTAGTATATTAACATGAGTTTAAATTTCTGTTATGTGATGGTGTTTACACAAACACAAGATTTGACCTTACCCAATGTATGTTCTAAGCAAGAAGTCAGTTACATACAATAACCAATTGGTGCATAGCTTAAATATCATTATCCTAGTGAGTATATAAGCGCTGTTGATTTGGCACTATGCGCCAGTCATGCCAATATGACCGGTTGCAAATAGGCTCTGCCATCATGTATAGGTCAGTGAAAAAAAAAAAATTAAATTACCGTACCTAACAATCAAGTATTAGAGCTTAGAGTTTCGCTAAAAAGAAATAAAGCAGTCTTTATCAAGCACATGGCACTAAACATATTTCACTATTCACTTTGTGCAAAGAAAATCAACAATCAATTTTAAAATCTTTTTATTATTTTTTTGCTTTTTCAGGCTCCCATTACATAACAGGTTGTTTAATACATAAAATACAATTCATGTACATAGTTTACTATCAAATAGAAATATAACAGATTTTCTTCACAAAAACACAAATTAATTTTATAAATACACTGATTTTCTCCATTATAATAGTTATATTTGTACAGTATGAGCAGGATGAAAGCAACCAAATATTTTTAGGTTTCGAATTGTTGGACTCTAGTCTCCTACTGTTTTCAACTCTATGAATTCTCTTTGGAAAACTCCATGAATTCTCTTTAGAAACATTAAACTGCAGGTCTTTAAAGCATTTTCAAACATTCAATCTAAATTAAAAAGTACAACTTGTAAAATTCCCCATTAAAGTCTCCATTTGTCTTCTAGAATTCTTGAAACATAAAAAATATTTGGTTGACTTCAAACTGGACCTTTAAGTTTTGGTATCATTGGAATATCAATTATAAACATGCGAACAGATTTCAATGCATTCCTTGTGAAAGTTAAAATGAGTTATTATTCCACTAAAAATACCTGATACTTTGATTCTAATATCATTAAGTGATTTGAAGTTGGTATGAATCTAAAGCATAAAAAAGGATGGGGCATTTTAAGTTAAAAAAGATGAAAACATATGAAAATGTACAAACAAATTTCAAATTCAACAATTATTTGCATAATTAAAAGACATGAAAATTAATATGTTTAAAAAGGAATTTGGTAACAAAAATAACATTGGACAAGAGCAATAGAAAACAGGCATAGAAAATGAACAGTAAATTACATAAGTTTAGCAATTTAGTATTACAGTAGTATACAGGTATCACCCCTCATTTAATCAAGAGTATTCAACCTTATTACAGATTTAACCCTTTATCAGAAAGACCTGAACACTGTTAAATCAACACCACTATCAGCTGATCCTTTCAACTTTTGTTTAATTATATAGAATAATTATTTGGTTATTAATCTTGAAAACAAAAAAATCACAATGTCTAAAAGATATTTTGGAAATCAAGAAAATCTCAACTAAATCTTAGTTTTCTAAAGTAACTCTATTGAATCATATTCTAAAATGGAATTCAGTGATCATTTTTTATGCCTAATTATGACTGTTTGTGACCTAACAATTTGTCAATATCACATCATTAATACATATAAATACATCACACTTGTTATAATATACAGTATAAATAACAATCTCATATACAGACATACTAGATCATAGAATATCAACAAGGGGACTGCTGTTATCTGCTTACCATTTTATTACAGGGAAATGAGAATATAACTTATAAAAGCACTGGGTTATATCATCAATGTGATAAAATCATACTATCAGAGTTCATTCTATTGTACATGTTGTAGTGTGACTAACAACAAGCTTTATATTTGAATTTCACTCTCGTTTTCAAGGCAATACAAAATGAAATTAATACTTATAAAAGAAATAACCCTGGACAGGCACTTATACACTTTCCAAAAGGTTTTACTCCTAAAGACTAAAAGAAAATGTGAATTTTTTCCTATTAATACAATGCAGTGATAGTAAAGCTATTTTTAACCCAGTGACATCTCAATTTAAATGTCCATTGTGGAATAGAAGACATTTGACAGACTTTTTGCACTTTGTTTCACATAGATACCCACGGCTGTTCATTTTACTGTATTTGATGGACAAGAAAACAGCATCAAACAATTGTGGAAATACTTGTTAGGCATTAATAGCTATAGTTTGTTTCTTAGACTCTGGATATAAACATCTTTATATTATACTGTCTATGTATATCTCCTCATTAATGATTTATCTCTTAGAACACAGTATCTGTAGTTATCTTGAATTCATTCAGGTCAAGTTCATTCATGTCTATAGCACAGTTTCAACTGATCCATTTCATAGATATATTAAGTAAACTTATAGCACAGTTAAGTTGTCAATCACAAGGCTTATATCTGCCTTGTTATTATCATCATATTATCCATATTCCCTCATTTCATTATAAACATTATAAATACAGCACTTCTCTTTTAATATTTGGCCTTAGGATATTAACAAAATATACACACATTATCACAAAAATGCTGAGCAACACTCCTTATTTCTTGCCAGCTTTATAATTGAAGGAATACATACATGTAATGATACAAATTTAACTGTTGTCTTATCTGTAAGGGACTTGGTACATCATGAGTGGCACAGCAGATGAAATAAAATACATTGTCAACATATTAAGGAAGTGAACTATCTTTGTAAGAAATATTTTAGATAATCCTATTTCCAATAATATTCTGCCAATGAGAGAGTTCTATTGTCACAGGGTGGCTTGTAAGTTTATTTGAAATTAAAAATCTTTAAATAAATATGTATTTTGTTACTTCGTGTTTACTGACAGTGTTAACAGTTAAGTATATTGGTAGATACAATGTGTCACTAAAGCAAGATAAATTTGGAAAGTTACATGGATGTATTCCTTAGAAAGGCAAGTATTTCTTTGAGATGTAAAGCTCTATTGCTGCATACAAAAATAATAACAAGTCATTATGATACATGATACAGATTTGTCATCAGCATAACTTAAAAAATAAATTGTCAATTAAAAAAATAGCCCTATATACATATTATATCATCAGAATGAGATCACATTTACGGTCACTCATTAGTCCATATCTTCTTGGCATATTTCCTTGTTACTCTTGTCACAAAACACTGTTTTATTTATTACTTCTCCATACACTAATAACGTCGGGGAATAACATGATGTCAGATGATTTGATTCAATGACATATCTTGGGAAGGAAATTTGAAATATATAGTTGTATAATTCTGTACTATTTCCTCTTCAAATCAGGCTAGTAATACAAATTATTTTAAAAATATCTCTACTTTTTCATATCCAGTTAAAATCGCTAAAATTTGGTGTTTATATTTGAGATTAAGAACAATAGAGTGAAACAGAGTTTTAAGTATAAATCACCCAGTTTGAACTATTTTAATATTGTTGTTTATCACATCTTAACACCTCCTATAAATATCTCAACATAATAATAATAGTTAATATATACATGATAATCACCAGCTGGTGTGTGGTTTGTAAGTTGATATGACTATATTTTGATTTGATATTTTGACTATGTATTGTGATATTGGGTATTGTCTGGTTACCTAGGATACAATAGATATCCCAGGATTATCGGTGTCAATCGGAATCTGATTTCTTGTAATTCAAATGATAATTTCCTGAAAATAAAAAAATATTGAATTTCTTTGACTGATCTAAGACATTTCTTTTTGTTGTAAGATCCATCAATAAGACAGTAAATTAATGAACAAGGCAAAGTCAGTTATCTAAATGCAAAATATTTTTATTTTAGTGATTTCATGTGCCCGAGAAATTCTTCACAAGTTACTACTCCTCTATTACTCTAGTAATTGGCCAGTCATAAAACTATTAACTCATAACTCTTTATGGGTTTTTCTAGATTTATTTTTGAAAATCATCAGTGCAAATTTCACAAAAAATGCCATTTAATATCTGGTTTGAATCTTGCCATAGTCTATGTATCATGGTTGGTAGATTCTATTGATACTAATCTCTTGGAAAGATCAACTTACCTGCAGTACTTTCCATGGTAGCTTCCTTGCATTCAGAGGCTTTATGCTGACTTGAACCACAATTATAACAATTTGTCTTTTTGTTGGTTTGTGAATTATTGACACCTCCATACGTGTAATTTGGGTAATTAAAAAATTGCTGAACAGGATAATTATGGATCATAGTTGGTGGCATGGTGTTCAACATGTCTGGCGTCAACATTGGATAGTGGGGATGCATATGTTGGTAGGGGTGAGGCATGGAAGGAATTGAATGGATGAAACCATTGGAGGTGGGAAAATATCCAGCAGTAAATGGAAAGGGTTGTGGTCTAGAACCACATGTGCTGCAGGGTTGATGATTATGTATGACAGGTCCACCTGATGAACAAGGCACTGTTGGTATTGCAGCAGGGGTGTTATTTATTGGTAATGGAGAGGGTGAATTTGACTGTTCTGGATTTTGTAAGTTAGATTCGGAAGAACTATTTACTATTGTAGGCACGTTATTTGGCGATTTTGTACCAGTGTTAACAGTCATTGGTGGTGTGGGAGTTAAGGATGTGTGTGGACCTACAGCATTCGTCATGGTTGCTGTATTAGCTGGTCTAACAGGGGGTTGACCTAATATACCTGGTTGATTCATATATTGTCGATTCTGACTCTCCCCTGGCATCATGGTTGTTGGTATGGTGTACTCGTTACGTACTGTAGGAAAATGTTGAATGAAATATGGAAAGCCAACTTTTTCATGCATAACTACGTGTTTAGGTTGGTGGTACTGAAGTGGTTTACCATGAGGAAATGGCCGCCCATGTTGCATGTTATTCAACATATCTGGTCTTAATGCAGATGTCATGTGGTGAGGATTGTCAGGGAAGCCATTTTGTATCACTGTAGGATCTAGACTAGGATCAGGATAACCGCCTGGTGGCGGAGGTAAATTATCACGATATTGAGGAATAAATTTACCACCGTGACCCTTTCCAGGTCGTGGTAAACTTCCTGTTGGGGTGCTTTCTTTTTCGTCTCTTTGGTTTTTATCTGTAAAAAAAATCATAACATTATAATAATATTCTGGTTTCTGGAGTCGTTACATTCACACCTTGAGGATTATCATCATATACTTCAACACTTAGACAAGTAGTTCTGTACAATTCTGTAAAATCACTTATTGCTATAACGGACAGAAGTAAATAACATTTGGGCAAAATATAAATATCGTCTGAATGATGTTTATTACATTGGATTACAATTACAACTTTTCAACCAACGCTCTCCGGTCTTTATCTCTCAAATAGAAATAGTAATTGTAATCTATAAGAATTAATTTATTTCATGTGACAACTTTACTAAATGCCATTTAAAGATTATGATGTTTCTTGTAGAATCACTCACTACAATATTCTTATTGAATTTGATTTCTCGAAACAAACTGATTAGAATTATATAAATTGATAAAGACCAAACTGTTGACACAATCCACTCTTTTACATTATCTCAACTAAATTATCATAAAAAACATGGCTAACCTTCGGAGCCTGAACTGTTGGATGATTTGATATTATTAGATGATGGTAGATGTGGACTTGCTGGTGGACTAGAAGGTTCAGAGTTACTTGGTGAACTGTCACGCGTTGATAGTAAGGGTTGGTTCATAGGATAGCAGTAATTTGGAGGTGGTACCCAAGGACCAGTTGGAACCATTGGTGAGACATTAGGTATTGGTACCATGCTATGAGGTTCGATTATTCCATTAGGTTTCACACTGTCAAATAAAATATTTACATTCTGATTTAAACAGCTGAATTAAATGTTTTTATACTTGCTAGCCATCATATTTACATTACATTCAAATAAATTCAAATTTATTCTATAATAATATAATACTTACAAATAATCAATGAGTTTTTGACGAAGTTTGATTTGAGCTTGTTTTGGTAAATCTTTAAGGACTAGATCTTCATCTATCAATGAACGTCGTAACTACAAAATACAGGGTGAAAATAAGAATTATGCTACATGATATAACAATATATATATATTAACAGGAACCTAAGTCAGTGTCAACTTCACTTCCACATTTTCAAATTTTCATAATGTTTACCAAATATAAGACTTACAGCATTTCAAAGTGAAGGGTACAAATCACTAACATATGACTATAACATTAAGCACAGTCCTATAATAAGGTAACATGTGTCATCATATGATGTATTTATTAATTATGATGACACCATAAGTAAACTGTGTTGAAATGTTGGTAAGCAAGAGGGTATATTGACTTTTTACTGGTAATACCTATTAATTATTTGGAAACTCATATTAACCACTTGAAACTTGGTAACAAATTCAGTATTAAGTATAATAATTTCACTATACTTACTTCCTGAACTGTATATTTACTAAGTTGATCTGAGTATTCTTCCATCTTTAATAATTTTAATAACTGAGTAACAGATGTCATATCGGGTGTTTTAGGGGAGGAGGAAGGACTATTCTGAGTTGAGTTGGTACATGATGAAGACAGGGACTGAGAAGGAGAATCATTTTGAGCACTTAATACACTTGATCCATTTAATCTGAAATACAATTCAACTTATTATTATAGAAATACAGAGTATTACGTTAACAAAGGTGCCAAAAAATATTACCCTAGAGCATTGGAGTTCTTTATAAAGCAATGTATTCATAAATTAACATCCTCACGAATATATAGCAAAGTCGACAAATAAATGAACTCAGAAAGATTGTCAAAAATCAAAAGAAGTACCTGTTTGGTATGATAGGAGGGGGAGGTAACTCAATATTTTGACATACAGGATATGCAACATTTGGAAATGTCAGACTTTTAATTGGAAATGGTGGTATTTGTATGCCAATCTGTTCTTCATCTGAATTAAATAATAACAAAATTTTAAAGTCAAATAGTTTAAGCTTTCATCTACAGGCTCAATATTGATATCTGTATTATTCCATCCAATAACTTGACAGCTTCTGCCACTGTTTTTGTATTGTGGCAGTTTGTAAATGCAATGATTTGATTGGTTTGTATGCGTACCAAAATATAGCCAGTCATAGCATTCAATTAAATATGCTCTTTGATTGTTTGCGTTCTTTTTTGTCAAGAACTCTGGTAGTGTACAATTGAATAAAATTGCTGCATTAACAAACATGATATAAGGTGTTTATTGGAGTCAATGTTTTAGACAAACTTGTAGATGTATAAACACTCAATAGGCATTGTTGATAAAGAGGCAACATTATTAAGATGACTTATTCATATATTTCTAGACTTATACCTATTTCTATCTGTATTATCAAGGTTAGAAGATATACATATATACTGTTATATACCAACCTGCTGATAGATTAGAAGGTGAAGAAGAATGACAATATGTTGATTTTGGTGATAAATTGACTTGAGATAATGTTTTATGGCATCCAAAAAACTCACACACATATTCATTGTCTAAAATATCTTTTGGTAACTGACTGATTTTTCTGAAATAACAGAAATATAGATTTTATAATTTAAAAAGGTAAACTTATCAAAAAAAGTTGATCACAGCAAAAATTTCATTTATGATGGTCCAATATTTATATATTCAACAAATGTGTTCAATAAACTTTAGTTGGGGTGGGTATTTCGAATATTATTGGAGAATAAACTGTGACCTTTGTTTGAGTAAAACAGATAGATGAAGAGAAAGTGATATTCTGCTTTGACACATTGTGTTACATAAAGGACATAAAATATGGAGATAACATACAGAAATAACCTTACCTGATATAAGTTGAAAATAAAACTCTTTCATCTTTCACAACATTAGTTGCTGAAAATATAACACAGTTATAATGGAAAATAAACAAAATTTAAATAAACAGTTGAAACAGTAACAGAAATCAGAGGATTAGGGTAAATTTTCATTTTTAAAGTATCCTGCAGAAACTAATAAACAACTTAATAAGATAATAGTTTAAACAGTGTGTATGTACTAGCTTCACAAATACAAGAAATGCTCAAAAAATATCTGTTGGGTGATTCTTGGGTCAGAATTAGGTTCAATACACAAGGACATGTTCCTGTCTAACATTCAGCACATTAGGCAATACAATGAATGATATGAAAAAAAAACATAGATATATATATAAATATGTAAAGAGAAAGAGGCAGTATATGATAAAATCTGATCAATACTCACATTGTAGAAGAGGGATTGTATTATGATTATGAAACATACTGCTCAGCTGAAATAGAAAATAACATAAACATAATCGTCTGGCAATTTTTATTTTCTTAAAATATATTCTACAAACAACTGACTTCAAGCAGAAATGTTGGAGGGAAATTGCATTTCATTTAATGACTTTCTGGGTTATGTCTGAACAAATTCTTAGTGTTCATTATTGTTTGTCACCAGATTTACACATTTCATTATTCTAAATCTGAACCTACCCTGTTGTTAAAATCATAAAGTTCTTGACTGGTTTTCCAAATATCTAACATAACTCCATTGGACAATTTCACCTTAAAACAAATACAAATATGTATGAGTTCCATTAAGAAAAAAAAAAAAACTACATCTCTACTCAATATCTGGACACCAAAAGATAGGAAGCTGTAAATTTTAATGGTTAACTTATTAGCTGGGTTAAGACATATGACCACAATCGCCCTTTCACAAGGGGACAAAGATTATTTATATTAAATATGTCTCATATTCGATGATCACTCACAATAATGTCATCGTCCAGTCAAATATTGTAATCATTGCATATGTCATTTTCCAGTGTAATAAAGAAAAAAAAGAAAAAAAAAAGAACTACGGTATATTTGACAAGGATAACAACTTAGGTTCATAAGTCCACCGTGACAGGGATCCTTTCTACCAGCTGGTCCCTCGCCGAACCTCTTGGCATTGATCTTTCCCGGATTATCCGTACCCATTTACAGCTGGGTGGACTAGAATTATGAGTGAAGATGACATATGCAAAGTCAACGAACTTTCACACACCGATCAGGATAAGAACTCACGCCCCGACAGTTTTCATGTATCCAAGCAAATGACGTCATGATGTTAAGAACCAACGCTCTAACCGCTGTGCTATAGAACCCCACTTTTAGGATTAACTCTGAAATGTATTAAATCAAATCTTTTTTTTTTTTAAATAGTTCTTACCTGGATGTTCAAGTCAAAATTATCAGAATTTCTCTTGACATCTTTAAGCTCTACACCTACTATACACACTGAAATAATACAATATTGAACTGTTAACTCAATTTTTCATTAATGAAAAATCACATTTCAAACCCTTTAATCTCTTTGCACCATTTATTTCAAATATAATGTACTCTTACTGCAGCTAGAGATTTCGAGTCTTTTTACACAATTTCAAACTTCAAAAACAAAACATTTTTACTTTTATAATAGTACTCAATACATCAATTGTAGAGCAATATAGAAATATTAAAATTTCATACTGTTGAGACTAAGGTATAATTAGTAAGAAAAAATGACAAATCTGTCCCATGAACAAATAGTAATAAAGTCCTAAGACTAATAATAACAATTAATATGGATGGATACTTCTAGAATATTTATTATTTTTGACGTTTCAATGTGGTTCTCACATCATCATCCACCAGGAATATTATGACATTAATTATTAATTAATTGTTTTTATTTTTCTGTGCTTCTAATATGCCATTGGAGGATTAGTCCTCAGACTACTACTAATTAGTTAACAACTCCCTTAATAGTTAAAAATTACTACAAGGCACTTCAAACATATAACTCTATGTATGGAAGCTATTTAATGTAATAAAATTAAAAGACAAAATTTGTTAGTGTTTCACACTATGAGTATTTTCACACTTCATTCGATTCACAGTTTTGTTTCAAAACAAAATAATAGCTTCTACACTAGAATCTATGTTAATATTTTTTTTCTGACTCCAAGAGTTGAATGACATTAAAAGGTGGAGAGTACTTAAAAAGAACACAAGGGAAATAATTTATGGTATAGTAGGCTACAACACACATCTTTAATAACAAAGTACATGATGTATTAAAGAAGTATGTAAATAACATAGTTTATATCCTTGTGTGCTTTTATATTCTTTAAATAACTTTAGTAAAAATTTTACTGTCAATAAATGTTTTGACTCCTATTTGGTTGAACGAACCTTCATGCTGATGTATTGGTGGATGTAATGAACCACTACTATGTGGACTGCATAGGTCAAGATCTAGTTCTTCTTGCTCAAGCTGAAATACAAAATCTCTGATAGTAAATATCATATTCTACATATATTGCTTTATTATGTCTAAGCATGAACTGTTTATATTTTTGAAAACTTAAGTTATATCAACTGTCAATAAGCTTACTAACTCAAATATAAGGTAACTTTCATCGGCAGGCTATATTTGCTATTAAGTATTGAATTATAAGGAATAAGAGTTTGGAATCTGAACATGTGCCTTGTGGACACATGACAGGAGCACCAGTAATCCTATCTTCTTTTCGTACTTCAATAATTAAAGTGATTTAACATGAATAAAATCTGATTTTACTGGTAGGCCTACCTTATGAGAATATTCTAAAGCTCTAAGATAAAACTCTGATAATGATTGCTTCTGCTCAAAGCTGAAGGCAGGATGATTAACAGCTATTGTTAAAACTGTTATCAAGTCAGTAAATGATCTTTTCTGTTGTACATCCAACAAATCCTTCGACAAAATTTTATTAAAACAACTTTGAAGATAATCCTGCAGCAATTTATATAAAATATTGGCACACTTTGTATTGGAAGAATTAAGTAATGTTAATGATATTAAAATATTGGGCAATTGCAAGTTAAATTTACCCAGCATGGACGCACTATTGGCTTGAGATTCGGCTTCTCTTAAATATATAAAATCTTTTTTACAGAGGTCCTCCAAAACAGAACCAAAAAATCTCAGTTCAAAAGGGTGGCAATATTGTAGTAAAGCACACATGTACTCAATTCTTTTGAAAGGATCCAATTTACTGAACCAATCACATAGCTGTTTCTTTAACACCATGGTACCACCGATTTTTTTTCCAAAATAATTCTGTGACAGGAATCAGGCCAACTATCTATTTCTTCTGATCGCCATCACGATTCCAACATACGGGCACTTTTGTAAGCTTATCCAATGGACAGATCAGTAACTTTCACTCACACTTCCATAGGCTTGGAAGATAATAAATCCACACCGAAATTAGTATCACAATTAGTAATCTTATTGTGTCTTTGAAATATTCAAGTTACGAAATGTCGTAGTTCTTTACAAAATATCACCTTTTAAAGAGATCAATATTCTAAGAAATTCAGACTGCAGTAACAAATTGGTGAATGATGCGCCACACAACTTTTGATTTCACAATTAAAGGGAGAGAACTCCGCAATGTACAAGTGTTTAAAGATCCAAATATCATACGATTTAATACGATGATTTGATTTGACAATTTCTTCAAATGACACAGAACATAACAAGTTGAGTTATAGACAGGGTATACCATACACATAACAAACGATAAATAAAAATAAAGGTATGTGAGAATCCAGTGAAATTTTTTGAGTTTTTCTAAAATTGTGAGGGTTTCTGAAGTGATTATGCAATTGTCGTACTATATTTCTACTATTTCTGAAGACTCCTTATATTCATGAAAACCTGCACTAGGCCTCAGATCGAAGCAGCTTAAGATTTTTATATTCAGAGATACAAATCTGTCCTCATTTTCTCTCAAAAGATAAGTCAGAAAGCTTGATTTCAAATGTCTAAAAGATTTAACACATAATGTGACAAGTTCTCAAGAGGCACTCCGGATTGGACGGAAAAGACTATATTGTTGTAGTTCTTCTTTAAATCATGTTGAGTTTTTAACAGAATATTTTATACCATTGGCAAAGGCGAGTTCCGGATGGGCTGATTATGTAAGTTCATATTTGTATCAAGAAACTACCGGAATTCCCAAATAGTTGATGACAAAAACCGGTAACCATATCTTGATTACATGGCATATAGATAAAGAGAACCGAAAACAGCTGATTTATTTCGCTTTCTACCTTGCCCTATGTAAATATAATTCCGCTTCAAATCATCATCCATATCTCCCTTTAAATAATTTTGTAGTTATTTTGCTGTTGTGCATCAGACTTAAAGCACGCATGCGCACACAATCATGCTCTAAGTGCAGTAAGTTTACAGATTATTTATCCTCAGAAATTATTGTTAATGTGCTTGTTGATGATATGTTTCCAAACCAAGAAAACACGATCAGCAACTCGGGAAACGTTCCTGCGTTTCTGCTGAAGCTATGGACGCTTGTAGAAGACACAACATACAACGATTTGATATGTTGGGATAGTGTAAGTGACATTTTCCATTTCTTCAGTTTAACTGTAGTTTACTGTGCTGTAGTGTTCGCCTAGGCTAGTGTAAATAGGGGAATTTTCTCAAATGACTTTTAACATAACTCGTTTACTCGTTGTCATCCTGTTTTCTGGCATGCGAATAGGAGAAAGGTATCAGGGGTAATAGATAATAGCAATATGAATATCCTTTTTGAGTTCTTGGTTGCTTGATTCTGTCCTTCGCTTCAGTGCATGTGTAATTTTTATAGCATTATTGTTTTATCTGGACTGCTGGACTGCATGATGACATTAATACACAGGCACATGGCTTAGAATAAAAATCAGAAAATGAAAGAGTACTTTTTATGCCACTTTTCTACTTCCTTATCTAATTTAATGCTACAATAAAATGGAAAACATGTATTGGATTTTTGTCTTGCTTCAATGTTGTCTAGGCCTACTTCTGATTTCTTCCACAATGTTTGCAGAATCAAATTTCACCAATTACTTTTGTACCATAGTATGCCTATAAATTGAAATATCTACTTCTAAATAGTACGGATCAACTTTAATTATTATGAGAGTCTTAGTAGATTGTCTTTAGATTGATGAACAATGCCAACCATAAATATATAATTTAGATTGGCTTTTGTATGATTTAAGAGAGGATAATTTTCAGTTCAATATGTAGGCCTAGACTATATTTACAAGAAATTTCAGGGAAGGATGTGCATTTATGTCTATAGACCTGAAACCATTCTAAGAGAAATTCAATTAAAAAATTTACAAAAAAATTCAATTGTGAGCTCAATGTTGACAAGTAAAATTTCAATTGATATTTTCTCCTGCAGAGTGGAAAAAGTTTCCATGTAACAGACCAAACAAGATTTGCTAAAGATGTTCTTCCTCATTACTTTAAACACAACAACATATCCAGTTTCATAAGACAGTTGAACATGTGTAAGTAAAGTTATTATATCAGTTAGAAAATGTAAACTGATACAGATTGACTGATTGATGTGCTTTCACCACATGTTTATTAACCTTACATTATAAAATGTGGACATCGTTATGATAATTAGTATAAATAGAGTATAAAAGAGTTATGGTACATATCTTTGCTAATTGCTAATCAGAAAAATCAAATCAGAAAATTGAAGATGAAAGAACTTACTGTGATAAAAATATGATTTTATCATTTGATTTAATTCATAATTATCTTGGTTGACATGTATTTTCACTGGAGGAAATGGATATACAGACTAAAATTATTCAGCAATTTGTTATGTTATTGGTATATGTATTGAGTTTGTGGCACAGATTATAACTTAAGAGTATCACATGGTCTGATAGAATGTGTTATTTGGCAACTTTTTTGTATTCAATTATTTTCTTTTATCTTCATTATTTTGATGTTGATGGCATATTTTTGGTGCAGAGGACTTGTATTGTTATCCAATTTACATGTAAGAAGTCTACTGTATGGCCAGTTTGGTTGCTATTAAGTTATTTCTTAGACTTAAGGCCAGTATTTCTGTTTATAGATGGTTTCCGTAAAGTGGGAGCTGTTGAACAAGGAGCATTAAAGATAGAGAAAGACGATGTTGAATTCCACCATCCATATTTTCAACGTGGTGAACAGAAATTATTAGAAAACATCAAGAGAAGAGTAAGAATTCTAGAATTATTTTAAGTTATAAATTTGTTATTTCTCAATGAAAGACATATAGTTGTAACTAAGGTCAATTTAGAAGTTAATATATTGAACAGTTGTAAGGTATAGGTGGACTGCATTTTACCCTCAAGTTTTCCATTTAAAGGAATACTGCATCTTAGAATGAACATAAATTTTAAACATTTTAAACATATTAGAGCATATATGCATCAGAAGAAAACCTGCTGCCATAAATAACAAAACAGAATCCTTATATTATACGATAAACCCCTAACAACGTAATTTTTCATAATATTGTTGAAAAACTCTTCATAAATTTTCAATAATTACTTGGTTTTTGTGAGATTTCCAGATTTTACAGGGATTCTGTCAGGTAGGTTTACTAATGAATATTTACTCATATGGACCAATTTTGAGAACTTAAATTTATGTTGATTCTAAAACACAGTATCATTTTAAGAAAACTAACATTTATTGCCATGCTAATGTGTTTGAACGTTTTTATCTCTAGAAATATGACTATATAACATTTTATGTAAATATTTACAGACATCCAACCCAAAGACTGATTCTATGAAATATTTACATGAAGATGTGTCAGAATTATTAGCTGATGTACACACTATTAAAGGAAAACAGGAAACAGTGACTTCTAAACTAGAACAGCTCAGAAAGTAAGTATTGTAAATATTCGATTCTTTCCTCAAAATGTACGAAACTATAACATTTTTGGTATTCATCCAATTCGGAGCTAAGTTGATTTAAAACAGGTCAATCAATATGCTTTTTCATAGCTATTTATATTTTGGTTTGTATTTTAAGTGAAAATGAAGTGTTATGGAGAGAAGTTGCCAGTCTACGTCAGAAACATTCTAAACAACAACAGATTGTCAATAAGGTATGTTTTATCATATAATTAAATTAAAATTTTGATTTTGTTCCTTTTTTTTCTTTCTGACTGTATCCATTGTAATCTTAGCAGTTTTTTACCACAGTCTGTGTCTAATAACACTATTCTTTACCACCAATCAAAACATATTTTGATAACAAGGATGAATTCTGGGATAGCAAAACTCAAAAAGGTTGTCATATTGCTGCATACGAGTGTCGCTAATACACAATTCCTCCTGTTTGGGACGTACAAGTCACGCTTCTATTGCTTAAAAATAACCTCACATGTAAGGGTCTGTGGTAGAAAAAACTGACAATGGAGATGAAAAAACACTTTCTGAAGACACTTACATCATGAAATACAAGGTGTTGTAATACTATAACTATTGTGTAATTGTAGTTGATACAGTTTCTGGTGACACTAGCTGGTGGTAATAGAGGTCTGTCTGGTATGAAACGTAGAATGCAGTTGATGATAGAGGAACCAGGCAGTCAACCCAGTAATAAGATGCCCAAACTAAACAGACCATTATCTATTACTGAAACAATTCCTAATAATGATTATACTGTGGAATCTGTAAGTTTATATTTAATGTTATTTCATTGTTTTTAATAACTAGAAATTAGTGATGAATTGTGAATAAAACCCAGCAATTTCACAAAATTTGAGAGAAATAAGTCATATGAATTTTTACTTTGCTACACAGGCTAGTGCTTTTATTAGACTATGTTCTCTGCTGACCATCTAACAAATAGTTTTAAGTATTATTTAACTTTGTTGTCTTTATGAGACTTTAAAATATTTTGACTTAGGCCACAAAGATTTTGTGGGAAATTTGGGAAATAATCGTAATTTAGTCAGAGTGATTTCCAGATGTATGTTAGTTTAATTTAAACAGAAATTAGTTTGAGTGCCGATTTTGGCATGACTGAATATTTAATTGGAGGATCTGGCCCATTGTGTAGCACTTGTACGACCTGATGAGGTGGTGTGGTTATCTGCCTTATTATAAGGGTTCAAAGTCATTCGCCACAAGTGTGAAAAAAATTCTAGACGATTTGAAATTTTCTGAATAATTCATGACAGCGTTGACATCGGTTTTGACAGAAAAAGGGGTTGCAACATGACCCTGGACAATTCTTCCAGTAGAAAAAACTTCTAAAGTAAATGTGGAAGTTTCCGTTTGGAAACTAGCTGAGCTCGGCGTCGTGCCCAAGATGTGGAAGACGATGACCCCATTAATATGGTTACGAAGTGAAGATGTTTACTGGCGAGACAAAGACTGTCCCTACCATTCATCCATTTTAAGGCTTAGTTTTATAAAAAAAAAAAAAAAAAAAAAAAAAGAAAAGCGGTCTGCCCGTTTTCAATAATGTCTAAATATTATACTTTTTATTTTGATTAAGGGTAGGTAATTTGGAGAAATAAAAAAAAAAAATCAAACCGCCGCCCGCACCATTTTTTCCCCAGGTAATTGCCTGAGAACCAAGATATTTTGTTTTCATGGCTTTATTGTCCACTCTGGATAGCATAGGACATTAACTCATAATTTTCTTATGAAACATGAAATATGAACTCATTATTTTTCAGCCAAAAGAGTCTGCAAGTAATTCAAGTCATTCAGGCCCAATCATACATGATGTTACTGATGTTTATCATAATAATGATGAATATATCAGAGAAACAACTTCACCCTTGGACTTGATACAACAACAGCAACAGGAACAGCAAGAACCAGAGGTAGGTTTCTACACTCTGTAGGTTCAAGAAGGATATGAAGGAACCTCTGTTTTTTACATGGATAACTAAGTAGGTTTACGAGACATCTAGACAAAACCGCTTGATCTTTCTTAGATTATCCATACCATGCTAGGCTGTCTGGAAAAAAAAAGGAAAAATTATTTATCAACTTTTCTCCCGAGTCAGTTGCTCAAGAGTAAGTCCAAGTAATTTATATTCTCTATGATTTGTAAGAGGGTGATTAACAATCATTATATTTCAGATGATACCTACTAACTCCTATTCTCCCGTATCAATGCCTACTGAGCCAGTAACAACCTCAGAAAGTTCCAAGGTAGACAATTCACCACAATATACATTGACAGAGGAGGCGTCTCGTGAAGTGGTGAAACCAGATTACTTCTATGATTTAATAATGCAAAGTAATAATCAGTCGAAACCTACAACTGGAACCATTTCTCTATCTACATCATCTATTGCGCCTTCAACTACAACTCCATTATATTCCAGCACTACCACTTGTCCAACGTGAGTTTCTTTATTTAAGTTACAAATCAGATAGTTGTTATTACTTTACAAAACAATTGTTTCTAAATGGTAATTAGGCCTAAAAACATAATGACCTTGATGACCTTTCACAATGCTTCTTTTTGTATTGTTTCAGTACTTTTAATTAACAAAATTCACTATTTTTCCCATTAGAACTGATCCACGTGTTGCTTTTTAAGATATTAGATATATCTTAATGACATAAGCTTCTGTTCCTACTGTTGAAGTATATTAAGATATATATTTTGTATAACTGATGTCATTGAACAAGAGTTTCATGATGTTAGATAGATCTTGATGACCTTCCCCAAAGGTTCTGTTCTACTGTTTCTAATAATTCATTACATTAAGAAATATATTTTCTTGTAGAACTGATGTCAATGAACATATTGATTTAACACAGAAAGATTTGGAAGGTTTAAAAGATTTTTTAGCCTCTGGACAGTTTAACTTGGATGCTAATCAACTCTTAGGAGTAAGTTTTAAAACATTTTAATTTATCATAGATTTTAATGTTCTAGAGTTAACTATGTTTAAAAAATTTATTCATTTCTACACTGTTTAGTTAATATAAAGACTGGATTTGTTGAATTGGCTAGATAGAGGCTGTCTCTTTTATTTTTGGCTTACAAGAAATTTGATTTGAGTTTTGGTTTTGTTCCTAAAAATATATATGTCAAAAATAGAAAACAGTTGATTTATCCGAAGAAAAATCTCAAAGATCAAAATCACAGTCATTAATTTTAGAGACTAGACTGTCAAAACCTGCTTTGAAAATATATAAGGCTATGGGACAAAGTCCAGTTTTAGTTATGTTAAAATGAACTGATAGTCAGACACACATCAATACCACATGTTTTACTAACAGTACTTTCCAACATATTTTATTTCAAAATTTGGTGGTGGTACAGTGCTTATATATAGTTACTGATATGTAGAAAGTTTTTAAATCCTAAACTCTAAATTTTATTGAAAAGAAATATTTTAAATTTGAAAAATCATTGAATTTTCCTATACTTTTAAGTGTTAAATTCAAATTTGAGAATTTTACCATGTTTCCACACTATTGTCTGAACAAAGTAAACAGATTTTTGAAATTTTTATTTTATTTTTCTGGGAATATAGCAGTTAGTCTTAAAAAATGTTTGATAAGAATATAATCATGAAGACACAACATTTTTTTCTTAATTCAGTTCAAATCTCTTGATTCTTTTAAACTTTTAGATTTTTGCTTTGTTCAGACAATAATAGTTGGATGATTTAGAAAGTATTTGAAACAAACAGTAGTTTTGTTTGATCAAGTGATATACAGTGACTAATATGAGCTCCTGTTATTATGTGCAGTTTTAACTAATATTTATAGATATTTTATTTGTTTTTTTAACAGTTGTTCACACCAGAAGCTCCGCTTCCAAATATAAATGATTCTGTAAGTTATACTGGCAATTTACTTGATTTTCACTATTCTGAAAAACTTACCTCTTACAATGATTGACACACCACCCTTAAAAAGTCTCCTGATTAAATACAATTATTTTAATGCATGTCTTCATGCTATTTTTAATTAAATTAAAAAGGAATTAAATAAATTTAAAAATAAAAAAAAAAAAAGGAAAAAACTTAATATTAAATTGTCAAAATTATAAAAACCAAAAAATTTAAAATTCCTTTAAAACAATATTTTTAAAAAAATTTTTTTCCTTTTGGAATTTATTAAATTTTTTTTGGAAACAAATAATCATTATTTTTAATAGATTTAAAGGTGGGGGTTCAGGTTAAATTGTTAATTGGGGTTAATAAAAGGTCAATGTTTATAGGGTTCCCCTTGTCAGTATGCAAACTGACAAAAAAACGTCAAAGTCGTCATATTAAAAAGGGTTCTACAGGCTGTGACTTTAAAGATTGACTTGGAAACCCAAAGGTCTTGCCGTGTCTAAGTAAAATTTCCTTTAACTTCATGGTTTTTCTTGTAAGGTGCAGATTATAGGAAAATTATCCATTATTTCATTTCATTTTGCAGTATTATCAATTTATAGCAAGCTCAAACAGTAGTTATATGTACACACACTGAAATATGTATTTTCTGATTTGTTTATATTTCTGTTGATATTACAGATGTTTGATCCACAACAACCTGTTACTATGGCATCCTCACTGACCTCACCTCCAGCTGACTCGGGACTTATTGAAGGTAGGATCCAATGTTTCTGTTTAACAGTCATATTCAGAGTGACTTATCTGTATGCAGATGCATTCTATGTCTGTTGCAAATTGGCAGGAATATAGTTCTTAGTCTAATTTTAATGGAATCCAATTTCAGTGAGCTCCAAAATGGTCTTAGTACAATCTAAGTGAAATTGAAGCAAGAGGGTTAATAATGATTAAAAATAAGACACAGGATGATGGTCATTTCTAAATTTTACTCCAAAATAATACATTGTATACAATAATGTACCTTGAAAAAAAATTGCTTCTTTCTTAATAATGTCAATAGGTATATATTTATGCACCAATTTTAATTATTCAGTGACTTTAATAGGATGGGTGATGAAAAGTAATTGTTGAAATACTGGATTAACAAGTTTCTATGTAACAGGATAATGTTATTTCCTTTGATAAGTAATATTATTTTGTCAACTGACTAATCCAGGGATACATCAAATTGAGAACTTATATCAGTTGCTTCATAAAATTAAAATTTCTTGCACCTTTTTCCCACACTTATAAAATTTTGATATCCTGTATGTTATCTGAATATACCAACTAAATCTTCAGTCCACATATCAGAAATATTTTTTTTAATTTCAATATTTATCAAACAAGCTTTTTAAGAAATGTCCTCTTTAGATGAACACTTATTTTAGGACTTCATTGTGACATGTTAGGCTAATAGAGGTTTTCAATTGTCTCTATAATACTTATTCTGTTTTGGATCCTCCTATCTTAAGTTTCCAGAAATCAGAAATATGGTTTTTAATTCTTGTTGATTAACTAGGTAACAAAAGGTTATTGTCGAAAATTACTCAGTAGATATCACTAATGGATATGCTATTATGTATGTACTTGTATATTATTGTAAGGTTGTTAAAATTCGACAGATGTAAGAGAAGTTTATCTATTATACTGTTCTTATCTAATGTTCTACATTCATCTAAATGTCATTTAAAGATAGCATTATATTGTTTTCTTATTGCAGGAAATGAACTGATGCAGTTTAATTCTGGTTTGCCCTTTAATTTATTTGATTTACAAGAGGAGGAAGACCAAAATAACTTGGAAATCCCCAATTTATCTTTTGATGAAGGCCTAACTCCACAGGTTGTTTCTTCCAAGAGTATTTCCACTGAGGATTTGGATTAATTTCCACAGGAGGATATTTATTTTTCTATTTTGAACTTTGAAGTTTAGACCACAGTTACTTATTGAATTAGCATTTTCACAGAACAAGAATCTTTGTAAGGAATTCAGCAATGTTTATAATGGAGATTTATCTATCTTTTCATCAAAATTTTAGTTAGTTTTGTATTTACCTTTAAATTTACATAACTAGATGTGGAGTTGAAAAGCAATCGAGTAAACTTGTTCAATTTAGCTTGTGATGAAATTGAACTTCCAATCTTAAGACTATGTTAGAAATATATGTGGATTTTATTGGACAGTTGATTTTAAGGAAGGGAAAGACCTAGACTTAAAGAGAATTTTGTAAGTTTTGTAGTGTATATTACTTTAGAATAATATATTGAGGAATATTGATTTTTAGCAGCAGAAATCATCTTGTTTATATTATTTGAATCACATGTATCTTGATATTTGACTTGTGGACAAATGAGGGATATCACCAGATAGCTGAGGAGGAAGTGAACAGTGAAACTAGAAATCTAATTTAAATAGCTACAATTTGTGAGCACTTGTACTAGAGTCTTGTCATGAGTAACTTTAGAGTTTCGTGCAGAGGATAAAAAAAACTGGCGCCATAAATAGAACTGATTTGATGTTACAAATCCTGTCAGCATTGTATGGCAACGCATATGAGATTTAACTCAAGATTAGAGTCAGCCAGAAAAATCTCTTACAAAGACTGCTCTTGTGCTCACACCATCAGATAGTAGTTAATGATTTACTCTTTTTTATAATATTATCAACATTGTGAAAAAAATAAACAATATAAAGGGAACATTTAAACCCAATATGGTCAAGTTTTTGTTTTTCCCGTTTTTAAGATATTCATTCAGTTTTCTATATAAATTCTCTTTAATATAAAATTGTGGATAATAAAGTTTGTAAACATGTCTTCTTGGCCAAGGGAAATAAATAGCAAAGATATATGTGTTTTCAGGGACTGTGTAAACATAAAGAAAGCCTTCATTCAATTTGACGGTTTTTAAGTAGTAATTTACAAAGTTGTACACAGAAGACTGACTACTCTACCTTGTCTACTTTCCCCCAAAAATGGCTTTGTTGTACTAAACTTCAATTATCATAAAAAATAAATTAAGATATTGCCTAGTGGTAATATGTACTATAAGTTTGAATCCTATTTCTAATAAATATGCATACTAGTGCTAAAAATGGCCCTAAAATTTAGGGTCTTAATTCATCAGATGTTGTAGATGAGAGCTGATACTTAATTTTCTCTGTGCCATGAAGATCCTTAATTTGATTAGATACTAGAAACTCTTCACAATAAAATCAAATAGAAGTCATACATCAAACATGTTGTTAATATTGTTGTTAAAATATGATCTTAAATTCAGGGCAGTATGGGTTTATTTCATTCTTAATCTGTTAGGTGGTCAGTGAATCGATCTCAGCTTTGAACTGAGTAAATATATGGAAATTATTAGTATTTTGCATGAGAAGGCGATTTCCAACTAGCTGATGATTGTAGTGGTAGTGACCTCTACTCTTGCCATTTGTTATTGTGTGTATTAGTACTTATAATTGTTGACAGTATAATCAGGATGAATCTGATGTTCAGTTTTGTATAAGACTCACTCCAATTCTAATCGTTTGAAATGTAATCCACACCGCTCAGTTCTGTGAATAAACACATACTGGCCAGGATTCAAGAACATTGATATGGTGCTTTATGATGAAGACAGTGCTCTGTTGTATTGTGATATCAAATTATTATAAGGGCATGATGTTACTTGGTGTTGATATGTTATAATGTTATAGGTCTTATATTGTCTCACTTTGTTGTGTTTTAAGGGGTTCTCTATACATTTTATCAGTATCAGGGAAACTGTTGTATTTATCTCGTAACTAAGATAAGATAACTGTGTTTCCACTGAGAATGAGGTTTAAGGCTGGTTTCAATATGTTTCCACTGAAAACTATTCGGGTTACCAAAAATTATTGGGAAAGTGATTGAAGCTTAATTCAGTCATCATGAGTAAATCAGACCTTTTAATTCAAATATTTTTCCAGTTGAACATTTATTGAATGGTGTTTTTAGAGTTACTATACTATTAGAAAGGACAACTGATTTCAATATGTAGTAGTATTAAATTATGAAGTATGAAAACAGTAAAGGAACCCACTTTTAACTGGCAATATAGTTCAAGTAGTGTCAACTTGTTGTGTACATATATATTTTTCGAATCCTTCATCTATGTTTAATAACACATTTAAAATTTCATATCATGTATATAAATATTGAAAGTTTCCTATAATTGCACTAGCTTCAAATAGTACAGATAGTCAAAGTGTACATTCACTGGAAGTACGGGAGAAGTTTCAACTGAAAAGCTGAATCTTTTAGCTGGAAATTGTTCTCTGTGAAAGTCATGTACCAATGTTTATCAAAGTTTAAACCCCCTGTGTACTGTACTGAAACTGATATAAAAATTTAACACAATAATAATTATCAGTCAAATGTGCTTTAATTAATGCAAAAAAAGTTGGTAAAATTTGATTTGCCTACAAAGTAAGATTAGCTTGAACATCTTCATGGTGACAAACTTTTATTTGCAAGACATACGTTGTTTATTTTTTGGCTAAGAACAAACATTACTGTATCTATCTAGCCTGTCTCAAATAAATTGTATCAGATAAAAGGATTATTGTAAATATTATATGAAACAATGTTGTAAGCTACATTGTAATTATGTCATTGTTAATTATCATTAATCCAACAGGATAATCTTATTGTTTATTCAAATATCATTAGATAGAGCTTTAATTACAGAATATTTTTCATTTTATTAAGCATATAATAGAACTTCCCGAGCACCTTTTGAAATAAATTAAACCCTCCAGCCAGAGGGACATTTTTTTCATTGCATTCAATTTCTATAGACAAATTCTTTGTATTTAATTGTTATTTATGTTTGTTAGAGATGAAGAATTACATTAAAGCATACTTCGTGGTAAATGGTTTATGCCTTAATCTATACTATGATATGCAATGTATACTAATGATATTGGCAACCTAACTAGGGGAGGTAATTAATATCTCCTTTGTTTATTAATATGGTGCACATGTACTACTGAATATTGAAACTAGCCAATATATGTATAAAACTAGAATACTGAAGCTGGCATGTTCATCTTGCCTTAATCAGTCTTCAGTATTGTATGGATTAAGAATTGAAGTTATTTTAAACATCTGTAATGGATTGATCAAACAACAATTGTCTAACCCTTTCCAACACTGGTACAAGCAATAATTACAGATATAATACTTAATGGCTGGAAAAGATGTCTCCAAGGTGGCGCCTAATTTGAAAGTTCCGTACATCAGTCTCTATATATTTCAATTTTATGCCATTTTTAATTCGATCTTCACCAAGTATTATTTTGGCACACGTTCTGAAATCTATTCCAAATTCCTTTTAGTGAACATACAAGTGATTCCATAAATCCAGTACAAACAGCAACTCAACAATTGAGCAGCCCCATGATGTGAATTTCAAACACTTATATTATATGGGATTTCAGGTCATGTTATTTATTTACTCAGTGATCAAACAGTTAAAAAAACATCATTATTTATGTTTGATATTGTGTGTATATTTGTATATATATTGTTTATTAAATATAACCAAATAACTTGTATATTTATTGGTGTGCAGTAAGGACCAGAGAAATCAAGTTCTTTACCTTCATTATTTTATGTTTGATAACAGAAATGACTGGAGGATAGTGGGAGTGGACACAATAAAATGACACTGTGTGATTAGCTAGTTCGCTAAATTAAGAACAAGATCAGATGACGAAGGGTTAGGAGCAACTACTATAGTAATAGCCAATGTAGCTCAAGAATGAACTTTGGGGCAGCTGAACATCTTATATATTTTGACAGACTCAATACAAACAAGATCAGAAAAATTAACCAGTTTTATATTTGACAATATTTTACAGATAATAAATACCATAGTTATATTTATAAGTTTTCAGTTAATAATAATACAAATCATGTTAAATACAGTGCAGACAATCTTAATATTCTCTTAACATACACAACAATGACTTCCAATAACAATAGACACAATGATAACAAGAAATTCCAAATTTTACTCTCACATTGTATTGTTCTTATCATGTTAGTCCCTAAGAAATATTAAATAGACTTCCAGGGTATAATTAACATTATTGAAAGAAGGTATCCTGGATATTATGGCAACACAATCTTATACACTGACAGATTTGCTCAAGTATGATAGTCCTTCTAAATTCCTTTTAACATTGAACTGCAGTTGATATAAAAAACACCCTTTTTATAATTTAGATCCCTTTCTTTTAAAGAAATTCATGACAGCATTCATACATTCATCTGACTGCCATCTTTCTACTAATAAATCACATTCTTCACTATTCACTTTGTCTAATTTCTCTTTCTGCATCTGTCTCATTAAATTCTTAGATTTCTGTAAACTCTGAAATCCATAATGATTAGGGTCAGGTGTTTAGAGTGACCAGAATAGACTTCTAATTAATTTGGTGTGGATTATTTGGGGTAACAATATGGCCGTGAAATTGATTTAGAGGAAAATATTAAAAAGAACAGAGAAACACTCAGAAATAAAACTTAAAAATTCAATTAACAATTTTTGGGCTTCTTCTCATAAACTTAATGTGCTCATATTATCTTTTCATTTTAAAATGAACTTCATTTAATGAAGTCTGGTCAATTCATTAAAATTAAAGAATCCTTGTAAAGTAAAATTTCAATGTTAGTTCACATATTTTACTCACAGACATAATCTGACTTCATAAAAAATGTGAAAAATAAGAACAAATGTAAAACCCACCTGTGGAGGTAGTTGGGCATATTTTGTCACTCTTGCCATTGTTTCTTTTTCAAAACTGGCATCAGGAAATATTTCTGTTACTAAATTTCTATCTAATGCTTCCTGAGCTGTTAATTTCTTGTTAAATAATAATACCTCACTGGCCTGAAATAAATAGAAATTGACATGGCATTTTACATCCTACTTCTCTAGACTATGACAGGCAGTGTGCGACAAATGGCTGCATACCTACACTCGTTAGATTTAAGAACAATTATGTGGAATTATGAAAGGACACACCAATAGACAAGGAGCTGAGGCTAGATTGCCACATTGAGAGATGTAAGCATATATTGACATGAAATAATAATCACAGTCATTGTGATGCAGAGTACAAACAATGAGAATATTAGCACAGCAGTAATACCAGCTTATAATACCTTGCCTAAGCAACAAGTTAGTTGACTTACCTTTGCTGACCCCATTAATTGAGGAAATATATAAGATGAGCAACCTTCAGGTGACTGGCCTAGAGATGAAAATGGTGTATGAAATGTAGCCTGAAAGAAGAATGATTATCAATCAAACATAATAAGATACAGGTTCAGCCCTACATCATATTTGGTTCTACAATTGTGAATCAATCACCCAGAACAAAATAAACATAAATTAAATTCAACCTTATAGACAAGGCAACACAACTCTCAAGAGAAATATCTTGTACAAGAATACAAATGCTAAAAAAATAAAAATTGTGAAGAAGTAACTTACTCTATCAGAACAGTATACTACATCAAACAGACCTAGGGTAGTTACTGATATACCTACAGCTGGTCCATTTACTAGAGATATCAAAGGCTTTGGAAACCTTATAAATGATCCAACAAAACGACTGAAAATAAAACAGAATGTGTATTAAATTAGCTACATCTCAATAACTTACCATGTATCAGACATCAGAAATTAGAGGAATCAAAACTATACAACAGAATTCCCCTATAAACCAAAATACTAAGAATATATTCCATTAAACTAAGTGTGTTTCACAATTACTTTATGGATATATTGTGTTATATAGAGATTTTTTTCTGAAATCATGTAACCTGGTCAAATTCATGATTATATTTTGTTATTGATAAAGTTTGAGAATGACTTCATGCCCATTCTAAGAGGAAGTTTTCACTTAAATTCACTCCATCCTGTAAACAAGCCTATAACTTACTATAAGATTTCTCTGGCTTCTTTGGCCATTTTAGGAATATCACCACCTCCAGTAAAATTCTCTAAATCATTGCCACTACAATAATAATTACCACTACCTACAAATATAACATTATATATCACTATGGTTCCAGTCATTTATCAGGGACAGTACAAACACAGTTTCCAATACTCAAGACAATTGAAAAAGGAAGCTATGCAAATTAATAATCTAGAACTGAAGCTTTTCCTATAAAAACAACAGAGAATCAAATTTAGAGAATTGTCAGTGAGTAACAGTATAATATTTTGTTATTTTACAGTCAGCTTTTCAGGATATTTTAACAAACATCAAAGAAGGAATTTATGCATTCTTTATTAAAATGAACACTTGCCAGTAATCACAGTCAAGACAGAGTTATCTTTTCCTGCTTCATCTAGAGCTTGCATGAGTTCTTCATACATCTAGAAAATACACAAATAAAACATTTCAGCTATATTAAGATCCATAACACACTGTTTCTAGATCTAACACTATCTTATTCTTACCATTCTATGCAGTGCTTTTTAAACTTAAATATAAATAAATAAACTTAACCATGTATATCAAATTTGTTAGAATAATACAATATGTTACTACCACTAAAAACTAAAACCAAAGTAAAAAAAATTTATGTTTAGTGAAATTAATAAGTTTCTTACCAAATGATTCAAGGCATTCATCTTCTTGGGTCTATTAAGTGTAATTTTATATATTTTGTTCTCTTTATTAACTAGAATAGTTTTAAACTGGCTATCTGAAGTACTGGTAGGTTCTGGAGTATCAGCTGCTATTAATTCATTCACTAAATCTATATACTTCTTCTGAGCATCATCCTAAAAACAACAAAGCATTGAACTGTAAATCTCTTTAGCTGTTCTCAAGATATTATTCAGCCCTCACTGGCTAACAGTAAGGTATAATGAGATGATTTTGTGCATCTTGACAGTTTTCCGTCGGTACACATCTCAAAAATTCAGAATAGACATATGAGTTCCTTGGTTAACTGAGAAAGTTCATCCTTACTATTTAACCCAGAAGTAACAACATTACAATGATGAGTTGTTTATCTACCTGTGATATATCACCAAGACCACTCCATGCCTGCCATTTTGCTTTACCAACTAAATCCAACATACCAGGTTTAGGCTTGTTACATTTGCCCTCTGTGGCCTGAATTTAAAGAATAAGATTGTTTTATGCACATAACCCGATTTTTGACATTATTTATATCAAAATGAGCTGTTATTTGCTTTATTTATTGCAGTGTAATTTGCACTTTTCATTTGCATAGGGTCTTGTTCATTTGGATATCCTAGAAATTGCCCTCATAACCAGAAGCATAGGTGAGAAGTTTTACAAATTCTATTAACATTTCATTGTAAAAATTGAATTGGTATAGTGTCAGGAATAATATTTGTATTACAAGTCATATAAATTTGTAGTAAGCAATAATAAGATAAGTCAACACAGATTTTGATAATAATCAAAAGGTGAATATTCCATTAATTTTACCTGTTTAAACAAACCATAGATTTTCAGTTTAATGTCATTTCCAGGAGCTTCACTCAATGTATTCAACCTTTCTTTGGCTTTGTTAAACTCTGCATCATGAGCAGGCATTGCTACCATCAATGAACTATGGAAACCTCTCGAGGATTTCAATAAGTTAGGCCTGAAATAATAAAAATATTATTTTTCAATATCCTATTTTCTATAAATTGAAAACTTGTATGGTACTGTCAATTTACTTGTAAAACAAGTCAACCCATACTATGATTTAAGAATCAATCTGACCTGCATAAAGTATTTGAAAAAAAGCTTGCAAAGAAAGAACGAAAGTCTTACAATAAAAATTAAAAGGTAGGGTTAGTGAAGTGCAGACCCAAGTTCAAAGTCCAAAATTATTGGATTTTTTTTAGTTGAGTCGAACAATACAGATTTTGATCATTGATAACTTTATTTCAAATCAAAATATCTAACTGTTTTTATCACCATTGTATTAATGTACACTTGCTGTCATTTGAGTAGCTTTCTTGACAAATGTTAAATTTAATTTCATTCAAAATATTACCAAATTCTTAAAGAAGAAATAAGTTTGGAACTCTTTACACAAGCCGCCATCTTTGAAAGCGCCACCTATAGATGAATTGTCTCCCTTTGAAATAATTTGGATTGAAAGAAAAAATTCGGGAACGGAATTGGCGGATTCCAAACAAAATGATTTTTACAGGTATCACCAAATAATTCACTTTTAAACATGCGATTTTCAGCGCTTTTAATTGAGAATATTTTTTATTTACTATAGCACAAGAGATTCGGTCTAAACCCAGTAGATTTCGAGTTCATTTTTTTTCCTTGTGTCCGTTGTTGATAAACAAAAAGAATCGTCTCATTATAAAGGGAAACTTCTTTGGTAATCTAGCTTCGTTTATCTGATATAGGTATACAAACAAGGAGCCTTTTTTGTATTTAGATAAAATATATTTTTGATATTAGAATCCAGATAATAACGCCTAAATTTAGAATAGTAGATCTCTAATAATTGGTCAAAGTTCTAATTGTAATTGACAATTTCAATTTTTTTTTTTAAATATAATATAGGCTATTCTTGTCATCAAATTTAGAGTGTCCTACTCCCTTGCAAAATAAAATTAGATAAAATGTATTTTCAAAGTTCTAAAAATAAAATTAAATTTTATTCAAAAGTAGCAAAAGTCTTCATTGATCTTTAGGCCTAATTCAGTCCAAATCCCTAATAAAGTCAATCAGTATTTTAAATCTTTAAAAATCATTATAAATGTTTGTATATTTTATGTGACAATCAAAAGAAAATTCCCTCATTAAATAAGGCCTACTGGGTTGTCAAGTATGGTAATGCTTTTGTTTGATAGTCTAACAATATGACTACATTTAACAGAATTGTAGAGCAAACAATATTTGGTGAACATCCATAAGGGCAAATGAATAATTTACATAAACTATTGTAAGAAAATATAATGAAGCACAGCATAAATGTAAATGATGGATGCTGTGCCAAATCTTCTGTTCATTAAACATATTTCATTTTTATCAATTTCAGGTTGAAATGTAAGATTTTGAGATAAATGTAGAAAAGTAGTTCTTCATTCTTTTAAAAATGAGTGACAAGGCCAGAACTCGAAATGCTGCCATGAAATTGGTGAAAAAGAGTAAAACGCCCAAAAAGGTGGGAAGACCAGTTAATGATACAAATAAATCAGGGAAGAAAAGATCTGACAATTTGGACAAATCAGACTCAAACATCAGCACTTCCCCAAAAAAAGCTGAACAAAAGAGAGTAGTTCTCAAAAGAAAACGTATTAAAGCTAAAATTGAAACTGAAAATGACAAGTCACCAACTGGACAAAGTAAATCTCCTCCAAATAAAACACAAAAAGGAAATGTTGAACCAAAGACTGAATTACATTTGAATAAAGGAAATAAAAAGTTGAATGACAATAAATCTTTAGGGAAGGGTGTTAAACGAAAACGGAGTAATTCTGGGGAGGGGGGTAAGAAACCTTCAGCTAAGAGAAAGACAATAGATAATGATGATGATGATGATGATGATATTTTATATTCTGTCATAGAAGATGACAAACACCAAAATCAAAAAGTAGTGTCTAGTGATCCAAATATCAAACGAAAATCAAAAAAAAAGACATCAGTGTCTCCTACTAGGAAAAAAGAAGACTCACCAAATGCATGTATTGAAAAATCAAAATCTTGTAGTGAAATTATTGATAATGCTAAATCTTCTACAATTACTAGTACCGGTACCAATTTCAGCAATAGACGGTTATCTTTAATCAGTGGATTAAAAACTAAACCTATAAAACCTAAAACACTGCCAACTCAGCTAGTACATACACCAAAAGGTCAGTAAGCTTTTTAATATGATATTAAGTTATTAAGAAAAAGAAAGAAAGAAAAAACAACTATATTTTACAAGGATAACAACTAGGCTCACAAGTCAGCCGTGACAGGGATCCTTACCACCAGCTGGTCCTTGGCCAAATCTCTTGGCATTGAACTTTCCTGGATTATCCGTACCCATTTACAGCTGGGTGGACAAGTAACAATTGTGGCTATTTTTTGGGGCTATAAAATAGTTATAAGAAAAGAGTAGAATCTCATTCATCTGACACATTAAATGTGGTTTGCAGGACTATAATGTTTTAAAATGTAGACTTCACCCTATCTATAGTGTGCCGAATTTTTAAATTTAATCAGCCTATTGCATTTTGTTTCAGATGAAGAACTGTTTAAAGAACCACAACTACCAGAAACCTCTAGTTTATATTATACCTCAGTTAAACCTCTACTCACCACCCCATCATTACTGTCTAAACCCATGCCATCTCATACTATAGTGATGGAGTCATATTTCGGTGATATACCCTCATATCAAATAGCTAATATGGTACCAGGAAGTCCATCAGCCATGTCATATAAAGCTTTACTGGAGAATCTCCCTCAACAGATGCATCCTAAAAAGAAGAAGAAAGATTTTGATACAGAGTCTGATGATGGACAGATTGAAAGACGTACCAGTGTAAGGTCGGCAGAATGTGCATTCAGAAATAAAGATATTGTAGTCAAGAAATGTCATCGCTATACACAAATCTGGTTAAATACTCAAACAAGACTAAAAAATGTTCTCAATCCACAGGTAGATTTCTTTTTAAATTTCACCTGTTATTTGTTTATTACTTGAAAAGATACAAAAGGGACTATTACAATGTTTTAAAAGTTTTTAATTGGGAAAGAGCTCAATTTCAACTATCTAAAGAATTAGTATAAAACATTTTGACTGTTCCTGTATTAATTGGCTCATGAAGTCATTTGCTTGGAAACGTTGAAAATGTCAGACGTGAGTTCTAATCTCGACAGGATTGTGAAATTCCAATGACCTTGATAAAATCATCTTCACTCATAATTCTAGTCCACCCAGCTGTAATTGGGTACAGATAATCCAGGAATGATCAATTTCAAGAGGTTTAGCCAAGGACCAGCTGGTAAAAAGGATCCCTGTCACAGCTGACTTGTTAACTTAAGTTGTTATCCTTGTAAAATATAGTTTTTGTCATTGGTAATAACTGTTAGAGTATCTGTTCTGCAACAGTGTATATATTTTGGTGTATTGCAAGTTAACTGGAGGGTTTGATTTCAATTGCTATTTCAGGTTAGTTGAAATTGAGCTCTATCAGTAGATGAGGCCAATATTAAGATAATTAACTTTATCAATATTTGTGAAATGTATTCTGTATTAATAATTTTTACTATAGGTGATTCAAGAAATAGTGACAGCATTAAATTCTGCTAAATATGATGACAGTAACCTGGTAATGTTTAGTAGTATTGGTAATGTATTTTGTTCTGGTGTTGATCTCAACTTTTTAACCACTGGTGATCCTAAAATAGCTGCCAGAAAAATGGTGGATTCACTTAGGTTTGTTTTTGATATATTTATTAAAGAATTTTTAGACCTGTTTCGACAGGCACTAGATCCTTTATTTAAGTTGTTCATACATATAATATTTTAAAAAATGGTTGCAGCATTTCCAATGCCCTTCTTTAATCTCAAGTGATCATTTAACTTTAAGCCATTCTTTAAAGATCTTCATTACTTATTTTATTCCAGAGAACTAGTAAAAACATTTATAACATTCCCTAAGCCTATAGTAGCAGTAGTAACAGGGGCAGCTGTAGGGCTAGGTATGGCCATATTACCACTATGTGATATTACCTATGCTAGTGATAAGGCATTGTTTTATCTACCATATTCTACATTATCTCAAACACCAGAAGGCTGTTCATCTTTTACTCTACCTCAAGTATTGGGTCTAGCAATGGTAAGTCTGTTGTTGTATCATTTAATGAATTCCCATGTGATAATCAACAAGACCTTTGTTATCTAATTTGGAGTATCATCCCATACTAGAACGTAACAAAGTGACAATATATATAGAATTACATAGTATCTCACATATGTGTGCAAAATTAAATAGAGCTAAGCCAGGGTTTCCTTTTAGTAGAAAATTTGAGTAAACTGCTATCTTTAAATAAAGATTTCTATGTTTTGTCAAATGTGCTCATTTCATTGAAATACTACACTATGTTAACTGGAATTTTTCAACTAGTTGAAATTTTGGAAGATTCTGTATTTGGCAGCACAAGGAGTTTAATTATTTTATAGAGGGACTAAATATATGACCAATGATTGTATTGTTTGTTATAGGGCAGTGAACTGTTGTTTTGTGGTCGTAAAGTAACAGCATTAGAAGCACATCAATTAGGACTTGTATCTCAAGTGTTCTGGCCTACCAGTATGATGCAGGAAGTTATACCTAGAGTTCAACAAATGGCTCTATTTTCTGGCAAGGTGTGTACAATTATATTATTAAGAAGATTTGTCATAGAATTTTCATTTCCTCATTAAATAAACTTATTTATTGCAAAGCTGAAATCAATAGTTCAAAAACATGGCTCTGTTTTCCAAGCTGAATTCCAGTGCTATTTCTATTATACTACATCAATAGTCATGGTCCCCAACCAGTCTGATACACTGTGGATATACCATTTACATGAGCTAATTAATGAAAACAAATGACAGAAAAAAGCATTTGAAAAGAACTCTTCACCACATGGAAGCCTGGTCATATTCAAACATATGACTCTCTAACAGTAATCAGATCATAGGCCAAGTAATGGTAGTACTTTGCAGTTTAAGATCATCTCTCTAGCACATAGAATTTAGAGCTTTGAAACTGGTACTTTTGCAAAATTTTAGTAGCAGTTGAGTGGTGTTATCATTAAAATTCAAAAATTAAACTTTTCAGGCTTTAGAGACAACCAAGTTACTGATTCGCTGTCACAATAGAACAAAACTTGAATTAACCAATGAAACAGAATGTAATCTATTATTAGAAAGATGGCCAACTTCTGAATGTCAACGAGCAATATTAGCGTATCTAGATGATGAAAAAAATTTTATCTATTAAAGTATCATAAAGGCAGCATATTTATTTATTCTACCTCGGCATTGCGTTACTGATGTTGTTGGGTTTCTACCGTTGCAGGCTGTCACTCGACCTCCTGCTGGGTAAACCAAATCTCACAAGTTTTCAAGTCTTCTAAATGTGACACAATATATGTTTGTTGTATGCTTGGTAATGGCTGATTTACCTTGTTCGGATACACCAAAATATTTGCAATAAAAATTTGAATTCCATTTTCTGAAATTATATCAGACCAAATTTTGCTTCAGGTCATATTTGGTGATAAAGATCAATTTTTTTTAATGGTTAGTTCTTATTTTATCTGATTTAGATTAAAAATTTTAAATGTCAAATACATATATGTCGAAGAATTTTACTATATAAAAGCAATAATTTTATTCAAATTGAATGTTGTAGTGAAAAGAGAATTTGCTTTATTTTGTCTTTACTGCCAACTATTTATTTATTCTCAATATTCACATTATAAATTTACTCATATCATTTTGTAATGTGCACATTTGATGGGATAATTAACATTTAATTATACTGTAGATGTGCACAATTATCATCTATATATATATATATACTGTATACATCCTACAAAAAGCTGCTGTATATTGCAGACTGAGTCAATTATTATAATACAATAACAGAAGAAAATATCATTGATTCTGTTGAATCTCATCTCTGTAAATTCATTTGTAATTTATGTTAATTTATTCCAGTAGAATAGCTTTATTATTATCAAAATCAATTCAATTATTTTATTAAAGCATATTTAGCATAAGCATGTCTGACTCTTGACACTTAGATAAGATAGACTCACCTTGTCATTTGTTACCCTTTGATTTCTATCTATATAGTTTTAGTCAGATTTTAGCCACATTAAGTGACTGTTATTGTCACTCATATCCAGAACTAAAAAAAAGCTTTTCTATTTCCTCATTAAATAATTATATAATTGGAAGAAGATACGAATTTATATCTTGAAATATTTGATGCAAGTATTTTAGAGGCCACCATTATCTGTGCAAGTTCCTTACTTCAGGGAATTATTTAGTAGTATATTATCTGTATTAGTCTTATGTGATAATCTCTTCATTATACCTCACAATAAGTTGCAATAATTTCCTTTTACAAATAGAGATGTTTGAAGATCACAAACATGTTTTAGATTCTATTTTAATAGTTCTATATTGTGGTGATATTAAGTAGTGCATGATATTTTTTTATATTGAATATAAAATTTCTCACTGTACCTTTAACATACAATGTAAGCTTGTTTTTCCATGACAATTGTTATTTCATGTTTATCTTCAGTTTAGTTAGAAATAGCCCATACAGTAGACAATAAATACAATTTCCATCTGTTAATGATTATTTCCATCTGTTAATGATTATTTCTATGGCTTCCAATAACTTTCATCCATATATGGAAACAAATAATTCTGTAGCCTCTATCATCCAGTCCCTATTGTTTATGCAGTTTCCATGAAAGATATCTTCATTGTAGGCAGGAATATTCTGATTGTCAGAGTTCTGTTTCTCTGTGTACAACTATACAACATTTACATATCAGTTCATCCAAACTGTCTCAATCTCTGTCGGGGGTACCTTGGTAAATAAGATCAAATATTACAAAATATATTTTTTATTAACTTTTAAATCAATTACAATTTTGGCAAAAATATTTACATTCAATTATCATGTTCCAAAAAATATACCAATATTCCATCAAATACCTTCATCTTGTAACATTTTGAATTTCAGAATTCAAGTGAATTGAAACCTAATACAAGGCTAAAGATAGACATTTTTGTGACTAAAATAAAATGCCTCTTATTTTGGCAAAGTTTGATACATAATACTGAAGACAATTAAATCTTGAATTGAACATACTGTGGACCTAGCCTATTTAATTAACAGGTCATTAACAACAAAAGCATAATTTTGTTGAGGAATACAAAAACAAGGTAACATTCAATACATCATAAAAAATATCATTTTAAATAGGATGATTCCTAGGTTATATTTTCAAAATCCCAGTTTAAAAGAAGTGTTAAAATTTAAATTAAATTTGAAAAATTTGGGATTTTATCAAATAGTCATCAAGGAAAGGTGATCTTTTTGTAGAAATAGGCCTTTTTTTTGTTAAGTAGACTGGGTCCACAATATGTTCAATTCCTTTTGGTTAGACTCCACAGTTTCTGTTTTAATTGGGAGTAAGGAATGTTAGGTTGACATTGAACCTGGTCCCAAAAATCATTTTACAGTAATATTAATAAATTTAGGGTTATTTTTTATAAGATAATGATTAAGATTAATTTATTTCAAAAGAAGTTTAAATAATGGTAAAAAATAAAACACAAAAACTTAAAAAATATATAATAAAGAAGCCTGCAAAATAAGCAAAATAAATAAAAAATTGAGATTTAGAGCTTCTTTAGATAAACAGTGATATGATGAGTGGAAAAAACCAAAAAACTTAAAGGCTTCTGTTTGTCTATTTCACAGAAGAATGGGTTTATGTAGTTATATTAGAATCTTTCTTATAAAAAAGGAACAAATTCTTTGCACTTATAAAAATATAAATATCAACACACACTATGTCTTCAATTTATTTTTACAAAGGACATTTCAGCCAAACTTTAAGGCCCTTTTGGTCAAAGACTAACTTTTCCTTTTTTAGGCAGTTATTCCATTTCTCATAAAAATTAAAGAAAAAATTCAAAAAACAATAATCTCATAAGGGCATATTATATTAAAATATTAATCTGACTATATACAGATCTGTATGGTTTGGGTTTTGTTTTTTTACATAACAAACTATCAATCATTGAATCAGTTTACAGGAATCCAACAATCATAGCAATGTAACAAAAACAAAAAAAATAGCAAAAGAAGCTTTAACTATGAAGCTGACTATACAAAATATTTCACTATTGTTGGTAATTTAAAACTACTTAGGTATAAGTGAACAAGGAACAGATAACACTGAAATCAAAGAGCTTGAAATAATACTATATTACTTTGACATTTCCTGAATAATTTTCAATTATTTCAATAAAGGTTTCAAAATATTCTTGAACCTGTTTCCAATAACTTTAAAACTGGGTTTCCTGTTGTTCTGAGACAAAGGTTCCATCACATTCTTCAAATTTCCCAATTTTGCTTTCTTCAATCTATCAGCTAATTGATACCATTTTGTCATGTGATCAGGTTTTAGATTAAGATGTGGTGTTTCAGTTAAATCTAAGAGTGAATCACCTCTAGGAGGAATGTAAGCAATATCTGATGCTATTAATAAGGAATCCTGTAAATGAAAGAATGAACAGAGTGATATGATACAGAAAAGAAGGAAAAATCTGAAGTTTTTTGTCAAACATAAGATAAAACATGAGTGGAACATACAAGGTTGAAATATTCCCCCATTCCTATATCTAACTATGAAAAATTCTAGGTGACAACATGGGTAATACCAAAGCCAGATATAGTATTCTTAACAACCTAGGATACCCTTGTGGGAAGAAACTTTTCAAACAGTTTCTTTTTAATTTAGAATGAATCATACCTTTTGTAAAATAAGTTCTGAATTTTGGAACTTGATTTCCTTTGTTATTGGTAGGCTCAGTCCTTTAGCACCAATATCTAAATAGACAATATTTGAAATAAAATAGAAAATGTTCAAGTCCATTGTCTGCTCTAACATGATAAAATTTATTTTCAGCTGTGGTTCAATTGTAGCTAAGATTTATTCAAAGCAAATCTTCCCACCTCTAATGACCCTCTTATCTTTATAACTTACTGTTTAACATGGGAATAACAACCAACTGTACACCAAATTTAATCAAAGATTGTATAACTGGACCCTACAAAAGAGGACAATGTTATTTATAAGTATCATTAGTATATATGAAACAATGACAGCTATCAAAGAAAGAGAAAGTTTTTGATGTCATGAGAACAAAGTCTTCATAAAACCACCAGTCAAGGTCATAGATTATGATAGACCAAAGTTATCATCTTAAGCATTTTTGAAACCACAATTACATGATGTATGTTGTAAGTCATTTACTAAGTTTTCTTAATAGCTAACATTTATGTTGGTTTTCAATGCTTAAATTGAGCGTTAGCAAAGCACTGTCAATTGTGATTTGGATTGCAGTCTATAAGGATCCAAACAGCTGTAGGTTAAACTAAAACAACTTATATATGTGAACAATCTGTAGATCTGATCCTGTGTCAGTCCTCAGCTCCTACAATAAACTTACTCTATACCTTATTAGCTTTGATAAGAATCTTACTTACACTAACATCACCAACTGCTGATTTCAATACACCAATTTTCAGTCTACAATAATATAAAACTGTGTATTAACATGTTGGAAATCAAAAGGCCTTCTTATTAGAAGTTATCATTGTTAACAAAATGGTAATAACTCCAAATCGACACTAATCGGCACAGTCAGTGATAAACATAGGCCCATTGAAAAGTTTATAAGACATCTATTGTGTTCAGTGTAGCCTACTCATTATTGTATAATCAAGAATATAGAACACAGTATTCAGAGTAAAAAATTCCCAACTTACCTGGGATTCGACACTTCAGTATATAAAATTTCTCCTTTCAATGATGCCTTTAAATCTATTCCTAATGTCTATATAAATCAAAAGAAAATTGAAAAGTAAATTCATACTGAATGAACATTTTTATTAAACATTTTCATAAATAATAATGGTGTAATATTTCTAGTGATATCAATGACAAAAGGTAGAAAATCCTTGTTTTCCTCATAAAATATCAATGTGCCTTCTTGTCCTTGTTAATCAAATTAAATAACATACCATATTAAGTTTAATAAGAAAAACATCTGGTTGATTCTGTTTCTTGGCATATAGATCAAGAACACCAGAAGCATCAACCTTGATGGCTTGTGGTGATATAACCATTTTAGGTGCACTGTTGGCAACCATATTGACTTGTACTATACGATTGGGGTATTTCTGTCCAATCTGAAAAGAACACATAATCTTTTTAATAACATCTTTGCATCTAAAACTTTAATACTCCTGGGTCCATTTAACAATTTTTACTGAAAACTATAGTCCTATCACAATTGCAATGTAGCAATTTTTCTCTCACACAATACCATCCTTCAACTTGAATGGTAATCTTTGAATATTTTATTTCTATCCTAAATTCAAAAAGTTGTTTTTATATATTGTACAGAAGTAAAAATTAAATAAACCTTCTATTCTACAATATCCTTTTTATTGACAAAAACTTTTAAAAATATGTAACAGAAATTTGAATTATTTTAACTTTCAAAATAATCATTTACTATAATACTACATAAAATATGGAGATAATTGGTAAAACAGAGAATGTTAGAATTACAAGTCATCTTTGTTGTTTCAATGAGTGCGAGGAACTTAGCTGTGATATAACTAGGTTTAAATCAAAATATACCATGATTTACTGTGTAAATGTATACAAAGAGGGGAGGGACCGACTGAAATATGTCAGCATTATCATTATCACATTATCATTACATAATACTTACCTGAGGAATTAGTTTACCAATACAGAATAATCCAGAACATGTAGTGTTTAATATAGATCTATTAGAAGCTGGTAACTAAATATAAAATAAATAATATCTCTGCACATGTCTCTGCATTAACAGCTTCAATATGATGGGAAAAAAACTGTAATTCACCATTTCGTTGAAATATTCACACCTTTTAATATACTTGTGCGAACATTTTAACAAATTTCTCAATTTGAAAAACAAGCCAAAAACCGAATGCGTTTTAAAGAACACAGGCAATAATTCATATCAAATATTTTGTGATATTTCTTTTCAATAGGGTTCATCCTTGAAAGATAATTAAAAATTTCAGCAAGTTCTGTCCAAATCTGTAAAGCATTGTGCCTTCTAAAGTGTTTACAACCTAAGATTTTGACGCGTTTTCAAAAACAAGGGCAATAACTAATACTAAATATAGGTTGACAGTACAAAATACTGTGTGTGAAATCTGTTTTGCAGAATGCCATTCAAGACCACATATGATTATTAAACCTATGCCCATAAGCTACAAGACAAAAACTTTAAATTGGTCTTCTATTATTTCCATTCTTAACTTACATCTTTAGCCGTTAAATTATATTTCAAATAACTGTTTTTATAAGCTGTATAACCCATGGAGTTAGCCATATAGTCAGATAGCCACAGATAAACCATCTTTGAGCTATTATTAACAGTGGGTATATCAGCTGGTTGAAATGGTACATCTTCTTTACCTCCTTTCCAATATATCTCACCCTAAAAATAATCAAAATGAATCAATAATTCAATAAATAAACCAGCTTAACAGCATGGACTTGGAATAAAATGTAATAACCAAAAAGAAAAATCACAAAATAAAAAAAAAAGAGAATTTAGGACAATCTACAAAGAAAGCAAGAAAGATGAATATATCATATTTATTATATGTGATACTGCAAAGACTGTAGATATAATAGCAATTGGTCCATGGAGGAGAAGGTATTGGTCACATTGTCAAATTTGCCCCTTGACCTTCTTTTGGTAACTTGATGTCATTATTACATTATTCCAGAATTACAGGAACGACAAACATTAGAAGTGCTGTGAGTGTCCACAATTCACATACTTTGGCCAGAAAAGTCCTTTGATTCCACTTACCTTATGGAATGTTTGCATGTAAGATGTTGAAAAAGATGGCGATGAAATTAAACTATAATCCAGTAAAAACTTCTTAGCTAATGCCACATTGACTGAAATAGAAGATCAATCAATCAATATTTCTAGTCAGTTTTTACATCAATTCCAATACTAATGCTCTAATTGCATTTCTATGATTCAATCGATCGGACCAATAAGTAAGGCTAGGGAACTGTTAAGGAGCAGGGAAGTGAACACGCTTTTCTTTCCCTTTTTTTTTTAAAGGATCAGAATTTTTTTTATTCCCTCAAGCTAACGATTTTCGCATTCATTATTTTTCAAACAAAACAAAATCTTACTTGGAATTTTCTGCATTTCTCTTTCTCCATCAGTATTTACTGCATCAACAGCTTCAGAGCACATCTTCAATATAAATATAAATATACTCAATATAAATACATTCAATATAAATATATATATACTCAATATAAAATTAAATAACTCAATATAAATACATTCAATATAAATATAAATATACTCAATATAAATATAAATATACTCAATATAAATTTACTCAATATGAATATAAATACACTCAATATAAATACATTCAATATAAATATACTCAATATAAATATAAATACACTCAATATAAATATAAATATACTCAATATAAATATAAATACACTCAATATAAATACATTAAATATAAATATAAATATACTCAATATACAAATACATATACTCAATATAAATATAAATACACTCAATATAAATACATTCAATATAAATATACTCAATATAAATATAAATACACTCAATATAAATACATTCAATATACATATAAATATACTCAATATAAATATACTCAATATAAATATACTCAATATAAATATAAATACACTCAATATAAATACATTCAATACAAATATAAATATACTCAATATAAATATAAATATACTCAATATAAATATAAATACACTCAATGTATATATAAATACATTCAATGTATATATAAATACATTCAATATAAATATAAATATTCATATACTTAATATAAATATAAATAAACCCAATATAAATATAAATATACTCAATATAAATATAAATACACTCAATATAAATACAATCAATATAAATATAAATATACTCAATATAAATATAAATATACTACATATAAATATAAATACATTCAATATAAATATAAATATACTCAATATAAATATAAATACACTCAATATAAATACATTCAATATAAATATAAATATACTCAATATAAATATAAATACATTCAATATAAATATAAATATACTCAATATAAATATACTCAATATAAATACATTCAATGTAAATATAAATATACTCAATATAAATTAAATACACTCAATATAAATATAAATATACTCAATATAAATATAAATACACTCAATATAAATACATTCAATATAAATATAAATATACTCAATATAAATATAAATAACTCAATATAAATACATTCAATATAAATATACTGAATATAAATATACTCAATATAAATATAAATACACTCAATATAAATATAAATATACTCTATATAAATATAAATACACTCAATATAAATATAAATATACTCAATATAAATATAAATATACTCAATATAAACTAAATATACTAAATGTAAATATAAATATACTCTATATAAATATAAATACACTCAATATAAATATAAATATACTAAATATAAATATAAATATACTCAATATAAATATAAATATACTCAATATAAATATAAATATACTCAATATAAATATAAATACACTCAATATTAATACAAATACACTCAATATATATATATATATATTCTGTATTAATACAAATACACTCAATATATATATATAAATATATATATATATATATATATATATATATATATATATATATATATTTTAAATATATATATATATATATATATATATATATATATATATATATATATATATATATATATATATATATATAATATATATATATATATATTGAGTGTATTTGTATTAATAAAATATATATAATAATATAAATATAAATATATAATATATAAATATAAATATATAATATAAATATAAATATATATATATATATATATAAATATATAATATAAATATAAATACATAATATATAATATATATATATATATATATATATATATATATATATATATATATATATATATATAAATATACTCAATATAAATATAAATATACTCAATATAAATATAAATATACTCAATATAAATATAAATACACTCAATATTAATACAAATACACTCAATATATCATTGACAGGTGCTTGGAAGACTATATACTATTAATCTTAGGATAATGTCAAAATAATTATTACCTAGGTGAAAAATAAAGTTTTAAATTCAAACCTACAGGAACTATCAGGTAATTTTCACCTTGGTTTTTTATTCAAAATTAAAGTATTTAATTAATTATAAACAGTGAATGATGTTGTATGTGGGGCTACAGTAGAAATGAATAATCCCCCTTTCAAAAACTGTTTAAGATTCTGTTTTCTGAAACACCTGTTATTTAGATAAGCTCCAATCAATTAAGCATGAACTCCAGTATCATAATCTTACTTCAGCTTGCACAAAATTTCTTTATTTTTTAACCCTTATATACCATGAATACAAATATTAGTAAATATACATATATATCTTATAATACCTTGTTATTGTGATTTGTATTTTATTGTTTCTATATAAATATTAGATGATAATTGACAATTCTCAGTATACCAATATTCTTACCTTGGATTTTAGAATACCCTTCAATTTACCCTCAATCATACCAGAAAATAGATTATAGATCCATGCTGCTCCACCATGAAATTTAATATGGACACTGCTAATATCACAACTACATCTTGATGCTGAGATTTTTGGTCTACCATTTCCATCTTTACCTGGACATGCAACAAAATAATAACTTTCTATCATATTTGTAGGACATATAGAAATGTTTACTTTAGCAACACACAATATAAATGGATAAATCAAGCAAGTAGTCCATATATCTTGTGTTCATTATACTTAATAATGTTCTTATATCAATTAATGGATTTCCCCTAAAAATAATAATTTGTAACAAGAATTTCTACTGACCTATGATCATTGTTAAAGTAAATGTAATTCCATTAACAGAAGCATCAAACCCACCATGATCAGACACTTTAAACCTGTAATATCATATTCAAACCTTTAGTAGATGATAAAATAATCATTTTAGTTGTAAACTATAGCAAAGTAGCTCAAGCCTTCTTAACTAGATATTCTGTTTCAAGGGAATTTAAGCAAATTCATTATTAATTTCAAATACATCAAACAATTATATATTGACAATGATGTGCCTAGATTTGTATTTTTATTTTAATGTCAGCTTTGTCTAAATTGAACCTTCTGTATGTCTATCTACTAATGTCTGCTTTTACATTTACATAAATTCAACCTTCATTTCTCCTTTATACATTTTACAGTAATCAATAAAGTTCAACAAATATGGACCAGTCAAATAAATCAAACAAAAATTTGTCACTTCTAATACACTCTTAATTTAAGCAAAATCTTCAAATATATAGTACATTTACATACCATCCATTTTTATATTGGTATTTCCAATCACCATTCATAGAAATACCAGCTCCGCGGACTGACCATTTTAAACCTGAACCAGGTACTATATTAATATTACTTGATGGCTTGGTAAAACGTGTGATCTTCATGCTATAAGATAAGCAGAACATTTTAAGAGCCTTAAAATGGCATTAATGCTGGCAAGATATATTGGCGAATTGATGTGATACAACATGCCACAATGTTGCAAGTATGTGTATCATTTCAAGATGATACCTATAATTCTATTAAAAATGAGGATACAAGAGTTGTTTCTCACTGAATTGACTGAAATTGTTAATTTTTACACATTTCCCCATATAACAATACATATCGTATCCTTATATGATCAGGCATGTTGTTAGCTCAGGGCCTATGTTAGTGAGTTTAAATCTCTCTAACTTTTTTCAATTCAGATATTGATTATGATTTTGGCACCTCAGAATACCCAGAGATATATTTTACAAGCTTGTAGTTTTTGAAATTTCCTAGGGAGGGGTGAGACCTAGTACAAAAATTATGGACCCTGACACATAAAGAAATTTCCCAGGTTACATGGATAAATCAGGAAAGGTAAGGTCAGATTGTGGTGGGCAGAATTTGAAAGCAACAGTTGCTAGAAGACTATCATTAAATGTGAGAGTTCCACTTGTGTAAAGATATATCCAATGAAATGCTTATATAAGCTACCAATAAATCTTCTATGTGCAGCATTTAAATTGTGATAATAAACATCTCCACAGTAGGTAAATAATACTACCTCTTAGGATGGACATAAGTCTTAAGCTTGGTCAATAAGAGTATTCATCAGTTGGGGTTCAATTGACTAACGAATAGACAAATAACACAATTAATGAAATACACTTCTAAGCCTGTTTCAAAATTACTGAGTTTTAATGTATTATTACTTAGTTTTATGTATTATTCTGGAATTCTGTCTTACAGTCTTGAAACAAAGAAAGTCCTCTGATGAAGAAAGACTTATTTTGACCAAGTTTACATTAACATTTCAAGTCACATTATAGAAATATTTCCTAAGGGCAAAGGTTTTAATATTATTGAAATAATAAGAGGTCAGAATGATTTAAAGGGATACTGTGTCTTAGAATGAAAATAAAATTTAAGTTCTCAAGACTGGTCAATATGTGAATATATTTCATCAGTGAACTTTTGCATTTTTATTAAAAATTACTAAGGTTTTTTTGGATTTATCAGATTATAACAAGGATTCTCTTATGTTCGTTATGGCAGCAGGCATGCCTACTGATGAATATTATAGGCCTACTGATATTTAAAATTCTAAAATTTTATGTTCATTCTAAGAGGTAGTATTCCTTTATCCTATATTGTTAAAACAATTGATATCTTTTATTAATTTACAGATAATGAACATCATATCATTTTATTTCATGACAGAGATCATATTGTTATATATAATTTAGAAGTCAAGAGCACAAGATAAAAACAAGGAAATAAATTATTGTATAACACACTTCCTAAGTACATATGCTTCAACACAATTAACATTGGGCGGGGTAAAGTGTGTATAATATATATTTCCTAACCTTGTAGTTTTATAATATACATGATCTCTTTACATTCTTTGAAAGAAATATTGACCTTAATCCTTGGTTTATTTCTGGAGGAAATCTTGGCTTTTATTCAAATATTAACCCTAGTTAGGGAAGTAAGCCTTACATCTTGAACAATAAATTGCTCTTAATAAACAACAAGTACTTGTATAAGAAAGTTTTTAAAAGTTTAGAGAGTTGGCTTGATTTCAAACAACTAAAGAACAACAAGTAAAATTTAGCAGGTTAAGTTATGCTTAAAAATTTAAGTTTTTACAACCTTAATAAAAGATTGCAGAGATAATATCTAAGTAGGCCTTATTCCATCCTATCTTGGAAGTAGGTCTCTTATTGTGTGGCCATGGATTTCCTCACTGTTCAATATAACAACAATACCTACTTAGAAACACCATATGACACTTTTCCTGATTTTCCACTCTGATCAGGAATCTTCTGTCCATTCAGTTTTTTAGATAAAGCATTGATAGCTGAAGTACTTGCTAAAAAAATAGAAAATCTTTCAATTACTTGACTGGGAAAATACTATATAAGCCTTATTTTAATTTTGTAATACCTTTACTTAGCACTTAGCCAAATTGCACTATAGATAGGTCTTATTTGCTTATTTAAGAGTAGTGACTGTAGGCTATTAGTGAGTATGTGAAGGTTTTAAAACTGATAACTTTTTTCTCAGAAGGGCACGAAAAGTCTGTTGATATATGACACTATAAACATTTTAACATATTTTTATATTTACAGAAATATCAGATATCTGAAAAGCATTGCATCCCATCGCTTCCTTCTGCTACAGTATTAAGCATGTTAGTAGGTGTACAAATATACTTACCATACTTGAAACCTTTATCTGTTATTCTAGCTTGGAATCCTGGTTTTACAGACAAAACATCATCAAACTTTAGTGTTATAACAAATATAGCAAACAGCAGCATCAGAAACTTTCGATACCCCTCCATCTTCTATCTTCGACTTAACTTTTAATAAGAAAATTATAAAGTTTTATTTAGGCCCACTGCTTCCTGCTTACTTCAGTTACAAAGCCCAGCACTTGTCTCCTACTTGGGGACGTGCGATTTTCTTAACTAATAACTTTTCAATATTACCTCAGCAACGAGGAAGAAATATTCTACAAGTCAAAGATCACATGAAATTTGGAATTACCTAACTCGAACTTAACTAGTACTCTTCAACTGTAAATCCGGTTTCGTCGAATTTGACAGCTACACTACAATCTTATGAATGACAATCAAGGCTTGTTGTTTTTCTCTAAGCCAATTAAATTGAGCTACAAGTAGACTGGATTACCACGACTAATACAGTCGCTACTGAATACAGGTTTTCCTAAGAAAATAAGGCTCAAACTGTTCGAAAAATTGTCAACTTTAATGAAGTAAGGGTTACCCAATCAATAGAATCGTACACAAGCTAATGTAACATGGTAAATAAGTCAAGGGAAAAAAGTAGCCTATCTGGTTCAGACAAAATTGATGTAAACCTCAATTCATTTTCTTGTTTATAATATCATGCATAATATGCGCTTCAAGGGAGACTATTTTAATAGGCTAAAGTAAGCGAACGGGTTGACAAGTAACAGACTACAACGAATGAAATTTCTTTCAGTAATAAACATAAAGTTTATGATTGTCCTAAAATTTGTCCTAAATGTTTACTGATGATTGTCCTAAATGTTTACTGATTATTGTCCTAAATGTTTACTGATTATTGTCCTAAATGTTTACTGATTATTGTCCTAAATGTTTACTGATGATTGTCCTAAATGTTTACTGATTATTGTCCTAAATGTTATGATATTGTCCTAAACGGTTACTGATTATGTCTTAAATGTTTACATTATTGTCCTAAATGTTTACTGATTATTGTCCTAAATGTTTACTGATTATTGTCCTAAATGTTTACTGATTATTGTCCTAAATGTTTACTGATTATTGTCCTAAATGTTTACTGATTATTGTCCTAAATGTTTACTGATGATTGTCCTAAATGTTTACTGATTATTGTCCTAAATGTTTACTGATTATTGTCCTAAATGTTTACTGATGATTGTCCTAAATGTTTACTGATTATTGTCCTAAATGTTTACTGATTATTGTCCTAAATGTTTATAGAATATTGTCCTAAATGTTTACTGATTATCGTCTTAAATGTTTACTGATTATTGTCCTAAATGTTTACTGATTATTGTCCTAAATGTTTACTGATTATTGTCCTAAACGGCTACTGATTGTTGTCCTAAATGTTTATTCATTATTGTCCTAAATGTTTACTGATGATTGTCCTAAATGTTTACGGATTATTGTCCTAAATTTTTACTGATTATTGTCCTAAATGTTTATTCATTATTGGCCTAAATGTTTACTGATGATTGTCCTAAATGTTTACTGATTATCGTCTTAAATGTTTATTGATTATTGTCCTAAAAGTTTACTTATTTTGTCCTAAATGTTTATTGAGTATTGTCCTAAATGTTTACTGATTATTGTCCTAAATGTTTACTGATTATTGTCCTAAATGTTTACTGATTATTGTCCTAAATGTTTACTGATTATTGTCCTAAATGTTTACTGATTATTGTCCTAAATGTTTACTGATTATTGTCATAAATGTTTATTCATTATTGGCCTAAATGTTTATTGATGATTGTCCTAAATGTTTACTGATTATTGCCCTAAATGTTTATTGATTATTGTCCTAAAAGTTTACTTATTTTGTCCTAAATGTTTATTGAGTATTGTCCTAAATGTTTACTGATTATTGTCCTAAAAGTTTATTGATTATTGTCCTAAATGTTTATTGATTATTGTCCTAAATATTTGTCAAAATGGAGATTCTTGAGAAGTTTTCAAAATCAAACCGTCTGCAAACTAAAGATGATGTGGAGAAAGTTTCGGAATATGACTGCCAGCTTGATGGAAAGATATTTGTAATTTCGTGACAGAATGCACAAAACTCAATATTATTTTTGCAAAACTGTACTTGATGAGAACACCCTCTTTGACAGACATGCGCCTATATGGTGCATCTGTAGCACTTCCGCGTTTGGATCTGAACCACAAAGTTACGACCAGTACTGTTGGCCCATTACCCTAGTTTCAGGCGGATGGCACCGCTGGTCACTCCACAAAAATTAAATATTTGGCAAAACATGTACAGGCCTTCGGTTTTTCGGTCCCATCTGAAAGAGTTATCCATTTTTCTGTGTCAGTCCTTACGCCTATTTTATCACAGAAAAAGGGGGAATCAAGGACAAGAGAAACAATATTAGTAGGTAGAAACAGAAAAAGCTAGATATAGTGACAAATGAAATTGCTTCAACAAATAATGTACCTATCTTCGAGTGTGAAACTTAAGGGGTCATAAAATAAAGGATTCTCAAGTCTTCGTGACTTGAGAGCAAAATAAGATGTTAGATGTTAGATTGACCCCTCGGTCCATAAGTTATTTGGTATATTACAATTATAATGTTCCTTAGATAATTGAAAGGTGAGTGTTATCATTTTTTAAAACACCTTTAATATCCTTTGAGGTGTTTTAAACAATGTATCTATTATACAACAACAGGCCTTGTCACATGTTCATATTTTTAATATAAAAGGTTACTGCAGGTATTATTACAGTACATGGCCCGCAGGTGCTTGTTTTCAGATAGTTCGCAACTTAAAATTCCGGATATAGATTTTGTGCAATGATCTTGCATGGAGCAACAGTTGTATGGTAAATGTAAGCTATACCTGTAAACACGTTTTAGAGATGATGAGTTTAGAAACGGCAACATTTTTATTTATTCTGTGACAGAAAATAAGGTCGATCGATTTTACGTTGGTGTGTTGAATTCACACAGGGACTTACAGCTAGACCCGTTGTATCCATACTCTAACCATAGGGCCAACGAAGGCTATTTAAAGGGATATAACTCCACTTTGTAATATACATTAAAATTGATACTGAGCATGAACATTAATAGTTTATATTGTAATATGGCCCTAAAGTATATGATGATAAATGTTTCGTCAGTTTTCTATTTGACCCATTACCTATAATATTAGACTAAATTGGTAAATCCAACATCACAAATCAAAGGGACAAGAAAATCAGGTAGCTGCTTCTCGCAGTCTATAGTTGCGCAAAACAGGCCCTTTATCTTTCACGACCAAATAGGATTAAATGCACAGAAGCACGCCATGGGTTAATGAGAGGTCATGATACCTTGGAATCTAGTTTTGTAGGCTGGTCAACAACTTTTAAAGGCAGTCTTACTCCTCAAATTGCAACACTTTAGTGTCAATCTTTATTATATGTTGTGTCCCTTTAAAAGAAAGCGTGAGTAAATTCATGTCCCTGTGTTTATTTACCAGCTGACTGTTACAAACCAGATCAAATACGGACCTCAAACATCTTAACATCGTCGCCGGATTTTTTTACACTGTATTATATAGTCTGAGCTATAACAACGGTCTTTTCATGGTAAGTAATAGAATTTATTTTTCAAATATGGTCAGTGGGCATTTTATATATAAAAATACTATATTATTAACCGCTTCGCTGAATTTTAATTTGTTTTTGACATAGCCACTGCCCTTAGCTAAAACATTCTGGGGTTTTGCCAAAGAATTTTTGGTCAATATTTAAAAAAATATATATTGTTTATGTCCTAAATGTGGATTATTTGGTTTTTTAAGGTAAGAAATATTTTTAATTTGATTATAATTTATTTGTTCACTTCTAGTTACAAAATTGTTATTCTGTATTCACTTTTACCGACAAAAGTTTTAGATTTCAATAAGGCCAAATAGCTCTTTATATCTTGAATATGAGTTGAAAATCACACATATATGATAATAATCTTTATTAGAAGTCTAGCTACCACAGGTAATCTTCCCCGGAGTCTCTTAACTATAATATAGAATAATATGGATTAGAAATAGAAATACTAAAACAGAAATAACATGTTGTTTCTCAGAGTTTCACGCTATGCAATTATAATAAAATGTATGATGTGTGTTAAGATAATAATTTTTTAAATGATATTATGATTAGACTAGCTATTATATATAACCAAATATTTCAATATTTCATTATTTAAAAGTATTTTCTTCGTTCACTGAAAGTTCTTCCCAGTTGGTTTGTATGACGTGATAAAATGCTGGGCACTATGTGATTGGACTCACGAGCATTTTATTCAAAGGAAAAGAATATCCAAAGCTTACAAATATCATAAATATAACTGCACGAATATGTGCATTATAGGGTATTCAACTACATACATAATTGGTGATTGATCGAACAAGTTGTACGGTATTGTCCTTTTTGCAAGGTCAATTGCAACACATGTACACTTTTTATACATATTTAGTGAATGCATAATGCATAGATCAGTATTAAAATGAATTTTTATCAATGAGATAATCCAAAGTCCCATTTTCTTTGTTTAGCATGTGCTTGACTCTTAAATTCAATACCTTAAGTGTACATGCATTGCAATTGACCTTGCAGAAAGGACGCTATCAAAGTATAATGTGCAAGAAATGTTCATCTCTTTCATATACTAGTATTGTGACATCTGAAAACGGCAGATTTGATTGATTTCGTTTTATGGGTCTGCCTTTATGTGCATGGCTAGTAATCTACATAGCCAAAACCGGAAATCTACCTATCGAAAGCCAAAAATGCACATTGCCAACAATGTAAATCCCCAATAATATACAATGTCAATAATCTATATATAACCAACATTCTACATAATATGCCATTAATCTACATAGCCAATAAACTAGAACAGGCCTTCTCAAGATGATTTCCTGAAGCACCACTTGGGTCAAAAGTGAGAAAGAAATGCCACTTATCGATTTATTTTGTAGGATCTAAAGGGAAGGGTGGGGGTAAGCAGTAGCATTTCTAGAAATTATTAGTCCGCGTGCCACTTTGGACATGGCAATGCGCTACAAGTGGCGCCCGCGCCGCCAGTTGAGAAGGCCTGATCTAGAATAATAAATGCTCTACACTTGATGAATTGACTACTATTCTAACAGTTGACAATAATATATACAGCTAAATAAAACTCTACATAGTCATATTATATATCTATACCAATAATCAACTACATGCTAATAACATTATTTTGGTATTTTATTTTAAAAGGACATTACCAGAAAACCACCTATAGCTAGATTGCAGGCTAGTAAACTGGGCAGTTCGTGATGAGACTAGAAGGACGTAGATTAAATGATATCAATATTTTATAAATTAATACAAGTTTATATATAGAGACAATAGTTTAGGTTGACATCAAATATTAAATACTCATTTGTACATTCTTTATAATTTAATTGTCCGAAAACATCCTTCTTAACCAAGTTTGAACATGATCATTAATATGGAATCTATCACATTTTAGATGGACCTATTACAGATATTGAAATTAATATTTAGATGGACATATACCTTTAAATATGGTACTTATTATAATATACTGCACAAGAACTCTATAACTTAAGAAATTTCCTTCAAGTAGAATGCAAAATAAATTTATTGTAAGTAAACAAAAACCTCTTAAAAATTTTTTTTTGAAAAAAGATAGTCGACCTTACGCAAACTCCGATCACTTGACATAACAAAATCACGATAGGCTTGCGATATACACACCATGATAAATCAAAACTGAACCTCTTCAGTTAAATACAGTAGCACTGTAGGGTTTCAGCCAGAAAGCTTTTCATGTGCTTGAATATATCATATTTTAAAAGTTTAATCTCTATACACTTAGCCCGACATATCTGACCCTACCCGTTCTCAGACGTGATATCCCATCTGTATATTACGTCCGAGGGTAGGGTCAGATTTTTCGGACTATAAAATAGAAAAAAAACGTTCTTTACTATTTTGTTTTTTCATTTTGTCTGGTTAAAAATCGCAGTTTTCAAAGGTTATTCTGATCACGTGATTTGAGGTTTCTGATTTGAGGTTTGCGGTAAAGTTATTTGAACTTTTAATTTTAAGCAGATGAGCGAAATAAAAAAAAATCGGACAGAATTATATCTTCACAATGGTCAAGGTATTATAGAATTTTATTGTAGTTTAATAACTTTTGCAGAGGTTTATGAATGCAGTGATATGATTGGCAGTGGATTATTCATTATTCAATACAGCCAATTATATCCTTCGACGGAACGTCTGAAAGAAATAAGCCATTATGTTTGGGTATCGAGAGCTCTGATTGACTGTATTCGCTGGCGTAAAATCCAATCAAATCTATGCAGTATTTTGATACAAAAACAGTGACTAATCGTTTTAAGTTATAAAATGCAGTTCGTAATACAATACTAGAGTATAGTGTTTCTCCGAGGTGAGGCCTGAGGGCCAAAGCCTCTCGTGGCCCGGTGGCTTCCAACGGAATACAGATGATCTATAATGGTTTTAAGCTATACGACATAATATGTATACATACGCCACTTTCCGTCCCTATTCTGCTTTGAAACAAAAGATAAATGTAATTACCAAGAATTCCATACGCACTTTGCAAGTTATTTTTTAACTTTTAAGAACAAATAATTATATATGATTTTAAAATGTTATACTCTTAAGCATTTATTCTTTTTCATTCATTTTATTAAAGGGATACTGCATCTTAAGATGAACATAAAATTTGAAAATTTTAAACATGGCCAATAATAGCATACATTCATCAGTAAATACCTGCTGACATAAATAACATTAAAAATAAATAAACATCCAAAACACTAAGTAATTATCGATAGATGCATCTGATTTTTGAAAATGACTTAGTTTTATGAGTTTTCCAGATTCAAAGGGAAATTGTTACTTAATGACAACAGGTAAGTACAATGATAAATATAATAGGCTACTCATATTGACCATTCTTGATAACTATAATTCTATGTTTATGGTAAGACGCAGTATCACTTTATTAAAACAAAAAGTGTATCCACATAATTTTATACAAAATTCGATGTTTTAAAAGTTTCACAGGGACAAATACAGACCGGACGTAAAGATCTCACATAAGACGAATTGACGTGTTCACTGTGTCTACAATATAATCTTTAGTAAATGTTACATAATGAAAAAGGAGATAATTTTAAAGTTCATTTTCACATTCTTCCAATATTCAACCAGTGTAAAACAAAATAATAATCCTGTTTCTTTACCTTTCCCCGTTCATTTCAGAGAATTTGAAACGTTTAACTCCATTCATTTTATTCCATTTCCCCCTCTCAGACTTAAATTGTAAGGTTACTATTTCAATACAAAAATTCATTTAAGTAGCTAAATACCTTGATGATTTTAGCAAAGTTTTCAAGCCAGTGACAATATTCTCAAAACTATAACGAGGGTTGTTAAGAGATAGAGCTAAATTTCAGCTATCCGCCGTAACTTTGTTCAGAACGTACATCTTACTTCTGCTTCGTTCGTAATTGTAAAAGAACGTAGAAGAATTTCTATGGAAATGAAATGGAATATTGTTGAACATGAGACACAGAACAATAATTTACACTTGTTACGCCATTAAAATATTTTTGTTTATAAAACTTTTTTTGCACTGTACTTAAATCAGCACAAGCAGGTGAAAAAGGGGGTAGGCTGTGTGACTCTATAGCCGTACTAAATGCAGTTACAGTTGAATGGATACATCTGATTGAATATTTGCTTGAGAGGCTGAGCTAGTAGATCTGGGTACACAATTCAAACTGTCAGGCTTTTACGAAGGTCGTATACATATACATTGATTTGATTGGTTTTTACGTCATCGAATACAGGCAATCAGAGCCCTCGACAGAAAGGCTGTAAACTCAATGTATTTGTGTCTATTGGGCTGTGCAATAGTTTTGCAACTAAAGGTTAAGTTGTTTCTAAAACCATAGATTGCCTATGTACAGCTACATTTTGTAAATCTTGAATAAATATTGACTAATCAAATGCTTTGCTGTAGTGGAATTGCAAGAACCGTCTAGTAGAATATTGGAATGTTACAAATTTATTCCATCGGCGTTCCAAATACCAATAAAACGTTTGAAACCTCATTATAATTTCTTTAATTGACCAGGTTGGGACAATATCACCTAGAAAAATGACGGAAAATTACAGCTGTGTCAGGGAACAGGACGGTGTTTGTTCACAGTTCGTTGTATTGGTTTATTCAATGTATAACACCTTGTTATTTAAATTTCACGCCAGTCTGTTATTGGATTAGCTACAATTGACAATTTCTATATTAGGATATTAATTACAGGTATTGTTATGTGTTTATTATATACAATAAATAAATATTTTTACTTTTAAAATAGTGTGCAATAAATCAATTGTAGAGCGATATAAAAACATTAAAACAGAACATGTTGTTACGCAGGGTTTAAAAAATTTTCTTGTATGACAGAGTTCAATGTGTCCGTAAAGTTTGAATACTGAAAACAAATTAATTGAAGGCATATGCTTGCATACATCGAAATATCTTTTTTTGGGGGTGGGGGGGGGTTATCTTATTAGTCTTTTTGTTTAATTATTCGATCCTTAAAATTATATTCAGTTTTTGAAAGCTTTGTTAATGATCATTTACCAGCAATTAACCTTAGGTTTAAGAAGAATAAATCTTGCAAATGTGTGTATCCAAAAATAAAAAAATAACACCTTTTGCCCTTCGAAGCAATTCATGAATAAATAGGGCGTTCTCACGGGGTTTTCCCACTTTGCTTGCAGATTATACGGATTAATTTAGTCTAATCAAATTGAATCCGCAATACTCAGATTACGGCATATATGCATTGCTATAATAGATAGGAGTTTAGCTAATATGAACCATTTGTACATAAACCGAATATAATACCTTGTTACGTCGTTAATCCTATAATATCGTATAATATGTCGTCATGAAAAGGTTATGATTATGGAATTAGTTTCAAATGAATCTGTAAGCGTTTTTAGTGTTCAGATAAAGAATAAAGGGGACATGTAAAAACAGTAGGCCCTAATTCAATGGTCTTCAAAAAAAAAAATAAAATAAAATAAAAATTAAGATACAAAAAAGAAAAAGTTAAAGAAATGTCACAATTATTTTTCTAATTGGTTGTTTGCGTGAGAACGTGTCAGATTTGTGGTGTTTTACTATTGGAAAACCATATTGGGTCATGTACTCATATTTAATGAGATTATTTCCTTTTACAACGAAACATTGTTTAAGTTGTTTGATTAACATTCACTGCATCTGGGTTTCTACAATCTACGAATTATGGCCAATTGTCATTTTACTATTTTGAAGTTGATATTCTTTTTCATACACAGTGACACTTTTTTTCATCAATTATAAAATAAGAACACGGTAGCTTCTATGCCTATATTTACCAAGAATTCCACAAAAACGCCCTTAAACTTCATCCAGTAAGGCCAGAAAGTAATTAGGATAACAGATTATCCTCGTTAAGTCCTAATTAAATGTCATAGTGACTTGTTTAAAACAATAAAAATAATTAGATTGCATTCTTTAAAAAAATTACATACAAAACAGTCCAGCCTGCCCGAGGAAATTTGCAAAACTCTGCAGGTGGTGTTAACCATCTTCATTAACGTTTTATTTATTTAAAAAACAAACAAAAAAACTTGTTATTACATGTTTCCCTAATTAATGATTGATCTAATTGAACCACATACATTTGTTCATTAAGGAAAGGGTTTAATTTGGCTATTTAATGCCCAGTTAATCGGCTGATAAATCCAATAGCATGTTAATTAATCTGAAACCCTAGATATTCCCTGAAACTTATTAGGTTGCATTTTGTTTTTGTCACTCGCTTGTTCTATGAAGATCAATTCGTTCTCCAGAACTATTTCTGGGACTTATATCTCCTTCGAATAAACTGTTATCAACAGGTAAGAACTATATAATATTTTGCCTTATTATATCTTGTGTTTTATTGTTTGACGTATATCTTTAAAGATCTAATATTGTTTTTCTTGTATATTCTATTTTTAATTTATAAATGAATGTGTTTTTGGTACTGAAATTTGAATTTTAAAAATAATATTAGAAAATTATACATTTATACAAGATAAGTCGCATTGTAGGCTAATATGTAGATTTTTTTTATCACACATTTGATGTACAGTTTGCAAAGATTATAAAAATAACATGAAATTTTGAACATTTTGCAAGCATTCAATAGATAAAAAGAACAAAAACAATGTTTGATTACGTAATAAAATTTTGAAAGACTGAAAAATAACTGAATACTGAATAGAAATGTTGAATACTAAAATTATAACACATGACTTCTTTTTAAAAGATTCAAACCAGGTCAACTGGTTTGTGCTAAACGAAATTTATTAAATGACTTCCTATTCATTAACGTGTTGCATTTTTGTAACATTTAAATATTTTTTCTTTGTTAATTTGGTTTAATTTTTTTGTTAGTGTATAAAATATTGTATTTTTGAATAGAACAGTCCATGCATCAGATTACAGTAGAGTGTGACAAATATACTTCTCGGTATTTATTATGTGAATTGATATATCAATTTCGAATTCTATACTAATTGTAAAGAAATCTACGCTTAGTTGATTTTGTTTTAATCTGACACTGTCGGACTATCTGAATGTATCCAACTGATAATATATTTAGCGTTTTTCGTTTATTTTCGATAAATCGACCAGTAAAGAATGAACAAATTTGTTTGAATCTATTCACAGCACATTAAAGCCCATTGTTTTGATTATTTTTCTCTTTCTATGACGATTTTGTTAACGGTAATACTTGAATTAGACCACATTTTGAAAAGAACAGAATATATTTTAGTCTGATCAATATTTCTTCAAAAGCTTTGAGGTTTTGATTATGGAAATAGTCATATTTACCGGACGTTAATATGTCTGATCTTGTGATAATCATATCTTTAAAGAAAAAACATACCAAGTGTAGATAGGTAGAATCTGACGGAAAGTTTCGGACTACTATCGGAATAAGCCTTATTCATATCTCATTAAATCGTATTACGTAGCAGATGCCGATATAAATAGTTCAGTTTGAAATTATATTCTTTATATTTCTCTTCAGTGGTTTAAAGATATAAACAGTGGAATGTAGTGGCTATCTGTGAAGATTCACCAAAATGGATATAAGTCCGTGGTTATTGCGGGTGTTTGTGTTGGTGATATTGGTCAGTGTACACGGTGGTCGGTATGACTGGATGGGATATGACAAATTCGATGAAATGGAGGAAGTTTATAACTCGGTCGATGATCAGAACTGTAGATCGAAGAGTAAGGCTGAAATGTTGATGAGGGAAGATTTAGTGACTCAGTTGCCTTATTATAATAACCTATTGAACCGGGTTTGGTACCAAAACAGAACTTCGCTAATACATCTTCATAATATGGCATTAAATCGTGCCTTCTTCTTTAGTTATATTCTTCAAAAAATGAACTCTTCGGAAGATTTTTCCCTTCAACCTAATTGGATATATATGTACTTTTCCGTAGCCGCAGACGTTAACGCAAATCCAACTGGTATAAACGCTAGTGCTATAATATTTGATTTTAATTGTACGTATCCCAACTGGTACATTAACGTTCCATTTAATAACACCCTGAATTTATTTGGACCCAAAGCTTACCGGTGGGACGATTATCAGGATCAGGATAACTATCTCCGAGAACCGACTCGGAAAGTTGCAGCTATAACGGATCTTGGATCTGGAAATGGTAAGAATTATACGTTAGCGAGCTATAAAATGAATCCATGGTACAGTAATTGGTTACCTGATTTAACAGCCGAGAAAGATTCGGTGACAAAGTTTACATATAGTGTTGGTGTCCGATATTCAAACGTTTCAGGGCATTTTACAGAGGAAAATTACATTGCACATCCGTTTTTTGGACCACCTCTTCCCGGACAAAGCGAACGGGACATTAAGATGTTTCCTGTGACCTATACGAAACCTTATTTTGATTGTGGTGTTCAAGAAAAATGGATGTTTAGTGCCACCAGTCCTATTATTGATTACATGCCGAGATATTCTAATTATACCCACATGAGAAGACCAAGGTGAGTATTTCCATTTACCAATGTCAAACAATCATTAGGGTCAAGATGAATTTCAATATTAGAAAACATATGTTGCTGATTGTTTAATAAATCTACAATGAACGCCACATCTGGTACTTAACCATTCAATTGCCAAAAACTGGTCAATAAATTTAGGCAGAACTCATTTCCATTTGGTAGCTTTCTTTAAGAATAATCTGAAATATATCTATTTGAACAGGCCTATATTTTTATTAGAACAAACTTAAGTAATTAAGTTATCGGAACTTACTTAAATATTATCGAAATAGACTGAAGTAATTATCGTCACAGAATTATTTATGTTTAATCAATATAAATGCAACTAGCATTCATCAGTAGTGCAATAGGTGTTGTATGTTTCAGAGCGAATTTTATGATTCATATTTTTTACAACAGACTAATTTTTATCAAAACAAAATTTTGATCGTTATATTAGAGAACACTCCTTCATATTTTTATTTTGACTTGAGAGCACACCTTAATATTGATGTTTATCAAAACATAATTGAATATTTATATCTACCAAGACAGAGAGTAATAAGAATATCTTTTTTAACAGAATAAAGTGTGTTTTTCAACAGACTTAAATATAAATATTTTACAGAATGGATTGAAATATAGATATCATTCAGTATAGATTTAAATATATCTATTAGAACTTAAATGTTTATATCTATTAGAACAGACTTAAATGTTTATATCTATTAGAACTGACTTAAACGTTTATATCGATTCGAAAATACAATATCTATTAGAACTTAAATGTATATATCTATTAGAACTGACTTAAATGTTTATATTTATTAGAACTGAATGAAATGTTTATACCTATTCGAAAATACAATATCTATTAGAACAGATTTAAATGTTTATATCGATTCGAAAATACAATATCTATTAGAACAGACTTAAATGTTTATATTTATTAGAACTGAATGAAATGTTTATACCTATTCGAAAATACAATATTTTAAGGGTTAAAAGAAAAACAGACTTAAATGTTTATATCGATTCGAAAATACAATATCAATTAGAACAGACTTAAATGTTTATATTTATTAGAACTGAATGAAATGTTTATACCTATTCGAAAATACAATATCTATTAGAACAGACTTAAATGTATTATATCTATTAGAACCGACTTAAATGTATAAATCTACTAGAACAGACTTAAATGTATATATCTATTAGAACAGACTTAAATGTTTATATTTATTAGAACAGACTCAAATGTTTATATCTTTTAGAACAGACTTAAATGTTTATATTTATTTGAACAAACTCAAATGTTTATATCTTTTAGAACAGACTTAAATGTTTATATTTATTTGAACAAACTTAAATGTTTATATCTTTTAGAACAGACTTAAATGTTTATATTTATTTGAACAAACTTAAATGTTTATATCTTTTAGAACAGACTTAAATGTTTATATTTATTTGAACAGACTTAAATGTTTATATCTATAAGAACAGACTTAAATGTTTATATCTATAAGAACAGACATAAATGTTTATATACATGTATATAAGAACAAACCTAAATGAATATATCCATTAGGACAGACTTAAATGTTTATGCATATTCGCTCATACTTAAAGGGGAACAGTCTTGTTTCGGACAATCATCCGACAGCCTCAAACACATGAAATCTTTTGCTTAGCTTATCAGAAATAGTCTTACTAATTGGGACATACTTATGCACTAGAACCGAATTAAATGTTTATATCCATTAGAACTGACTTAAATGTTTATATTTATTTGAACTGACTTAAATGTTTATATCAATTAGAGCAGACTTAAATTTTTTATATTTATTAAAACGGACGTAAATGTACATGTATATATCTATTAGAACCGACTTACATTTTTATATCCATTAGAACAGACTTAAATGTTTATATCAATTAGAGCAGAATTAAATATTCATTAAAACGGACTTAAATATTTATTTTTATTAGAACAGACTTAAATGTTTATATTTATTAGAATAGACTTAAATGTTTATATTTATTAGAACAGACTTAAATGTTTATATTTATTAGAACAGACTTAAATGTTTATATTTATTCGAACAGACATCAATGTATATATAAGCTTTAAAGGGTTTTTTTTCAGAATTGACTTAAATATGCTTGAAATATTTTTTATCTTTAGATTAATATATATAATTTTTGTCCATATGAATACATCTTTAAGTCTCTCCATATTAAAATTAATTTTATTTATCAAATTTAACTCTGTGGTTATAAATATCTGTATATATTTATCAAAACAGACTTACAAGGTTTCATGGCATTTTATAATAATGTTTTAAACTGGTAAACTGAATCTGTATATCTGTATATATCTGTATTATAGAACTGTTGGTGTGATTGTAATGGATATAGATTGGGACATGATAGATTTTAATTCCTGTGATCCTGGAACGGGAAATCCTGGACCAAGTTATCTTTCCGGTATACATAGGTGTAAAACTGGAACCACTGTAAGTATAACAAGCGGTTGCCTAGCAATATACGCCCACTTTAAAATATATTTTCTGTTTTAACACTGTAGGCAGAAACTCCAACATTATTTAGGTCTAATCCAAGTTCTCATCAATATAAATGTTCACACCAAATTTGATTCAAATCAAATGAAACCGAGTCTCTATTGTATTTACTAGCTAATTTTCATGAGTTTGGACTAAGTCAAGGGCAATAACTCAAATATAGTTCATCGAAAAATAGTAAATATTGAACTTGTTCAAGATTTCACCAATAAAAATGATAACATCAAGTTTTCTTTCAAATCACAAGTCAATTTCGCAGTGTTTTGACTAAGTTAAGTGCAAAAACAAAAAAACAGTTTATCAAAAAATCGTCAATTTCGTACTTAACAAGATCTCATCAACTTCAATAATCACACCAAATTTCATTCAAATCAGATGAAAACTGTTGTCTCTGTGGTGTTCACAAGTCTGTTTTGACGCGTTTTGACAAAGTCAAGGGCAATAACTCAAAAAAATGCTCACCAGAAAATCGACACAATCAAACTTGTTTTATATCAATATAAATGATGACACAAAATTCCATTCAAATCCAATGAAATTGTGATCTTTATCGCGTTCACAAGCCAATTTTGACAGGTTTTAACGAAGTCAAGTGCAAAAATTCAAAAACCGTTCATCGAAAAATCGCCTTTTTCGATTTTGTCCAAGATCTCATTAATATAAATGATCACAGCAAGTTTCATTCAAATCCAATGAAAAATGTAGTGTCTATAGTGTTTACAAGCCAATTTTAACGCATTTTGACTAAGTCAAGGGCAATAACTCAAAAATTGTTTATCGAAAAATTGCCAATTTGAAACTTGTAGAAGATCTCTTCAATATTAATAATCACAGCAAGTTTCATTCAAATCCATTGAAAACTGTTGCCTCTATCGCGTTCATAAAGCAAATTTTGACGCGTTTTGACTAAGTCAAGTGCAATAACTCAAAAACCGTTTGGTGAAAAATCGCCAATTTCGAACATGTCCGAGATCTCATCAATATAATTGATCACGGCAAGTTTCATTCAAATCCGATAAAAACTGTAGTCTCTATCGCGTTCACAAGCCAATTTTGACTAAGTCAAGTGCAATAACTCAAAAACCGTTCAACGAAAATTCGCCAAATTCGAACTTGTTCGAGATCTCATCAATATAAATGATCAAAGCAAGTTTCATTCAAATCCGACAAAAACTGTAGTCTCTATCGCGTTAACAAGCAATTGTGGACGGACGGACGGACAGGGGTGACGACAATATTATAAAGTGGGCGTATAAAAACATAATTAGTTGTTACATATCGATATCTCAAGTGTAAAATTCAGATAATAGAGTTCAGAATTTAGTTGGTGTGGAGTATGGAGTGCTCAGTTTTAGAGAAGCATTATGTTTTAATGTGATCGTGCTCTGGCTTGATCTTTTATATTTAACTTAAATTATTATTCATTTCACTGTCTGTGATATTTAGATTGCAATTCAGATAAATAATTTAATTGATTTATGGATTGCGATTTAGAAAGATAATTAACATTTTATTAGCCTCAGGGAAGTGCATAGGTGCATGTGATTTTATCTATGTTATTTTCGCGACAGGTACAGTAGTCTCATAGATCTAATCATAACACAAAAAACTATAATTGAAACCATCTTTTTTTCAGTTAGGTATGTTGAATTCTGAGAAGTCTTTCTATTGTATAATTTCAGTGTAAGAATAAGATTGGATATGGGTTTATGAGAGGCGGGTATGTCTGTGCTTGTAAACCTGGTAAAAGATATCCAGTGTGGATCGACCCTCCTTTCCAAGGTGATAATATCGAACAAGCTACAGATGTAGAGTACAAAACAGGATTCTCCTGCAGCGATGTTCAGCGTAAGATGTGTTTTGTCTCTTATGGTATCCAATAAATGAATTTCCAGTGAGGAAATTCATATATAGAGTAAAACAATATTATTAGAGATTTAGAGCTGAAATAAATAAATAAATTTGATTTAAGAGATCAAATAAATAAATAAATTTGATTTAGAGCTGAAATAAATAAATTTGATTTAGAGCTGAAATAAATATATAAATTTGATTTAGAGCTGAAATAAATAAATAAATTTGATTAAGAGCTGAAATAAAAAAATAAATTTGATTTAGAGATAAAAAAAATAAATTTGATTAAGAGCTGAAATAAATAAATAAATTTGATTAAGAGCTGAAATAAATAAATAAACTTGCTATATAGAGTGAGTAAATAAATTTGAATAAGAGAGTATATAAATTTGATTTAGAGAGTAAACAAATAAATTTGATTAAGAAAATAAATAAATTTGATATATAGAGTGAGTAAATAAATAAAATAAATTTGATATAGAGGGTAAATTCTATCTAGAAGTATATTTGAAACAGAGAATAAATATATAAATTTGATTTAGAGAATAAATAAATAAATTTGATTTAGAGAATAAATAAATAAATTTGTTTTTGAGAGTAAATAAATTTGATTTAGAGAGTAAATACATTTTTTTAAGACAGTAAAAAAATAAATTTGATTTAGAGAGTAAATAAATAATTTGATTTTGAGAGTAAATAAATAAATTTGATTTAGAGAATAAATAAATAAATTTGATTTATAGAGTAAATAAATAAATTTGATTTAGAGAGTAAATAAATAAATTTGATTTAGAGAGTAAAAAAATTTGATTTAGAGAGTAAAAAAATATATTTGATATAGAGAGTAAGTAAATAAATTTGATTTAGAGAGTAAATAAATTTGATTTAGAGAGTAAAAAAATAAATTTGATTTAGAGAGTAAATAAATAAATTTGATTTAGAGAGTAAATAAATTTGATTTAGAGAGTAAATAAATTAATTCGATTTAGAGAGTAAATAAATAAATTTAATTTAGAGAGTAAATGAATTAATTTGATTTAGAGAGTAAATAAATAAGTTTGATTTAGAGAGTAAATAAATTTATTTGATTTAGAGAGTAAATAAATAAATTTAATTTAGAGAGTAAATGAATTAATTTGATTTAGAGAGTAAATAAATAAATTTAATTTAGAGAGTAAATGAATTAATTTGATTTAGAGAGTAAATAAATAAATTTAATTTAGAGAGTAAATGAATTTATTTGATTTAGAGAGTAAATAAATTAATTTGATTTAGAGAGTAAAAACATTTGATTTAGAGAGTAAAAAAATAAATTTGATTTAGAGAGTAAATAAATAAATTTGATTTAGAGAGTAAATAAATTTGATTTAGAGCGTAAATAAATTAATTCGATTTAGAGAGTAAATAAATAAATTTAATTTAGAGAGTAAATGAATTAATTTGATTTAGAGAGTAAATAAATAAATTTGATTTAGGGAGTAAGTAAATAAATTTGATTTAGAGAGTAAATAAATAAATTTGATTTAGAGAGTAAATGAATTAATTTGATTTAGAGAGTAAAGGAATTTGATTAGAGAGTAAATAAATAAATTTGATTTAGAGAGTAAATGAATAAATTTGATTTAGAGAGTAAATAAATAAATTTGATTTAGAGAGTAAATAAATAAATTTGATTTAGAGAGTAAATAAATAAATTTGATTTATTTTTTTCGCTTTTTGGTGATGCAGGATTAGATCAACGACAGTTTTTTTCTCTTTGCTTTCAAATGATTTTACCCTGGGTCTAAACATTAATCGAATGATGACAGCTGCAAATCATAATATAACGGCATTTTCTAATCTTTTAATTGGTTAAAACTAGAAATGGTACAGAAGGACCCTCCTATTTTTTTTTAACAAATCGGTATATTAATAAATCGGTAAAATGACAATCAAAATCTAGTTAGTGAGTGAAAAAAAGAATTGAGTCAAGGTCTAATGTAAGCGAAGCTTTTGACATTTTATATTATGTAAATATGTTACACAAATATTCTGTGCAGACTAATGGGTTTTGTGGTTTTTTTACTGCACATAATATTTGAAAAGGTTATTGGACCTTATACATGAATAGGAGAGTTATGAATTGAAACAGTGGTCTGAATAGTCATTGTCATGTCATATACCCCCTCAGAGTTACAAGTCGTTAAATTTTCATCTGCGAAACATTTAAAAGACCCATTGTGTAATATAACGATATGACATATTTCTCTTTCGATCAATATATCTGGTTTTAATAGCAGTATATATCGATTAGATACCAATATCACACAATTACGTTACTCAATAATAAACTGTGAATAAACATGCAAATCGTTTTGTATTGCCATTTCTCACAATTCGGTCTGGTGAATATGATCCACCGACCCTACCTATCTCAACAAAATGAAAGTCGAAAAGTATTATATTCTTATATATTTTAACGTTTGGCTCTGTTGCATTTCATGACCTTGTTAATTCACTCATTCACTAGATGTTCTTACTCACGTATAATTCCCCTTTCCCATTCATTCAGTCTCAGCTGTTCTCATTTATTCAAATCTTTTCATTCATTCTTTCGTCAATTTTTCAGATCTACAAGTGCTTCCTGTTGTTGATAATCCTGGAGCTGAAAATGTTGTTGTTGAGGGGGCTTATGGTGGTAACACCTTTCTTCAGTTCAAACGTGATACTTCCCATGTTGAAGGTTTCCACAGTAGAAAACTACAATCGTTTAATGATACTGAGAAAAATAGTGGTCCAATGATTGGTCCACAAAACAAACAGGACAAACGATTGAAATTTAAACCCCGTCGACTAAAACCAAAAGTGCAACCTCCTCCTCCAAAACCCAAACCAAAACCTACGAGAGTAAGAACAGCAGCTCAAAAACTGAAATTCCATACACGTCGCAAGAGATCTGTAACATATGACTATGCAGCTTTTGAGAAGATGTTACGAATCTTCAGACAAAAAGACTTGGTTACTCCTGAGAATTGTAAGGACTTGCCAGACAATACCTTATCCTTTCCAGGCAGTGTTGCTTACGGTGTAGACACACAATTTGAGGTGGAGGCCAGAACTGCTCTCCGTCTCGCCCACTTTCTCAGCAATTTTCTCCAAAATACAGACCCAGATGAAAATTACGGAAATTTACGAGGTGGTGGCAGACTACATAAGGACCATTTATTTGGGGAAGTTATTGCCAATGTTATGGGAAACCCTAAAATTTTATCCAGTGGACTTTTCTATGATAGGAATCAATTTCATAACAAAGATGGTTCTGTTAAAGAGTACTTCGGACCGTTAGCCTTCAGAAAGAATGGTGCTTACAATGCTATTGATAGTGCTGGGTTGGACAAACCCTACGTTGACGAAGATTGGTTTACAGTTGTGAAATCAAGATGGCTGACAAACATTGCTGGATTGAAGACTTACAAGGTTCGCCCACACATTAGATCGAACCCAGAGGGTGATAGCAAAATCAGATTCGAACATTTCCCCCTGCGGTATAAAGCACCGGAATATAAGGATGGTTATTGGACCAATCCTAGATTTAAATGCGATGGTCGAGTTGACCGGTGGGCAGTGACTTACGTTATTCCATTCTTCGGCTGGGATGGGGTTAAAAGGAAAATACAGTTCAAGTAAGTATAGAAATTTTGAAAAATTATAAAATTGACATTATCCAAAACATCCGGTTCTTCAGAAATGTTCGTTATTTTGTAAGACATTTTTTACTGCTTTTGATTTTCCAAGTGGCCCTCAAATTTAAGGGCTGGAAGTTGAAATTAAAACCCAGATTCCTGTTCTAATCATTGACTTACTGTCCTTTCAAAATCCGCATGGCATGAATTTATAACTAAGTTTTAATCATTTCAAGAAAATAACTCAGGAACTCAGATTGGATACCACTGTAAACGATTGGTTCAGGAAACTGCGTTTCGTTCTAGCTTCCTCGAAGCTGCTTTCTTCTCATTGTGGCTATTAAACAAAAACATTATCTAAGCCTATCCTTATTGTTTATTTCTAAATATTTCAGGGGAGTTGTAACAGTTGATGTACCTCTAGACCTTATAGAAATAAACCAATGTCCACAATCATTCCATGTTGCTAATGCTTTTAAAAATACTGCACGATGTGACCTGGATTCCACTAAGGTAAGCACCTTTACATAAACTTCTTTTTATTATTGTCGTAGTCTGAATACATTTCAGTTTGATGTATAGAAGTCATACATGAACTCCTTTAAATTTTGGATTCTGTTTTTTGTATATTACTTGACTCGTACTCGAACAGCAAATTGCGCAAAAGATTTTATCACGAGGTGCATTTAATGTGATCGTTGTAGATAAATATATGAAATTAATTTTTTGTATATAAAAAAAACAGTACACTAGTAAATGGGCTTGCCAAGTGAATTATGGATTAGTTATGCTCACATATATATATATACATTCTTATGTAGTCTTTCAAATATAAAGTGGAAGGGTGTTATTATGGCCAGAAATCGACAGACCGTTACAAGTATTTCCTTATCAAACAATGGAAAGTTTGAATAAGCGAACCGTTGATAAATGTACATTGATAGTAATAAAAGAAGTCGTCTTTTTAATATTATATGATTGGTAATAAGGTCAACTTCGAATAACTTTACAATGACATTAATTTCGGACTAATAGAGAGTATTTTTATCATTTATGAACAACAGTTCACGAATTTTTGTGTCAATTCAAGTGGAAACATGTCTCATGATAGGAAGAATTGTAGCTTTCTAATCTGGTTTTAATTTGAATAAGAGATAACATAATATCTAAGGCTTCGACTATACTGGTAATAGGTTTGGGACAAATTGGGAAGGGTTGATACTGTAAGGGACAACATACGATAAAACCTTACTATATCGTTCTGATGAACCAAATATCGTAAGGTTTATACCAAACTTAAAGGATAAATAGTATTCAAATTTCAACCAATAATGAAATATACAGTTTCAATTTGAAGTAAAGTATCTGGATAGTTTTACTTATCAAGGACAACAAAAAGTCTTGTCACTCAGTATGAAAGGCTTAGGGTTAAATTACGGAAAATTGTGAAATATAAAGGCCTACAATTTCGTTTCGTTGATCACTCAGCAAAAAGAATGGGGTCGCGATGCTCCAATTCTATACATGAATCTTGACCCTTTTTGACCCGACAACGCGGCGTCGTTAATAGATCAGTATTTGTTGAGTTGAGCCAAACAGCTACTGGTTACTGGATTGTTTTTTCACCCTCATCCCTTATAATTAATGTTCTTTCAACACTTGGATAAAGGGTCAATAACAGATCATGATATCGGGGTTTACCCCAAACCTTATAGAAGTAGAAACGTATTTAAGAAAATTCTTCCGCACACACTTTGAATGAAGTGGGTCAAAGGTTGAACAAAGATCTTTTTTTCATACATTTACCTAGTCCGAAACTTGCTGACTCTATTGCTGATAACTAATTAGACAGATATGGCTGGGGGAGGGTCAGAAAAACTAGGCACCAAAAACTTGGGATTTTCTGCACCTCCGAGGTTTAATGGATTCCAGGCATGTAAATAAGTTTAAAACCCCCGCACCCTCGGAGATGCGGAAATCCCCAAGTTTCGGACTACCATTCACCTTGACCCTTTTTTAAAGGTTGGTTTACCATATTTTTGCATATATTTAAATTCGACGCTAAGTGAATTTCTTTCGCTTTGAATAAAAAAAAGTCTCATTTTGAAAATTTTTTCACCAAAATACCCAGTTTTTAAGGGGCACTTTCGATCTTTAGCACACCTCAATCTTGTTCTAAGAAGCAGAAATTGTTTTTCTCAAATAGTAAGAAATGGTTTTCTGAGATTAACCTCGATATTAACCTGGATTTGTTGTTTGTTTTTCTGGGTTATTATCCTAACCTTAGTAAATACGCATCAAATTTTGCGTGTATACACTTTAATAAAGGATACAATTTTTATCGGGTCCCAAAACTTTCATATGCGACAAAGCCATAGCTGGTCCAAACTGCTTTTAAAGTAGTCACATGCTTGACAAGGTTACCACTATCACTCAAACGTTTTCACAGCATTGCTGTTCTGTTTTCGATGTTAAAAGCTGTGTTAGAAGTATTTGCCTATAGGGCTACTAATAATCTTTAACAAGCTTCAAGTATGAACTGTGTCACACGTTTACATAGGCTATGTATAGGGGTGAGATGTCAGTTAAGTCCGAAATGGACAGTTATTGGAAGAACAGTCAAGGAGTTATTGCCCTTGACGTGAAATATTCAAGAACCTTAATAATTGAAAATTGTGTGATGATAGTCTTTCCATAATTTCGTATTATTGTTTTAAGTTAGAAATTATGTAATAAAATACATTGTGTATTGAGAAAACAAAAATCATCGTCTGTTTCCTATTTGGAAACATTACCATTGATTTTTGGATATGTTGGTTGGCATTTGTCGGCCCTGGTCACTTTCGGGTGTGAAAAGAAACATATAGAGTTATTTGCCTTAGGAAAGTGCGAAACCAGATAATCTATATAAAGAGCCCGATCGATCATTAGAATCCTATTCGTAATGAGCTAATCATGAATTAATACTGGACCTCTGAGACAAACTTGTATTTTTCGCAACCATTCGGAACACATCTATTTTCGATTTGTATAATGGTATAATGTGTATTATAGATTACCGAAAATAAGGGGAGGCAACTTTAACCACCCGTGAGAGATATTTTTAATATATTAATCATTCTCAAACAGATTTTTAAGTTTTGCACTTAAAAATATATTCAGTTTACAGGTCAAAGGTTATGTAAGGTTAGAGTGTTGTTATATACAGAACGAGGGTATATATTTTTTATCAGATGATATATACCAGTAAATCTGTAATTCTATGTCTTTTCTTTTATTCAACTTTTGAAATCCGATGCATTTTTTATAAAAGACCTCGTTTACATTACTTAATACATGATAATTAGGTTGACATGTTGTGTTTCGAATACAATAGAAAATTCTATGCGGTCGGTATCATTTGAAACTTAATCCCTCATAAAATAATGTAATAAAGTATATATTTCACCAGTAGTTGGTGTAGAAAAGAAAATTAGTTGAGTAAATGGTTCATCGAAAATAAATGAAACTGAAATAATCTACGTTTCTAAAAAGAAAAATCTGTAATAGGAGAGAATTCTCACCACAAGAGCGATAACTCATCTTCTTCCAATATAATGAGACTAGACTAGTTAATTGGGAGTCGGTCACGATGAGAAGAGCTGGTCGTAAAACTCGCGATATTTCGTTCGGACTAAGAAGAACATTTAGTCCCACTTTGTATATAATTTATTCGACGTCCTAACTGCATACCCTTAGAAACAGCCCTCTATGTTCTATAATAATGGTTAAAAAGGTCTACAGAAACATCCCAGGATTCCAAAATGTAAAAATATTCAATTTCATTTCAGTGTCGCCCAATGGCTGGTTTTAAATTCGCCCGAGGGGCTTATCGATGTGATTGTAAAGAAGGTTATGAATATATGCATAAAGATAATAAATTCTGGATTGAAGGATCACTTATAGAATTAGAATACGAAAAGAAGAAACTAGGTTTATTCAGCAAGTAAGTAATTCAATTTTTACTATAAATCAGACCTTTCGGATTAACATCTTGTTTTACAATTATTATGGAAGGTCAAGGAGGCCATTTCACCAATACGCGTTGAGATTTTTTATTATATAATCTGCTGAAAATCAGACTTCGATAATTCTATATATATATTTTTTTTAAACGTAAATCAATGGATTGACCTTTGTCGTAATGACATTATATTATCTTGGAAGTACGAAAGCCTATTAGGGCCATTGTTGGCATTTTTCTTTGAAAGGTGTAATTACAAGTTTTAAAAGTTGTAATAACTAGATTTAAAGGCGAAAGTACATCTGTATAAACTTGTAATTACACCTTTATAAACTTGTTATAACACCTTTATAAACTAGTAATTACACCTTTATAAACTTGTAATTACACCTTAAGAACTTGTAATTACACTTTTAGAAACACTTAATTACACCTTCAGAAACTTGTTATTACACCTTTCAAATAACAAATAGTATCAATGAATTTGACTTTCGCACGGAAGCCTCTTTGTAAACTGTTATTAATCTTTTTCACTTTGCACCATCTTCACTGAAAAAAATAATATTCCTCTAAATATGTGTACATATTCCTTCTCTGGCATGTCATATTTTCCCAGTTGAAGAAAAAATTGCAACTCTTCTTAGGTGGTCCTCGGGTTAACTATTTACCATATCTCCATGCAGTGTAGGATTAAATAAGATTACATTACGTGTAATTATTTTATTTATCAATTGCTCAAGAGTTACAGTTGTACAATTAGTACTGCACAAATGACATGTTTGTCTTACGTGCCTCGTATTTTCTAAACAGTTTTCACTCGTGTTCGATGTGCAGTACATCAATGTGATATTTAAAAAAAAAACCAAAGCAAATATTTAAAGCATTCTGCGTTTCAAACTAATTTGGTATGTGGAATGTGAAAGCTCCGTTAGATACGTTAATATGTGCGTCAAATAGATAATTGGGGAGCATTAAATGGATGCATTCAATGAATCAGCTGATAAAAAATAACGTTATTTCTGTAATTGACATACTAAATACTATACAAAATTAAATTACCTTATCGCACGATCAGAAAACTGTTTGGGCAATTGTTTGTACAAAAAGTAGTAGCAATAATGCCAAAGTTATTGTGAGTGTGTTCCGTGGTGGCCTGAACCAATTGATATACCTGTTATACCTGTTATTCCGGTTCTCCAATCTATTGTAAGCATCAAGGCTTCTAGATCACCTTTTAACGTTACTAATATAATTATATTTAGCTTCCATAATATACTGAAGTATGTAGAGTGCGCATGCAAATACTGCAGGAGTTATAAAGTAACTAGTTCGTTTGAATTATATTACATCATAAAACTTGGTCTAAATTTAATCTCATGTTTTCTCCATGTTAAGTTTAGATTTGATTTGAACTGGTTTAGATTTGTAAAGTTGACAACAAAGTTTGGTAGTGAGTTCCAGTCGTTGAATACTCGAACGGGAAATGCTTGACTTTTAATGTTGAGTCTAGTATTGGATTTCAATAGCTTATAGTTGTGACCTCTTGTTCTTGAGTTTAGAGATTGCTTTAACATTGATTGATTTACGATGTTATCCATTCCGTGTAATATTCTATAAACCTGGATCATTTCATTTCGCTTACGTCTGTATATGTGTTATGGACTTTATTATCGATTTATAAATGGGTCATGTATACAGTTCCCTATTTAAGAAATCATTCCTAATGTTCCTTTCTGTATTTCAGGTTTGATGATATGCGGTGTCGAATTGCAGGAGGCGACAGGGTGACCTCGACAATAGTCCTGATTATCACAGCATTAATATCGAATACGGTATTCTAATAGCTTCCAAGAAGCTACTAATTAATTTAATTAATTTTACTTTATTTGGTAAATGCTTATTATTAGCTTATTAGAAATCTATATAGCAGTTGGATGTAATGCATAACATTAAGCTATGGAAATAAAAAATTTGAAATTTATGGAACTGATAATCAGAAATAAAGACCTAGACAATAGAAATAAATGAAATAAAAGTCTGTATTTAAGAGACTAGTGAGACCCGTGGGTGAAATGGAACCATACTAGTCTCGTAGGTAAGAAGTTGTTGAAGAATATTGGATGTAAAACTCAATTTCATGTCCATTTTAGTGCCTTGTACTCGATCATAATATTCCCATTTAAAACATAAGCCATTTTAGAAATGCAAAAATGGTTACATAGCCTTGACAATTATAGTCCCTTTTATAACAAACGGAATTCCATTTCTATGTGGTTGTGATTTTTTCTCATACGTTTATTATAAGTCAAACTATTTGACAATTTCTGTTGTATCGGGTGGCCCCGAAAAAACGATAACCTTTTTTTCATTTATTTATAAGGTATCCAAGCAATGACCATAATATTCATAGGTATAGAAATACGCACGAATTAACTTCTTCATAGGTTGGTAATTAATCTTGTAATTTTCTGGCCCACCCGGTATGTCGATAGCCAAAGATTTCTGATGGTTGGGATTTAAAATCTCTTTGCCAAAAATTGTAAATATATCATAATATAATTATATACCGCCATGTTTGTCATATTGTTCATTTGTAATTTTTTCAATAAACCATTTTTATATAATACGTCCGTGTATGTTTGCATCTATATCTTTACATATATTATATGTCTAAAGTTGTATATAGCAGAGGAAAGTACAGTATAGGCCCTATTTAATATGGTAGAATTCAATATACAGTGGATTCTCTTCTGAACGAATACATTATAATTAAAGGGATAATAGGCGTTAGAACGAACATAAAATTTTAAGTTCACTCAAATTTGGACAATAACAGTATATATCCATCAGTGGACTTACCTATACATCAAAATCCCTCTAAAATCCCCAAAATAAAGTAGTTAATCATAAAACGCTTGAGCCATCCGTCAAGCGATTTTCAAATCGTGTAAATATAAAGGGAAGTAACTCTAACATGTGGGTTTTCACGCGTCCTTGACCCCTACTGTTGAATTCCACAATGATGTTTTAGCGTTGATTTACCAGACGCTTTTATTCTCAAACTGAATGGAATCGTCGCTGGCTCATTTTTTTTTAAAATTCCGAATATATTTTTATTGTGGCTTTTTAAAATTTGGTAAAGTGTGGGATGCATACTTATTTTACTAATAGTCAATATGAAACACAAATATAAGCCATAGGACGAGTGTATTCTAACGCGTATAATCCCTTTAATCAGAAAAATTATAGCTCTCTGACGTCTGCCCATTATTCGAAATTAAAGAGATTGTAAAGAGGTGTTATGTGTATAGGCAACACTATTGGCATCAATTTGCGCCATTCTAATATTTTCAATCAGACATCTGTGTTTCTTGCAATTCGATTTGCACCACGCAAAGGTGTATTTAGCAATATCAGCGTTTGTGATAGTGGCGTTTTATTTCAGTGGAATTGCAAAAGCCACAGACGTCTGACTGAAATTTCCACGACCCATATTCAAAATTTAGAAAACCTCTTGACATTCCCTTAAGCTTTTTGAAATATTTCATTCTTAGAATCAAATCAATTCTGTACATTAATAAAATGCCCTATAATATTAATGTGTGATCAAGTTTAGAAAGAAACTGAACATACCTCATTGAATGATATCATTGTCTCTTTAGATTGGAAAAATAGTCGTGTATAGGCCTAAATACTTTTGCGGAACTGTTATCTGTTGGTATACAAATTGCTCTGGTCGTCTGGTTGACTTCAGAAAAGAGAGAAGCAAGATCATGAATGCACGTTACAGGTCTAGGATGATATCTGTTCACCATGATTTAAAATTCAGCTAGGTTGTAGACTAATTTGACGATAAAATGTAAATCAGTTACCGAATAGACAAAAAAACAATACCATTGGCTACCAGAAAAAGCGACCATTGGTATTTTAAACTACACATTCCTTTAAAGGGGCACAATCTTGATTTTTAGGGGTCGTTTTGGGCCTTTGTTACATTTAAACAGTCCTCAGAAATACTCAAGCTCTAAGAAAATCGCAAAATACCTTGAAATATACCTCAAAAATTTCACTTTTTATTTTTTTCCGTGCTGTACGCGGCTGGTCTTCAGTCAGTCTGAAAATTGTGTGTCCTGTTGACAAAATCTACAATTGTTATTACATGTACTTTCTTTTTGTTTTATCAGTGTGGGCCTGCGCAGTAGTCTATTTATAACTCTTTGATTTTCCAATATGGCGGGACGTTCATAATATCTTAAGACATTATGATTTTCAAACACGGATAAATATGCATACCCATGGATTTGAAGGCTCAAATTTCAAAGGTAAGCTCTGTAGACTATGTCTGATTAGCTAAACAAAAGATTTCATGTGTTTGAGGCTGTCGGATGATTGTCCGAAACAAATCAAGCCTGTGCCCCTTTAATTGACACTGATAGGTGTTAATTGGCTCACATGAACATGAATATAAAATTTGGTTATCAAGAAAGGTAAAATATGTGTATATATTCATCAGTGAACAGAATCCCTTAAAATCTGGAAAGCTCTCAAAACTAAGTCGTTTTTGAAAAACGCCAAATCAATTTATTAAGCATTTTGAATAATCAAATGCAATTAATTTTTATGTTATTTTTGGCAGCAGGTATATTTACTAGAGCTTGAATAGGGCTTTATTGGCCAAATTAAAAATTTTGAAAGACCTAAGACCTGTTATCCCTTTTAAGGGATCAAAATATACTTTTTGCTGGGAATATTTTTCATTATTTATTACAAGTTTGTGTTCTATAACCATTAATAATACACAGTAAAATTGGAAAAAATCTCAGCTTATATTGACGATGATATTTGTAGGTTGTAGGACGAAATTCGGTATGAGAGAGTAGTCATTGGATCACGCACACTAAATAGGTTCGGGGTGGTTGGGTGAGCGAAATTCAAGAGTTGGGTGATAACGGTAAAATATGTTTATGAAGGAAAACTCACTTATTTCACCAGGCGATATTATAAAGCGCAACCTCATCAACTGCTTTTCAGAACCAGAATTTGAAATATGTTCAACGATGTCATTCTAATTTTCTATGGTACGATTTTGTTGATCTGGAGGGGAATCATCCGTTAGATTTTCATTCCGATTCAAATATCTAAAGGAGCACTAGCCTGTAGGTGGTAAGGCAAATACCCTATTAGGAAATCAATTGCGGCCTTCTATAATTACATTTGGTATATCTGATATGTAGAGCTTGAAACTAGGAATGTAATTAAAGACAAAAAACAGTTTAGTTTTTCATATCGATAGCGCCTCTCTCTTTTAGTCTATTAAGATAATTATATACTAATTTTATAGACCTGACTGAAATTTGAGAGGTGGATTCTTTAGAAGGGAGATAACTTCATAAATTACTAGGAGCTACAGACAGCAACTAATATATTTGAACGTGAAGCGGCCGCATTCAAGATTAAATTTTTCCCGTTTCCCCACAAAAGCTTTTTGGGATTAACTACTTTGACAATTGAAAGAGACGCCAATTACAGCACGACATACGATAAAGACTCTTGTAACACACCGATCTTATTAACTTTCGAAACTACAAATAACTTAAAGGGACAGAGCCGTCTCCTATTTTTTTGTTTTAACAAGTTTTCTTTGGGAACAAATATATTTCGTATCAAAACCATAGCATTATATTTACTGATTCAATTCTGCATGAATTCAGGGGGTAAATATTTATTAGTCAGTGATAACTTGGCCAAGATTATGTGACTCCGAGCAGCATTTTTCTGTTATAAGCCTAATTTGCGTCAATATTCACGTCATTCTGATAGCTAAATATGCAAAGTGGATAATCACAATGAAGCTTGTATTGTCGATACTAGGCTATACTCACGTTTCTAAATATTTGAAAACATTGCAATTCAGGTTTCAACTCGCTTTCTTTTCGAATAGAGTCCATCCACTTAGATTGTTTGATTTCCAATTTTGAGAAATAATAATGATGTATCTTTTGTAGTGAAGGCATAAAGACCTATATAAATTTAAAGTAAAAATCTTAAAAGTGAGAAATCTTCCATTTGAAGCAGCCAAGAACATTAAAATTGAAAGCCCAAGTGGAAAACTACCAATCGGGTTATATCGTGTACACGAATCTAAATAGTGCCTCTTTAAACTTGGAAGGCGGTAAGTGTCACAATTACCTCCCTTTAATACGCATGCGCACAAGAGTTAAATATGGCACCCATATCCCATGCTTGATGATAAAGTTTGAAAAATAAACAGATGTTTTGATAAATATGGATCCTTCTAATCAGGTAATAATGTTACCAGTTAGGCGAAACCCCCAGCTTTCTATACATACCCACTTTTAAGGCAATCCATGCTCATTTGATGTGTAAAAACATACCGAAAGTGTCCACATTCCGTGACAAATCTTGTCTTGCAAATTATGAAGAAATCACTTTCACTTTCCAAATCATTTCAACACCTCTGTCATCATGATTAAGGTGCTCTTTCTTCTCTTGACACCATTCGACCTCTTATTGGATGCTTCAATGTTGATATTTTTAGGATTCAAATTATGAACTGATGAATTAAAATGACTGAAATGAAGAATAAATAAATTGCATGTTTCCTGTTTTGACAATCATGTCCAGTCAGCAATTTTTGATTTTCATCTTGTTCTGTCAGGTCGAAAGTTGTTTTTTTTTTTTTTTGTAATATGTTGATTTGTGCCCAAAAAATATCTGGTTGTATAGATGGACAACATGTTTATATACCTGATTTATTGCCATGGATGCCATAACTATGACTCATCCATCAGCAAATAGAAACTTATTATTTTTTATGACAATTGTAATATCAGAATAATATTAATAGATGTTAATTTGGTTGAATTTTGTCCTAGAGAATATTGCAAGGTGTATTGAGATGAATCTATATGAAAGCACTGGCCTAGGTCACAAGAGCATTAGATATGCTTTTTAATTTTGTGAAAAATTGGATGTCAGTATGATTTAAGTTAAAAAGGTACACTTTCTGACAAATCTTTTATATTGAATTGGCACTATTTCAGAAATTTCCTGAAATGTAACTTGAAAATCAATCAATCAATATTCATTAAACATGAACCATTTAAATAAAGAAATATCTTTTGACACAAGGCTCGGAAGTTTGAAGTAAATTACCCATGTATACACTGAATGTTGGGTTGTAGCTTACAAAACAAATATACATCTGAGCTATTTTCTTCCTCATGGTCGACTTGAAGAATTGAACACTGCCTCTTTATCATAATGACATCCTACAAAATGATAAATATTTGCTCATATTTTGATTTCTTTTGTACCGGTATGCTATAACCAAACTTTTAGTTATTTGGTTATTGAGTATATTTGGTATCAACTGTAAGCTTACATTCCTTGTTGGCTACATTTACTGAAAAATTTGCAAAGATGGAGCGGGAAAATGCTTGAAAAGTTAATGACTATGTACTGATATATCTACAAAAGTACAGGTGTATAATCATAAAACAGATTGTAATTTGCAACATGATTATAAGTATCTTGATAATTATGATATTTATAGGAGGTATATTTTGTGGAATTGGATGGATTGGATGGAGAATCTTATTCGGAAGTAGTCAACATACTTCATGGTGATAGACACAGTAAAAAGGTTGAGGTAAGAATAGACAGTATACATGTAGATGATGTATAGTTTGTTTGAGAAAATGAGCAAAATTCTGCCCTTTGATAATCATTGCATTAAATCTCTTAAGTTAATTGGTGATGAAATAGTCAAATTTAATTATATGAAGGTATTATCCTACTCTGTACTTTGAAATAAAAGTTATTTATTTAATCTTGAAGACTATTCTTAACATTGAATGATGTTTTAATTTCTTGTACTATTTCAGTTCCCTTGGGAAAATAAAGCAGAGAAGGAAAAAGATGAATCTAATGGTAAATTAATGTTGTTATTTCTTAATAGATTTTGATCTTTTAATACAGTTTTGTGCTATGATTAAATTACCTTTTTTATTTATTAGACCTTGTTTATAAAGTATTTAGCCTTATTTTCATTTTTTTCAAGTTCAAGAGAATCAAGTGTTCTTTTAATTCAATTCTGTTTAGGTCAATAGAGAACCTTTATTTTTTTAATGATTCCCTAATTTCAATAAAGCTAGGAGTAGCCCCACTTCTAGTCCAAACCAAATTGCGTTAATCAATATCCTGGCATATGTCCGGGTTTAAAAGGAAAATTGACAACTTGATTTAATCAGATACTATATGATTGTCCTTTATCTTGCATTGTAGATTTACATGTAGAAGAAAAAGAATCCTTATCAGAACAACCTAATGAAGTATTAATTCCTGCTACTGTTGAAGCACCACAGATTCTCGTACCTTATGCTATTGTACCTCCAGGAGTTGTCCCAATTCCTGCGGCTTTAGCACCATACCCTGTACCACCTTCGGGTATGGTCAATGGTGTCCACACTCCATTTCCACCAAATGTTCTGCCAGATGGGTCCCTCCTTCAGTCTGATTGCATCATTGAGATGCCATCACCTGCTAAATCTGACCATGGAAGAAATCATTACGCTCACTGTAATGGACCAGTAATACCACCTGGGTTTCACCTGAATCAGGGGCAGGGTCCTGTACCAATACAGCCCAATATCAACTTTGTTGGTAATGATGTACACACAAATCATGTGAATGATAATGATGCATTTAAAAGAGAAGAATCGCCAGGTCAGCAAGTAGACCCTGAAGATGAAAATAGCGTTTCTTTCACTATTCAGCTACCACCAGAGAGTTTTGAAACAAATGAACCCCCAACAAAACCAAGTCTAGATCAAGCAATAAAATCTAGTCGTATATTTAACCAGGTTTTGGGTAACAGTGAACCATCAACTGGAATATCATTCTTGGGTGATGATACTCTCGCAGATGACAGTGGAATATCATTTTTCTGTGAAGACCAACTTGCAGATCCTGAATCCAGCGTGAAACAGAATGAAGATAATGATTATTATGAACCTGAAGTGTTGATAGGAAATATTGAAGTAACTGTCTGCATCAATAATCATGAAAACACTAACACAGATGTCAAACATGCAGAATACTCAGAAACTGTTTATCTTAATCCATATTCAGATGATAACCAACAGATGGAATATTTAACAAACAGTAAGAAAGAGTCTTCTCCAGAGATTGAGACTGTGACATTAGCTCCTCCCCCTCCAGTTGAGACTCCTCCCACACAGACACATATTGTTAAGAAAAATCCAATTGAGCCAGTCAGAAAAGAGGCATCCCCAGTTAATAACAATGCAAGAAATTCGCCTAGAGAAAGTCCAAAAGTTCAGTCACCGAAAGAAAACAGTGTGGAACCTGCACCTTTTGAAGCACCAGCTGCACCGAAATCTAAATCATGGGCTGGTTTATTCAAAGCTACACCTACAAGATCAACGGTGGTTTATGCTGATAAAGTACCTAATTTACCTGCTCCTGTTGTAATTGCTCCCACTGTCAACAAGAAGAAAGAACACTCACCTTCTCCAGTTCCTGCTTATGAAGATTCTGCAACATCAGAATTAGGAGGCAAGTTTTTTAGGTTTTTTGTTAATATATTTCTGTCAATTGTAGTTATAATGTTAGGGTTTGCATCAAATTAACTTAAAGAAATATAGGAACAGATTGTTCTGATAAAGAGGTTTTTGGGTTCCATTTTTTTTTTTAAGTATTAAAATATGGTCTTAAAAATATGCAAGTAGTCTTCAGTACTTGGATGATCATATGATCCCTTTAAATAATCTTAAAATATTATATTATCTTGCCATTACTATAAATGTCATCAATTTGACTTTCAAGCACAGATGGTTTTGTATGTACAGTGATAAAATTTGACAGTTGTAAAGACAATAACTGATTAGCTTAACTTCAAATTCAAGATATGATGAGTTAAACGAATCGCAAACCTGCCCCCATAATAAGTACGATACATGTTTCTATTTCAGCATTATTAAGCCATATTAAACTAAACCATGCCTCTGTAGCTCTACAACCTCGTGGATTAATCAACAACAGTAACTGGTGCTATATCAATGCTGTATCCTTTATACATCTTCAAATCTAATATTGTCGAAATCTGGGTGGCGTATTGACAATAATAAAGTCTTTATTTTACATGGGTCAGAACAAGGACAATGTTCAATCTAATATTATGCTCAGGGGGATAATTCAAAAGTTGCAGCGGGCTTCTTATTTATAAAAACTTTTTGCCTCCTCACTTAGATTGTTTTGTCAATGGACATCTGGTTTTGATGCCAAACATTGTAAAAATTGGTTACAAGCCAACAACTTATCATCACAGACATGAAAACTGTTTTTAAAAGAGTACTATCTCTTATTATAAAAAAGGAATTTATATTTCAAACTTGGAAAAGAAGGCTGTTGTATATTAAATTCATTAGTGGACTCACAAACTTGTACATTTTGTCTTCATTCTAAGAGGTTGAATAAATCCCTTGACCTAAATGTTGTTAACAATTTTATACTTTGCATTAAATTTTTATTGCTAATGCTAATCTCATGAGTTGAACTTCCTTAACTGAATTTTAGACCTTGCAAGCATTAATAGCTTGTCCTCCATTTTATCATTTGATGAAGAAATTGAGTGATTTTCCTCCCATGTCTAGAGGTTCTAGTTCCACACCAATATTAGATAGCTTGTAAGTACTTAATCTTCATATTTTAACAAATTGTTAAACAAAGTGCAAGATGAAAACTTTGACAATTAAAAAGCTTTTCTTGCCTTTTATGAGCTTTTTAGGAATTTAATGATCTACATGTATTTCAACCTTTTACAATTTAATATTTCAACTATTTAGATTTCTATATTACAAGATGATTGATTCGCATCCTCGTATCACTTCAGTAATTCTTTTTTCAGTATTAAGATTTGTAATAACTGTACTTGATAATGTTCACACTGTCAGAAAGCATTAATTGACATGAGCTGAGGTCATTTAGCAGAGCTACTGTTTAGATAACTCTTGAATGAGTAACAATGTGAATAAAAAGATTTGTTTTCTCAACAGGTTACAGTTTACCAGTGAATTTAACATCATGCCTAGACATTATGAAATGAATGGTCATAATAAAAATGATAGAATTAAAAAGATTTATGATATAGAACCAGGACATGATTTCGAACCAAAATATGTACATAATATGCTACATGTTATTGAAGTTAACCCTGCTTTCAAGGTAAGTTCATTTATATTAAGTTCCAAAGTATTTTTCTTCGAGTTCCCCCACCACAAATATAAAGGATGCGTCACATATTTATGATGACAAAATGTTATATCAAAATTTCCAGTTAAGGGGGTTGACAACCCAAAACTATGTACAGAGCTAATAAATTAAAAGGCCTTTTTTCCCCATCAGGAAATACTACAAATATAATGGAAAGAGGGGACTTTCAAAATTCCAAAAATATAAAATTTATTTTGAAAAAGAAAAATTTATTTTTAAGAATGGGTATGAAAGAAGATGCGAAGAATTTCTCGTAATTATTTTTCCCCCGAAAAATGCAGCATATCTACTAAAAGGTAATTTAAAATTCCGAACGTTTGAAATTTTCAAAGCAAGTCTTTTCCCCTGTATCTATACAAAATTAGTTGGCTTCTGGGAAAATTTTGTTTTGTTTTTCCAAGATATTGATACACAAAACATATTTTGCGGGGGGTAACAATTTTTTAAAAAAAATTAAATTTTTTTTGTTTATATCTATTTTTTTTAATTTAAAAAAAACCAAACGTAATGGTTATTTTGAGGATGATGAAGATATGAGATGAAGAAGTGTTTGGAACAAGTCGGAAAAAAAAATTTTTTAAAAACGGAGGATAAATTTTTAAAAATGAACTTTTTTTGTCCAACATTTTGCAACACATGTAAACCTTACGTAATTAAAGATCTTGTTGTGAAAAGATTGTCTTTCATGCTGTAGAAATCTTTAAGCACCTTTTAGGCATCGATATGCACCGATATCAACATAATTGTAGTGCTAAAACAATGGATTAGCACATGTCAAAACCCTTCCACCCACCAATCATAAAATTTTCTTTGTTTACATGTGACGTAATGATTTATGGGACATCACGTGACTTCTGGATTCCCCCGATACACAAACTCTTACTTCGTGTGCCGATATTAACAATAACTGTCGGGCATACGTAGAGAATGTTTATTTAGCCGATGACGTTGTAATCACAAATGTCAACTGACAACGTAATTTGTACGTCTACATAGAGGATTACCCCATTTTGTTCTATAAATAGATTATCTTTACGGACGGATATCTGACAAACTACTGAAGCGATTGAGCTAAAATTTTTACTAGATGAGTTTCTTTTAATGCCAAATAGAATGGATATAAACTTAATACGTTTCTTGATTGAAATACACCTCGAACGATAAGGTTGTCAACCCCCTTAATAAGTAAGACATCAAGTGTTTCAGAACTAATAAATTAAAAGGCCTCTCCCCATCATGAGCCAATACTACAAACTTTGTATATTATTGATTTACTTTTGATGTACCTCAAAGTTCAAAAAAGAGTAAGCAACTACTGTATTATTAGAAAAAGAAAATGTATATTTATTACAGCTGGGTAAACAAGAAGATGCTGAAGAATTTCTCAGTATTTTATTGGATGGTTTACATGAAGAAATGGCAGCAGCTATCAATTCTAAAGGTAAGTTATTGCCGATATCGTTCTGAATCAACCTCTTCTCAATATAAGTTTATCCCATGCCTAGTCTATATCAAGCTATGTAATAGAGCATCTCTGAAACAGTGTCTCATGTCTGGAGGATTTTATCTTCCAACTGTTTCCACTTTCTTTCCCAGCTTGTCACACCTTATACATTTTGTGTAAAAACAAGGGAGGATATAAACAATTTTTAAGAGAAAATAAAAATTTTGTTTATGTTTATATCATGATGTTGTGTTTGTAGATCTAAAGAATAATAACACTGAACCACAGACTAATGGTGTTTATGATGATGATGAAGATGATGATGATGAAGAAGGTGATTCATGGGAACAAGTTGGTCCCAAAAATAAAAGTGTTGTTACCAGAAGGGTAGGTTATAATTTCTATAAAAATGAACTTTAGTTAAGAGTCCCACCTTTATTTTCCTTATTCAGTGAATATACCCCCTACTAGAGGGGTGAGTCTGCTGTAGTGGTTCAGTGAGTTAGGCTGTTTGAAAGTAATACCTTCCACCCCACCTTGTCATTCAAACAGGTTGATGAAGATAAGGAAAAAACACCTAGTTAATTAAATTGGACATAAACTGAGGCAAAGTTAACTTAAAGCTTATGCCATAGCTTTGACTTCCTTGACTATCTGAAATAATAAAAGTAGCAATTGCTGCACATGTTTTCACTTATTCAATACAACTTGTGAACCCTGTCAATTCTACCATATTTTAGAAATACAGAGGATATCAAAACTATATTTACAGTTAAACCTGTATTTTATCATATTTTTTTATTGTCTAATTTGTAGGCCACATTTTCTAAGACACCTATATCAGATATATTTGCTGGACAAATGAGATCTGTTGTGAGTAAAACAGGATCTAAAGAATCTGCCACATTACAGCCATATTTCACACTTCAACTAGATATACAGGTAGGTAGGAGTGATATACTACTCTTCTCTTTCCTTTAAACTCTTTATTTTATATGGGTCAGAATTAGGTCCAGTACACAAGGACATTGTCCTTTCTAACATTCAGCCCAAGGTGACCAACATATACTCTTTCAAATGGGTCAGAATTAGATCCAATACACAGGCACATTGTCCTTTCTAACATTAAGCCCAAGGTGACCAACATAAACTCTTTAATTTACATGGATTAGAATTAGATCCAATATCCTTTCTAACATTCAGCCCATTGAGTCAATACAATAAATAATAAAAGAAATAGAATATACACATTACAACTTGTTTGATAATACAAGCACAGGTGTAGTAGATGGACAGATTGTGTTGCTGCGATCTTTACATGACCACAAAATGTTGCACATGCTATCTTTATTTGAAAACCTTGTAGTATTTTGTGAAGGGTCTAATATTTTGCATCACTTAATGAATGAAAGATGTCAATTGGCAGGTATAAATGTTATTGATAAATACCTTCAGCCTAGATGGGTTTTATTTTTGTTTAATATTGATTGACAACAAAGACCTTAATAAACTATTTAATCAAAAGACCACAATATTTATGTGTGAATATTTTTTGTTGTAGGGTAAAGTGTTCTCTGTAAGAGATGCTCTTGAGGGTCTAGTCAGTAAAGAAATTGTTGGAGATTTTTTTGATAAGAAGACAAACCAGAAGGTAACATACTGTAAACAGTATTAATTCTACTAATTCTCAGTATTATTCTAATCAATGCTTGAAGCAGTTTTTTAGTGGTCAAGTAGATATTCTTTGGTTTCTATCATAAGAGTTTCTTAGAATTCTTTTTGACCAGCTGGTCTTTGACAAAATATCTTGTCATGTAAGTTGTACTTTGTACACCTTTATGGCTGATCGGCTATAATCTCTTTATTTCTGAAACACTTGCATTATTTTATAACATTAAATTTTTATTTCAGATTGAGATACTAAGAAAGACAACTCTAGAAGAATTGCCTCCAGTTCTTATTTTACATTTAAAATGTTTTGTTTATAATAGTGAGGGTTCACAAAAACTCTTAAAAAACATAGAATTTGATGTTGATTTGAAAATAACGAAAGATTTAGTTTCACCCACAGCTAAAATACCCAATTCTCATAAATCTTATAAATTGTTTGCAGGTAAAGTAGATATTTCTTTATTTACTATCTGTGTCAGCTGAGTAAAATATTGAGATATTGCCCTGTTCCTTGTCCATTTGTAGAACTTTTGATCTAAATAGGACAAAAGTGAATTATAAGATTTTTTAAGATACCAGCCCATGTTGTTGAGTAAATGGGTTTGGTTTTTCAACCCAAGCTCTAACCTAATATTTTGGTGATTGCGATCATAAAGTATCCTACATAATTGAATTATGATTTTTTTATGAGTCTGAAGTAAATATCATTGAACTTTTCTCAAAACTTATAGTCCCACCTAGTTCTCTTAATTCTAACCATAACAAACACAAGATATATGGATATACTAGTTCTGAATTAATTACTTACTGTGTTTGTAAGCATATACAGGTTGAGTTATAATATTATAATTCTAACATAGTATATTTTACTTGTAGTTGTATATCATCATGGAGTCAAGTCAAGTGGTGGACATTATACATGTGCTGTGTTTCACCCAGGTATTAACGGTTGGATTAATATTGATGATCGTCGTATTGAGACAGTTAATGTACAGAAAGTGTTAAAGTACTATCCACCTAGGATGCCATATTTATTGTATTATAGAAGAACGGACCTAGCGTATTCCTAGTAATATTATGTTATGATCATGTCATCATTATAGTGCCTGAATAACTCTATTTTAACTTCATTACTGCCTGATTGCTGTCTTCTTCTTTCTTATTCAAATTATTACACTGTGGCTACTTGGTTAGCCTTTTGTGTATGATGAAGTCAGTTTTAACTTATATTATGGTGTAGGTTATTTGGTGTCAATTTTGTGAATGATGTAGCTTAATTATGCTTTTCTTAGAAACTTCTATATTTATTCAGAAATTAACAAACTATTAAGAATAGTTTAAAAAAAAATATGAACCATTTCAACTTTTCTGAGAAGAATTAAAATTTATGATTCTAAAATTGCTAAGGAATTTTATCTGTCAAATTCCTTCTTGCTAAGTCAGTCTAGGAAGTGATCTTGAAAACGCAAGAATGTTTTTGATTATTTATTTGAATTCAAGTCATTAAAAATTCATTTTGTACATTTTATTGCTTTATAAATCCTCTTTTGTTAATATGTGGTTTGAATATTGGTTAAAAATAATGTTTAAAAAAGTTGACCATATATGTGACTATGTATTGGAGTTTTGGAATATTGTTCAATAACATTACCATGTGAGTCTAAACATCAAATAACTGTCCATCTAGTCTACCATCATCATAGTAACAATCTTACTGACAGCAGTATTTATAGTCGTGAAATAATTCCACCTACCAGACAGCCCTTTATAATTTATAGTCACGTAGCAGATATAATGGTATGGATATTCAAAAATAAAGACCAACCCTTAATTGTGCCTGATGTGAATGTGTACCGCTACAGCATAGGGACAGATTCATTGGTAATGCGCTAAAATTCCAGTTAGAACGTGGAGCTAATTCTGTATTTCATATCTGTGACCTGGACATTAAGGATTTGCCAACCATTGTGAGGGATTATATTTTAATTTCAAACCACATATCAATGTTTATTATACAGGATTGTGTAGATTGATATGATAATACTTTGTATATAGACAGTGTAATATAGACTACATCTACTCCATTGTAAATAAAGAAATGTGATTAGTGTTATTAGCCTTGACTTGAGACCTCCTGTCTCCCTGGGCTCTATGGTGAGAAGGAATAAGTATAAATGATTTGTGCTGAACAGAAACAATATTACTGTGTTTGGAACTTGATGAATGTGTTGAGATAATTAGGATTCTGATAATTGTTTAAACATACTGAGATGCCCCTGATTTTAACCTTATATGTGATTAATAGTGTAGGCACTATGATTATATCTGTGTGGTCCAAAACAACTGTGAATGATTAAAGAATGTGACAAGCAATGTTTGATCAATGATATATGAACTGTGTTGTTGGCCTAGCTGATGGTTTAATGTAATGAAAATTTTGATTCAAGGATGTGACAGTTTCACGAAATAGTGCCTGTGATTGAAGACAACAAAAATGTATATATAATGAAGAACATTACATTTGTACCCAGTAAGAAACATGAAGAAGACTGTGGTAGATGAACAAACAGGTTGTGTGATTCAACAAAGTAAATTTACTTTAAGAGGGATATATTTGTCTGATTATTTTGTATAAAGCTTAACGTCTCTACTGTAAGTGGTCATCACTTAATGAATCGTATTTTTTTTATCCTAGATTTACCAGACACCTAAATTTCAGATTTGAAAAGGATATGAGAAGCAGAAATGAATATAGTAAATAATAAGACTATTATATCCCATGTTACAAGTCCTATGTATTTAACACCTGTACATATGTTATATAGAATCATGTTTAAATTAAGTGTACAGTGTCTGATTGTGGTATGTATGTATAAAAACATTGTTGTAATGATATATTATGTTATTAATATACATATTGTATATCAATCCCGTCCTATCTATCTAGTTATACACAACCTTATAATTTCTCATGTCAACTAGTTAGTCATGTCAAGACATGACTGATACTTAAAATAATTCTATGTAATAGTTTGATAATTTTGTCTTTTACTTTTCCACAATTTTCCTTATTCTTTCCTTATGCTTAAGTAGCTAGTATTAGATTAAGTCGCAAATAGACCAAGCTGACCAGGTATTGTGTACGATAATGGTCTGAAGTTGTCAATACAGAGACTTGTTTCACAAAATTTTAACAAAGATACAATCAAGATTTTAAGAAAAACAGTAACCTGATTGGTTAACAAAAACTAAATTTTAGTGATTGAACCAATCTGACCATTGTAACACTAAAGTCATCCAAATTTAAAACTTCGAGAAACGGGCTCCAGTTGAAGGTAGAAGTGTAATGTGTAATTTCTACTGTATATAAAATCCTGGAGCTTTGTACCTTGTCTTTTCCCACCTTCACTCTCACTTCCAAATAGACTAAGTTGCCACATGAAACTAAAAAATATATAAATATTTACATTAGAATTTGACTTGGGTTAATGACCTTAATAATTTTGTAAAGAACGGAATCCAGCTTATTTGTATGTAGCTAATCTTTTTTAATTTGTCTAATTCTAATCCTGATTATAAATGTTTTTGTATAATTATAGTGCCTTATTACTAAACAGGTATCATAACTAAATAAATTCTAAATTTTTCATGAAGTTATTAGCCATTTTAAAATATTCTATTTATATACCTACTATTTGTAAAGTAGGATTTGTAAATTGAAGGTGTCCTTTGATAATTCAAGTGATTTCTGATTGTTAATTTGATTGTTTAAGTTAATCACTATTAGCTTCAGAAGATTTTAATGTATAAAACTGAGCCAACCTAGTTTATACAAATACCCTACATTTTATAGACAGTAAAGTTGCTGTACCAACCTGATCCCTTATTGTTTAAAAACGTCATTCAGATATCTAATTGATTTGATTAACTAAAATCTATAGGAAGAATAATTGTAATAAGGTATCAGGTTTAATTTAGTCTCAAAATATCCATCCTATAATGTACATAAAGAACAATGTAAACGGTGTTTTATATGTTGTGTATATATAAATAATGGTGTACATCAAAGAAGCATCTTAAAATGTACAAAAGCAGTTTACTTTATTTTGAGGTAGAATAAACTATTTTCTAATATAATGTTATCGAATTTTAATCAGAGTCTTTTAGGAAATGAGTATATTACCTTAGAATGCAGTAGACTGTGTTTGTTTGTCTTCATTGTTGCTTGATATCTGTATCTATATTCAGACAACTGATATCAACTTGTAAATATACAAATAATAAATATTGTTTATACTGTACATAGTCTAAAATTGTGATTTAAAATAAATAACAGATGTTGTTTCTGTTTTTCAAAAATATTATTTAAATTTATTAGGATTCTGAAAATATGTGTTAAAATAAAAACATACTGTAGTAAATTAGAGACTTAGAGAATATTGGCATTGAAAATCTATGCTTTACTTTTGGGAAAATTTAATCCTTTATTTTGATTCCAGGACTCCATACTGTGGAATACACTGAAAATATTCATGTTGAATAGACCTTATTCATACCTTGCGGCACTGGAAGAAAGGTTCATAGCACAAATTATGTCATTCATTGAGAAGATGTCATATGAATTAATAACTTATGTGCAATCACTAAACACTCAATCAATAGCAAGAAAGAATCATTAAATAGCTTGATCAATTCCTATTTTCATGATGTAAATACTATCTGTTATGAGCTTATGAGATTGAGAAGGAAGCATTAAAGATGTCAAGGTGACACAAACACAAAGCTTGCCTTTTGTTATGAGACTTGTTCTGCTTAAAATATTGCTGAGGCTTAAATAAAGTCTATTTTATAAGTTACTTAATAAATGGCTTGTAAGTTATGTTTTTTACTGGCCAGCAGGCTACTTTATGGAGAATCTGTGTATTGCCTAAAATCAGACTTGGGTCAAAAAAGAAAACATGTTCAAACTTCAAGACATTGTAAATAAATGTAAATATTGTAAATAGGTTATAACAATGTAAATATGTATAGTATATAACTAGTCTTGGCCAATTGTTTTAAACCAAGATGATGACATCATAATAATTTGGCATTTTAATTGGTCAATACTTTTAAATCTTGATAAGACTTAACTAATCAGAAGTCTATACTAGGATTCAAATGGTAAGAAGGCAATGACAAAAGAGAAACAGATGGTGGTTTTATATAATGGAAAAATTCAATTAATTTTGCTTTTTGCAAGTGGCTTCTCTATTATATTTTTTATTGAAACTGATTTTGGAGAAAAAATAGCAAAATATCAGATGTAGAGTATAGAAATCCTTTTTAATAAAAAAGACAAAAATTACCCAAATTATGACAATTTATTAATAAATTAATACATGTATTTATTGTGATTCTGTTTTAATATTAAAATGTTTTGTTTTGTGTGTAAATTCTATGTGTTTTGGATTGTTATGAAATTTGATTTATTTCTAGTTTATTTCTTGTTCAATTGTGTTTTTTGTGTGGATTTATAAAATGAAATTTTTTTTTGTCTCTTGAACTGTTTCATATCATAAAAGTTTTTTCACTAATAATGATTAATGAATAAATGGATTATTTTCATAAGAATTAAAGATAGTATCTTTATAACTGGTGAATAGGTAATTATAATGGTGTACAGGAGACCTTTATATTATAAAATAAAGGTTTGAAACTTCATCTGATATAATCAAACCAAAGTCAGGAGACCTTATCATTTTCACCCTGCATTAAAAGTATAAAGTCATCTAATTTAACAAATACTGAGTCTAGTTTGATTTTCCCAGGTTCAGTTTTAGAAATAACATGATCACAACCCTTTGAAGTGAAGTGCAAGAAACAGCTAGATGAAGTTGGAAAGAAGTATTTGGTATACATTTGATACTAGTATTTCCATCATAATTTAATCAATCAAAAGGCAATAACTACTGAATAATCCTTTCCTCTATGCATTGTCTGATCTATTACTTTCAAATGTTACACCTCAATGTATTTATTCCATTTTGTGGATTATTATTTGAATTGTTGACTATTACTTGATTTGTTGACTAACTTCTAATCATTAGTTTAACCTAAAAAATGGCTGAATATGATTATGTCAGAAGCTAGGCCATTGAGAACTAGAACAGATTTGATAACTTGTTGTCTACTATCTCACTTCTATTAACTGATAATGCTGTTGAATTAATGTAATATGACAATGCAGGTATTTAAAAGTTTTACCGAAGTAGGTTATCAATGCTCAATAAAGATAATGTAATAAAACAAAAACAACCATTCATGCCTTGTCAGTTTATTACTAAGGATGTTTGATTTAAAGGAAGTGACTATTGTTAGGCAATCGACCTGTACAACAGATTTGTGCTGTAGTTATATAAATTTTTATTAAATTAATAGCCAAGTTGTTTAGGCAAATTAGAAATAAACATAAATGTATCTTGTATTTTGTTGACAAGATTGCAAATCTGTTTTGGGTTAAGAACAGTTATGTATATTGTAAAACAAAAGATATACTAGTAGGCAGTCTGTATTAATTCATTTCAATAACAGCTGCCATAACCTTATTCTGTGTCGATATTTTAATTTGTGTAAACCCGAGTTAAGATATTTATATAATGGGATACAAATTAGATATCGATATTATATATTTGCAGTCAACTTAAAGAGAACTTTAAGATGTTTTCTAGATTTTAATGTTTTGGGAACACCAATAGCATTGAATTTGACCATTCCAGTCATCAGTATGTGGTACTTGCACATTCACTTAAACTATGAGGAAAGTTTCAAAGTCTCTTAGATAGCATTAGCTATTGTCATGAATACATTATAAGATGCTTAGTTGTAAATGAATTGCAAGAACCAAATGCCTGTGACTAAAAAAAAAAAAATTGTATAGCAATTATTAAAGTTATTGAAAATCAATGCTATCAGTGATGTACTGTCACTATCCGTACTAGCTATGATCTTATGCCAATCAGATATCTTATTGTTTACTATTTATTGTGTATATGTATTTTCTTTGTAAATAGATTTCAAATTGTTAACTTTCATTAAATAAAATCATGAAAAAAAATCTGTGTCTGAACACTATCAACTTCGGTACTAACATGTTGCTCTATCTGTACTCACGGACAGAAACGAACATTGGCTTAAACTGATGAACATTGATGAAGGTTGAACCGAATGGTTCTTCAAATGTTGAATATATATTCATGTTTTAGGACATTAGCGGACATCCACTGCATTAGGTATATACAGAGATCTTCTCCTATAGAAATACTGGTCCATGTCACTAGAGTTTCAACATTAGAATACACCAGGTTGATAAACAATCACTAGGTTCTAGAGAGATTTACTACCTAAACAAATAATTCAATTTAAATAATTTATGTATGCAAAGCGATTGATTCAGTAGGTTGATGATAGACACTAACATTACTTAGATATTTAATTCTTTTATAAGCAGTGGCCAAACGTTCAGTAATAAACACATTTGACAATCACTGTGGAATTTTTAGCTCAGTATTGTATGTGGTAACGAAAGGGGTGGGTTTCAAAAGCCTCCCGCCAACCGCTGGCAACCGTCCTACCGGAAGAAAAAAAATGCGCCAAAATAGATATTGTTAAATTTAAGGATCGTAGATTTTCATACAATAAAACGAAACTATTCAATTTGACGGAACTTTTGTTGATGTCAAAATTATGGAATCGAAAGGTATAGATCTATTGTCATCTCGATAGTTTATCCTATAGGTTCAACCGTTTGCAAAGTTTGACACCTAAATTTGAGCTATCCTTCCAGGGCCTTAACTAAACGTTCATATTGATGTTCATCAAACCATCTTCAAGAGAAATGTGAGTTATCGAAGTTAAGAAATCCGGAGGCTTCGCATTATCCTTAATAATTGGAATAACGGAGAATCTGCTCTTCTTGTTTAAGGCATTAGTGAGAGCGGCCTGAGATTCGTGCTTGCACCAATCGCTGTTTAAAAAGTTTGGAGAGATAACAAAAATTGATTTGTAGCTGTTACTGATAGCCTTTTCAATGTTTTCAAGAATTGACAGACCTGGCGTAAAGTCTCGATGATGCAGCAATCCTTTGAAATTCTTTATGTTTTCTAACCGATTTATGAGACTGTGTAGCACCCATTCGTGGTCTTTATCACTGTAAATGACAAAGAAATCGTGACTAAAGCCTTCTCTGTTCTTTGGTTGAATTGAGTCACTTCTTTTCAATGGTAAACTTGGGACAGTTTGTACCAGAGACGATCTTTCAAACATCAAAGTCAATATACTTGCGTCAAAGTTCTTTTTCAAAGCAGTGGATACCTCGACCTGGCCTAAAACACCAGCAAAAAATCGGTGGAGGAAGGGATCGTTCTTTAAGAAGATCTGTACATAGAAATCGATACCTAGTTTGTCCATATTCTTCAGTAGAAACTTTTTGAACTCTCTGTGTAACATTGTTTTGTCATATTTGTGGAAGGCCACGTCACAGAACCAGTAAATCATTTCAGGTATTAATTTTGTAGCGTCTTCACACCGTGACATCTTCTCCACATGCCAGTTCAATAGATACTCTATATCTGTAGGAAACGTATTTTCAGCATGGCGACATTCAACACATCGATGTATGAAATCCAAAGCACTGTCGTATTCCCCGATTTCATTCAGATACCTTGCATGCTTGAAATGAAGCCATGGATCTCGTTGTCCGTCAAGACAATCTAACCCACGTTGGAAAGCACAAAGAGCCTTGGCCATCAATATTTCATTTTCCCCTTTGTTGGATGCCATACCACAAACAGTACCAAGATATCCAAATATATATGCAGAAGGATTAACTTGACTGGCAAATTCAAAGTCATTGATAGATTTGTTCAAGTCATCTAGCAAATCAGACAATTCTGTGCCATTACCAAGTCTTTGCTTACATTTCTCTAACATCAGTTCTCCCCGCTTGGAATACGAGAAATGATTTGTCTCGCAAGGGTTCAGCTGAATGCATTTGTTTAACAGTCCGATACCGTCATCGAATCGTCGTGTAGACTTCAACCAACCCATGTACAACTGCATTGCTTCAATTTCCTCGAGAATATCTAGAGATTTCTTGAAACAAAGCTCGGGGTTAAAGAAATGTTCCTTCAAACCGTTTGATCTGACTATTTCGGGCACTTCAGCATTTTTTTCCATTTGCTTTCTTTTCTCGAAATCTGGTTCAGCATCCATTGGTTTCTTCCAGAAGAAATAACCAAGGTAACCCCACACCATGCATTGTAAATATTTATCACCTGGAACCAGATCTCTGATGTTTAACAAAGTCTCTAAAATATCCGGATATCTGATCTCATTCTTCAATTTTGAAGAATCTGTCGAGAAATTTATATAATTCCAACTTTTGTAACACCAGACCATACACAGCATCCACAATGCTCTTTCAGTTTTCATATCGTCCAGATTTCGAGTTTCTCCCAAGCAATCAGTAAATATTTGATTGGAGATAGCATATCTTCGAATATCATTTATCGTTCCATTAACGTCAAACGCAATAGCATATGCATGTTCTGCTTGGAATCTAGCTAGTATTGCCATTGTTCGTTTTATCTCAGTTCCACGTTTAATAAGCTCAACCTCTTTACTTCTATTCATTAACCTCGAACACACTCGAGCAAGATTTTCTATAGCATTAAGATTATCGGGATCTTCTTTTAGGATTGTCTCAAAACTCTTATATGCTTGGAAGTAATCTCCTAAGAAGAAATGACAAACACCAATAAGGTTTCGGATTGCGAACTGCAATGGTCCGAACTCGGCACGGATATGAGATTGTAGAATTTTTATTTTATGCTGAATATTAGCTTTATCTTTACACCTCTTCACATTCAGGTCTAAATCAAAATGACATGTTGCCTTCTGCATTATGGATAATTATTCTTCTGGTTTATTTTCTGGAATAAAAAAATCTGTATACATTTAATTGCTGGATTTGGACGTGATTTTACTAAGTCAAGCACAATAACTCAGAAATCGTTCATTGAAAAATGGTCACATTCGAACTTAACTGCTGTCTTATCAGTTCAAATGTTCACACCAAGTTTCATTCAAATCCGTTGAAAATTGTAGTTTCTATTGTGTCTACAACAAATAATAAATGATGTCGTATGCGGAACACCGTAGTGTATATAGGCACCTTTTGGCTTCACCTTAGCAATATTCAATAATGCTTGTTTCTATCCCTCTCCTTTATTATCACTTAAGACTTGGATCTGAAAGCGGACACATATTGTAGCCTTTTTTCAATTAGGATTGCATGTGTTTGTTTTTCTTCTCGTTTTGGAATACTTTTGTATTTGTATTTGTATTCATAATGTTTGGGTGTAGGTGGGGTGGGGCAGTAAAGGTGGCTATAGTATTTTTAGGATGTATTGAGACGATCTCAATGACAGGACTGGCTTAGCTCACAGAACAATAGATAAGCTTATTGATTGTGTGAGAATTGGTCATTAGCATGATTTTAGTTGAAATGACAGGCACACATCCTCACACACATACACACAATCATACACACACTCCCCCCCCCCACACACACACAAGAGATACTCCGATATAAAATATTTAATACATAGGAATGGAACCAGTCCTGAAATAAGAATTTCCTGAAAGCTAACTTAGAAATTGATTAATATATTGATATCACCAATCAAAAAGTTTCTACTTTTAGGATAAATGAGCATTGTTAAATGATTCAAGTCTAACGTGGACGAGAAAATTGCTAAGATTTTGATTTCTTTTGTAAACTACAACTAGATGCTTTGTGTATAATTGGGGAAATTTGTCTTGGAGTTCAAAGTAATGGCGTTTGACTATTATGGAGGTTTTGGTAGTTGTAGAATTAAATGTAGCTACAAAAGGAATTATTTGGTTGTCATGCTGATTATTAAGTCCATTTGGTGTCACAGTCTGTGGCTGGTCGATCCAGTAACTTGCGCACTGTAGACGTCTTAGTCTAGGCTTGGTAGTAGGTGATGTAGAAACTGTTGACATGATGAGAAGGCCATCAATGGAATGATGGCGAAGGTTAAAGTGATGCGCAGTCGGTACAAATTACATTACAGGGTGGGTTATTTATTTGGATACTATCTTTCCTATTTATTAAATTTACATATTTATAGAATTCTAAATATTTGTCACTAGAGGAGACACATTGTTTCGTGCTTGAACTAATATGTATTATTGTATGCTATGTATGATATATATATATATATATTTTAATGTGTAAAAACCATCATTGTATTTCTGCATACCGTAATAGCCCCAGATATTACACTTATTATTGCTTATTGACCTATTATAGTGTTTGATAATGTCACGTCGACCTTTATAATTCACACAAGTAAACTTGTAAACCATATACCATAATTTAATATATACCCAACTGACTACATAGATGTCATCTGCAGACACAATTTATCGTATAAAGCTATAAAGCTAAATTTACATGACTGTCCTATCCTTATTAAGAGGGAACAGACTACAATACTTTCAATTTTTTGTTAATAATTTTCCTTAGTCATAGAATTATGTTTGGTCCTCCGATAATTTGCTTGTCATTCTGCTCATTTCTCTTAGAAATAACACTGCTACTGTCCTCACACTTGTGTTAGTAAATCAGATGGTCTTCCTTCTAACATGTTCGGACAAGCTTAATTTCTTTTTGAAATTTTATTCATTTTGTACAATATAACTGTTACAATACTAACAGGAAAAGTTACATACATTTTTTTCTACTTGTCCATTATCTTTCTAATAATCGATGCGATGTTGTTCGAAATGGATAAAAAAAAATAGCAAATTAAATGTTAAATGTAAGTAGAGACTTACCTTATTTATACAACCTTACTTAGTGAAATAAAACAAAGCCTGTTTCTTAATCCAATTGTACTTCAACTTCTAAATGATAAACTAAATGGATAAAGCTATATATTATCTTGAAATGTTGATTACTGTATTCATAACTAACTTACTTCTTATTTATAACACTATTAACTAAGCCTAATATGTGCGTTAAGGTGAATATATTATTATCGGGAAATACCCAATATATTTATATCTATTACCGCAGTTGTTTAAATATAACAATAAAGTTATTTATATTCCAGTTATTAGTATGCTATCACTATCCGCACTAGCCATGATCTTATGTCAATCAGATATCTTATTGTTTACTATTTATTGTGTATATGTATTATCTTTGTAAATAGATTTCAAATTGTTAACTTTCATTAAATAAAACCATGAAAAAAATCTGTGTCTGAACACTATCAACTTCGGTACTAACATGTTGCTCTATCTGTACTCACGGAAAGAAACGAACATTGGCTTAAACTGATGAACATTGACGAAGGTTGAACCGAATGCTTCTTCAAATGTTGAATATACATATACATGTATTATGATGTCAACGGAAGTCCATCATATTCTAATGTTATAAAAGAATAAAGAGTGCATTTTGATTACCAAAAAATCAACTACCATGTTGACCATACATGTGGTAGTATTATTTCTACAGTTGATATTTTTTTATTAAAGCCAGAACTCTTCAAATGAAAACAATTTCTTCTGAGGCTTAATTTTAGAAAACATTGTAGACTTAACTTATTGTTGCAAAGAGAAATTTTTTTTTACCACTTTTCGTAGATCTTCAAGCTGAACCTATTCTAGGAGTTTCGTCAAAAATGCTATTCGATGCCACTGAATTATGTGAATTAAGAGATCTTCTCCTATAGAAATACTGGTCCAGGTCGCAAGTATAGACTGAGAGTTTCAACATTAGAATACATCAGTTTGATAAACAATCACTAGGTTCTAGAGAGATTTACTACCTAAACAAATAACTCAATTTAAATAATTAATGTATGCAAAGCGATTGATTCAGTAGGTTGATGATAGACACTAACATTACTTAGATATTTATTTCTTTTATAAGCAGTGATCAAACGTTCGGAAATTCCTATTGGGGTTCATAATAAACACATTTGACAATCACAGTGGACTTTTTAGCTGTAGTATTGTATGTGGTAACGAAAGGTATAGATCGATTGTCATCTCGATAGTTTATCCTTTAGGTACAACCGTTTGCAAAGTTTGACATCTAAATTTGAGCTATCCTTCCAGGGCCTTAACTAAACGTTCATATTGATGTTCATCTAAACCGTCTTCAAGAGAAATGTGAGTTATCGAAGTTAAGAAATCCGGAGGCTTCGCATTATCCTTAATAATTGGAATAACGGAAAATCTGCTCTTCTTGTTTAAGGCATTAGTGAGAGCGGCCTGAGATTCGTGCTTGCACCAATCGCTGTTTAAAAAGTTTGGAGAGATAACAAAAATTGATTTGTAGCTGTTACTGATAGCTTTTTCAATGTTCTCGAGAATTGACAGACCTGGCGTAAAGTCTCGATGATGCAGCAATCCTTTGAAATTCTTTATGTTTTCTAACCGATTTATGAGACTATGTAGCACCCATTCGTGGTCTTTATCACTGTAAATGACAAAGAAATCGTGACTAAAGCCTTCTCTGTTCTTTGGTTGAATTGAATCACCTCTTTTTAATGGTAGACTTGGGACAGTTTGTACCAGAGACGATCTTTCGAACATCAAAGTCAATATACTTGCGTCAAAGTTCTTTTTCAAAGCAGTGAATACCTCGTCCTCGCCTAAAACACCAGCAAAAAATCGATGGAGGTAGGGATCGTTCTTTAATAAGATCTGTACATAGAAATCGACACCTAGTTTGTCCATATTCTTCAGTAGAAACTTTTTGAACTCTCTGTGTAACATTCTTTTGTCATATTTGTGGAAAGCCACGTCACAGAACCAATAAATCATTTCAGGTATTAATTTTGTAGCGTCTTCACACCGTGACATCTTCTCCACATGCCAGTTCAATAGATACTCTATATCTGTAGGAAACGTATTTTCAGCATGGCGACATTCAACACATCGATGGATGAAATCTAAAGCACTGTCGTATTCCCCGATTTCATTCAGATACCTTGCATGCTTGAAATGAAGCCATGGATCTCGTTGTCCGTCAAGACAATCTAACCCACGTTGGAAAGAACAAAGAGCCTTGGCCATCAATATTTCATTTTCCCCTTTGTTGGATGCCATACCACAAACAGTACCAAGATATCCAAATATATATGCAGAAGGACTAATTTGACTGGCAAATTCAAAGTCATTGATAGATTTGTTCAAGTCATCGAGCAAATCAGACAATTCTGTGCCATTACCAAGTCTTTGCTTACATTTCTCTAATATCAGTTCTCCTCGCTTGGAATACGAGAAAAGATTTGTCTCGCAAGGGTTCAGCTGAATGCATTTGTTCAACAGTTCGATACCGTCATCGAATCGTCGTGTAGACTTCAACCAACCCATGTACAACTGCATAGCTTCAATTTCCTCGAGAATTTTGAGAGATTTCATAAAACAAAGCTCGGGGTTAAAGAAATGCTCCTCCAAACCGTTGGATCGGACTATCTCAGGCACGTCAGCACTTTTTTCCATTTGCTTTCTTTTCTCGAAATCTGGTTCAGCATCCATTGGTTTCTTCCAGAAGAAATAACCAAGATAACCCCACACCATGCATTGTAAATATTTATCATCTGGAACCAGATCTCTGATATTTAGCAAGGTCTCTAAAATATCCGGATATCTGATCTCATTCTTTAATTTGGAAGAATCTGTCATGAAATTTATGTAAGTCCAACTTTTGTAACACCAGATCATACACAACATCCACAATGCTCTTTCAGTTTTCATATCGTCCAGATTTCGAGTTTCTCCCAAGCAATCAGTAAATATTTGATTGGAGATAGCATATCTTCGAATATCATTTACCGTTCCATTAACGTCAAACGCAATAGCATATGCATGTTCAGCCCTGAATCTAGCTTGCATTGCAATTGTTCGTTTTATCTTAGTTCCACGTTTAATAAGCTCATTCTCTTTACTTCTATTCATTAACCTCGAGCACACTCGAGCAAGATTTTCTATAGCATTAAGATTATCGGGATCTTCTTTTAGGATCGTCTCAAAACTCTTATATGCTTGAAAGTAAACTCCTAAGTAGAAATGACAAACACCAATAAGGTTTCGGATAGCGAACTGCAATGGTCCGAACTCGGCACGGATATGAGATTGTAGAATTTTTATTTTATGCTGAATATTAGCTTTATCTTTACACCTCTTCACATTCAGGTCTAAATCAAAATGACATGTTGCCTTCTGCATTATGGATAATTATTCTTCTGGTTTATTTTCTGGAATAAAAGAAATATGTATACATTTAAAGAGATAATAGATCTTAGAAGGAAAATAAAATTTAAATTTATCCTATAAGGGCATAAATATATTCATCAGTAAATATGCCTGCTGCCATAAATAACATTAAAATAAATATCCAAAATTCTTAGTAATTATCCATAAAGATTCATTTGAACTAAAATTTTATGTTCATGCAAAGACGCAGTATCACTTTTATAGCTGGATTTCTGGGACCATACATTATTTATTACTTTTAGATAAACCAATGTTAGAGGTAACAACTGGAAACAGATAGATAATATTTTCTTTTTTAAATGACTTAATGTAGCAGAGGTAATTTTATATTACAGGTTTTAAACAAACAGTTCAGATTGTGTTATCATGTATATCTTAGTGAAAATATAAACCTTGTTCATATCACCTTTTAATTACTACTAATCACAAATAAACATTTCTAAACATCTTTTCTATAGTCTGGCTTGTTGACTGGGTGAGCACTTTTCTGCTTTCACAGCAACAGCCAAACTTAGGCCTTGATTACCCTAACTCCATACCCTCAGTCAAGCTTTTGGTCTCAAAGAGTAAGCATGTAAATTGTAACCTCCTTGCAATTAGTTGTCTTGTATTACCTTTGTTGGATATTACTATTATAGTGTTTTATACTTCTTCAGTATAGCAGGTATGTGTGTTTAATATTACTTTGTATATGCTGGGGGTGGGGCTGTGTGGTTTCAGTTTATTATTGTATTATTGTACATTGTCTGAGTTATCTTTTAATCAGCCGCATATTATATTATTCTCAGCTTTAAGTCATATTAGTAATATTAGCTATCGTAATAATGTAGGTTTAATAAAGTAGTAAATAGTTTCATTACATTGTATTCTATAATTGTTAGTTAGAATATCAACAGTCTTTATTACAGCATTGATATAGTATATGATAGAATGAATATAGTTACATCATCTAATAGTTATAGTTTTACTTTAAACCCCTTTTTCAGGGTAGGTAGTTTTGATACTTTTAATATATATAATGTATATATTATGTTAGTTAGGTTATATTTAAGTCATTCTAAGCTTTTCATTTCAAGTCAGCAATACTTTGAACAAGATTACTTCCCTTTGATTCATTTTCTGTGGTATGTATAATATTTGTTTAATTGTATATTTATAAATGTAATATATATTTCAGGGTTTTTATAATAAACGGTAAAACTACTTATAGTTACACCCCATTACATTAAGGTGTTTTATAGATAACTATTACTTTATTAAATATCTCGCGGCGTTTTATACATAACATTTACTGTATTAAATAACTTGCGGTGTGTTATAGATAACAATTACCTTATTGAATAACTTGCAGAGTTAATAGATAACAATTACTTTATTAAATAACTCGCGGCATGTTATAGATAACAATTACTTTATTGAATAACTTGCGCCGTTAATAGATAACAATTACTTTATTAAATAACTCGCGGCGTGTTATAGATAACAAAATCTCTATATTTAATAACTTGTGGCGTTTTATAGATAACAATAACTTCATTAAATAACGTGCGGCGTTTTATAGATAACAATGACTTTATTAAATAACTTGCGGCGTTTTATAGATAACAATTACTTTATTGAATAACTTGCACCGTAAATAGATAACAATTACTTTGTTAAATAACCTGCGACGTTTTATAGATAACAATTGAACATCCCAGTATTTGGGAATATTCGATGTATTGTGTATTATTAACTTAAAACCACGTCTATTTTTGGATTGTTCCATTTCAGTATCATTATGAATTTGTTTTTTTTTTTTCGATAAAAAATTCACAGCTGATAAAATGTCTCAAATTCTAAAGCTTCCTAACAAATCGCTTCTACGTTAAGTTTTGTAAGATATGGCACGTGGCGAGTGTCGCCTGCAGGAAATGCTCACCCTTCCGGAACACTTGATGCCACTCTGCGACTAGGTTTCTCAACTCGGCTACCCTCCAGAGAGTCCACATAGCTAATTTTGTTTCCTTGGTTTTTATGTTATTGACATGCCCGCCTTTACTATTATTACATGTATTGTCGTTAGACTATTGAAAATCAGCGATTTTACAGGTGATATAACTAAAGAAACACAATTTGATACGTGGACTCTCCGAAAAGGGGTAAGCAGTCATTTAGGCACCCTTTTTTAAGCACACCTTATTTAGACACAGTACCTTAGGCACACTTCATTTAGGCACACGGTCAGATAAGCACTTGTCATTTAGGCACAGTGTTATTTAGACATATCAATTTAGGCAACACTTTCAATTGAGTACATACTCAATAAGGCACACTCTTTTTAGGAGCACTTCAATTCGGCACACTGACATTTAGGCACGCCTTCAATTAGGCACATATTCAATTTGGCACACATTTATTCTGCACTATATCATTTGGACACAACCGGCTCCAAAGAGTGGGGGTGGGGAGCTTGGTCCCCAAAACCTCAAGGGAAAAGGAAGATCACTTCATAGTGGAAGAAAGCAATCACTGTTTAGGAAATCATTAACAGCACAATATTAATACATTGCAATAAAATAGTATTAAAGGGATACTGCGTCTTAGCATGAACGTAAAATGTTAGTTATCAAGAATGGTCAATATGAATATATATTCATCAGTAAACTTACCTTACTTGGATATGTGTATGTGTGAGCTTACCAGGTGACAAAATATACAATTTTAGACTGTAGCAAAAAGCAGATGTGTCTGTCTCTGTTTGAATGTGTGCCTAATTGAAAGTGTGCGTAAATAAATGTTGATATAGTTTGCCTAAATGGATGTGTGCCTAATTAAAGGTGTCTAAATGAATATGTGCCTAATTGAGGTGTACCTAATTGAAGGCGTGCCTAAATGACTGTGCCTCAATGAGTGTGTGCCGAATTTTAGTGTGCCTAAATGAGTATGTGCCTAATTGAAAGTGTGCATAAAACGCTGTGCCTAAATAACATGTGCTTATCTGACAGTGTGCCTAAATAAAGTGTGCCTAAAATACTGTGTCTAAATGGGGTGTGCTTAAAAATGTTTACCTAAAAGTTAGTGAACCCCGAAAGGTAGCCAAATTGACACGCGAAGAATCGTATCTCGTTTGTGATTTCATGTTAATGGGATTTTGATATTATGTTTACTGGAGTTATCGATCTAAGTTGTATCCGTTCTTAATGTGGATCATAAGTTGAATAAACGGGTTAAATATCTGCTCACAACTTAATCGTTACATTTTGAACGTTTTCTGCTGTCATTCATAACCCGCGGAGCCAGGGGACAGGTAGAAGGTCAGCTATAGCCCTATAGCCCTGTATTCACATTATTGACAAAACACTCTGATACACTTTATGAAATATTTGGTTTATTTTCGACATTCAGAGCCAACTGGCAGCATTGATATTCAATAAAAACTTACAGTACAGTAACAATCAGCGGAATGAAATATTCAACCTTCAATCATATACTTCTTTTTTATACAGGGTGATAATGTACAATATTCCTTCATTTAATCTGTCAAGAATTGTACCTAATAACAAGGCTATAACTCATTAAATATTTTTTGGTATATTTGGTTTTCAATAGGGTTCAGCCTTGGGTGATATCAAACTTTTTCAACAACTTTCAAGAATTGTACCTTGTATATTTTTAAAGAACAAGACCAATAATTCATATTAAATAGTTTGCGAATTTTAACAATTTCAGCAACTTCGGTCGAAATATGATCTATAGATGATATTTAATACTAAGATTTATCTGATTTTCAATAGGGTTCATCCTAAAAGAATTGTGTAGAATTGTAGAGTGTTTACGAGCCATAAGTCGGACGCGTTTTACAGAACAGGGGCAATAATTTATATTAAGTATATTTTAATCTCTTTATTTTTCAATAGGGCATATCTTTAGGTGATATTAAATAATGTCAGCAAAATAGGTCAAGAATTGTGCCTTCTATAGAGTATTTATGAAATTTACAAAAATTGAACGCGTTTTCGTATCAAGGCCAATAACTGATACTAGTTTAAGTACAAACCATGCGGACTCAGACAACAAAAACATTTTATAAGTCCGTTTTATTTTTAGAAATCCTCTTTCTCCCTTCCTTTGGGGGTTTTTGCATGCCCACTTTCGACTAATTTTTGGTCTAGATTTGAAATTTGATGTCTGAAATTGCATTTTCTTTCAGAATTTCTGAGATAATGAGAAATTTAATTGGCGGAAGGTTATTTCTAAAAAAAAGTGGTTTTGTGGGCAGTGACAGTCAAGCGGATGTTGATAAAATGTAGTGGTTTACTTCCATTTTGTTTAGTTCAAAATTTTCATGGTCATGCTATATTGAAATTGTGTACAGAAACCAAGTAATGGCCAGGCTTTCATGTGATATACAGGAAAGCTTTCAACGAGATTTCTGGAAAAAGTTATGGAAGGTTGAATTTCGTGATTTAACATTGAAACAGATGGCAAATGAATTGGCGGTCTGAGTCCATGCTCTGTTTTTCCCTCCCATTAGGCTTGTATGCGGAAGTGCAGAGCGCATATATATACGCGCAATTATTATAGGAGGACTGGAGGTATTCATTACCGCTGGGGTGTATGGTGTTTCCCACATGGAAAAGGTAAACACAGGGTATATTGCGGTGGGGCGTACAACTGGGAAATTCAACAACAGGGGTAATAACGAATATAGCATGAACAACAACAACAAAACAATGACAGTCCTATAATAATAATTTGATATTGTTAATTGTTACATGTAGCCTATTATAGATTGACGCCATTTAAATCTTAGCATATGATTTGTTATTACCACTGTACTTATAGACATAACCAAAAAAAAACAAAAATTTTCACATCATGACTTGTATCTAGTGTATACTCTTCTCTACATATAGTTGACTATTAACAGTTATTAATTATATATAATTATATATTTTTACTTAGTAATACATTATTGCAATCTTTGTGGCATCGTTATCATTTTGATCTTTAAATTGAAATAATTGGACCTCCCAATACGTTGACTTCACAGGGCTTAAATACATGGAAGTGTAACGAAGTGTTCTCTCGATGTACATGTATATATATTTTATCATTATAAACCCTAATATTATTATACGGGGAGGTCGGAAACGGGGACTTCGAAATCTTAGGATTCGACAATCCTAGGATTCCGAGTTTTCGACCTCCCCGGAAAAACGTATTAGTCAGCAATACGTGCATATCATAACAAAATTTGATAGAAATTTTGATCTCTTAGTTTGATTTTGATATGATGTATTACTCTGTATTATTATTATGATTCACCTATCCGCTTTTTTCGGGTTAAAGGAAACTGCTGTATTAAAAACTATCAAACCCTTCCTGTTCAACAAAGAAAAACCTTTGAATAGTCATCTCATCGAACCCGGACAATTTTATTTAGAGGTCGTGGGAAAAACCGGCTAACGTCCTGTAAAAATTGGTTGAATTAAGATTCTAATCGGCGAGAGTTATTATCAAGTTTTCAGCCCCAAGTTTTATATCATTATCACCTCTATTTCTATTGATATAAAAACACACGTCCATTTTTCGCAATATCAAACGACTTCACTAAAAATATATCATTTTTACGAGACTTATTTCGGGAAATGTTTTGTTACATAATGGAACTTTTTTTAAATACTAAAGTATTTCGAAAACGGATGAAAAAGGAAGCACCTGCAAACACCATTCGATTATTTTTATGAGAATTGGAATAGCAGCTTCAAAATAGTAGGCTACGGTTAGTTTAAGAATGTCTTTTTGTTGATAAAAATAAATGAATCTACCTGGTTTATTGAAGCAGCCTTTTTTTAAACTAAAAGTTAAAATATGCTCATAAGCCCAGAATCAACAGAAACAAGCAGACTAGAAACATATTGAACCCAATATATAAATAAATAGTACATTAAGTAAAACAGTTGAACAACTGAAAAGATATTTTAACAAAATCTTTTCTTTAGACAATAGAAATAGAACATTAACTTTATTATAAAAGGTAATTTTACTGAAGGAACACAGAATAAAAGATGTTACATTATATTCTTATAAGACCTCAATATTATCTCGGTTTGGCGTTGTTTATTTATTTATGGGTATTAACTTACAGTGGCTTTAGTACCTTGTGTTGGCCTAATTATTCCAAATACCAAACTATTGTTTTATTGCTGATGTAATAATGGTACTTCCTGGTGGTTTTTTTTCACTTACTCTCACATCAGCTTGTAAAATATTCTACATAAATCAAGAAGAAAAACTCGATTATAATTTTAAAATATATTATTAAAAACCCGCTGATAGCACCTTTACGTGAATGGTTTTGTAGAAAGAAAAAAGTCCTATTGAGTCTTAGTTTCACAGTCAGCAATACGTGCTTGTGCTTGCAATTTGAATACCTTGATTTGATTTTAATATGATTATTCTGTATTATTATTATAATTAACCAATCCTCAATACTCTAGGTATAGGTGACATTGTTGTATCAATGACAAACACATTAGTCAATAGTCTTTATTTAATAAAATATCATCATAATTTTTGGAAGAAATATTCATGGTAATCTGACCTGGTAAATCGTGGTCATGCCTGACTTTTATAAAATATCTTGTAACTTGTGATATAAAATGAAATAAAGCCAAGTAAGGTGGTTTGTTTGATTTTGTTCATTTATAATCTAATCCTATTTATTTTTCATTTAATGGTTAATTAAGTATTACATCAAAAAAAAAAAAAAAAAAATAGAGCTGTGAACAGCACTGAGCTTGGCTTGGACTAATATTGCCCCAGAGCTTTAATGTCCATTTGTACTTTAATACCTTCACTAAAGTGAAGGTCGAAAAACATGGAAAAAAATTTCCGAAAGTCAAGTCACTTGACGAGTGTCGCTAGCAGGGCATGCTCACCTGATGCACTCTGCGACTGGGTTTGTCAAGTCGGCTGCACTCCGGAGAGTCCACATAGCTAATTTTGTTTCCTTGGTTTTTATGTTATCGACATTCTCACCTTTAGGCCTATTGTCGTTAGACCATTGAAAATTAACGATTTTACAGGTGAGAATAACTAAAGAATCACAATTTTGCTACGTGGACTCTCAAAAAAGGTAGCAAAATTGACACGCAAAGTAATCGTATCAAATGGCTTCCGTTGGATGATAAGTTGAATAAACGGGTTAAATATCTGCTCACAACTTAATCGTTACATTTTGAACGTTTTCTGCTGTCATTCATTCAGGACCCACGGAGCCAGGGGACAGGTAGAGGGTCAGCTTTAGCCCCTTGACAGTTAAAGAATTATAATGTTACAAAATACCCAAAACATCTAAAAAAAAAGTATTATAATAAGCACTTCGCAGCCCCTGCATTCACATTATTGACAAAACACTGATATACTTTATGAAATATTTGGTTTATTTTCCACATACAGAGCTTAAAAAGATAGCTTGCCCACTGGCAGCATTGGTATTCAATAAAAACTTACAGTACAGTAACAATCAGAAGAAAGAAATATTCTTATTTGGTGATGGTTTTACAGCGATGTTTCGCAAGATTTGTTTAGCGAGATTTGTTATTGAACATTTGTATTTGGTTGAGTTTTGTGTTTGAAAATTTTCAGTTGAAGATATGTTTAGCTATAGATTTGTATTTGACGATATTTTTGGCAAGAATTCTATTAATTATTTAATTCAATAATTAGAAAATCGAAGAATTCCCATTTTTAATAAAAAAAAACTAGAACTGTGAACAGTACTGAGAGTGACAAACAACCCCTATGGGGCCACTTGATACAAGGTCACATGATATAGCCTTTTTTAAACACTCAAAACAAACTTTTTAACAACCATTATAAGCATATGTATGAACAGCTTAGGTCAAGTACATTATTTGACTTGAAAATTATTAAGGTAATTGAAGGTCAAGGTCCCTTGATATAGCCTTTTGAAGTTTTTTAAAAACGAAAACGGGTACAAAAAAATTGTTGTTGACCATTATATGCCTATGTGTGGATAGCAAAGGTCAAGAACATTCTACTTGTAAAAATTCAGGGTCATTGAAGGTCAAGGTCATTTGATATAATTGTTGTCGATCATAATAGGCATATGTGTGGATAGCTTAGGTCAAGAACACCCTACTTGAAAAAATTCAGGGTCATTGAAGGTCAAGGTCATTGTATTTGGCCTTTTGAATTTTCAAAAAAATTCAATCGGGCATTAAAAAAATTTTAATTTGAAAATCAAAATTCTGTTCCCAACAAGTTTTAGATAAAGTAACAAGGTTTCGAAAAACCCCAAAATCGGACAAATCGGATAAAAATTAGGGAACTTATTAAAATTTTGCTGAATGTTACCGTTCTGTGATGACACATAAAGTATCACTTCCGGTTTGGATTTTTTATTCTTAAAGGGTTCTAATTATGCCTGATAGTATATATGTATAGCTTTTGTACTGATTTCTTACATACACCGGAAGCTGGGTGACCCAATGCGGTTCTAAAATACTGGAAGTTCTCACGCAAGAACCGGAAGTGGTAAAAAAAAATTTATGATGCGGTTTTATTTCTATAGGAGACTTCTCTATATTCTGTAATTTTCAAAGCGATCGGATAATTAGCAACAAAGTTATGCAATTATTCAATTATTATTATGCAATTACTAACTACTGATGCGTAAAAATTTTAGTTTTATGTATTCATTTTCTATTCCAGTACGTATCTTATCGTATTTTTCAAACCAAATGTCTATACTCGCTCGCTAGCCCAAACGGAAAAAGATAGACTATTTCTGTTTTCACCAATGGTTTTTATATGGGCTGGAATCAAAAATGAATATCTAACAAGAAATTTTCGCTAACCCGAAAGTGGCTAATTGCATAATATGCAAATTAGATTTCAAGCTAGCTCGGGCCCTAATAGTCGCATCGGTCTGAAATTTACAGGATATAGATAGATAGGCAGCGCAATTAAAACTACATCATAAAAATTTTTTGATCACTTCCGGTTTGGGCGTGGGGACTTTTTGGTTTTTTCGTCTCATGTCGGGCGACCCTGCTTCCCATGTAATTCAAGATTCTAAACAAAAACAGTATATTTTAGCTATACTAAATGATTTTAATCCCCTGAGATGAAGAAAAATTAAATTGAATATTGCGCATGCGCAGTTTTCAAAAAAGGCAAATTTTCTTAAAAATTTAATAAGTCCGCCAATTATTAACCGATTTTTATGATTTTGGTGTCTATCGAAACCTTGATACTTTATCTAAAAAATGTTGAAAACAGAATTTTGATTTTCGAATTTGAATTTTTTTTTAGATGTAGAATGTTCTTGACCTCAGCTGTCTATAGATGTGCTGATATTGCATGACAAATTTTAACTTCCGGTTTTATAGCCCACCGAAATCTGACTATTTTGTAATTTTGGACGGTTATGTTACACTTTCGGGCTCTAATGTTCGGATCGATCTGAAATTTAAAGGATATAGATAGATACGCAACACAATTAAAAATATATCATCAAAAATTTTTGATCAGTTCCGGTTTGGGCGTATGGACTTCCGGTTTTTTTTTATCTCATTTCAGGCGACCCTACATCCCGTGTAATTCAAGAATGTAAGCAAAAACAGTATATATTAGCTATACAAAATAATTTGCATCCCTCGAGAAGAAAAAAATCCCAATTACTAGTTGCGCATGCGCCATTTTTCTGAGAATGGCAAATTTTCTTTAAAATTTAATTAGTCCGTCATTTATTATCCGATTTGTATGATTTTGGTATCTATCAAAACCTTGCTCCCTTATCTAAAGGATGTTTGAAACAGAATTTTGATTTTCGAACTTACATTCATTTTATGCCCGTTTGAATTTTTTGAAAATTTGAAATTGAACAATATCTTGTGACCTTCACCTTCAATGACCTTGAAATTTTCCATATAGAATGGCCTTGACCTCAGCTGTCTATAGATATGACAATATTGAATGAAAAATATCAACTTCTGGGTTTTATAGCCAACCGAATTCTGACATTTTTGAAACTTTGAACGGCAATACCAGATTTCCTTATGAACACATTGATTTACTGTTTATAATAGCCTCAAAACTCTTCAATAAAGGATATATGACAAAAGTGCAGAAGCATATTTTAAAAAAGCAAAATGAAATTTTACAACTCCAGTACTAACATAAAATATATTCATCCCACATCAAGGTGGTATACATCATTGGACTCCAAATTAAATTGTCTCTTAAATGATATGCGACATGGTCGTTTTACCCTGAAAATTCAAGCATTAATTTTAGATAAATTAACAAAATAAATACCAATTTGGGGTTTTTTATTTCATAAAATCTGTTTCAAATTGATCATTCAGGGTATTAAAGCCTGTTATATAACATGTCAATAAAACTTATAAAAAACAGATGAACTATTGACCACATTAGTCACGGTTCAACGCACACAGGTGGCCAAAGAGTAAATTAATCTAATGATATAATGTGATAACCCTAATAAAATTTATTTATTTTTTTGTAAAATTTGTACATACAAATTCAAAAAAAATCTCTTTAAAAAGCTGTGAATTAGCAAATTATCACATAGCTTGAATTTTCTCTCTATGTTAATTACAACCAAAGTTACAAAATAATGTTTAAATTTGAATATAGAGAGTTTAAATTTCATGACAAATTGTCATCTTACTACCTACTTAAATTTTGGTTTGGAATTTATGTAAATATCCTACCGAAATCTTAGACATGTACAAAAATCTAATAAGGAACTGATAGTAGAAACTTATAGTAGAAAAAATTGCCTATATAGCGGAAAGTTTACGCGTACAATATTGTAGGCTGAAAAGTACCGGAATTGAAAGCTAGCAGGTTAGAAGTTTCAAAATGTTCGAAATCCATGGGATAACGCATAGTTGCCACGCTCGGAGCTGTTCACAGTTTTAGTTAGGAGAATTGTATTTGGTCTCCCGACAATTTGCTTGTCATTCTGCTAATTTTTCTTAGAAATTCCACTGCTACTGTCCTCACAATTGTGTTAGTAAATCCGATGGTATCACCCGATAAATTTCTTTATTCATTTTGAACAATATCACTGTTACAACACTAACAGGAAAAGTTACATACATTTTTCTACTTGTCCATTATCTTTCTAATAATCGATGCGATGTTGTTCGAAATGGATAAAAAAAATTAGCAAATTCAATGTTAATTGTAAGTAATTGTAAGTATAGACTTACCTTATTTATACAACCCTACTTAGTAAAATAAAACAAAGCCTGTTTCTAAATCCAATTGTACTACTTTTAAATGATAAACTAAATGGATAAAGCTATAAATTATCACGCAATGTTGATTTCTGTATTCATAACTAACTTACTTCTTATTTATTACACTATTAACTTCATATTATGTGTGTTAAGGTGAATATGTGATTATCAGGGAATATCATATTATATTTATATCTATTTCAGAAGTTGTTTCAATGTAACAATAGAGTTATTTATATTCCAGTTATTAGAATGCTATCACTATCCGTACTAGCTATGATCATATGTCAATCAGATATCTTATTGTTTACTATTTATTATCGCGTACATTGCGAACAACAAGGGCGGGCTTAACTCAATTTATTATTACGTCATTCTAACATGTGCTTGGCGTATGAATACATATAATAATACACAGTTATAAGGCTACCGTATTCTCTAGAAAGGAATACTTATAATTAATTACGTAACATTCAAAACTAAAGTTTCTACTTGAAAATGAAATAAAACAATAGCTTACAACTTTTAAGCATACATAATATTCGAAGCCTATCACTCTATAATCAAAACTAACTTATGTCCGATATCGTAAAGGTTTATATATAGCACGACCTGATCTAGTTCTATACGGTTGCGGTTGATGTAATACAGGTCGAACAAACTCATTACGATTGGGTTCCGGTTGCGGTCTAACTTGAGGTTCGTCGACATCAGGTAACAAATCTAAAATGTCATCATCAGGTTCAAAGTCAAAATCAATGTCAGTAATATTATCATTAACGTATTGTAAATGGCGTCTATTTCTACGGTAAACACCCTTTAACGTTTTAACGATATACGATCTTGGTTCATTAGTTTTACATTGAATTATTCCTGGAAGTAACCACCGTTTTTCAGTATCTAATTTCACCAATACTCTATCTCCCTCCTTCAATTCAGTCAAATCTCTAGTAGCATTATGACTATGACAATTAAAATAATACTGGTATCTCTGTCTATGTCGACTATCAAATTCTCTAATTCTTTCTAGATCCGGCCAATCGGGTTTAAGATTTTCAGGAAGGGTTGGTAATGTAGATCGAATCCGTCGACCCATTAAAAGTTGAGCTGGGCTAGCTTTTGTAGCTTCTAGAGGTGTTGCACGGTAATCTAGGAATGCAATATTAGGATTTGGTTGGTTTAGTATCTTTTTCGCAGTTTGAACTGCCCTTTCGGCTTCTCCATTAGCCTGTGGAAAATGCGGACTAGTTATAATATGATGAATTCCAAATTTCGTACAAAAGTTTCTAAATTCATGTGAAGCAAACTGAGGACCATTATCCGATATCAGTTTTTCCGGAATTCCAAATCTAGCAAATATTTCCGTAAACATCGATATAACATAACTACTTGTAGTGGTTGGTAAATGAATAATTTCCAAAAATCTTGAAAAATAATCAATGACAACCAAATATTGTTTATTCTTGAATGTAAACAAATCAGCTGCAACTTTCTGCCATGGCCTTTCTGGTAAATTGCTTGGAATTAAGGATTCTTTCTTCTGACTTGGACGATTCTGTGAACAATGAGCGCAAGATGAAACTTTTCGGTTTATATCCGAGGTAATTTTCGGCCACCATACCGAATCATTAGCTCGCTCTCTACACTTTGTTAATCCGAAATGTCCATTATGAATACGATCTAATATTTCATCTGTAATACAAGAAGGGATTACAATTCGCCTTCCATATGTAATAATACCATTGACAATACTTAGTTTGTCTCGAAAAGAATAATAGGGTTTAACATCAACTGGAATATTTCTTACATATTCTGGCCATCCTTGAGTAATGTAATTCAAAACCAATTTTAACGATTCGTCTTCTCTAGTGAGTTTGGTTATTCTTTCAAGTAACTGGTCTGTAGCTGGCCACGAAGATACAACAGAATTAACAAATATTTCAACATCTTGTACAGATTCAAAAGCAGTCTGTTGTGATGGACCCCATGTCCACAATTTATCCTGTCGCAAAAGTTCGTTAATGGGTTGATAAATTCGGCAAAAAGGATCCCAGATAATTTATCATACCTTAAATTCGTTTTAGTTCGGTTAAATTGGTTGGTGCACGTAATTCCCTTATAGCTCGTACTTTATCTGGATGAGGGCTAATTCCATGTTGGTTTATTTTATGACCTAGTCTATCTCATCCTGGCGTAATATACACTTATTCTTATTTAATTTCAATCCTGATTCTTTGATACGCTTCATTACTGCTGCTAAATATCGGTCATGTTCTTCTAAAGTTGAAGCAAATATAAAAATATCGTCCATATAAACGGCTACATTTTGCAGACCCTCTAATAGTTCAGTCATTTTTCTCATAAAAATTTCGGGAGAGGACGTGATTCCAAAAGGTAAACGTTTGTAACGGTAACGTTCGTAGGGGGTTATGAATGTCGTAAGTTTTGAACTTTCTTCATCAAGAGGAATTTGGTAGAAACCTGAGGAAGCATCCAATCTCGAAAAATATCGACTGCCTGTACCAGGCATCTTATTGAGGATGTGATCCAATGTGGGTAACACATACCGTTCTCGTTTCACTGCCTTATTCAATTGTCTCAGGTCGACACATATTCTTATTCGATTACTAGACCTTTTCAATACAGGAATAACTGGGACGCATCAGTCAGATGGTTCGGTTACTTTTTCAATAATGTCTTGATCTAACATACTTTTTATCTCGTCTTCAAACTTAGTCATTACCGGAATTGGCACTCTGCGAGCAGTATGAATAGCATATGGTACATAGTCATCCTTAAGTCTAATTTTAACTGGATCTCCTTTTAAGAGACCTATATCGCCAAATACGTCCTTGTCAATTTCTAATTCATCACACAACATTCTTATCCAAGGAAATTAAACGTAAATCATAAGCATCAATTCTGCCTAACAAATTATGAATAAATTAACCTTTCAATACATAAATCTTAACCTTAACACTAATATCATTGTACATTATATTAGATACAAAATAACCAATGCAATTTAATACACCACCAGGACTTCTAAACGCTAATTGTGCCCTATAAAGTGCTGGGCGTGTGCGCATATTATGATAACTACTCTCTTGACAATGACAGTAGCATCAGCCCCAGAATCAATCTTAAATTTAATTAAACATTTTTCAACAATTAATTCTACATTCCAATTCCGTTCGTTTTCATTTGAATATATAGACCCCAGAAAATATTGATTTTCTACATGCTGCTTAGGAATGTCACAGTCAGGTGACTGACCTTCAGGTAAAGGGACATAACTCAATCTTTCATGAGTGGTGCTCAATTCTCGAATATTTTTAGTATGGCAACAAGTAGCAAAATGACCTATATTTTGACACTTTCTACATTCAGCATACATAGCTACACAAATTTCACCAGTTCTATGTCTACGTCCACAGCGATTACAGTTTCTCTTTATTCTATCTCCATAGTGATCTGGATTTCTTGCCCTTGCTTCATAATAGTTATTTCGTTGTCTCGGATTTTGAAACTAAATTCTTGATCCTGGATTTTGATAATGTCCACCACGAAAATTTCCTTTCCCTCGACGATTTTCTGTGATGTTTCTGATTTCCCTGTGATGATATAGCATCGACTTCTTTCTTAAAGGATCCCAGGCTTTATTTGCTTCGGACAATCATCCGACAGCCTCAAACACATGAAATCTTTTGGTTAGCTAATCAGAAATAGTCTACAGAGCTTACCTTTGAAATTTGAGCCTTCAAATCCATGTGTATCCATAATTATCCGTGTTTGAAAAATCATAATGTCCTAAGAAATTACGAACGTCCCGCCATATTGGAAAACGGTTCGTCTTGATAATCAAAGAGTTATCCTTCCCGTCGTGCAATAGCGGTCATCTATATAAATAGACTACAACGCATTTTTCAATTGTAGACTTTGTCAACAGGACACACAATTTTCAGACTGACTGGAGACCAGCCGCGTACAGCACGGAAAAAAAATGAAAAGTGAAATTTTTTGTTTGAGGTATATTTCAAGGTATTTTGCGATTTTCTTAGAGCTTGATTATTTCTGAGGACTGTTTAAATGTAACAAAGGCCCAAAACGACCCCTAAAAATCAAGCCTGGGCCTGGGCCTCTTTAATATTGCTAAAATTACTTAAACTTTCGTCACCAACAGCTTCATTATTTTAAGCCTTTACCATTTCACTATTTCTGGCAATCTGTATAGCTCTTACTAAAGTCAAATTTCTCTCCAGTTGTAGTTTTCTTGATACAGTTTTATCTAAAATACCTGCCACAAACGTGACGAGAATTCTTTCATCTTTTGTGTCTCCAAATTCACAATTCTCGGCCAGTTCATAAAGTTTCCGAATGAAAGCTTCTACCGATTCTCTAGACTGTTGTTTCTGTGTATTAAATTGATTTCTAAGAAACACCAAGTTTCTATCTGGCAAAAAATGGGCTTCAAATTTCTGTTTGACTACATCGAAGTTTGTCTTTTCTTGATCGTTTACAAAAGTAAAGCTGCTAAATATATGCTCGGCCTCCGCACCTAGACAGTAGATGAGTGCACTGACTTGAACCTCGCCATCTTCTTCAAAGAGTTTGGAACAGCTTCGGTATCTCATAAATCTTTTCACCCACGACAACCAATTTGATGGTTCGGCAAATGTAAAAGGTTCGGGGGTTTCGAACTTCGCCATTTGACTTATTTACTAACCGTTCAGCAATCTAATGCTCAGACTATATGCTTTTTACTTCTGACACCATATCGCGTAAATTGAAAACAACAATGGCGGGCTTAACTCACTTTATTGTATTACGTCATCCTAACATGTGTGTATTGGGATGAGATCCCTAGACCGATGCATTCTCTGTTATAGAAGGGTAGTTCCAACTCAAGTTAATCATCAAAATTCTTTATTATAGTATAATCTTCAAAATGGATAAAAAAAACTTGGTAAAACCTTAAATAAACAAAAATAAGGTTTTCTGAATACATGAAACATAAAATATAGAGCAAAATTTAACTAACAGTTTTTACCAAAATTGTTACTACATGTGCCTGAACTGACTATAAGGCTAATGCAATGAAACAGGGACAACAAAGAACCGCCAAAATAAAGACAAAGGAAATTAAGACTACTTTGTCATGAAAGGAATAAAAACTTATGACTTAAGACTTAAACTATATACATGAGCTTAACAATAAAAGGGCTAATTATATATGAAATAGACAATGATGCTAATGCACTGAAGAGGGGAAAATATAGGCAAACTGCAAACACTGCCCAATTCAAGACAAAGGAAATACAATATTATTTTGCCATAAAAAGAATAAAACCTTGAAATGAAGGTGATAAATGTTACTGATAAAAAAGTGACAAATTCTACAATAGTTTTAGTACAAAAATACAAAAACTTACTTTTCCTTTTGAATGCGGTCTTGACTGAGTAAATTTTGTAAAAAGGACCTATTTGAACAATGGCATTGGTGGAACTGACTTTTAGATGGCATCAGTCCTTCTAAACTAGGTCAAGAATGCTTATTCCTGATTGGTGGAACATATAGACAAAGAAAACATGGTTGTGCCCCTTGTATTTAAAGATACTACTTAACTTACAAAATATGAACATGTAAATAAACATTGTTTAGAAAAATACTTAATCTGGTGAATACTAATAATACTAACTAACTGTTTCTTACAATACTATAACAAAACATTCTCACTGTTAAATTAGGGCTCAATACAAAATTGTAAAACATTATAGAAATATTGAATATTTGGAATAATATATGTATGTTATTCCAATACAATGTGCTTGGCGTATGAATACATATTATAATAATACACAGTTATAAGGCTACCGTATTCTCTAGTATAATACTCTCGTAACATTTATTGCGTATATGTATTATCTCTGTAAATAGATTTCAAATTGTTAACTTTCATTAAATAAAACCATGAAAAAAATCTGTGTCTGAACACTATCAACTTCGGTACTAACATGTTGCTCTATCTGTACTCACGGACAGAAACGAACATTGGCTTAAACTGATGAACGTTGACGAAGGTTGAACCGAATGCTTTTATATTCATGTATTATGAAATTAGTGGACGTCCATCATATTCAAATGCTATAAAATAATACAGAGTGCTTTCTGATTACCAAAAAATCAACCTTTGGTGTAAGGTATATACAGAGATCTTCTCCTATAGAAATACTGTCAATGTCACAAGTATATAGACTGGGGGTTTCAACATTAGAATACACCAGTTTGATAAACAATTCTGTGAGGATTTACAAACTAAACAAATAATTCACTTCAAATAATTAATGTATGCAAAGCGATTGATTAGATAATTATTCCTTTTATAAGCAGTGACCAAACGTTCGGAAATTCCTATTGGAGTTCATAATAAACACATTTGACAATCAATTTTTAGCTGTAGTATTGTATGTGGTAACAAAAGGTATAGACCGATTGTCATCTCGATAGTTTATCCCTTAGGTTCAACTGTTTACAAAGTTTGAAATCTAAATTTGAGCTATCCTTCCAGAGCCTTAACTAAGCGTTCATATTGGTGTTCATCTAAACCATCTTCAAGAGAAATGTGAGTTATTGAAGTTAAGAAATCAGGAGGCTTCGCATTATCCTTAATTATTGGAATAACGGAAAATCTGCTCTTCTTGTTTAAGGCGTTAGTGAGAGCGGCCCGAGATTCGTGCTGACACCAATCGCTGTTTAAAAAGTTTGGAGAGATAACAAAAATTGATTTGTAGCTGTTACTGATAGCTTTTTCAATGTTTTCAAGAATTGACAGACCTGGCGTAAAGTCTCGATGATGCAGCAATCCTTTGAAACTTTTTATGTTTTCTAACCGATTTATGAGACTATGTAGCACCCATTCGTGGTCTTTATCACTGTAAATGACAAAGAAATCGTGACTAAAGCCTTCTCTGTTCTTTGGTTGAATTGAATCACCTCTTTTTAATGGTAGACTGGGGGCAGTTTGTACCAGAGACGATTTTTCCAACATCAAAGTTAATATACTTGCGTCAAAGTTCTTTTTCAAAGCGGTGGATACCCCGTCCTCGCCTAAAACACCAGCAAAAAATCGATGGAGGTAGGGATCGTTCTTTAAGAAGATATGTACATAGAAATCGATACCTAGTTTGTCCATATTCTTCAGTAGAAACTTTTTGAACTCTCTGTGTAACATTGTTTTGTCATATTTGTGGAAGGCCACGTCACAGAACCAATAAATCATTTCAGGTATTTCTTTTGTAGCGTCTTCACACCGTGCCATCTTCTCCACATGCCAGTTCAATAGATACTCAATATCTGTAGGAAACGTATTTTCAGCATGGCGACATTCAACACATCGATGTATGAAATCTAAAGCACTGTCGTATTCCCCGATTTCATTCAGATACCTTGCATGCTTGAAATGAAGCCATGGATCTCGTTGTCCGTCAAGACAATCTAACCCACGTTGAAAAGCACAAAGAGCCTTGGCCATCAATATTTCATTTCCCCCTTTGTTGGATGCCAAACCACAAACAGTACCAAGATATCCAAAATTATATGCTGAAGGATTAAATTGACTGGCAAATTCAAAGTCATTGATAGATTTGTTCAAGTCATCTAGCAAATCAGACAATTTTGTGCCATTACCAAGTCTTTGCTTACATTTCTCTAACATCAGTTCTCCTCGCTTGGAATACGAGAAATGATTTGTGTCGCAAGGGTTCAGCTGGATGCATTTGTTCAACAGTTCGATACCTTCATCGTATCGTCGTCTAGACTTCAACCAACCCATGTAAAACTGCATAGCTTCAATTTCCTCGAGAATATCTAGAGATTTCTTAAAACAAAGCTCGGGGTTAAAGAAATGCTTCTTCAAACCGTTTGATCTGACTATTTTGGGCACTTCAGCGTTTTTTTCCATTTGCTTTCTTTTCTTGAAATCTGGTTCAGCATCCATTGGTTTCTTCCAGAAGAAATAACCAAGGTAACCCCACACCATACATTGTAAAAATTTATCATCTGGAACCAGATCTCTGATATTAAACAAGGTCTCTAAAATATCCGGATATCTGATCTCATTCTTCAATTTGGAAGAATCTGTCGAGAAATTTATGTAAGTCCAACTTTTGTAACACAAAACCATACACAACATCCACAATGCTCTTTCAGTTTTCATATCGTCCAGATTTCGAGTTTCTCCCAAGCAATCAGTAAATATTTGATTGGAGATAGCATATCTTCGAATATCATTTACCGTTCCATTCACGTCAAACGCAATAGCATATGCATGTTCAGCCCTGAATCTAGCTAGTATTGCCATTGTTCGTTTTATCTCAGTTCCACGTTTAATAAGCTCAACCTCTTTACTTCTATTCATTAACCTCGAACACACTCGAGCAAGATTTTCTATAGCATTAAGATTATCGGGATCTTCTTTAAGGATTTTCTCAAAACTCTTATATGCTTGAAAGTAATCTCCTAAGAAGAAATGACAAACACCAATAAGATTTCGGATGGCGAACTTCAATGGTCCGAACTCGACACGGATATGAGTTTGTAGAATTTTTATTTTAAGCTGAATACGAGCTTTATCTTTACACGTCTTCACATTCAGATCTAAATCAAAATGACATGTTGCCTTCTGCATTATGGATAATTATTCTTCGGGTTTATTTTCTGAAATAGAAAAAAAGATTAAATGCATAAACTAAATGGATAAAGCTATATATTATCTTGCAATGTTGATTTCTGTATTCATAGCTTACTTACTTCTTATTTATAACACTATTAACTTAATAAGTGCGTTAAGTTGAATATATCAAACTATATTGAATATGATCAGGGAATACCATGTATATTTATAACTATTTCCGAAGTTGTATAAATATAACAATAAAACTAACTCTATGCGTATAACGGATGTTTAAAGTTGAAGTCACACTCCTCCGCTCTTCATTAGTTAAATCAATGTTTTTCCACTTCGTTTCCTTTTAAGTCTTGATCGATAAGGGGAGATTGGAAACATACGAGTTACAACTCGTACGGCGGTAGTTTTAAATTAGCAGTTGATATGCTAAGTGTTATCAAATACTTTACCGTTAATTGGTAAAACTACGTCTCATTGGTATGGATATTCAGAAATGGTCCGAAAAGTGACAGCCTTAAAGATTATTGTTTGTTTAAATTAAACCTAAATCAAGAATCTTATCTGTCAGAAAATTTAAATTAAAATTACATTTGTCTCCGGTTTCTATGAATTTGAAAGGAAATCAAATTTTTATAGTTAATTATGTATATCCGTAAATCTATTGGCTTATTTACTGTATAAAAATGAATCTTTAGATCAATAATGAACCTTAAAAAGATCTTGGATGAAGTAAAAATTAAATAGACGATCTTTCGAGGAATATTTGTTCTCTACCGATTTACGACAAATCAAAATCTACTTTTGAACACAATATATAAGCTGCAGGTCACAACCAATAGACTTGATAAAGTTTCTCAAATTCTGGCAATTTTTATACAATTTTTTATTTTGGACGTATATTGTCGTCGCCCCTGTCCGTCGGTTCGTCGGTCCGTCCTTCAACATTTGTTGTAGACACAATAGCAGCTACAATTTTCAATTGATTTGTATAAAACTTAGTGTGAGCATTAGAATTGATAAGTTGGTGGTCTAGTTCGATTTTGATGATTTTTCGATGAACGGTTTTTTGGTTATTGCCCCTGCCTCAAAATTTGTTGTAGACACAATAGAAGCTACAATTTTCAATGGATTTTAATGAAACTTGGTGTGAGCATTGAAATTGATAAGGCGGTGGTCAAGTTCGAATTTGACAATTTTTAGATAAACATTTAATGAGAAATTGCCCTTGACTAAGTAAAATTGTGTAAAAATTGTTATTGTGGTTGCAATAAGAAGCTTCAATTTCCAAAGGATTTTGATGGAACTTGGTGTAAGCATTTGAATTGATAAGACAGTTGTCAAGTTTCAATTTGACGACTTTTTTTAATGAATGGTTTTTTGAGTTTTTGCCCTTGGCTTCAATATTCAGTTAATGATTTTTGAGTTATTGCTCAATTTATTATTCAAATTCAATGCTGCCAGTGGGCGTATGTTGCCTTGCCTGGCAAGCTATCTTATAAGAGGTCTTGGATTTAGAACGCGTCATATCTGTGAACACAGTTGAAGCTACAATTAATATAGCCTACTAGGCCTATTTATTTCGATTTCGGACAGATTTGAATTTGTAGACTTGTGGCATAAAGTTTTAGCCCCATTGATAAAATGTACTCAAATTTTCTAGATTTAGAATTTCATTTCGAGTAGAGATATAGACTGATGATATTTTGTAGAATTTTGACGATTACACCCCTTGAAATACGGTTTTGTTGTTGTCTAATGCGTTAGAGATTTACTCCCCCTTACACAAACTCTTTGAAAATTAAAATAAAAAATGGTGTTCCAAGTTGAAAGCGTCGTTGGTAACATTGATTCTAACTGGAACATACGATAAGTGGAACAGACTTTTGATATAATTATGGTTTGATGGTACGATACGAATGTGAAATAGGGCAAGTTCTCGACGTTCCCTTCCCCCTACAATCTACAACTCTTTTACTGCTAAATTTTATACGATTCCCACGAGCCTATCGTTTGGCCAAAGCAATTTTTTTTTAATTTAGGAATTTTTTTCAGCTTTTTAAAGCTAATATGCCTAGTTCAAGAATGTCTTTGTTTTGATTAAAATATTATTGAAAAAAAGCACATTTCTCTCCTCAATATTTTGACCCAAATAAGTAAAAACAATTTTCTCTGTGGGCCAAAGTGTAGGCCTACAAGCAAATTTTGAAGAGAATATTATCATAATATTGTGTGTGCTTATGTTTATATCAAGAGACATTCTAAGTCTAACAGTAACAATACTATTTTTAAGGCTGCTATTCCAATTCATTTAAAATATGGGAAGGAAGTAAAAACTATAAAATTACAATTTATATAAGCATATTCATATTATAATCATCATCTAGTTTTAAGTTTATAGCCTATTGTTATTATTATTATTTCAATGAAATAATACTAAAGAATCCACAATGTGATGCCCACATGTTTAATATTTTGTTCTACATTCCGATGTGTAGTTATGCGAAGGTGCAGAACTAGAAGAGTAGGATGTAAAACTCCATTCATTTTTTTTTTTTGTAGTTATGCAAAGTGTTGATCACATGCTCTCAAGCAGATATGAAATGATCAGGTTGAATTTTAATTTATTATTATAGTTGTCCTGAACTAAAATGCCACGTAATCCTTTAAAGAATAAACCTCCAAGGTTTGTGAATTTCTTATTATATAATAGAATAAAATGATTGATTTTTTATAATTTTTTTTTTAATTTTTGTGCTTTTGAAATTTGTTTGACTTTTGAATGAATGTCAGCTAAAAGGGGTCTTGTTGCTGATTTATAAAATTTCCTAATTTCAATGTTTTAGAATGTCTGTGCTATATTTTATTGTATTTGTTTCAGTGACCGAGCAATTCGATATAAATGTTCTCTACAAAATACAATATTAGATGTATTGAGAGAGAGACCAGGCTGGCAGGAGTCTACAGGGTAAATATACATTAACTCTTATACCTTTATACATTGATAAACTTTACGTTATATCTCTTAATGGTTGACAGACATTGTCAGGTTTGAGAAGATGAAAGCTGACATTGAGGCAACTCTCAACAACATTTTGCATAGCAATTGATTCCTAGATTTTGAGTAGTTTATAAATCTGTGGCACATAATCACCAAACTATCTGAGTTAGTTGAGTGCTTTGAATGTATTCAAGAATATTTTGTTTTGGAGAATATTCGTGTTTAACTCCTTCTTTCAGTTCAGTAAGCTCTCTCATAATTCAAATATAATAATACACAAGTTATCTTTTTGATAAAATATGTTTCAATATCATGAGCCTTTGACAGTTTATTTCATTATCCTAGTTGTGTGTTTTTTGAGAAACCTAAATGAATTCTTATTTGTGTTCAATGAGCTAGCTTGTAATCTAAATAGTATCAGACCTGAATTTGTTCATTTCATTTTCCCATATGTGATCTTTTGAGCATCTAACAATTTCAGAGAAATGGACTGGGATTTTTACTGGTGTGATGCCTGGTGGATGAAAGAAACCTTTGATCATGCGTATTTAGAAGAACATATGAGATTAAATCATTTTAGAAATCATTATGAGGTAACTCAGATTTGATATCCTTAAAATATTTTGTAATTATGTAAGTGAACCCACCTGCTGTCCTGATGAGGTTTTCTTTTTCAGAAACATCTGTGGGGTGTATGAGATGAGCTCATCTAAAAGATAAGTGTTTGACACACTGCTATTGTTGGTTTAAATAAAGTCTGGAACATCAAGGAAAGTTTGCTCAGATAATGTGTGAACAGAGTACTATAAACTGTTATTTTATTTTTAACATTCAGTCTAATATTGAATGTGAAATATGATAAGAATTACTGCAGTTTTTTATTATTGTAAATTCAATGCATTAAACTTTGGTGAACAAGTGACAATTCAGAGCAAAATAGGTTGTTAAGAAGAGGTAAATTACAGTAGAAGTACTTATATCTTTCAGTTGACAAGAAAAAATCTAATGGTAAAGAATTTAAAAAGATTACGACGTCAGTTAGAAAGAGAATCAGGAAAACTTGAAGCACAAAAGTATCCTTTTAAAATCTCATTACAGTTTACTTTTACAGTTGATTGCTGAGATATTATCGACCCAGAGCACTTGCATAATACACAATATACATACTGGTAATAAAAATATATGCTTGGCACATGTACAGTCTTTGTCAATTAAAAACAGAAAGTCTGAAATTTCCTTGATTTTTGACTTCAGATGTGATTTTTTTCCATCAACATATGAACTTCCTGTAAGTAAACTAGATCTAAATGTTTAAATTTATATTTTACTTTTTTGTAACTCGTTGGGGATTACACATTTTTGATATGGAAACCTGTTTGATCTTTATCTATTTATTTTCAGTCTGAATATCATATTTTTGTTGATGAGTTCCGTAAAAATCCAGGTTCAGTTTGGATAATGAAACCTATAGCTAAATCTCAAGGAAAGGGAATATTTCTTTTTAAAAGACTTAAAGATATTACAGATTGGAAGAAGGTAGGATAAATATGGTTAGAGGGTGCATTGTTATCTAGTTTATTACTTAAAATTTTGTAAAACCACTCTGGATTATTAGGACTTGAAAATTTTTACCTACAGTTGAGTCAATTTGGCTTTTATTTACTTATAAATTCAACAAAGTTCTACTTCAAAAGTGATATTGATCAAGTTTCAATATGTGTAGTAGAACATCATCACAGTGAATGACTTGTGCGATGCAAGAAATTTTCTTGTTTTAGATCTTCTTGCAGCCCTAAACTTTATCTTCAGATGGAACATTCAGCCAAACTCTGTTTCTTAAAGGCTGTGCTATGATCCAACAACAATGAGTAATTGAAAAAAGAGAAGGTTTAAAACACTCTTCTAACAAAATTGCCCTCATTTACACTGCATGGTATTTGCCTGTCTTCATTAGCACAAACTTGATTTTATCATTAAGATATATCACTTTCTTACCAGGGTACAGAATATTTCCCCATCTCAGATCCAAACAGAGAAACACCAGAGACCTATGTTGTACAGAGATACATAGAAAATCCCTATTTAATTGGTGGTAGAAAATTTGATATAAGAGTGTATTGTTTAATCACCTCAGTAAGTTTAAGGTTTATACAACTATTTCTCTCAAATTGTTGATCATTAATTCAGACTAGGAACTAGAGGTTAAATGTGAATAAGAGAATGTAAAGTGAAAACAATTGTATTATGGCAAGATTTAAGCTTAGTTGTCATTAGAATTAGAATCATCAGATAGTTTTATTTGAGGATAAACTATACAGATAAATGAAATATATCCAGAGTTATGTTTTAAACAGATTTGAAAAGAAGATTTGACAGGAAATACAGTAGAAACTGTAATTCGAGATCACTCACAGGAATAATCAAAATGGTATCTTAATGCAGGTGGTCTCTTAGTAAAGCATGATGTCAGTTTTGTATTGAATAAATCTTGTGATGATTAGCAAACTGCAGATAAACTATAATCTCATCTATATGTCAAAAGCAGGTGGTGTTTATACACAGGAGTTAAAGAGAACTGTTTTGGTTGCTTCATTGATTCATTTTGATTTCAAAGCAGTGAAAATACTTTAGTGATTGTTGCGTAATAAAGGTGTTTGCTTAGGCCTTATTAAGGTGGTGGTATAAGCAAGATTCACCGTATTTTAAGTTGTGCTTTCAATACAACAGGAAATGTTTATCTAAAATTTCTTATAATATATTTTCAGTATGGTCCACTAAAAGTCTGGTTATATAGGAATGGTTTTGCACGATTTTCAAACACAAGATTTTCCTTGGAGTCTATTGATGACAACTGTATCCTTACTATAGTACTATATTTGATCCTTTTGTTTGCATTACCATTGAGATGTTTTATGTGGCAAGGAAGTGACCTTAATGATAGTCTAGAGCAGGGCTATTGTTATTTTTTATTTTCAAATCAGAAATTTCAATGTTCTGTTACTTCAGGCCATTTCAGTGTTGTGAATATCCTTAACCCGTATAAGATGTCCATCTAACAAACGTAGCAATACAGAAAACAGCCCCAGACTATGATCCAGAGAAAGGCTGTAAATGGTCTACGCAACAATTACGCAAATATTTAACAGCTAAACATGGTCAGGATCAAGTAAGTTTACAGTATGTTCTTGAGTCTAATTAGTTGACATATTCCCAAACGTTTTTTTCCTCAGTTAAGGTAGCAGCAGCAGGATTAACCAGCTTTGGCTACTTTTGGAATTTTATACCATTGAGTTCTTAAGGATGCCTTATCTCATCAAGCTTACCAATTGACTAATTATTGTTAACAATAATTCATGCATTTTTAAGTTATTAAATAATAGGTGGACAGAGAAATTCTTTAGGAAGTCATTTGACTCAAATCTGCCTGGTGCTGTGACAATTAGACTTGTACCAGGTCCTTGCCCTGTATGATTTATAGAAACATCAATGGCCAATAATTGGAAATAAAATTCTTTATTTTGTGTTTCAGATTGATAATCTATTCCATAGAATGAATGAATTATTTATTCTGAGTTTACAAAGTGTACAGAAGATAATGATAAATGATAAACATTGTTTTGAACTGTATGGTTATGATATTCTGATAGATAATAACCTCAAACCGTAAGTTATTTAGTGTCTCTACAGTTACATCTGAACCTTTGATCAGTAGAGATTACCTTTGGTCAAACCAACAGACTATAACATGAATAAAATCAAAATTATCTGCAGAGGAAGATGTGTTTATAACATTTAGGTGTATTTTCGATAAAGAACACTAGGCTATATATAATTAGTTATTATATGTCGGATTGAAAATACAGAATGTAAAACCATATATTTGTGATCTAGTGCACACCCCTTTAACCCTAAAGTAAATCTAGAATATCTCCCTTACTATAAATCAACAAGTTGGCATAACACAGACACCTAATTTAAATCTTATGTTACAGGTGGTTGATAGAAATCAATGCCTCACCATCTTTAACAGCTAGTAGTAAAGAAGATAACGAATTAAAATGTGGATTATTAAATGATGTTTTAAATATAATTGACATGGAAAATAGGTAAGAATTAGTCTGTATTTTATAAAATATCTAGCTAGAATAGCATTCAGATTGGAGGAAATCTTGATTGAAGTTCATCATCAAAGATAGGTATAAGCATAAATATTTTCAATTTTCATAAACATTTTTAAGAGTTTGCAAAACATGACCTTTCACCTTATATCACCAGATAACAATACTATTTCACTGACATTTTTTCTTTGTCATAATTCATAGAAGCATCTTTTTGAAAGATATTATATTGTAAAATTTATCATATAATTGGGAATGCAATGCGCACCTGTTCTTAACCATCTTGGTATAAGGGAACTAGTGATGACATAAAACTGTATATATACTGTAGATTGACTGGTAAAGAGAAGAGGATTGGAGGTTTTGATCTGTTATGGGATGATGGACCAATTTATTTAGAAGACGCAATAAATTCAGATTCTATTAATAATTATGGTACAGCTATGAACTCTTTTCTAGGTAATTAACATCTTTAGTCATACTATGTTTCCTGTGGACAAGCTGTATCTATAGATCCTTTACAGCTCTTCCTCATTCTGTACATCCTTTACGTTGAAACATTCCTCACATATATCAAGGCTAGTCAGGGGGCAGTATTGCATATAGAGCAAAGGAAGGGTTCCCTGTGTTTAATATTTAAAAGTGACACAGTGAAAGTCATATGGTTAGCTTTATTTACCTGGTTAAGGGTATAAGCTTATATGTACAGGAGTTTTTTTTTAATTTTCCCATCAACTATGACATTACATTATGTGTTGTGTGTTTAGATTCCATTTAAATCTGAATATTATCAACAAAGTATTGCATTGCTTGTTTTCATCAGTTAAAGTCTTGTTTTTGGACCATTTTATGTTTAGTTTCTTGAGTAAACATGAAAAAAAACAATTATAATTTATAAGAATTAAACTAAGGTTCACAGTTAAGGATCTCTTCAAACAGCTGATCCTTGACTTTGGGCATTGATCTTTCCCAGATTATCTGTACCAACTTATAGTTTGGTTGACTGTGGAATTCTGGAGTTATTCCAGGTCATTGGACTTTCACACGCCAATCCATACCATAGAATTGTGTTTCATTTATTAGATAAATAATAATAGTTATTAAATCTGAACAATTTATATATTTCAGGTTGTAATAATGATAGACGAGAAAATTTAAAACAGGTTTTTCAATCCGCACAAATGGTGAAAAAGGCAACTCAATAAACTCAACTACAGCAATTGAAATATATGAAGCCCATCTTCCCTATTCTCTTATCAAATGTAATAGATGTTTCTACATAAGCAAAACTGGCAGCATATACTCAATATAATATTTGGAGCTAATATCATTTCAAGATTATGCCCCCTGGTTTTTATAGTTTGGTTACTTTTAATGAACCTCAAAACAAAATAGACATAAAGCTTGTGCTAAACCATCCACAAATGTCCAGAATTATCTTTATCTGAATATCTACCAGTGAATGTTATTATTGATTTAATTGTTATAATTATCAATAAATTGTTAATTGTTTTTAAATTGTTTATCCATGTAACAATTAAGTTAACCACTGTTTCATTAAACTGGTTAGTCTACTAGATGGGATTTAAGTCTGTCTTGTTTATTATAACCACTGAAATAATGGTAACAGACTATCCTGTCTTCAATTAAGAAGTTGCAGACTGGCATGTCCTCAATTGAGAGGTTTTATACTGGCCTGTCTATTATTGAGAGTATCCAGAATAATGTGTCTGTGAAAACCAGATTTCCCTAATCAAGGTTTTTCAGATAACCGCAATAAGAGGTTACAATTCTGCCCCTAATTGAGAGGTTTTAGACAGCCCGGATGAGTCCGGTGTTATTCAGACCTGTGCTTAATTGAGAGGATTCTATCATGTCTGCAATTGATATTATAGAATATTAAAAACAAAAATAAATTTCTTAAATATGATATGGTTTATGTACAAATCTATGATAAATAATATGAATTAGAATATTTTGCACAATCTTCCTTTCAACTTTGACCGGAAATTCATGGACGGATCATGGAATCTGTGATGTCAATAGGAAGTTTAATATCTGAACACTGCCATGTTAATCAGCACAGACAACAGTTGAAAAGTGAAATATCCTTGATAATTAAAAATTTCTTTCAATAGGGGACAATAGTTGTGAATAGGAAATTTTAATGGATGGACACTCAGGATAAAATATGAAAATTGGCTCATATAGAGACATGAATCACAGACACTTAGGAATTCCAATCAATCATGGCTGGTAATAATAACTTATTTAAGAGTTCTCGACAGATTTGTCACCAGCTTATAAGTTTATTTTTTAAGAACAGATACCATATCTTTCAACACTATCTTTCTAAATTTACTTTCTAATGATTTCATATACTTGAGATTTTCTGATACTTTATAGTTCTGGATAGGTTGTTCCTGAAATACAATAAATATTGTGGCATAATAACTACTTTATTTAGTATCAAATAGCACAATCTTTCAGACTATTTATATAATATTTGAGTCTATAACATAAGTATTATTCTTCTCTTTTACTAGCATGAGAATGATAGATAATTGCTCATATCAGCTGATTCTATATTCTATTTGGAAATTCAATGGTGCAGCTAAAATAATATGTCTAAAATAGTCAAGGACAAGTATTTCGGCACATCTAGAATCTAGTTTTGATGCATCAAGTTCATGTAATTTCAGGTTGTTCATCATAACAAACACAATCAAGCCTTCCATTTTATCTGAAGATTAAAATAAACTGCTTGTGTGTGCATTGTTAATCATCCAAGGAAGTACACCAATATGTCTGACCCACGATACACTAACTGGTATATGACATAATTGCTTACCTTTAGAAATATCAAAAGATCATGTGTCTGCATGTGTTGTAAGATATGATGTTGTAGATGGTGGAATATAGAGATACAGATATATACCTGATAATCTACACCCATTATAATACAAGTTATAATATACTGACATATATCAGTCCAGTCTAAATAGTTCCAAAAACATTGCTTTAACCAGTGGACACAGATCTGAAACATTAGAATTCTATATGTGTAACCTTCAAATAGATAGAATATTATTCCACTTATTTTCAGTCAGTTAGCTTGAAGAATGCTTAGATGATATTATGTTGTTGACAACCATTGCTTTTTCGATATACAACCCACATGTTGGATCATCTTGAATTTCTTAACTCCTAGAGTCACACCGGGCCCAAAGTTTACGTTAGTGAAATGATAATTAATACCTGGGAGGGAGTGTAACCAGACATTTTAAAAGCTGAAGTTACAAGAGGTAACTCTGTTTGTAGTATAAACTCTATATTATGTGATGTAGAGAAGAATAAGGGATGAATACCACTGTATAATATAGACTGGGGTAAATCTTCCTAAAACAAAAAATCGTTTTTAAAAATATAAGTACAAACACAATAGATGACCAATTGCACCAGTAGCTTATTCGAGCTTTAAAGCCAATTTTACTTTTCTAATCAATCTTCATTGATAAAACTAGTTTCAGTATGAGTAAGAAAGTGAACCCATAGAAAAGGGGCAAGGAGTCGCAGAGAATTACATGATGAGATTAGATCATCTCATGCTGTTGACATCTGTATCAGGTTGACAATCTTTATCAAGAAAGCTAGTTTTAGAAATAAGGATTCCCTTTCAAACAAAGGACTTTAGGTGTATGAGAAAGGTAGGGGTACAAACTGAACAGAAGGGAGAAATAGATTTGAGTTTCATCATTTAGTCTAATTGATCTGAGGGATCCTAAAGTTCTAACAAATAAACTTACTGAACAATGTAGTCTAGGTAACCATAAATAACCTGATGTTACTAACATACTAAACTTGTGTAGAAATTTCCAGGTTTTCTCTCTATTACCATTAAACATTAGAAATATAGTAGATGTAAACCAGTCATAACCTGGGTAACAACCTTTCTCATGTACTAGTTTCATGGTTAAGTTGATAAAATTAGATAAAAAAATGCTATAGTCTTAATTCACTAAATATATGGATACACTATTTCTGACATTTAGTAACTCATGTTTCATGCTCATACAGGCAGCGTTATCAAGGTAATTGAATAATCAAAATTAATTCTATTGATAACGCTGCCTGAATGACCATGTGAAACACTGAGTTAATAAATGTCAGAAATAGTATATCAATATAATTTGAGCTTCTTCAACTATTTCTATATGTCTTATAAACAGAATGTCAATAATGTATAGACAAAGCAAGCATACCACACAATTTACCTTGAAATCTCAATCGACTAATTATAACTTCTGCTTCTAGGGTTGGTTCAATATGGACAATGTCTCTTAAATTGTAGTTTGGCGTTTGTTGTTCTCTTTTAAGTGATTTAGTTTAAAGACATAAACTTATAGTGATGTTTGTAATAAATCATTTAGAATAAAGGATACATAGAGCTGTTGGTGACTTGTTGTAATTTGATTTTTGAAGAAAGAAAGAACCAGTTTGTTTGAGAAGATATGTTAAACTATCAGTAGCCTCTGAGGCATTATTCAATACTTTTAGATGTACACCATATCTACAATAGAAAACATTCTCACTGTATTACTGTTGAATTCGTTTGTAAAATACAGAAACAAAATACTGCAGAATTGGAATGATTTGGAGACTATACTCTTCTAGGCGTAGGTCAATTTTCCTAATGATATCAGTAGCACAAAGATGGAGACTAGAGCATCATAAATCCTATGTTACATACCTTACAGCAATCTTAACACCTTGTTGTTGTAGTGGTGATAAATTATAACTATTAATAGCTTCACCTCCTACAAAATAATACTTCTGTTAGAATTAAGATACTACTCAAGCATCCTGTATTCTAGAAACGATCTTAGTGCTAGGATGTCCTAGGGTCTTATCTTCTTACATTCTTTTCAGGATATCCTAGTGCTACCATCGTTCAAGAATTTGTGACCTGGTGTTATACAATAACTTTGATGAAATGAGATTGGGGTAATTAAAAATGAAAAACACCATGATGAGTGTAATGAGGGGCATTAAGAAAAATTCAACTTTTCTATTTCTAACTGCCATGTGGAATGTGCACAGTCTAAATTACTAAGAATCTCATTTGACACATTATTTTATTATGAGTTGTTTTAAATAATAGGATGCAAGAAAAAAATACTAATATATAACTGCCATTCCAATTTCCCTTAGCAAGTTTTCCCTACGTACATAAATGTGCATCTCACATTGAGAATAGAATGTTTATAAATACCAGTAAATGGAGTATGAGAATAGATAGCTTCATCTTTAATTTGACTAATAGCTGGTACAGTTTGTTCAAATAATAACTGAAGTACTGAAATAAATTATACAGAATCACTATTTAAGCTTTCAGCTTTCAGAGGTAAAGACCAAAAAACTTGAATTTGAGTTCTACTACTACCAGTAATGGGGTCCATTTGTACATTCAATTAAAATATTTCTATTGATCATTATTTCAATATGTAATAACTGTTCAATCTAGGGCTTACAAAATTAACCCAGTCCAAGTTCATCCATTTAACATTTAAAAGCTAGAGCTGAATTTTAAAACTTACATGTGCCTTTCACTTGATCAGATTTCTTGGTTAAAAGATTATAAAACAAATTTCGACATTTTTCCAACCAAGACATTCTTTTCTCAGCTTTACCAGCTAAAAATTTACTCATTTCATTTTCTGTTGAAAGATTAAATTTAATATAGAACAACATTATTTTACTTTCACTTTATAAAAATTTTTTTTACTACTCTAACAAGTATTACATGTTTAGAATTAAAAATTGATATAGATCCAGTTTATAATTTTATTTTAACCTCATAAAAATAACAATTTAAAGGGAAACTGTGACTTGGCCTGAACATAAAATTTCAGAATTTCTCAAGAATATCCAATATGAGTATATATTCATCAGTGAACAAACCTGGTGTCATAAAGTAACAGAATCTTTTAAAATCTGGAAAACTCACAAAACTAAGTAAATTTTGAAAAACTTTTATGTTCATTTCTAAGACCTATTTTCCCTTTAAAAAGTACATGTCATCATTAATTCAAGAGCTATTTTCAACACCTGGATTTGAATTGCTCAATCAGTAGGGAGTTGAATCTTGTCTGCTCTAAGATTTAATGTTATATGTTTGAATCACTTTAATAATATTTCAGTGCTTTTGAAAGAGTCACTTCAAACCCTTAAATCTAACTGGATAAGTATAAGGATCCAGTATGCTAACTTGCCATAAACATATGAACCAATTGCTAAGTCAAAGTCAAGGAATAATAACATGTTATGTGTAAATTATCACACAAAGAAAAGAACCAACACCTCAACAATCATACAGAGGAGTGAAATTAAACAGTGTTCACTTCAAAAATCATCTCTAGATAGTCACTGAAGATAACATATAATCTTCATTTACTTTACCCAAGGATAACTCTATTGTAACAACATTAATATCATGAACAATTCAAGGCTTAATCTAATGGGCTTGCAGTGGAATAGCTCAACAAATAGTTGGATCATCATCTTCTAAGATATTTTGTGCCAGAGTATTGTATCCCTTCCACTGATTGTATTTAGAACAGTGGAACCTAAGTTCCCTGTCAACCTCTTCCATCAAAGTTCTCATACGTAGAATTACCAGATGTGGTATTATTCTATGAACACATTCAATTTCAAACCCTCTCATTAATAAAATAATTTAATATTCAGTGGAATAACTCAGTCCATATCATGTTGGGTTAGCATCAGTCGAATCCTCCCAAAAGTAAAAAAGATATGATGAACAAGAAGTGTCACATAAGCTATTCGCTGTCAATTCATATACCTTATTGCTAGATTGATATCACTGTTAGAAGACATTACAAAATACCTTCAACATATACTGATGTCAACCAAACTCATTAATATTCATGAAGCTGACAAGAGTTATCCTTTGATAAATGAAATAAAGATACCTTTCTCAGCATCACATGACATCAGATTATGAGGAGCAAGGTGCATTTATATCAACAGTGTTGTGCCAGATTATTTTTAACAAAAACGTGCAAAGTGGATAAAAGTCTTACAAGGATATTTGTACACATTCAAGAAGGTTTCAAAACATAATGAAGAACAGTCTATTTAATTTTGGGGTGATTTGAGTAGTAATTTACATGATATATATCATTAGATTACCAATTTCAATTACCTGTAATGTATATAAAGAACACTATTATGGATATGCTACTTCTCTTAAATTTAGGCAACGTTTCAATTCACATACAGGAATCTTTATCAAGCATACATATTAGAGCATATGTATGCTTGATAAAGATTCCTGTATGTGAATTGAAACGTTGCCTAAATTAAAGAGAAGTAGTATAACCTTTACAGTGTTCTTTATATAATATTCCATCTACCTCTAAATGTCATTTAAAGATTATACCTTTAATCTACCCTAAATTCAAGTAGACTATTCATGGTTTTTTTTGGATTTATCCTGTAATGTGTACTAATATCTTGACTTGACTAGAGTTCATGCTATAATACAAGTTTGTTTGTTTGTGACCAAACCTTTTATTTCATCAGCTGACTCTACAAATGCTGAAATAGTGAAACTAGGATATAGATATATTTGTGAACAGAAATACAGTAATAGGAAATGTCTAATAATCACATCTACATGGGGCACTTCTAAAGATTGAAAACAACATTATATTTGAAAAATAATGATAAGGCTTTTCCTAAATAACCTTCACTACTGTCCACACAGAGATGCATGTGTAAGTACTTGGTGAAAGCTGATGTGGTGGTGCACAAGGACTGGCCTCCAAGGACTGCATCTCAACCAGGACAATGCTAGTGCACATATGGCAGAGGTAACTTTGGATTTTCGGGCTGAGAATAGAGTGCAATAGGTGTCTGAGCTGCCCTACACACCCTATATGGACCCCTGCGACAAATCGAAACTGCATGGAACTCATTTTTTCATGTCATGTAGATGCTAGGATTGATTATGAAAGAGTGATCTCGAACAATCCTTCGTAGACTTGGTGTTTTCATACTTTGTGTCAAATTTAGGAGTGCCCCATTGTAGAATCATTTGTGAGACAGGGTAAATGAACAAAAAACAGGAGATATTTTTGTGAAATATGACATGTAAATACTGATCTAGTCATTAAAACTAAAACTACTAACAATATAAGACTATTAGTGAAGCACCATTCATTTTACATTAAAGATAGGCAAATCAAGCTTGAGTAATGTTAATAATAGAACAAACTAAACTCATCAATCTATATTGACTATAGTGACTTAGAATTTCTACAAGAGTTTAAAGTGAAACAGTGAAACTTAAGTCTAGAAATAAATAGATAATTCTAATAAACAGTTAGACAAGATGATCTAAATAAATCTTCTACAAAAATATGATCTAACTATGAACAAAGGTATAAAGGACATTCATAAAACAGGAGTATATTTGGTTCATGTCAAATAGTATCCACTGTTAAAAGTTTGTGTGATCATCTATTATCTGCCTACTATTAAGAAATAAATACCTTGTTTCATAGCAGAGCGACCAGCTAGGTTAGGTATATATACTCTAGGTACCGGGTATGTACTAAACATTGGGTATGGATATAACACCTCTCCTTCCTGTAATATCACAATATTAAATATTAAACTAGGTTAGGTATATATACTCTAGGTACTGGGTATGTACTAAACATTGGGTATGGATATAACACCTCTCCTTCCTGTAATATCACAATATTAAATATTAAACTAGGTTAGGTATATATACTCTAGGTACTGGGTATGTACTAAACATTGGGTATGGATATAACACCTCTCCTTCCTGTAATATCACAATATTAAATATTAAACTAGGTTAGGTATATATACTCTAGGTACTGAGGTACTAAACATTGGTATGGATATAACACCTCTCCTTCCTGTAATTCACAATATTAAATATTAAAAGGTTAAGGTATTGTTCTAGGTATTTTATCTTAGTATAACCTTCCTCATATGGTTTAGGTGTTCTAGAGTTTAACCTACCTAGTATAAAATTAGGTTGTTCTAGAGTATAACCTACCTCATATGGTTTAGGTTGTTCTAGAGTATAACCTACCTCGTATGGTTTAGGTTGTTCTAGAGTATAACCTACCTTGTATGGTTTAGGTTGTTCTAGAGTATAACCTACCTCATATGGTTTAGGTTGTTCTAGAGTATAACCTACCTATATTTAATTTTCTAGAATACGTCGTAGGTTTTAGGTTTTTCTAGATTATAACCTACCTCGTATGGTTTAGGTTGTTCAAGAGTATAACCTACCTCGTATGGTTTAGGTTGTTCTAGAGTATAACCTACGTTGTATGGTTTAGGTTGTTCTAGTGCAAAACCTACCTAGTATGGTTTAGGTTGTTCTAGTGTATAACCTACCTTGTATAGTTTAGGTTGTTCTAGAGTATAACCTACGTCGTATGGTTTAGGTTGTTCTAGAGTATAACCTACCTCATATGGTTTAGGTTGTTCTAGAGTATAACCAACCTCGTATGGTTTAGGTTGTTCTAGTGTATAACCTACGTTGTATGGTTTAGGTTGTTCTAGTGCAAAACCTACCTTGTATGGTTTAGGTTGTTCTAGTGAATAACCTACCTTGTATGGTTTAGGTTGGTTTCTAGTTTATAACCTACCTCGGTTTTTGGTTTAGGTTGTTCTAGAGTATAACCTACCTTGTATGGTTTAGGTTGTTCAAGAGTATAACCTACCTTATATGGTTTAGGTTGTTCTAGAGTATAACCTACCTCATATGGTTTAGGTTGTTCTAGAGTATGTGGTGGTAATATACGTTCAGTAGGACCACCAATAAGATAAGATGATACCAGTAAATAATTTCTCTCTGTTGATATCATATCTATTATAAACTGATCACTGTAAACAATGGAAAATAATATATATCACGTTTATTATATTCAGCTTCTGATTGTCAACTACATATTCCTACACTTTTAAATTTTTAGAAAGAGACAATAAAACTATATTCAGAATTTCAAAAAAAAAAACGAGCTAGTGATGAATCCATTCAGTCTGTGAACCTTATCAGCTGTAAGTTCCAGCTTCACCCAAACACTTTCTAAATAAAAATCAAACATCAATGACTGGGCAATAAAACAATTTGAAGACTATCATTTCACAAAACTGTCGGGAGTTCAGGGGCAGATTATGGACTTAATACTGAAACTGAAAAGGCTTATATGAGAGCTCTACCAACTGCTAGCACCAAATCCCATGCATGAATTGAGTAGGTTGACCAGATCCAAAATACATTAGACTTAATCTGAATCAAGCATTTCCTTACCTTTTTGTTTTATTGTCAGACTGTGTTTGTAATAACATATCTTGATATTTATATTGTGACTGTAATAACAGACTTGTATCTAAACATGATACCATTACACTTAACATTCTAAAATATAAAACTAGGACTTTTACTCAATATAAAATTCCTTGATTTGTGTTATCATTTTTCTGTTCAACCTGATGTATATACTTATGAGTGATATTTTGGTATTTCCATGGCAAGAGTAGCCTACTGTTTCTGAGTTCATAATGCCACACACCCTTGTTCAAGATCCTCTATTATATATTGATGTACTAGTATATACCCCAGGTAAGAAAGCTGTATTGACAAACTTATATCATTTTGATAAAATCAAAGCTGGTCAAATACTCACCTTAATCCAAAAACATGAGAATGTTCATAATTAAAGAGGGAATGCTCCTTAGCATCTGTATCCACCATGACTAATCTATCTATTAAACCCTACAAATATATCAGAAATATCAGTCAAACACCTTTACACATATAGGATAAATAAGATAAAGAATCTACCTAACTGAGGAAATGGGAATAGAAAAGTTTCACTACATAATTCAGCTCAATTTTAGCCCAATGAAGATTTAAAAATGCCAAGCAGAGTGTATACGAAAAAAATAATCTATTCAAGATACATGAACTAGTTTAGAATAACATAAATAAGTAATAAGTAAAATCTACTTACAGCTACGGTATCTGGCATTTCTCTAAAACTGTACTCATCTTTAGTTGGTAGAGGTTTAGTAGCTAGTAATTCAAACACTGCACTAAATGATGATAATATATTACATATTCTTATTAGATGCTGAAATAACAAATACATTTCAGATCATAAACTCTTAAAACATACATTATCTATGGTCAAGAAATGGAAGAAAATGGTGGTTTACTTTTTCCTTTAAGCAGATTCAGTGTCCAATTTTGCCAAACCAGCAATATTAGTCTACTTCTTTTAGATTACCATGGATTAGGCCTGGTCTCATCAAAACAATTTCAGTTTCTCTGACCATGATTGAAAGTGACAGTGAGTGAGTAGGTAACTAATTACTTAAAGGTCAAAGTAGAAACAGACCTTGTGAGAGCCTCTATCGATAACATCAACTGGCCATGATTTGGGTGTATAAACAGGAACATCAGATACACCACATTCTAATGAGGTCCAGATTTCATGTATTAATGACTTGATGTAACCTGAAATTGAGCAGTTTAATATTATATATTTAAAGCCTTTAGAAGTGTGGATGCATCATACATTTATTTTCAAATATTTAGATCGGAGAAAAAGATCGGAGAAAGAGACCAGAGAAAGAGATCGGAGAAAGATATCGGAGCTAAGAGACCAGAGAAAGAGACCAGAGAAAGATATCTTAGAAAGAGACCAAGAAAGAGATCCAAGAGAAAGAGATCGGAGAAAGAGACCAGAGAAAGAGATATTAGAGATCGGAGAAAGAGACCAGTGAAAGAGATCTGAGAAATAGATCAGAAAAAGAGACCAGAGAAAGAGATTCGAGAAAGATATTCGAGAAAGAGATTCGAGAAAGAGATCAAAAAAAGGGATCAGAAAAAGAGACCAGAGAAAGAGATCAGAGAAAGAGATGAGAGAAAGAGACCGAGAAAGAGATTAGAGAAAGAGATCCGAGAAAGTGATCAGATAAAGAGATCAGAGAAAGAGATTGAGAAAGAGATCAGAGAAAGAGATTCGAGAAAGAGATCAGAGAAAGAGATCCGATAAAGAGATCAGTTAAAGAGATAAGATAAAGAAAGAGATCCGAGAAAGAGATCTGAGAAAGATCCAATAAAGAGATCAGATAAAGGGACCAGAAAAAGAGACCAGAGAAAGAGATCCGCGAAAGAGATCAGAAAAAGAGATCCGAGGAGGACTCAAGAGATCCTAGTACTTTAAGACTCAAATTTCTTAATTTTCAGCACCACTCAGAAGCAATATAGTGGATAGCTCTGAGAAACTATTTTTTAGAGTTTTAGCATCTTCAATTTGTTCTGTTAATATAAAAGTAAGCTTAAACAACAGTTCAAAAATGGACAACTGACCTGTATTTTGTAGAGCTGCTATACCATGTGCAGTACCAGCTACCTGTGTGACCATCACACCATATCCAAACTTCTCAAATTTACCAACCTATATACAATACAATAGACAGTTATTATATCATATCTTGTTCATTATTACTAAATACTATTATTCTATTAGTTTGACTATCAGTGGTGTAGACAGTAGCCTAATGATGCAAAGCTTAACAGCCAATCGACTCATTCTTTGCAGATAACCTAATCTTACTTCTTGACTATCATACCAAGCAGTGGCCAAGCAAACAAAGCCCTCTTACACAATCAATTTAAATATAATAAGTCCAATGGTCTTAAAAACTCATTCAATATATTTTTAAATACAGGCAAAAACTTTGGCCTCCATCTTGTTTCACAAGACAATTATTGTGGACAGACATTCAGGAGCAATGGTATGCTATATACATATTGGTAATGTGGGTATAAAAAATAACACATTGAGGAAGATGGTAAATAATTACCTGTAGTTTTTGTTTATATCTATCATACATATAGGAAACACATTCATTAATAATCTCTTTCTGTTGTAATAACAATATACCACGTGCTGTACTAGCAAAGTTTAATAAACTACCTAGTAACGACTGCTCCCAATATAACCTAAAACATAAACATTTTACTATAGGCCTGTAACACTTTTCAAAAAGGAAATCAAATTTTTATAGTAGAGTTACAAATTAATGCAAAACCCACGAAAATTATAATTTGAAATAGTTAGAGTGGTGATGGAAAACTGAAAATTTTGGATTGCAAGTTTCAGACACCATCTATTTCACAACTGGAATGCAATAGCCATCTTGATTAACAGGTTTTAAAACAATAAACTGAATGATACAGTAAATGAGTTTAATTTCTAGGTAGAAAGTAACTTAGGTTGCACCTAATATAATATACTTACACACCATATTGGTCATCATCTGGTTTGGATATTAAGGTATTTGAATTAGAGGGAGTGGGAGTAACTGCCCTTTCCCCAGCCTGGCAGGCCTAAAAAATACACAAATAGTTAACAGCATCCATATAAACAAATACTAATAAATATTGAACACATCATATCATGTTGCCTAAATTGGACACTAGAGTGACTAGATTATTAAATCAGATTTGTTATTGTGATGTTGTGTTTGACAATATGTTCAAGTTTAAGTTCCAATTATGACAGTTATTATGACACATTCATTGAAGTATAGTTTATTGTTGGATACAAATTGAATAGTAGTGACAAGAATGACAAAATGGGGAATAATTAATCAACAAATCTGCAATAGACAGCTGATTTTAAACTAGTATCAAATCTTTTTTAATATGATCTAATTAAAATGCAGATAGATGTTGCAATCTACTCTTTTCTGTACGACTCTTGCCCAAGTAAAAAAATCTTGATCTACTGACAACATTTTAATGGTGTTGGACCAAGTCTTACCTCTTCCCAAGCATCAGCTACACAGGAATGTAGGTTATAATGATGAAGTGAATATAAACCATCACAAGTTATATATAACTGACGACAGATATATAGATATACACCAATAACTGTTTGTGATGGCACGGTAATTTCGGGAGGTAAATCTTTCTTTAAACAACGCTTGGTAAATTCACAGATATAATGGATTGGTGGTAATCCTCTACAAACAAATATCATGAAATTGATAATCAGATATAATACATATTCTCAACTACAAGCAAAAGCAAGATCTTAAATACCAAAACTCACATATAATTTCCTAGTAATAGTTTATTTATTTACAATAATCTAATAATAATTCTAATTCCTTAGCAAATCTAATGCAGAAATAGATCTACCAGATATAACAACTATAAACATGATCTAGATCTAAAATATCCCAAATGTTTTCTTCAATATGTGAATAAAATATTAACATACACTAAAGAACAGATATAATTCTCAATCTTTCATTAGAGAATAAAAGCCCACTGAATTGATTATTCATTAAAATGAAATCAAACAAAACGTACCTAGCCTTTGAGAACATAGTACCACCTTCCCCATACATTAAATGTTGTCTACCATACTCATCAGAAGCTACAACACAGAGTATATCTGCTACTCGTATTAATGCTTCTTCACTGGGTAGATCTTCCAATCTCTATAATAAATACACAAAATAAACAATTAGAGACGGGGAAGAAGGCGAAGAAGCGAAGAAAAATCTAAATTAGGAATGTACCAGTACCCAAGTTTCTCCAAGACAAAAAATCATTTTGATAGGTTACAATTCACGGTCTTGCATGACAAGGTCTGATCTTTCAGTCCACCAAACAGTAAATGTATAATCCAGGGAAATATCAATGCTAAGAGGTAAAATATAAATATTAGTTTCTTACTTTATTATTTATTGATAAGCGGGCATGGTCTAAATAATGATGAGTACTTACTATTTAAGTAATGTGAGATAGGTATATACTTACTATATTGGCATTTAAGTACTGTTAGATAGGTATATACTCATTATATTGGTATTTAAGTAATGTAAGATAGGTATATACTTACTATATTGGTATTTAAGTGCTGTTAGATAGATATATACTTACTATATTGGTATTTAAGTACTGTGAGATAGGTATATACTTACTATATTGGTATTTAAGTAATGTGAGATAGGTATATACTTACTATATTGGTATTTAAGTAATGTGAGATAGGTATATACTTACTATATTGGTATTTAAGTACTGTGAGATAGGTATATACTTACTATATTGGTATTTAAGTAATGTGAGATAGGTATATACTTACTATATTGGTATTTAAGTAATGTGAGATAGGAATATACTCATTATATTGGTATTTAAGTAATGTAAGATAGGTATATACTTACTATATTGGTATTTAAGTAATGTGAGATAGGTATATACTTATTATATTGGTATTTAAGTAATGTAAGATAGGTATATACTTACTATATTGGTATTTAAGTGCTGTTAGATAGATATATACTTACTATATTGGTATTTAAGTACTGTGAGATAGGTATATACTTACTATATTGGTATTTAAGTAAGGTGACATAGGTATATACTTACTATATTGGTATTTAAGTACTGTGAGATAGGTATATACTTACTATATTTGTATTTAAGTACCATTAGATAGATATATACTTACTATATTGGTATTTAAGTACTGTTAGATAGAAATATACTTACTATATTGGTATTTAAGTACTCTGAGATAGGTATATACTTACTATATTGGTATTTAAGTACTGTGAGATAGGTATATACTTACTATATTGGTATTTAAGTACTGTTAGATAGGTATATACTTACTATATTGGTATTTAAGTACTGTGAGATAGGTATATACTTACTATATTGGTATTTAAGTAATGTGAGATAGGTATATACTTACTATATTGGTATTTAAGTACTGTGAGATAGGTATATACTTACTATATTGGTATTTAAGTAATGTGAGATAGGTATATACTTACTATATTGGTATTTAAGTAATGTGAGATAGGAATATACTCATTATATTGGTATTTAAGTAATGTAAGATAGGTATATACTTACTATATTGGTATTTAAGTAATGTGAGATAGGTATATACTCATTATATTGGTATTTAAGTAATGTGAGATAGGAATATACTCATTATATTGGTATTTAAGTAATGTAAGATAGGTATATACTTACTATATTGGTATTTAAGTAATGTGAGATAGGTATATACTCATTATATTGGTATTTAAGTAATGTAAGATAGGTATATACTTACTATATTGGTATTTAAGTGCTGTTAGATAGATATATACTTACTATATTGGTATTTAAGTGCTGTTAGATAGATATATACTTACTATATTGGTATTTAAGTACTGTGAGATAGGTATATACTTGTATTTAAGTACTGTGAGATAGGTATATACTTACTATATTGGTATTTAAGTGCTGTTAGATAGATATATACTTACTATATTGGTATTTAAGTACTGTGAGATAGGTATATACTTACTATATTGGTATTTAAGTACTGTGAGATAGGTATATACTTACTATATTGGTATTTAAGTAATGTGAGATAGGTATATACTTACTATATTGGTATTTAAGTAATGTGAGATAGGTATATACTTACTATATTGGTATTTAAGTGCTGTTAGATAGGTATATACTTACTATATTGGTATTTAAGTACTGTGAGATAGGTATATACTTACTATATTGGTATTTAAGTACTGTGAGATAGGTATATACTTACTACAGTGGTCCTCACTTATAACGAACATGCTTATACCGAAAAACCGGTAATAACGAACACATTTAAAAGTCCCGTTTTTCACTGCACTAATTTCATTGAAAAATAAATGGATAAAACGAAATGCTAGTAGCGAATTTTCGGTAATAACGAATAGAAATTGACACCCTGTGTACCAAAATTAATGGTTATTACGAATGGATTAGTCATAATTAACCGATAATCTCAATCGCCCCAATCACGGCAATAAATTGTCACAGAATTTCACACCTTCCGACTCCCGACTATCAATTATTATTTATCAATTAAACTTAATTAACATTTGGTGTAATCCTTTTGTCCTTCTCTGTTCACTACAGTCCCAAGATATTCATTTTGGTTACCGGTCAAAACAATAAATATACGGCGAAATCGTAAATAACGATAACCGTCTTCTCAACATCAACATGGCTACGTTCAAAGCCCATAAAATTCCGAATCCGATGACGAAGATAACCACATGCGTTTAGGTAAATTGAAGAAAATTTGGTACGAGGTGAATAAATTTACCGATGCACTAGATACCGTAAGACTGGACGATTTTTTAAAAGTCGACGAAGATATTATGACAGAGGACAGACCATGCGACGGTGAAATTGTAGAGAGTGTTATGTCGGTGAAAAATGACACCATCACAGAATCTGATGACGAAGAATAAATCATAGACAATGAAGTTGTCATCATTTGCGGACGCTTTTTGAGCTTTGAACACGCTACGAAAATGCATGATTATAATTTACGTGAATTTGCAATAAATTAAATGCTAAAAGTTTAGTACTGTTTAAAACGGCGATCGTTCCTTTTCTTTGGGACGGTATGGGTAATTTTTGACTTTATCCAAGATGGCGGACATAGAAAATGATATAACGAATTTCGGCTATAACGAACCAATTCGTTCGGTCCCGTATGATTCGTTATAGCCAGGTTTCACTGTATATTGGTATTTAAGTACTGTGAGATAGGTATATACTTACTATATTGGTATTTAAGTAATGTGAGATAGGTATATACTTACTATATTGGTATTTAAGTAATGTGAGATAGGAATATACTCATTATATTGGTATTTAAGTAATGTAAGATAGGTATATACTTACTATATTGGTATTTAAGTGCTGTTAGATAGATATATACTTACTATATTGGTATTTAAGTAATGTGAGATAGGTATATACTTACTATATTTGTATTTAAGTACTGTGAGATAGGTATATACTTACTATATTGGTATTTAAGTACTGTGAGATAGGTATATACTTACTATATTGGTATTTAAGTACTGTTAGATAGATATATACTTACTATATTGGTATTTAAGTAATGTGAGATAGGTATATACTTACTATATTGGTATTTAAGTACCATTAGATAGATATATACTTACTATATTGGTATTTAAGTAATGTGAGATAGGTATATACTTACTATATTAGAATTTAAGTAATGTGAGATAGAAATATACTTACTATATTGGTATTTAAGTACTGTTAGATAGGTAAAATACTTACTATATTGGTATTTAAGTACTGTGAGATAGGTATATACTTACTATATTGGTATTTAAGTACTGTGAGATAGGTATATACTTACTATATTGTTATTTAAGTAATTTGAGATAGGTATATACTTACTATATTGGTATTTAAGTGCTGTTAGATAGATATATACTTACTATATTGGTATTTAAGTACTGTGAGATAGGTATATACTTACTATATTGGTATTTAAGTACTGTGAGATAGGTATATACTTACTACAGTGGTCCTCACTTATAACGAACATGCTTATACCGAAAAACCGGTAATAACGAACACATTTAAAAGTCCCGTTTTTCACTGCACTAATTTCATTGAAAAATAAATGGATAAAACGAAATGCTAGTAGCGAATTTTCGGTAATAACGAATAGAAATTGACACCCTGTGTACCAAAATTAATGGTTATTACGAATGGATTAGTCATAATTAACCGATAATCTCAATCGCCCCAATCACGGCAATAAATTGTCACAGAATTTCACACCTTCCGACTCCCGACTATCAATTATTATTTATCAATTAAACTTAATTAACATTTTGTGTAATCCTTTTGTCCTTCTCTGTTCACCACAGTCCCAAGATATTCATTTTGGTTACCGGTCAAAACAATAAATATACGGCGAAATCGTAAATAACGATAACCGTCTTCTCAACATCAACATGGCTACGTTCAAAGCCCATAAAATTCCGAATCCGATGACGAAGATAACCACATGCGTTTAGGTAAATTGAAGAAAATTTGGTACGAGGTGAATAAATTTACCGATGCACTAGATACCGTAAGACTGGACGATTTTTTAAAAGTCGACGAAGATATTATGACAGAGGACAGACCATGCGACGGTGAAATTGTAGAGAGTGTTATGTCGGTGAAAAATGACACCATCACAGAATCTGATGACGAAGAATAAATCATAGACAACGAAGTTGTCATCATTTGTGGACGCTTTTTGAGCTTTGAACACGCTACGAAAATGCATGATTATAATTTACGTGAAATTGCAATAAATTATATGCTAAAAGTTTAGTACTGTTTAAAACGGCGATCGTTCCTTTTCTTTGGGACGGTATGGGTAATTTTTGACTTTATCCAAGATGGCGGACATAGAAAATGATATAACGAATTTCGGCTATAACGAACCAATTCGTTCGGTCCCGTATGATTCGTTATAGCCAGGTTTCACTGTATATTGGTATTTAAGTACTGTGAGATAGGTATATACTTACTATATTGGTATTTAAGTAATGTGAGATAGGTATATACTTACTATATTGGTATTTAAGTAATGTGAGATAGGAATATACTCATTATATTGGTATTTAAGTAATGTAAGATAGGTATATACTTACTATATTGGTATTTAAGTGCTGTTAGATAGATATATACTTACTATATTGGTATTTAAGTAATGTGAGATAGGTATATACTTACTATATTTGTATTTAAGTACTGTGAGATAGGTATATACTTACTATATTGGTATTTAAGTACTGTGAGATAGGAATATACTCACTATATTGGTATTTAAGTACTGTGAGATAGGTATATACTTACTATATTGGTATTTAAGTACTGTGAGATAGGTATATACTTACTATATTGGTATTTAAGTACTGTTAGATAGAAATATACTTACTATATTGGTATTTAAGTACTGTGAGATAGGTATTAATAAAGTTGATGTTATTTCATTACGACAGAAACATATCTCACATAACCTTCCACAACTACACAAATCTTTCAACACTTCACTCACTAGACCAGCAGCATCCAAACTTTCTATAATAAATTATTACAAAATAATCTTTTATGAGGTCTTAACTTTGTAGATTTCAGTTATTATTGTAAAATGAAATGAAATGAGTTTTACGCCCTACTCTTCTACATCTTACACCTACTGGACTAATCAAAACAGGCAATGCCATGCAGTGTGCATTGAGGGAAAGTTTTCCATGACAGGAGCATAAGCCTTGTATTTTCGTGATAAGGTATCTTTAATGTACACAATCTGTAGCCCAGATGTTATATACATGTCAGCCACACCAACCTGCATCACAGACAAGGAGAAAATGGTTGAAGAATCTGTAATCTTAGTCGGGATTGAACCTTGGATTTCATGGTTACCAAGCAAGCAAGCTACTAAGGGTTATAATTGAAGAAGAATGAGAAAGCTAAAGATATATTGCTTACTTATGAAAAGAAGTGAAAAGAATGGAGTTTTACATTCTACTCTTTGCACCTAATGGGCTAATGAAGGCAGAATAGCTTGCTTATGGTAGATACTAAGATAAAAATGTTTATTACCTGATTTAGAACTAAGAACTGAAGGACTATCAACTACTATCATGACTAATGACTTCAATAAACTTGTCACTGTTACTGGATCTAAAAATAATTAAAAAATACACATATATATCAAATGAACAAATGTTATCATAGTTCTTCAGGCAGAAGCTTCTCGTTGCTCTAAAAATTTCAGACAGAGACAGCAAAATACAAAATAACCCTTTTAATAAAGAAAGTATATATAATGTAACTCATTCCATACCTTGTATATCTCTATATTTAATAGGAAAGAAACTTCTACCATTAAGGAAACAGAGTAATCGTCCAATAAAACATAGAGAATGTATAAAATAGATATACTGTAATTCTGTTGAGGTATAATATGACCGGCGTATATCGGTACCAATAGACAGTCTAGATATATTATCAGACAGATCACTAGCTTTACTCGTAGATTTTATTGTTGATAGATATTTTAAACAATGATGTACTGCATTCTCTACCTATAATTAATAAATATACATAAGATCTGATCAACAATTAGAAGCAAGGAGGACATATATAACACAAGATAATAATTATTGGATTAATACACACTTCTTTAATAAATGAGTAGGCCTACATACATTTCATCAGATGACAACATATGTAACTTATGTTGAAATGTTATGTATTCGTGTATTTAGAAATGTATATTTATCCCATAACTTTTATCTTGTTTTATATATACAATAGATACAGATTGATGTAATTTCTCTTTCTAAGGGGAATATAGAATTGAACATTTCAATTTAATTAAGATGATAGTAAAAGGAATTTATAGATTTGTGAATTCCAACCCCCTAAAAAATAGATGGAAAGTTCCGCATTGAATCACATTCACACAATACAGGCCTAGGCTTTGTGTTTATGTTTGTATTGATTGACCAAATAACTCAAACATTTGAGCTCCACCTTGAAAGAGTTAAGTCCCCCTGGAGACCTTACCCTAGTAAAAGACCAGTACCAACTCTATATTATTACATATACCAATACATATTTACATTTTTAAAAAAAACTTACCACTTTCTTATGAGATTTTAATGAAATCAGCAGAGCTCTTCTACTATAGTTACCATGCTGTAAAATACAACGTTTATAATTTAAAAGAATCATTTCTGCCTACATTTCTACACACAAAATTGGAATTCTGAAGACTAATTTTGTACTAACAATCTATTGTGTTTAATAATTGGTAAATGTGCAAGAACAACCCTTATATAGCAATAGAATCTGTGTTTACATTGTGAATTGTCTTTGCATATATAGAAATGCTCTACTATTAATACATTGAGCTCTATTTCAATGTGGAAATTATTATTTACAGAGCTAACAGAGACAATAAACAATAGAGTTTATATTAATAAAATGTCTCTACTAGACCCACTTACCATCCATTTAATACACCAGTTAGCTTTAGGATCTACTAGTGCTATATAATGTAATGGTGTAATATAGGTATTACCAGCTTGATGGCTAGGATGTATTGATAATAGTTTTAGTGTGGATTCTACTACATCTTCTAAATATCTAAAACACATCAACACTTATCAACTCATACAATATAACAGTGTTACAAAAATTGGGTTAGGGATAGGGTTTAGTTTGTGTTTCCCCATTTCATCACAAAATGATAGAAATTATCAAAGTTAGGATAGGAACACATTGTCAAGGGTTGATAACTATAGCACATGTTATATTCATTGTAATAAATTTGAAAACTGAATAATTTTACAGTGAGATGAGAATAGTATTCTCAATAAAGCCCTGGTATAGGCCATAATGAACTTACCTGTCAGGATAGCGAATCCAGTAATTGGGAGCTTCTTGTTGAAATTCATTCATCAGACGAAACTATAAAGAGGTTAATAATGAAGGTTACAGAATGCTATTTGATGTAAACAGGCTTAATGTAAATCTAAAATGTTCTTAAATTCCACAAATTATCTGTTGAGTTACCCACTAACACTGGGTTGGTAAACTGTCTTTTTATCCCAATGTAATAGCTCTGTCTGCTATCCCAATAGGTGAGAAGGCCAGAAGAATTTTGATGTCTGTGCTGGACCAAGAGTTGGTCCATCATCAAATTTCTCCCAATATACCTGATATTATGTTAACATTGATGTAACTTTATAACATTTGAAATCATCTACTTACAGCTTTTAACAGTTTAGATTGTTCAGGTCTGTCTATATCTAAACCTTGACTCAATAACTGAGTACCAGTATCTCTATATTCAAACTCATTAACTAAATATTCACCTGTAATAAACAAACATATACAGTAGCATAAATAGATAAATAAACAAATGATCAATCTGAAAACATTCTACAATGCAGTTCCTAAAGTAAAAATACAGATTTTTGATGCAATTCTTTTATAGTGTCACATCAATAGTTTCAGAAATACTTTTACACATTTATAATAACTTTGATATAAATATAAAAGATAGCTTGCCAGGCAAGGTAATATATGCCCACTGGCAGCATTTATTTCAAATAAAAACTTTTCAGTAAGGTTACAATAAGTGGAATGAAATATTCAACCTTCCAACCTATTTTTTTCTAGGGTCTCTAGTTTCATTAAAAACTGTCAAGAATTGTACCTAATAACAACTCATTAAATATTTTTCGGTATTTTTATGATTTGCAATAGGGTTCACCCTTAATAATATTTTGATATTTTTAATTCTTAAAAAAATTCTTTTCAAAAACAAGGTCAATAACTTGTAATAAATATTTTTCGATTTTCAATAGGGTTCATCCTTGGGAGACAACAAATAACACAGCCAAGTGACATCAAAATCCATTAAAAATTTTTCTTTCTAGAGTGTTTACAAGCTAAAATTGAACGTGTTTTCAAGAACAAGGGCTATAACTGACACTAAATATTTCTATTTATTTGATTTATAAAAGGGTTCATCCTTGTGTAAAAACAAATACTCAAGCCAAAGTTAATCAAAATCCATTAAGAATAGTTCTTTCTAGAATGTTTACAAGCTAAAATTGAATGCGTTTTTAAGAACAAGGGCAGTAACTCATACTAAATTTTTTTTCGATTTCGCTGATTTTCAATGGGGTTCATCCTTGAGTTATAACACACTCTCACACCAAGTTTCATCGAAATCCATCAAGAATTGTGCCATGTAGAGTGTTTACGAGACAAAAATCGAACGCGTTTAAAAGAACAAGGGCACTAATTCATATTAGATATATTTTGATATTTTTAATTTTCAATTAGGCTCATTCTTGCGATATCCAAAAATTTCAGTGAGTTTTGTCAACATTGGTCATGAATTGTACCTTCTAGAGTGTTTATTAGCCAAAAAGTTAAACCCGTATTCAAACACAAGGGCAATAACTGACACTAAATATATTTCGATTTATTTGATTTTCAAAAAGGTTCATCCTTGGGTAAAAACAAATACTCAAGCCAAGTTTTATCAAAATCCATTAAGAATTGTTCTTTCTAGAGTGTTTACAAGCTAAAATTGAACGCGTTTTCAAACACAAGGGCAATAACTGATACTAATTATTTTTCGATTTAATTGAATTTCAATAGGGTTCATCCTTAGGTGATTACAAATACTCATGCCAAGTTATGTCAAAATCGCTCAAGAATTGTGACTTGTAGAGTGTTTACAAGGCAAAAATCCAACACATTTTATAGAACAAGGGCAATAATTCCTATTAAATATATTTCGATATGTGCTATTTTCAAAAGGGTTCATTCTTGGTTGATATTAAACAATTTCAGCAAGTTTCGTCAAAATCGGTCAATAACTGTGCTTTGTAGAGTGTTTACAAGCTAAAAATTTAACGCGTTTTTCAAAAACAAGGGCAATAACTGATATTAATTTTTTTTCGATTAGACTGGTATCCAATAGGTTTCATCCTTGGGTGATAACAAATACTCAGGCCAAGTTTCATTAAAATCCATTAAAAATTGTTCTCTCAAGAGTGTTTACAAGCTAAAATTGAACGCGTTTTCAAGAACAAGGGCAATAACTCATACTAAATGTTTTTCGATTTCGCTGATTTTCGATAGGCTTTATCCTTGAGTTATAACATACTCTCACACCAAGTTTCATCAAAATCGGTCAAGAATTGCACGTTGAAGAGTGTTTACGAGCCATTCAAGAACAAGGGCACAAACTCATACTAATTTTTTTCCGATTTCGCTGATTTTCAATAGGGTTCATCCTTGCGTGATCATAAACACTCATATTAAGTTTCATCTAAATCCGTCAAGAATTACACCGTGTAGAGTGTTTACAAGCAATTGTGGACGGACGGACGGACGGACGGACGGACGGACGGACGGACGGACGGACGGACGGACGGACGGACGGACGGATGTGGGTGACGACAATATACGCCCCCCATTTCATGTGGGCGTATAAAAACATGATGAACAAAAACTACATGGCAATTATGCCTCATAACCAGAAAACTGTGATATTTGTTGGTAATATTTACATTACAACTCTTTCTACCTTTTTCTTTTTTTTATGATTTTTTACAACTAAATCAGTAAGATTTTCATTTTTTATGGAAATTGATTTTAAAAGATGTATACAGTAAACAAGATTTGAATGTAGATTGCAAAGATACTATTATTGTATATGTTACAGTCAATGTCTACAATCAGGCAATTTGTACAATAGCTGAAATAATCATAACTTACTCAGTAAAGTATATATCTCTCGTGTTTGATGACAGGTACTTGTAAAAGCTTTAGCTATAAATTTCTGACTTAGTTGCTGAAAATAAAACATTGCAGCATGTAGTTCTTTCCCAATATTTAACAAAAAAGAAAATTTTTAGATTATTTGGACAAGGTTGCACATGATCAAAAATGTTATTTTTCTTTACTAATATGATTTGTATACATTAAAAAATCTAGTTAAAGACATTCAACTAATAATATCAGTTGCGTTCAATTGAAGAGTTGGCAACTGTCAGGTGACCTTGAATGCAAGTTGTATGTGATGCAGGGGAAGATCAAAATGCATGTAAAAGTAAAACCAATGAACATGTAGTTCTTCCTATATATAGATACAAAGACATAATTATAGAACATTAGGATTATAAACATTCATAAATTCAAATATTCAAATCTCTTTATTTGCAAATCATGTTCAAAGAAGTGAAAAAACATTTAAAGGTTGTTCAGAAAAGTTTTGATATATCCTATTATATATCAATAGCATTTGTAAGTTATTTATGAAAGAATTGAAGAACATGTATGTAATACAAGTTGTATGTTTAGAAGAAAGTCTTAAGATGATATTTATTCTGATGATAGGTCAACTAACAGGCCTATATTGTCAGGATATCTTGTACATAAATAATAATGAATAATTAAGTATAATAATTAAACTACAGGAAAATCATAAGAAATAAAGCAAAATTATTGTAAAACAATTTACCGTAAGTTCTTCATTAGGATCACCAAGAACAGTTAGTAGTTGTTTACGTAAATAATGCCAGTTGTTGTTGTTTACTATATCAGCACTCATATGTCGGTTTAACTTTACTAATGCATCTCGTTTTTGCTGAAAAAATAGATTTAATAGTAGTTTATTCTCCATACTGATCAAATTATCTAAAACTAATGTAATCAAGTTCTATTGAAATGAAAATAGTAAGATGTAATGACTAACTGTACTTTCCTTGTAGTACAATATTTAAATCAAAACAACATATTTAATCTCTGTACAATAAAAACAATAGTGTAATAAAATGATGAAAAATTAAAAGATCCAATAAACAGATATATATATCAACCTGAAATGATTTAGATTTAGAAAGATCATCTGCTATTATCTTCAGTGAATCAGGGTCAAACATCATAACACTTCCCTGAAAAATATAATTTTACATTAGGACACTTACATTAGTCTTTTAATACTTGAAATAGTTTTATATTAACCTTTATTCAAATTATCTTCAGTTTTCTTATCACTTAGACCTTTTATCATATCACTTTAGTCAGTAATGATTTAACATCTCTATATTCAATAGGTTCCGCAAAAAATCTTAAAACAATATTTTGAGTTTAGAATGGACTTTTACATTGAGATATATAACATTATATATTAATTAATGTGAATTTTAGTAGAACAAGGTCCCGAAATTACACAACCCTTCACTAATATACTCTTCCCACCTAGAAAGTACTGCCACAAGATAGTGAATCTACATTATCACTACCATTTAAACCATGTCTCTAAGTTGATCTTGCCTCAATACTACCTTATCTTCCTTACCCCTCACAAACCCTGCCCTGAATTTTACCTGACAGAAAGTACTGCCACAAGACGAAGAATCTTCATCATCACTACCAGGAAAACCATGTCTGTCTGTTGGTTGATCATCGTATTGAGTTGAATCATTCATAATCAGATGTTCCACTGCTTCCTTTATATTACTGTTTAATTCATGTTTGAATTCTTTATATCTGAATCACAGAGATTTAAAAATTACCAAAAAATATTCAAGGACAATCATTACAGACTCAAATAAGAAAGTTTTAACATGAAGTGTTTTCTACCATGAGAACACAGATACTAAACTTGATCCCCAAGCTTTCAATTTATAATGTTTTATATCTTTTAGTTTTATTTTTTATCAATCAATCATTAGACTTTGATTTTCAGTCATAAACTGTTTAATTTAAGAGAACCACACAAGAAGTAAACAAAAAAGCAAAAAGCAAACTAACTGTTTAGAATTCATAATAGCCTCTGTTCTCTGTTTGACCAATCTTTCTACATCATAACCACCTAGAGGTACATGACCTGCAGTAGAATTTCTTTCAATTTCTTCATCAATACATGGTCGTAATACATCATCTATTCTAGATTTTAACTGTTTTACAAACTCATGTCTAAAACAGAAATTTAGGGATAAACAAATATTGTACAAAATAATTTTGAATTAATTTACATTTTAATAACTGAATCACAATTCCATTTACATGGTATCATGCAGTTTGATTGGATAAAAGTGTTCACCTTCTATGCAGATTTACCCAATGTACCGGTACTGAAGTTATTTTCAGTTTATACATCTATGAAGTGAAAATTGTTCAGATCATTTCTTAAGGAGTAAACTTTTAATTTACTAAAATTTTCATACTTCTTCAATAACTACTTGAGTTGATTTGTCACACATTATGAAAGTTTGAGACTGAATGAACATGATTGGTATTGACGTGATTGTGTATTTAACCCTTTCCATCAAATATAACTAAGGGATTAACTGGTAATTGGGTACATAACTAAGTGTTACTTTAAGCAAGTTTAATCATAATAAATAACTCTTTAATGTGACTTCTAATTGAAGTGGTATTTTGTATTATACAGGACAACCTGGGATACTGTGCATAATCTATCTAAGTTACATACTTGTGAAAGTTTTCATCATTTCTCTCCAACTGTACCAAGACATCTTTAACTTGACTTGGTGATTCAAGATCACTGATATGTGTTTCAAAACTATTGACTAGCTGTTGTAGACCTTTCTCCAGGTCCTCTCCCTCTAGACCTCTCTGAGACATACTGACTTTAACAGTTCATAGTCTAGATAAAAAAAACATTTCCATAAAGATCATTTTAATGATTTTATCAAATAATTTAATACACATGTACTTGTTTGTAATTTAAACAATTTGTACATTAAAATATTTTTTTTTTATTATGATGAAAATGTCAACCTCTAGAAATTTTGTAATTTTCATTCAGAAAGTCATTTTCATATTAAATTTCTCAGAGGGATTGGAGTTAGTTTAAATTTAAAATGTCCAAACAAAATGAAACAAAAGGTTAGATATATATTTCTATGGATCCAAGGATTTTTAAGTCCTAAAATAAGAGACGAGAACTATTTCAATACTGATCTCACCAAAACGGCTGTTGTTTGATATATTATACAGATATACCCCTATAAAGACAGCAGGCCTATATGTCAACAGATCTCTATGTTATATCACAGGAATTGGAGGAGCCATCAATAGAGTCGTATCACTCACTCACATAGTATATATATATACTATGTGAGTGATTGCTACGACTCTATTGATGGCTCCTCCAATTCCTGTGGTTATATCTATTATGTTTGATGTAGTGACAATCGTTTGGTCAGAAACTCAGTTAAAATGAGGAAAGCGCAATTGTGTATAACGAAAGCATATCTGTTATCTTAAAAGCTCAAAAGAAGTAGCATATGACCACAGGATCTGCATTTTCGCTTTGACTTATTGTTGTTTGTGCATATTTTGAATTGATAAATATTGCAGAGATAGAAAATAAGAAAAATGTTTACATCGCAGCCATCTTTGATTAGAAAGAATAACAACGATTTTCATTCGTCAGAGTAAGGAGGGTTGGCCAATCAAAATAACTGTTTCGAAAGAGATAGTTCTCGTTGGCAGGTGCTATCACGTGACCAAACATGAGAGAACCGTTGATGAAATCTTGTCTGAATTGGTCTGCATGAATTTGTTATGTTTATCAATATTGATTTTCATACCACACTACACCACGTCATTTTATTTTTCAGACAATTTGAAACAATCATTATCATAGATCCAGTTTTTAAATGTAGCATAGATGACAGGCATTAACCAAGGACAATAAGTGATGGAAGCTGGAATAGTAGGCCTAGATACATATACAAATGGTCATTCTTTCAAGGCAATGCTTAGACCTACTAGTGAATCCCAGATGTCTGTGTACTGATCCCATCATTGATCAAAATCAAACTCATGGTCATGTCTGCGATCAAGGCAATTTGATGTCAAAAGTTCTTCAAAAGGAAAACAAGAGAAGTTATATAAAAATTTTATTATACCAGTAATAATAATAGATACATCATGAATACAAAACATAACAATATAAGTGATTAAGTCAGCTCTCATTGGCTGTAAATAACAGATAATTACCATGTAACTAAATAGTGGCAGTTTATTGAATAAATATTATAAAACAAATACTATGATTTAACTAGTTTAATATCATATAGAGTGTTTGGCAAAGTTAATGAAGAATTCTTAATTGAGAAATGGATTTTTTTAAACTAACAACCATGTGACTAAAGAATAAGTGGATTGCCAAATGTTAAAATATGTTAAAGGTCAAAATTCAGTTCACTCATTTTGGGTTTGTATAACATGCTTGGCTAATAATAACATGGACAAGTGTGGAATGTTATAATAACATTATTTATTAAAGTACCTTTTTACACATCTCATATAATTAGAGTTTATAGGAATACAGGTAGAGAAGATGATTCAGATAATAGCTAATTATATCAGTATTTTATCATAAGTAAAAAAAACAGACAAATAATATTCATAATCACCAGTAGGCTATTCAACAATTCTTAAATATACACAATTAATAATATCACAGTAAATCAACAATCATTCAAGTTAAGATATATATATTATGAAATAGGGTAATCTATAGACTAGAATTTATTACACTGTAATCCAACATCCAAAAAATACAGCAAGTTATTGGTGCACATCTAAAGCTATCATACATATTTTAATAGAATAGATACTTTGATGTGAACAAGAAAACTAAGCTTAAAGAAACTGGCATTTCATCACAACACAGAGCAAGGCTAACTCATTGACTTCACAGCTATATAATAATTGACATGGAATTTATTTCAGCCCAGGTCAGTTTTCTATGGATCACAGAGCAGGGAACTCATGTAACAACCTGTTACCTATTTTTATTTCATTCTACAATTGCTGTATTTAGCAGTGAACATATTTTATTATGAATATTATTATGAAATATAAGAAAGTGTTCAAAAGTTAATATTAGGTAAAGGGCCAAGAATGTGACTATAATAATGATTATAATTTGTAGATCATCAAGCCCGAAATGTCGTTGATTAAAACAAGTTCAATTAACATACGGTTTCTTCTCTGTGTAGTTGGGCAATCTGGTCAGACCCAGTGCTTCCGACCGATCACCTTCTTTATATTCTCATCGATTGCCCCAGTATCCAAGTGATCCTAACAGGACGAACCTAAGGGAGCATCCAACCCTTTCACACAATCAACTGGTATTTGTATTAATTAATATTAGTCAAATATAGCACTGAGCTTTAATAAAATCAAAATCTGTTTCAGTCTTTTGATGTTATCTTGCTTTTACTGGTAAGTGCCAACATAAAACTCAGGCTAATTGCGTAGTCTCTGGGATATAACAATTAGTATCATTTCCCTACTCTGGATTATTAAACCATTTCAGTACCACATTCTGGTTTCTTCTTAAACTAGTTTATACAGAAAATTTTGTTTCTTTGCCCTCTACAGTCAGTAAGACAACTGTTTTATTGTCAATCCATACAAGTCTAACCAGTTTCAGAATATTCGTTAAAGGTGTAACCGGAATGGGTTGTACTGAATATTGTCGTATACATTTAGTCTGTTGAGATCCAATACCAAATATAGAAGAAGAAGCCGTCTGAAATGAATGAATTCATATGATCAGTTGTTATTTCTTCTGATGTTCTAACCTCAAGTAATTCATCAAATCAAGACCAAAAACTGTAAAGTGTAATTTGTACTGTATGTTCTAATCACCAACCAATACCCTTTCCGAAATAACAACTTCAGGAGTTTATAACACAGATTGACAATGTTCAATTTACAGAGATTTTTTATTTCCCACTAACTTTTCATCATTAATTATTCTTACAATGATTTGACTCTTTTCTTCAAAATCACACTAATGAAACAATTTTTTAGTAATGAATACTGACTCTTACCTGCCAGAATTTCAGTTTACAATCAACATGAGAAAATGTACATAGATATTTTCCATCAGGATTGATACTGACTGCTATTATTGGACCTTGATGAGCTGGTATCAACTATAATAGAAGGAATATAGAAACTTATTAAATCTTTACATTACTTCTCTTATTCACTAATTACTATTGCTTCTCTTTGTGTTTATGAACTATATTATCTTGTAGAAAACAAACCGTATAATTAAATGAAATAATTTAATGAATTGTAAGTTGTTACATTGTTCAGTTATCTTAATAAAGACAGGCACATGTATGCAGACTTAACCTCTAGTAAGAGTATTGTTTGTTATTTGCCAAAACTTGGTCAAATCTGAGAAGCAGGCATCTTAATATTTCTTATCTTGAGGTGGATTCAAGCCCATGGCACCTAATTTACACTGATAAATATATACTACTTTTTGACAATATCAAAGAACTAGAACTATTTCTACTCTTTATTGACATTCACAGAGTATTATCTTGATAGCTTACCTGACACTTGGAATGTTGTTTCATTTCATATAAAGCTAAATTACCATTTTTAGCTCCAACCCAGATTCGTTTAGTTTGACTACAGTGAGACACCATGCTAAATCTGGATATAAAAACAAGGAAATGTAGATCGACTATGCTTCAAATACCTTGCACTAGCATTGAAATTAACAAAACTTTGTGATTGTAGAAGTGAAATATCTCAACACATCTAGAATCAGAATCAGTCTATAGAAATCTGAGGTACGGTAGTGCAGTAGAAATGAACAAAATATATGTCTAGTTTATATATTTTTAATTTCTATTTAATTCATAAATGGATTGATCAGGTCTAACACATTCTAAATAATTCACTAGGCCAGTGCTTTTATAGGAGAGTATCTCTTATAACACCCTAAACTATAAATTCAATATGGGAACCTATATAATCAAAAAATTGTGATCTAAATGAAAGACTTAATTAACAAATATACACTTACCTACAAATAGCAGGGAATAATTCCTGTAAACCTTTTGATTTTAATTGAGGCATATCTAAACAATGGACCACTACATCTACAGTCTATAAGAGATAAAAAGTTCAAATATACCGTATGAATGAAATAGTTCAAAACCATTTATCATAGAAAAAATAAAAAGTTGATAAAAAATCAGATTACTTACACATTTTCTAGTACTAAATAGGTTTTCAAATTTTTAAACTTTACCTCTACAAATATATCAGCTATTTCATTAGGCATCTTTTCTACCATTAGTTCTAGAATGTGCTGTATTTCATGTCTGGCTCTTACTAAGACTAGATTTTGAAGATGAGTGTGTTGAGACTGGGCATTCTGAGCCTGGGCGTTATATCTGGCCACCTCTTTAGCCATGGTGATAATAAAAGCAGCTGGCCGTGCTGTAGCTATCAATGTTAAAGCGTGTCTGGCTGTACGAGCAGCATCAGCAGCAGGTGATAACGGTAAACCATATGTCATACTGAAATATCAACAGAAAGAAATTAGTTATGTGACCACTAGGATTTGAGGTGCAATAACCATTTCCAAATACACAATTTTAGCTATGTGAAACTGACATCTTGTAAGTACACAAATATTCATTATATTAATCAAATTCAGATGTTCAAAATGATTAAATCATTAATTTAAAAAGAAACCACACACAAATAACTTCTTTATCAATATAAGAATATCAACAAATTCCTTCCAAACAATAAGCCATCAGAACTTAACTAACAAAGTAGCTCTATAGAAATAAGAAATTTAAACATTACCTGGGAACTAGAATATCAGCATCAATACAGAGTTCTAATAGTCCCAGTAAAACAGCTGATACATCTAGATACGGTTCCCATACAGTAAACCCACGACCTATTAAATCTATTGCAGCACGACGTATTGGTGTATGAGCTGGCAGACGGGAGTTTGGTGGTGTTAACAATAGGAATGTTAGAGCTTTACCTGAAATAGAGTAAATTATGAAAAGTATCTCTTGTGCTCTATTGTCATTGTCATATAAATGTCATTTGATACAGAATTTTGGTCTATATCTGAATAAACTTGTAAACTTTAAGAAAAACTTACAGGGAAAACGATGGAGGAAATTTTATCAACTTGAATCAGAAACTGATTTTACGAAAATATAATCATAGGTAGTCAAAGAAGAGACGTCCATTGTTTGAGGTTCTTGTAGAAAGAGATGATAAGAGAAGACATGTATATATTTTGAAGTTACAACTTACTGGTATGTCTAGAAAGAGAATAGTTGGTTAAACTGAACCCTTCTTGTGGTTTTCTACTTCCTTTCTTTGTCTCCTCCACTTTACGTCTGCTTGGTTCTATCTCGTGACCAAACTCAGCTCCCACTACACCTAACATCACTATAGCTGTAGCCTGTTTTCTACGACTCTCAAATGATATAGATACTTTATGTGGTGGCAGGTCACCTGAAAATAATGAACAGCAATTATAAGGAAAGATGTATAAATAAAGAATTGGTCTCAATATCACTTTATGTCGCCAAATGCTGTAATAATCTCAATAATTGTTATCAATACCCATAAAGCAGTTCTGAAGAATGCACATAATGAAACAATAGATTCCATCAAAACAATTTCATTTGGACAAAAAACAGATTACATTCCATTGATACTATTATGATTTCAATGTTCACCTCTCATTTAGTTCAGAAAATATTCACCAATAAATGTTCTTACCAGCCAACATTTGTTCATCATCTTCATCCTCATCCTCATCATCTCCTCGTTGTGCATCACTTAATAAACTGTGGTGAGGATCAACATACATTGGTAAGAATGGTGACCAATCATCTACTATAGCTTTACGACCTTCAATACCTATTCTACGGAGTTCAGCTAGTAACAAGGCTTGTCCTGCTTCACGGATCTAAAACAAATGAAATGGAATTATTTCATATAAATATACAAATGATTGAAGATACCCTTCCTTAGTATATTATAAGCCCAGTGACTGTGTAACTGGAATAAAGTGAATTAACAATGCAAAGATTCAGAAGAACGAGTATATAAGTGGATTAAAGAAATAGACAATATGGAAGACTTCAATTTCTAATCATTAAGATATTTATCTATTATATACAGATGTATGCAAATCTCTCAGACATCAATGGAAATCACATTACCTCCAGACATCTATCTTGCCATCTTCTAGCTAACATTTCTAACTGAGGTGGTTCATAATGGTTAGCTCCTACCAACTCAGGTAACAATACACAGTGTAAGGCAGCTAATAAACTCCACCCTTGTTTAATCTGAGCTTGCTGCATGACTTGTTGATCTTCATCATCTACTGGTGGTAAACTAGGACCTCCTATACTTCCACGCTGTTTCCTTTTAGATATTCTTTTAATTTTCATGAGAAAACTGGCACAACTCATACTCATCATGGTATTAGCTACCGATATTACACTTAGTAGATGTTGAGTTGTTACAGCACTAGATATCTGCCATCTTGCTTTGGTTGAAAATATTTCTACAACAACAATAATATATAGTTCAATTACGAATTTTAGTGTTGTTCTTGCTTATTTCTAACACAATTTCTAAGGTTTATTATGAATCATATAGCATATCGTGATTTCTGACATTAAATTTGATTCTTGAGGTTGAAAGAATTCAAATATTAGAAATCAATATAGTTCATTTTAGGTTCACATATTTGTATTTCAAAGTTGATATATAACTCTCTTCCTCTGAGAGCAGAATGTCTGTATATATTTCAGCAACTGATAGCACAGGTGTCGACTAGTGTATCCAATTAGTTCTAAATCCTGCAGATTTGAAGATGAAGAAAGTGCCCAGAGATTGGAAAATGAGATGGAATGAATGGAGTTTTACATCCCATTCTTCTGCGCGCCCAGAGGTTGGAAAAGAGACATAAGTTTCAGTGTAGCCATTTCTGTTGTTGTCTTATTTAATCATAAAGGTGAAGTAGAAAACTGGACACAAATATCAGGATCAGCTTTATTAATAGCTTGGAAAATTTCAAAATTTGTCTTTATTAACTATTATATATATAAAGAGAATAATATTGATGTACAATTCTGATTAAATGTAATCTAATACATACCAGTTTCTTGTTGTAAAGCTGTAGCATTTCTATTAGACACACCTTTTTCAAATACATCATCTTTACCAACATTCTGATTATCATCGCTACTGTACAGTTCTTCATCATCAAATGGTATACTACCAGTTCTCTGGGCTAGCAGTGTTGGTTTAGCAGGTGTTAACACACTTGGCACAGGTTCTGGTTCAGCAAATGATACACTCTTAGCGTCACTTAGCTTAGGTCTTCCAGCACATGTGCCTTTCAAATCAGCCAATTCATTCTGACAAACACGTTTATGCCAGCCTGGAAGCATGAGAGACATGTGCCCTTGTCTTGATAAGAGCCCAAAGGATATAGGACCTTGCGGTTTAAGAAGACCTAGTTTATTCAAACATAGCTTATCTAAGTCTGGATCAAGACCCCAAGCATGGAGACAGGACATGAAAATCTGGGCTATCTGCATTGTCATATTCTCCTGGAATGGAAGAGATTCTGGTTTGGTAACATCATCTGTGGATGCTGAATTGTTAAAATTAAATCCTGGTTGAGAAGATGAAGACTCTCTGTTTAACCCTAAACCAGCTGTCTGTACCTTATCTTGTAACTTCTGACCCAAAGTATCAGCTTTTTCTTTAGCTTTTGCTATCAGACCTGGAAATAAAGGCAGAACATCCAAGTTTAATGAACACCTGCTAAGATAGTTGAACATCACAAAATTGTCTGCTGGCACTGTTCGGAGTTGATAATTACTGATTCATTATAAGGGCTATTCTTAAAATATAAAGTAGTAAGATTGCATAATATCAGTAATATAGTTCTTCATCAAACAGGTTGACTATAATCATAATTCCACTGTGGGACAGATAGCCACAGTGTCAAATTCTGATTTCAGAATGGTATTTTGTTCAATCTTGGTACCTTATTCATCAAAACATTACCTGCTATTTTTTGTTGAGCATCACTAATTTCAGGTTGATAGCCTGCCACTCTGTCAGCTACAGGTGTTAAAAAACCTCTGGCTTCCAATTCACCAGGTGATAACATAGCAAACTCTTCTGTTAATAACTGAACTGTAGGGAAAATAACCAACCATCACCAAACAAAACATAAGACTGGGGGTAGTGATCACTTTGAAAGCTTTTGATAGTGGATTTTATATCATACTTAAATGTATGTCTTGATATTTACTTTTCCAGTTATAAGCAATCACGTAATAATATGTGTGTAATGATTATATGCGAGAATTAAAAGTGACAATTTGAAGCTATAAAATGTTTTTATTGAATTTCGTGAGAACTCTATTTTAACTCTAAAAGATGTTATGACTTAATGGAATCCGAACTGGAAGCGTAAATATTTAATAATACATCCAATTAGAGTTATAGAAGCAAATGCAATATATTTGCATAAGACTACAAATTCTTGAAATAAAATTAGACAAAAGTCTGAAATGTATGGTGCATAAAAAAGAAAAGCAATTAAATAAAAGAATTATCTTAAATTGAGACAAGAAAGGGAAATTGAATTAAGATAAAAAATATTGAAAGAGCAGTCACTAAAAGTAGGGTTGTATTTGGAAAATGATGGTAAATTAAAATATAAATCTATAACTGAATGGGAAGTCTACTTGTTTTCAGAAATATATTGTAAACATATAGTAGAGTAGAGGTCCTTGATAAGTAAACAAACAACTAATTTAAAAACATAGTTCTTGATGCCTTTAATACTTAATAAATTCTTACCTATTAAAGACTCGGTATCAAAGAATAAAACATGAGAATCAGAGTCTCTAGTATTAGTTCTAACACCTTGTATTAACATAGGATAACCAGTTGGTTTCACAAACTCTGACTTGGGCCCCTGACTTGTCTGTTGTTGATGTTGACTAGCTTGTAATCTCTGCTGAGCTAGATTACGAAACGTTGCGAAGTTTCTACGTCTAAATGCTTGTGCTAATGTTAGACTAGGGTTAGTTAGATTCTCCACTGGGGTCGCGTTCTCATCACAGTTATTGAGAATTTCTTCAGCTGTTATACCTTGTACCACTCTATCTAGATGACCTGTAACAATTTAATAAAGAATTCAGTTTCATGCAAAGATATTTCAATTACACAATTAGATATTAGATATTAGGAATGGAAAAGACTTCTAGAAGAATGAATCACCTGGTTTGGCAGATTACATCCATTCAATATATTTAATTAAGAATATACAATAAAATATTTCCAGATTTCAGCTTCGGACCTAAAAGCTTATAGAATATAAATAGGAATAATGATTTTTGTTGGTTTCAGTGTGATGACATGTATAAAATACAGACCTATCAGTAATCAAAATAAAATACTTGATGTTACAAAACGTCCATCAAGTCCATCAAAACTAAAACTGTCTAACAGGACATAACATTTGAATGTCCCTTACTTTTAACTGTTCTGTTAACACTATCATAACAACAGTACTTGTGACCTAGGCCAGTGCTTCTATAGAAGACTATCTCTTATAACACCCTAAACAAGTTGACAACACCATTAGTCCAGGTGAGTATATCAATATCTACAAGCATGTACATGCATATAAATCCACTACAAATGTACAAATATGTAAGCATTTATAGCAAATCTTTCAATAAAAAGTATCCAAAAACATACCTGTTTCCATCTGCCAAACATATATAGTACCATCATTACAACTAACTATCATAAAATCATCTAATGGTCTCCAGCGTATAGTATGTACAGGGAATAGATGTCGTCCAGCTAGTAATATACATTTCCTTTCTTTTAAACTTAATAAAGCTACAGAATGATCACTGGCTACTGAACAGATTGATGATAAAATACGCACCTACAAAATATAGAAACACTTGTTATATGGATATACTATTTCCAACATTTATTAACAAGGTGCAGTGAAGTATGATGTTAAACTCAAATTCATTTCATTTGAATGCTTATTATGGGTAGAGATGGTAAAATCGGTACTTCCTGAATGATTATAACACTTTATAACATGGCAAATATCATCTCTGAACATAATAAATACTTACATTACAATTAGACGGGGGAACAGTCATCTGGGTCAACTCTCCACCATGTACTGTGAAGGTATGTATCTTATACCCAGAATATATATCCCATAATATTACTGAGAAATCAGCGCCCCCTGACAGTAAATGTTGTGGTTCATATCTGGTACTCTCATTAAAGGGATATAGTAAACAAGTTACTCGTCCATCATGGCCCTCTAATATCTGTTTGGGTATTGCTGAAAATAAATCAAATCCATAAATAGATAAAATATTTGCTACTAGTTGAAAGTGTGCAACAACAAATGTTTTCAGTTTTGTTTCATATTTTCAATTTCAACCAACTAAGATTTTTTGGTCCGCTCATGACAGAATTCAGGTTTTTATCTATAACAAAGGCACAAAATACCTGAATTGTTTTCTGATAAGACTTAGTGATATTTTTACAAATTCTATTTCTAGTCTTCCTTTAAGTTTAAGGAAACACAAAATGGAACTTATAATAATAATGAATTTTGTGAAATTTGTACTATGGCTGGGGGCTATATTTACTGAATAAATATATTATTATAAATGGAACTTACAATCTTTAGTAATAAAGTGGGTTTCTAGTAGTTGAAATATAACACTCTGTGTAGCTGGTACTATGACTAAACTACCATTTTGGCGTCCACACACTATTTTACCTTGAGATGGTATATAAATAGTAGATGTAATACGTAGTTCATTCTCCTCATCTGAACACTGAAATATATAGAGTTAATGTTCTTTGATCTCATAATAACAAGGGATGTCTCATATTCTTCAACTTTCTATTGAAATATGAACTCCATATTCAATTCATGTTTTTCAATTCACATTGTGTTCTATGATCTCAAAGGGTTCTATAGCGGTTAGAGCGTTAGTTCTTTACACCATGATGTTCTTTACATCATGAATCATTTGCTTGGACATGTTGAAAATGTCAGATGTGAGTCAAAATCTCAACCGGAGTGTAAAATTCTGATAACCTTGAATAAGAATCTTCACTCATAATTCCAGACCATCCAGCTATAATTAGGTACAGATAATCTGAGAAAGATCAATGTCATCTATTCGGCCAAGGACCAACTGGCAGTTGGTAGAAAGGATTCCTGTCACAGCAGACTTGTGAAGTTGTAATAAAATTGACACAGAAAAGTTTCATATATTTAAATATATCAAATTCTTCTGATTCAGTTTTTTTTATAAGCATTTTATATTTATTGTCTTTGGGTTGCCTCAATGATTCTATTTCTGAGAACTTAAATAATTTTAGCTCAATGATCAGTAAAATCTAGTGTCTATTTTGATCAATATTATCTTCAGAAACAATGAAATGAAAGAAAATTAATGAATTAATTATTATTAGAACTTCAAAAGTTCTTTAAAAATTAATTCACAAAGGCTTTAATGATGTTCCAACACAATAAAATTTTTTAATTTCTTAATTGTTTGCTTATAATGCATGGATGACCATATAAAATTCTGTAGTTTCAATGAACACATTAAAGCTTCACAATGAAACTTTTGACATCAAGATAAAAGAATTGAGTCTAAACACTTTTATAATGAGTGCAAGTTTGCCTACAGTGAACTCTTAGAATCAGTGTGGTTATGCCAACAGTGTCCTTTTAGAATGAGTGCATGTTTACCAATAGTGAACTTTCAGAATGAGTGTAGGTTTACCTTCAGTGCACTGTTAGAATGAGTGCCAATCATTAATGTTGAAATAATGTAATACCTACCAAACCTTCTAGTATACCAGCAGGATATTTATATAAACCATCCCATACATCTTGTAATGTTGTACTAGTACGTGGTGATAGAGCTAAAATACAATAGAATGAAAATCTAGTGATAGAGCTGAAATACAATAGAATGAAATCTAGTGACAGAACTGAAATGAAATAGAATACAAGCAAGGACAATAGAATGAAAATCTAGTGATGGAGCTGAAATACAATAGAATGTAAATCTAGTGATAGAGCTGAAATACAATAGAATGTAAATCTAGTGACAGAACTGAAATGAAATAGAATACAAGCAAGGACAATAGAATGAAAATCTAGTGATGGAGCTGAAATACAATAGAATGAAAATCTAGTGATAGAGCTGAAACACAATAGAATGTAAATCTAGTGATAGAGCTGAAATACAATAGAATGAAAATCTAGTGATAGAGCTGAAATACAATAGAATGAAATCTAGTGATAGAGCTAAAATACAATAGAATGAAATCTAGTGATAGAGCTGAAATACAATAGAATGAAAATCTAGTGATAGAGCTGAAACACAATAGAATGTAAATCTAGTGATAGAGCTGAAATACAATAGAATGAAAAATCTAGTGATAGAGCTGAAATACAATAGAATGAAATCTAGTGATAGAGCTAAAATACAATAGAATGAAAATCTAGTGATAGAGCTGAAATACAATAGAGTGAAATCTAGTGATAGAGCTATAATATATCTGAACTACTATGTTTTAATTATACAGTTTTTCTGAACTGCTATATTTCTACAGATGTTTTTTGTGATTTTTAAAGTAAGCAAAAAAATAAGAGATATATTTACCTGGAAGTCTATCAAAGCTTTCTTGTCTAACTAGAGTCATGTGTTTTTCTGAGACCTCAGGTAGTGTCCACATTATAACTCTACCCTCACTGTCACCACGTAGTAAATTCTTTCTACCATTTAAACTCTTACAGAATGTCATAGCTGGGGTACATACCAATGGCTAAAATATATACACATATAATTACAATAAGGAATTAGGTACTGATATTTACGTGAGCTCTAGTTCTGTAAAGTTCAAGAGGAAATTTGTTGTTTTCGATTTAACAGGCTCGGGTTGACTAGCAAACAAAATGCCATCACATAAGCAACTATAAAAAACAACTTCGATGCTTACAATCGACAGCAATCAAAGATCAATCAGGTTAAAGAAATCTGTCATTTATTAAATATTTACTTGTCTGATCAGAAGTTAAGACATTGTATTCGTTATTTAGTTTTAATTAAGCTATATTTATAAGATCACTCCTATCCATTTATATTTGAGTGAGATAATTATCAGATTTTCCAAGATGCAGCCAGTTGCCAGAGGTCAAATAAAATCAATAAAATCTTCTGATATTTGAGTTATGGTATGGAAAGTTATAATGGTTCTGAAGCATACCTTTTCAGTATAAATATCTAAAACATAGTAAGCATGAGGACTGGTTGGTTGATGATGTCTGTATTCACCACTTCTAGGATCAGCACTGAATAATATACAATATGATATACAATAGTATATAACAACATACAATATCATAACATACAGTAAATAATTCTATACTGTGGTCAAGTATCATATAACCAGAAGTAAGAACTAAGAACACAACATCATTATCAGAAATTATAAACATTCACACCAAAACATAACTTATTTAGATTATTGTATCTGATCATCTGATGAGTATTAACATCAATTTTCAAATTTCAGAAGTATCTCTTAAAATATTGATTTTAAATGGCCCGAGTGTTGTATTGAATCTTACAGATCTGCAAAATCAAAATATTTACTGCATTGTGATTTATCTAGACAATTTCAGATTTGTAAACCATAAACCAAGAATGTAACAAATCTTACAGTGAAATGAAACAATTAAAAAAGGGTAAAATTTAAGATAATAATTACAACCAGGAGAAAGTCAACCACCACCACTAAAAAATAATTACAAAAACAGAAGGGTCAGGGAGAGGAGACTCCATAATTTATCAATAGGAAAGAAATTTGGGGTTGGGTTTACATCATTCATGTAGTACCAGTACTTTATCTGTTAATGGTAAAACCAAAGCTCCAGACTATTACATTTAAAACTGCACCTGGCTGGGGGAAAGTCTAGTTATCAAAGGTAATACCAAAATAAAGCTGTAACTGTACAGCTGAAAGGCCTTTTGGTTCAGCTCTATTTGTCTGACATGAGTAATAGGCAACACAAGATGAAAATTATATTGGAATTTTGCATACGAAATAGAGCAGAGTTCTTTTATAGAAATAACACACAATAACTATTTCACAGTCTCTTTCTTGACATCACAAGTCAGCTACAATATTTCAAAAAGTCTTCAAAGCCATTTCTAAAACTTAAAATATGTTTTGAAATAGTATAACATTTATCAAATTTGACTTCCAAAGTCGAGGAAGAGAATCAAAATGGTTGTGAACTCGTTTGTTATTTCAAGAAATAAAAAGTTTGTATCGCAATTCTGCTGCTTAAAACATAACAATGGATATTAACGACCTTATAATTGCATGTTAATAAGTTAGTATGACAAAATAAAAAACATATTTTCTACAGTTGTAAAAGGTTTAGTATTCTCTGTAATTAACATGCTAAATAAATGACTTTAAGATACAATGTATGGAAAAATTTCTCTTCAGCATATAAAGAGGCAGTTTAGATTAAGATGTTACTTGCAAAAGAATTACATAGTACATAGTTAACAGGATTTCATTGTAATAATATTTAATTCTGTTACACCTATTTTTATAATTGGGCTAAACCATGGTTAAACAGCAACTTGGCCATCTCTTTCTTGCAAATAACATGAGCACACAGATAAAGACAAGACAAATATGAACTTTATTTTGCCAAGGCTTATATTTCAGAGTTGGCTTATTTTTTAAATCATGTTTCATTTTTTCCACAAAATATGTTCCTCAAGGTTCTTCTTTGCATTCTTTGATTATCTTTGAAATATCCTAGCTGAGCAACAGTTTGTTTCAGAAAACAAAACTCTTGTTCAAGATTCAATGAAATAAACATGTTATACAAAACAAGGCTTTATGATGTGTTTACCTGTAGTTTTAATATATTAAATAGAGAAAATATTAAGCAAGAGCTAGAAGCATTATTGTTTTCTATGCTCTAAAAAGCAAAGTTTGAGAGATATATACAATATTTAGTACAATTTAGACATTACCATAGATTTGCTTGTAAATATTTGTTCAAAAGTATTCAGAAAAATCTAAGTTCCAATGAAGCAACTATTGGGGAGAAGCAGATTTGCTTATAAATATTTGTTTAAAAAAATAGAGGTTAAAAATATTCAGAATAATATAAGTACAAATGAAGCAACTATTGGGGAGAAGCACGCTTAATACAGAATACTACTTTTCAGAAAATTGGGGTAGGGTACACATGATTTCAAAATTAATTCAGTCTTTTTTTATTTTGATTTTCTTCAAAGCAAGAGAGATAAACCCTGATATAATTCAAATGTTTCTCTTATTTTTTTCACTTTCGGGCCTTTTGCAGTAAGGTTTGGTATTTGTAGGTGTACTGAGCTCTAACTTTAGCTAGAGTACACAAGGGGACTTATTCTTGAAAACAGACGATTTTAAAGTTAAGTTTTATAATCCATTTAGATGACTATATTTCTAAAATATATGATTTCTATTTAAGTTGAGTTTTGGAGAATAATTTGAGAATGATGTGCCAGAAAATAAAAATTCCAATATGGTAACTTAAATATGTTTATCCTGCAAGTCAGATCAACCTGCAGTATCTGTGATTATTGTGTTATAGAGTGAGTGATTGTGAGAACCATGTGTCACATGCAGGAAATAAAAGATCAACAATCTACTATCTAGTAACTAAAACCAGTGCACAAATATATCATTCTCTTACCCATTTACAGCCTTTCCTTTTAGCAAGCTGAATCAGACGAATATCTTAATCACTATGTATCAATTTCCTTCCAGAGTTGAAATGGAATTTGGATCAAAATATGCCAATGAACTTATCAAATATTAATATAATACCATGCCTATTTCGTTAAGGTGTTTCAGTCCAGAAAACCTTTGCTAGAAACAGGTCAAAACAGATTGACCAAATTTGCCTGATGCCAAATATTTTCACAGGGACTAAAATAGTTAATGTTTAGTTTACATTCCTACACGAAAATTTGTCAATTGATATGAGCCTTCTATTTAGACATGTTACTAAAATGACATCATTGAAGATAACAATTTTTTTTTCAAAAATATTTCTTAAGTCGATGTCAATATTTTGGAAGTAGTGGAAGAAGGAAACAAGCCCTTCCTTCTTCAACAAATGCATCAGCTTGGTAAATCTAACATTACTCTTTCAAATACCATGACTTAAAATTACTACATGCAAATGACAGATTGACATAATAAAAGATGGAAGAATGAAGTGGGGTAAGGTTTGGATAGAAACAGATTTCAGTCTTGATGAAAGGAAAACACTGAAAATAGTCGGCCATGTTACTTGGTTCCACAAAAACTCAGCTTAAGATTTAACTTCAAAAACAGAGATCTGATTGGTTGGTTATAGCTAATAAAATCAAATTTGACCAATCAGATGATGGTACTGGAAATCTTAAGCCAAGTTTAAGTAAAGGAGGATGATGAACCTTGTGTACTATACATTTGAGTGACCTGGACTAGTGCTTCTGATAATACTAATAGTCATACTGAATAACATCTAGTTCTACAACAAAGGGAGTTTACTGTGCAAATGGGTGATCTATACATCAATTATAGATTCTAAAAATTCTTTTAAATCAAGATGAATTGAAATATCTAGGTTATATCTACAGTTTGAACTAAATAAGGAGACTGTAGGTTTAGTTGAGGTTAACTCATTTTATATGCTAATAAGGTAAAATTAAACAATAAAAACTTGTTGACTAAAGCTCTCATTTCTCTAGATTGACTTAAATGTTTGCTTTAAAATTATCTCAGATAAAAGTTACAGACGTCCATTATACTGGAACAATATCATTTCCATGAAAAACAATAGTGTGAAATTATTTTCTTGTCTAGGTAGGCCTGTATAAAAATGTTTTTATAATTAAATGGCAGTGTTATTATAGGTCTATAATAGATATTAACATAGCTTAAAGCTTATTGGTAGAGAAAAAAACAGCAAATTTGTAGAATTAAATTCTTTAAAACCCTAATCTCGAGATTCATATTTCCTAATTTTACAGAAAAATACCCAACGCATCATAGTCAAGTATAAGATTGAAGGTTTACAAAAGCCTCACAAAAAATCTAAATGAAGCAAGGAATGATTTTAACATGAAAAAGAAAGATACATACTTTGTGGGTAATTTGAATAAATATCCCTTGCCTTCATTACTCCAGACCAGAACTCTATCAATACTAACAAAATCTCCTCCACTCCACCTCTCTCCAACGCGACTTGATTCAGAACATAGCAGAGTGAAATCACTGGCATCATAAATCTGTAATAGATAACAGTATAGAATATATAGTGACTGAGACAATATGATTACAAGCACCTGCTAGGGGCAAGCACCTACTGGGACCAAGCAGTAGCACCATCATATCGAAAGGGTACAGTAGTCAGTTCTGACATCAAACCATTGACGTAGGAGACTGAACTTCTGGTCATTTAAGACTAATAGCCAACTTCAGTCATTTTTTAGTTCAACCATTTAAATTTTTTTTTTCAATTGGAAATTTGAGTTGTATTTTCAAATCTAGCTGTCCTGATGAAGTATTGTTCATACAAAATGTACTTGCAGCATTAGATGAGCTCTAGAGAAATAGTTATCAAAATTGGTGACCTCTACAAGACAATTTTCGAACCAAAATCAAGGTCAAGATTGGAAGCTTCACCTAAATTAGTGAGAGGAATATTGATTTCAATAAGATTAATCAAGGGATAGATGTTAAAACTGACTAATACACCTTCCAGATATCAAGATGGTTGAGTAACTGTGTTATGAAGATAATGACACAATACAACAAAACATCAACTTCATAACATATGATAATAAAATATAGCAATTATAGAAAAATAAAATGAATATATGCTTCAAATGCCTTAATAGAAATTCCATGCCTTTCTCAGTCTGAAGATATTTTTTCAATCATAGAATTCTATTTCATGTAAATTCCACTAAAAGAATCTTGTAAGGTAAATAAAATATTCAAAATCTTGGGTTTCATTTTTCTTTTGAAAATTGATCTGAAATAACCCTTCACATGATTATTACTGTTGATATATTACTTTCATTAGGTGAGGTTCAATCAACAACCCTGATTAGAGTGGTTGAAAAGAAACCAGTAACTATTGGAAGCTAGTCACTATTTAACTGGATTAAATTATACATAGTTATCAGCCATACTTGGTCCTGATAAGACTTAAGCAACAGAAATAAATCAGGTAATTCTGCAAATTAATGAAAAATCTTGTAAAACAAAATAGGTGTTTGAGAAGACTAATTCTGGGTTATTTCGAAATAAATGTTGGTGCTGTTTGATAAAAGGACTAATAATTCAAAAAATAAAAAATTAACTCATGTAATGTGCAATAAAATGTGTAACTTAGCAACTTAAAATAAATAAAATCTGTTATTCTATGGAAAATTGGTTGCTAGAGATCAAAGCATAATCAACTTTTCTTAAATCTTAGGAAAATGTCAGACATGTATAGATCTGACATTGTACAGCTAACTTTGCACTAGAACAACTAAATTAAATCAATTACTTAAACAAATCATTCTACATGCATTTCTATGCAAAAAACAAGTCTCTTATGCTAAATAAATCTAATTGACCCAAGTTAGAGAAATAGGTTACCAATATTACTTATACTGATGGTTAACAGGGTATGTATCATGAAAGAACAGTGGAATTTCTTCTCAATACATGTATATTTTATAGGGATCTATACCCCTTTTAAAACTAGCTTAACTGAAGTAATAAGGAAATATGACTTATTTATAGTCACCAGACATTCACAAGGCCTTCAGAGATTGAACCCATGGCAACTAATTGTTTGATGTCATTCCAATGCTTACTGACACAAGAACGCATCTAATGGCCTAATGAACAAGGGCAATGCCATTTTTTTCTTTTTTCATGTAAAAATGTTGAGGAATCTATAGCGTGCACAACCTGTAGCACTCAGGGCTTGGTTTTGGGTCCCATTCGAACAACTAGACACTTTCCCATTTGAACAGTGGTTAGTGAGCAAGTGTGTAACTCACTGAGCTACAGCTCCAGACCTTGACTGTGCTCAAGCCCATCCTATTAAAATGAGAAAATGGTCAAGTTATGGAAAGTTCTTAAATTATCTTAATTTTCTAGAAGTACTCTCATACTGAATCTGTTTAAAATTTAAGCATTACAATGCACCATTTCTCTAACTTGTGTCAATATCTAGTTTGAATATGATAACAGAATGATGTTAATAAACACGTCTAAGTCTATCATTCCACAGTGATCTTTCTCTTACCATTTCTTCATGCCTAGACATTTGTGATCCACGATGTCGAAATTTATATACCTTTAAAATGAATAACATTTCCAAAAACACCCAAAAATATTATTCAACAAAATATACTATGTTCAATCAAGTTGCATATAATATAAACAATATTACCATTTAATAGTTCATACAAGATATAAGATGCATCAAGAAACATAAAAAAAACAGAGATTTCAATCACTTAGGAATTGTTAAGAATGAATGATAATATCTCAGTCTACACCACAGGATTTTTAAAGGAATAATACCTCTTAAGATTAGAAAAAGAAAATTCAAAGTCTTGAACTTGGTCAATAAGAGAATAATATATGCATCAGTTGGAATTACCAACTTCTTAGTTTCATGGATTATTACTAAATTTCATGGATAAGTACTTAGTTTCATGGATAAATACTTAGTTTCATGAATAATAAGTATTATGGATCCATTGGATTAAAGAGGGATTCGGAAGATTTCTTTTGACACCAGATAATGGTAAAATTTGGGAAAGTTTAAAATTTCATGTTTTTGGTCATCCTTAGAGAAAATATACCTTTAATATGAATATGAGGTTAGGTGATTGCCAAAGAACAAACAGTTGACTAGACTAAACTGTTGGTGAAAATATGAAAATATTTCTGGTTATTTATGATTGCAGTAATGTAACAGAAATTCTTTAAATCTGTCTATTGAGAACCAAGTGCCCTAAATAAGACAGGAAAAAATAATAAGACAATGAAAGAGAAGCACAATAATTCTGTATCTATTATGGCAAATTAAAAATTCTGACACAATTTTTCTTGTCTAAATATAGAGAATGTAAGAGCATTAATAAAGATAAAAGATTTGATAATCCATAGAAAATTAAATATATAATATTTGACAAACAATGTTTGTATATATGGAACACTTATAAAGATTTGAAACATATCAAACATTGATACAGTAGTACATGTGATCGAGTGTATGTAAGTACCAATATATCAATCGGATATTGAACACTTTAGTAGATTTTTAAATAGAGATGTACTAGTATTTGTCCCCACAGTATAGGTATAATGAGGTGCTACATTAATACTTAAAGATGAATTAATACACTGAACATTTTATACACACCTAAGTAGGTAAAACATTTATAGTGTTGATTTAGTCCAGTATGGTTAATGAGAGGGCTACCCTATTAATTGTAATTAGTACTATTGCTACTGACTGCTTCATCAATTTTCTTTGGCCAAACTTATGTTTATTTGAACAATTTTTATAGATTTATATCAATGGCCAAGTTTTATTGATTTCTTAATAAGATTTATGTTTGGTCCAGCAATCAATATTATTGAACAGTTTAAAAGAATATTTTAATTATTTATGAAGAGCCAAGGTATCAATTCTAATTACTATTTCCTTCCATTCATCTTCAGTTAAATTTAGTTATTTTCATAGTAATAATAGCTGTTATGGTCATGGTCATGAAACATAGAGTCAAACAGTCATTAGTAATACATATTAACTGAAAACTGACCAAATTAAATATTTCTTGTTTTAAACTTTAAAGTAAATATGTTGCAATGGTCTATTTGAAGTAGAGCCAAGAGATAAACATTCCCACTATAATACACCTTAAATTAGTAATATAGCAGGAAGAAAGGAATGTGATCATAGACTACTGAAGTCTTTCTGAAAGAGGCATTTAGTGGAAACATCAGACAACAGGACAATAGTACATATTTTTAATATTTCATCTTTTATAGTTCAAATAAATAAAATGAATAAGAACTTTATTTCCTACATTTTCTCATGGATTGTTGAAGAAATTTTACAAGAATCAACGTCTTATATGTTTTTCTACATCAGAAAGGTTACAGTCTACAATAGATAGATGGTCTATACAGTTCAAAATAAACACTGTATTGATATACCAATCAATTGTTGACTTAATCTAAATAAAGTTAAATCATTAATTGAAAAATCTATAATGTAATTATCAACTTCTTTCTTAAAGGGATTGTATAGGGAGGCTTCTTAGCTTTTTCATCTGAATCAGGAACATTTTATGTTAAATTAACATCATGAACAAAACTTAGGGCTGGACATTATTGGTAGTATCCTGATATTGAGTATGAATATGGAGATATATCATGATTTTTACAGTTTATTGAAACAAACTGTTGTTTATTGTTTATCTAAATATTTTAATTTGATAAAATATAAATAAATAATTGTCCCTAAATAAAAACCTGTTTCAAATTTAAGTTACTAGTTAACATTGTATAATTGATTTATTTGGATAAAAATTTGACAAGATATCATGAAAACGACAATATCCAATAGTTTGATATATTTAATCAGTCAATAACAATATAAGTTTTTATACCAGTACTGTGGTATTGATATACTAGTGGTACTGATATAATGTCCAGCCATACCATAATACATTACTTTCTTTAACACTATTCTAATTGGTAATGTTACAGAACATTTGAATCTAGTGAAATATTTGAGGAATGATAGGAACTAGCTCAAATAGATGAGAGCTGGGTGAGTGGACCTAAAACAGGATGGGGGCCTCTTCAATATAAATTTTGATTTCAACATAATGCTCTCCTATATACTGAGACTCCTCTGTAAAGTCAATTTAATGAATGTTAATAAAAGATTTAAAGATTTTGAATCTGTGCTTAATACTTATACACTAATTCATCTATAGCTGATAGTCTATTTTAATTATATCTATTTCTGTTTAACCAATGACTGGTGTAAATAGAAGTTACATGTATCTCTGATACACACACTTAAACCAGAGAGAGAACATCTTCTGAATCCAATAGATAAATATATCATTCTGAGAAACAGTCTAAACAAATAACTTGACATTTTATAATCTATAGTATAAATATTATGACTGCATAAAGCAAAGAGAGATGAACTAATATATTTCAATTTTCATTGTTGTCCTCTATATATGGAATATATCACCAATCTTTATTAAAGTCAAAATTCAAAGAGAGTGTTCAAGAGTATTAAATTGATTTCTGCTCTTGAGAGAACTATTTTAAATACAGGAATTAAAAGTAATCTCTTCTTTTTAATGTTTTAGTAATACTGTAGCAAATTCTTTGCTGACAATCTTTTTAAAGTCAATTTCACAAATTGATTTTCCATTTATTATGTCACTGCTTTCATTACATTTTCATTCCATTATATTCAAGTGTTTTAACTCAGTGAATAAATTTTAACCAGTAAATATAGAAGTCAATATTGTCTATACACCACATTTCATATTATAGACCTAATCATCATGATAAACAAGAGAGTAAACAAGTGAGAGAAAAAAAACAAATAAAAACATTCACATATTGAGGTATTCTTGATGGGAGTCATATTCATACGGTTCTAATATATCAAAGGCACAAATCATCAAGAAATGATAAATCATGGCCTATAATCTATATCATTATTTTCAGGTATTATATTTGAACTAATGTACTCTAGCAGACTGTTTGATAAGTAATCAGATAAAACGAACATGTTTTAAATATTTTATGTTATGACCTAGTTTTTATTGTCTGTGTTTTCTAAGAAGTCAATTAAAATATTTAATTAGATTTGAATATCAACATCTACTTGTCTGACTAATCAAACATATCTATTAACTTTATTATTGATATATTTTGAAGAAGATTTTAACAAACGAATTCCTAATTTAGCCAACACCATGTCAATTATTAAAGATAATATGTTGATAACAGAAAAACTGATAGATTTATTGCTAAGATATTGTCTAAAATTTAAATAAGAATTGTATGTAAAGATAATAATGGAAATATTTCACAAGTTAGGAACAGGTACATTTCGTAACATTTATGAAGGCAGTGATGTACAGTAAAATGGTGAAGTGAAGCTGATATTCAAGGTAAACTAGGTATTCCATACAAAACCATGATAAATTAAAAGTAATATTAAATGATTGGTGGGTAGGATTTTTATTCTGTCAAACTATGATGTCCTCATTGCTTCGCAATACAATATATATATATATCTCATCATACTAGTACAGGTCTGTCATGTTATTCAAAAGCAATTAGTTTCTACGTAATAGTATATATTGTTCAATTAGTGTCAATAGATTTATTTTGCTTTGATCATAAACTTTTATTTTAGTTTTAATGGTTGCTGAAGCAAAGCTACCTTAGATATGAAAACAAAAAAGCATATATTTCTAAAATAATTAAAAGAATAAAGATGCCAAATAAACAATGTTAGCTGTAAGGAAAGTATGATGTTGACAATGTAAAAGTGACATCAGTACATCCAGTAGAGTAGTTAGTAGAATATAATACCAACCTGCCAGTATTTGGAGCAGACTATTAAAACTGTACGTTGATTCTCACTACAACAAGTTAGAGTCTGAGCATTTAAACAACGAATTTGTTTCGACTCATCTTCATATACTGTCTTTAACTGGAAGAAAATGGTACAATAACATTCAGAGATTATCAGAAAACAAATTGATAATCAGATATCACACAAAATATTCTCCCTTGTCCAACTTTTCTCCCAATATTAATTGTGCGGAAATTTTATATGAAGAAATATTTTAAAAACAAAAAATTGCTGCACAATTTCCACTTGTAGAAATTTTTGCCCAAAATATATCTTTAGACACTTGCCATCTAGACAGTTCATTCAAATATGAACAACAATACAGTCAAATCCATGGTTGAGACAAAGACAAAATTTGAGACATTTAAAATGAGCCTAGTCTGATTAGAAATATACTATAAGATACCTTGGCTTCTATACTTGTTAATGTCCATACTTTAACTGTTCCAGAGTTGGATATAGCCAATACAACATCTCCTATAACATAAAATGTTTCAATTAAAGAAAAAAAACATTCAAAATTTTCGGAAATGACTCTTGTTGTATCATTCATAAAGAAAACAGGTTGTTAATAATAACTGAGATCTGTCCTGCAATAAACACCTGATCCTAGCATCTACAGTTGCCCTGGAGCCTTTTTCTTCAAAACTTAATTTATATAAAAGTCAGATTTTAAAAAAACACAGTAATTAAATTTGAATAGCAAGTCTTAATTTAAAATCATTTTAGTATCAGGAGACTGGAGCACAGAAATCATCTGAATGTAAGCATTTGAAACAAGACACCAGACGATGAAGATATTCAAGAACACCGTGGATGTCATTTCAAGTACGGTAACAAAACAAAAGGTTGACAAATATTGTCTTACCCTCTTTATTTACAGGTTTCAATACACAACATGCACTAATCCAGTCAGGTACCACCTTGGATGATAAACTGAGAACAATCTCGAAAGTGACAGGGTTGATAATCAGAACCTCAGGATAATAGCCATTACAAACTAACTGTAAATCTTTACTGTGAGAGAAATGGTGAGACTGAAATATACCACAACTGGCAAATTATATTCTGTAACAATTCATTTCCATTCTGGTCATTTGCTTCGATATTAGGGAATTTAGAAATATAAAATGTTATATTAATGTAAGCTTATTTCTGTAAATAACACCATTTGCTTAGTTAATCAAGCCTAATATCATGTTGTCTGAGAACAATGAAAGTTATCTTTTTGCTAAAAAAAAGTACTTTTCTTCTACAGTTTTAGCTACAAAATAACATCTAAAAACCTTACCACCATATCAGTATGAACTTGAGTCAGTTTAGTATATTCTATACATCTTCCATCACTGATGTCCCATAGGCACATCTCTCTGAAATTTTTAAGCTTAAAATTTAGTTCTTTTAAATAATCCCAGAGCTCAACTGAAGATAAAAGGAATCAATCAGACAATAAGGTTTTATAGCTATCCAACTTTTAATATTTCAAAACATTTCAATAACCCAGAGAGGCTCTTGAACTCATGCCATTTCTACAGGCAAAGATTGTCTTGTATAATAAACAATTGGGATAATGCCTGTAACATGCAGTCTGACCATTTTCTCAATGCAATAATAACTAATTTATAGTCATAACCTCTGTGAAAATAATGTGAAATAAATCAAGAATGAAAACCTACCCATTTTCAGAAGCACTGACTATGTATGGCTGTGTAATTGATTGCTACCTAGAGCAAGACAACTTATAGATGTTGTATGACCAAATAACATGCTCCTTGGATAGACCTTCAAAATAGAAGAGAATAGATTGATTACCTACTTACATAAAAACTATTGTGATACCTTGTATGCTTACCTTGCTACACCCAACATAACATACATAAAGGGATTCAAAATTAGTATTCTACCCCTGAAAAATGTATCAGTTATATAAATATGTTTATTTTGCACCCTTCCCTATTTCTGTTCTTGCGCCGAGGGTTTTTGTGATTCCAGGGAAATCTTGAAAGGAAATTTTGAATACCTGTCCACTATCTGTTAAATCCCACACTAGAATCTGACCATCATTACAACCAGTAACAATATTCTTTAAATCTTGGGTAGCCAATATGGCTGATATACAATGTGTGGGTGCGTACTTGCCCCATAGTACCATAGGCACAACAATACTACTTCCACCAGACATTGTGATTTTAATCTATGGAACTTCACAGATTTAATCCTACATCTGAAAATAGAGACAATTTTCTAAGTATATCACAAAAAGAGCTACAAAACAGGGTCTGACGTAAGGCTATGGCACTTATATGTATAGCAGACCTAATTCATCATAATTATTATTACAGTAACCTGTGATTTCGAGTATATTGTTGATGCTGTTATTTCAATCAAATGTTTGCAAATTTTCATCTTAAGATTTCAGGAATTACACACTAGGCCTATTGACACTCATTTTTTTATCATATGTTAATCATTAGTTATTAGATTTCTAACTAAAAAAATACAACCTTGCACCATGTAAAGAAATGAAAGTGTGTAGCCCTGTCACAATGAGAAATGCTGCCCAAATAACAGGTGCAAACAAATTTGTCACATTAAACACAATAGGGGTTCTAACCAAAACAGTCAGTATAACCACATCAAACTTTTACCCTTATTTTTAGTCCGAAACTTGCTGACTCTATTTCCTGCCTCTGATAGCTGATTTGGACAGATATGGCTGTGGGAGAGTGAAATAAATTAGGCACAAAAAAAATGGGATTCTCCACACCTCTGCGGCTGCTCGGGTTTTAGACGTCTTTAGGCCTACATACCTTGAATCCACAAACCTTGTTTGCATAGTTTTTCTGACTCTCCCCCACCCATATCTGTCCAAATAGCTATAAGAGGCTGGGAATAGAGTCAGCGAGTTCCGGACTATCTTATTTTAGGTACAGCCTTATAACTTGTCTTATATTTCGAATGACAAAACAGACCCAATATTAGTAAACCTGAAAATGGACGATGCAAACAAGGGGCTAAAAAGAGACAAAAAGTTGAAGAAAACACTGTAAGAAGCGTTAATGTTATTTATATCGCTAAATTCATAAATTATGCCAGACTGCCTCAGTAGACGTCCGACTGTACTAGTACTACAGTAGACTCGTTTGTTTTTCTCATTTCACACGACTCTGCGACTGAATAAGCATTTCCGATTTCTACAGTAAACAAAACTTAAAATTCTGACAGATAATCTAGAAATATCGTGAGAAAAATTAAATCATTAGGAATTTTAACCTTCATTTTCCTGAACTTATTTTCTTGATCAATATTTTCTGACATGTGACCAAAGAGCACTTCCCGGATATGACTGCTTTCTGTGAAATAGTCTATAAAAGATTTAAAAAATAATGTCAAATCCATCACTCGACAGACCTCAAAAATTTATATTCAAAGAAATTCATTAACGATTTTTTGAAATAGACATGGGTTCATTTTGAAACATTTCTCTTTTAAAGACACATTCATTTGTGTAAATTTCTTGCGCAGTAATACCAATTAGGTCAAAGTTCACAATAACATAGTTCACATCGTTTCAATCTGAACCCTGAACATAAAAGAGAGTAATGTAATGTGACTCGAACGGGTTTATTACCGGTACACAAGGCTCGTATCTGTAATTTAGTATAGGCTAATGTAGATATTTTATTCTTATGAGATGTTCTCTATATATCGGAACTTACTGGTTTTTTATGTAAGGTACACAATGGAATATCCAAATTTCTTAATTAGCGTAATTACGAAGGACATTTTCCTTGGTTAGACAGGTCAAGGAACGTTACTAGATCTCAAAATGTCATTCAAATCTAAGTATTATTTAGTAAGCTTTTTTGTGACCCTGTACAAAGTCCTTTAAATATACAATTAATTTATGTACATTTTACTTAATATATAGGCTATTGTATGTATTTTAATGTGTTTTATTTTTGATATTTTTGTTCTTTCAATGTTTGGGCTCTATTGTAAAGTGACCTGATAATGCCTAATTGTTAGAATGTATTATCTTTATAGACAGGCCTATAATTTTGAGAATATGGCTACACTGATTGTACTGCTCTGTCACATCTCGATGTCAAGTTTTCTAAGCCCTGTTTATACGGCGAGGATTTGCATATATGCAAATTTACACACGCGTGTAAAGTATATGTGCTGTGTATTCATACGACGTATATGCCTCTTAGGTAAATAAGGAGCAAATTGTCCACTTCTGGCATAGCCATGAAAGGATCAGACTAAAAAGTTTTCGCAAGCGCAGTTTGTTTCCCTATTTCCTGGGTGAAGCTCTAACTCTGGGTTGCTCAAATGTTAGAGAAGTAAGAAGTAAAGCTCTGACGAAGGAGTGGTTTGACAAGGTAGTTCTGCAACACTTCGAAGAAACAGACTGGCTAGAAAACTTCAGATTGTGGAGAAACATTGAATTTCATCTGCAGATGTCCTTCCCAAGACACAGTTGAAGAACCATTAGGTGTCCAAAAGAAGGGTTATAGCAATTACCAATTACCAGCAATTTACTGGCATGCATCATCGTCAGTGTACCGATAGCAAAAAATATACATATACTCACAGGCTGTAGCAAATTTGCACCTAGTCCCAACAAGGTGTAAACATACTCGCATAAGTAAAATCTACACATGAGAAAATGCGTCCATACGGTCAAATTTGCTCATATAAACAAATTTGCACATATGCAAAAAATACATACATGTATGTGTGTAAATGTCGCCGTATAAACAGGGACTACATTCACCTACAAAATAACCCACCTAGGTAATATTTACTTACTTGTTCAAATCAAATAAATATATTGAACAGAACAAAACATTAATCTGAACGAACCATCCTTATCATCCTGCATTGATCCGACAAAGTCATAGACTGATTCTAGTGGATTGAAGTAAAGGTAAATATTATTAATTCAAGTTTTAAAATAGCATTCTATCTTACTAACTACTTGGAAAAACTTCTTTAGTTATTATGATTATCATTAGATAAATAAATCGGTGCCGTATCATCAGACTAATGATCTGATAATCTATAATCTTCAATATTTCGAGGTCAGACAAATAAGAGAGCAGGTGCTGATAGGTGTTTACTGTAGGAACTATAAACAATAGAAGTGCCAGTAGATAATTGAATGTATAGAACATCTCAAACGATAATCGGATCAACAAATCAAATCGCACAGGGGAATCGGGATGTTGAAAGGGTTTTATACAGAATATCTTGCACTGTAAATTAAAAGCGCATATACACAGTAATTATAGAAGCGTTAGATTTTCAGCAATTCAGAAAGAAGAATTTTGCAGATTTTTGCGGCTGCAGTCTGAAACTAGGAACTGTGATAGGAAATTGTGTTCAAATCACAAATTGTTTTTTGGTTAGCAGAATGGTGCATCAATATGAATTGCCATTATCTTATTCCTTCACATTATACGTATGTCATGATCGTGAACTTTCAAGACAAATGCATCCTTGCTAAATTACCCCCCCCCCCAATCCGCCAAACGCAATGCACCGAAAGCTAACATTGCGCTTTAGTGTATTGTTTGAAATATAAATGGTCTGTTTTTTGTGTTTAGAAATTTTAAAGATTGTTTTCATGCAAGGAATAAGAAACAGAAAGACGAAAAAAAACCCAAAGCAGTACGACAAACATCCGCTGGTAATGTGTAATGAGATATAATGGTACACTTTAATCCAACTTCCTGCAAACATGAACACCAACAGATCAAAAACAACATAATCTATTTTTCATAAACTTTAAAAATGCATTATTACTTAAAATAATGATGTGAGGCATTATGAAATGGAATTATCGATGAAATATGACCCAAGAATAAAAGTGAAAAATGAAAGAGAAAAATTAAAATAATAAAAAAAAAAAAAAAAAAAAAAAATTGAAAGGTAGAAAAGAAATAAGGAGAGGTAAACTCATTTTACGTAAAATACCAGGGGCAAGAAGAGTATCGAGTTGAGGTATGGTCTTAGTTGAAGTACTGAAACTTTTCGGTTGTCAGAATTTTTCAGGGGGAAATCCATCATTTCGGGGAGGCAATATACCCCCCCCCCCCACTACTAAATAGACTCCTTACCGCCATGGGTGAGGTGTTACTTATAGACTTTGTGCTTTGTGCCTAATATCAGCAAGTCCTGAATTGAGCATCCGACTTTCAGTAAAAGTTTATAGATTGTAAATAGGTTAATATCCTAAAAGAATGCGCTCATTATCCGGTTTTCTAGATAGTAGCTGTTGGAAATCAATCTTAGAATAACCCCGCGTTCAAATGTCACCCATTGCACACTTATAAGTTGGCCAGTATTAATTAGCTATTAAGCTGCAGAAAGGTAGGTCGTGAAACATCCATTCATTTCTTTATATGTAGTTTTTTTTTAGATTCTATAGACTGATTTATACGACTATAAAAATCTAAAAGAATCTTTATTAACTGTGTAAAATTGTGATAAGCTCGTATAACCATAATTCATGGCTGATATCAAGAGAGTTGGGATTTCACTGAACATTATCACCTGTGAGACACTAGAATATTGAATATTACTTAATCAATACCATTAGTGACACTCGTAAAACGAATACACCATCAACAATATTATGATGCCGGAATATCGTGAAGAGTTCGAATACGAACTCCATTTACATTGTGAAGATGGGGATAATCTTGATCAGCGTAAGGTTACAGGCAATCTGCAAACATCTTGCAATTACGTATAGATTAAAATCTCCACGATTCAAGAACGCCATAAATACATAGCTCATTACTGTTCATTAAGCGTTTGTTTTATCAAATGGAAAATAGCCGCCACTGTTACGATGCGATATATAAAACCACATTTGTTCTATTATACTTTACATATCGCAAAATTTACAAGATAAAATGTGCAGAAAAAAAGTAAAAAAAACAAACTTTAAAAGCACCATTTCCGGATTTCATTCTTTTTCAACTTATAGAGAGGTTATTAGGTAAACCTTACCTTGGTCTATGGATTGATTATCTAAACAGATTGAAATTTATCTAATGGTATTTCCAATGCATTAAGATAAATATTGTGTTATATTAGGAGTGTTTTGCGTGAAAGAAAACATGTTTTATTTTAGATAGCACGTCTGTTAAACAATCATAAAACATAATTTACATTGTGTTTTACACAGAAATATCAACTTTTTCATACTCGTATTGTTTAACTCATACTTGTAAAATATCTCTTTATTATGAACAGTAACTAAGTTACAATACACACTGCTGCATTTGTTAAATGTTTTTTTTGTTTCAGTAAAACCAAAATAGACCTGTAACATTAACAAAATCATGATGAGAACCATTAAAGAGACAGATTAACCACCTGATTGACCAATAATACAGCTAAGCTATGAATTATAATGTTCAGAGTTCGTCGTCATAGTTCTAGCTTCCAAATCAACGAAAGTCCAGAAAAAAAAATCGACAGTAAAGATAAAAATATTTTTTTAAGCTCAACATATTATATAGTTTGCAGTATTTTTGAACGATTATCTTACGTTTCTATTACTTTGAACCACCATTACTTATTTTTAAGAGACACGTACAGATTAAGCCCTGAAAGTTGCAAACAATTCCATTCAGACCATTCTTTCATTCTATTATCAACTAGCTTAGTAGCTATTAAATCTTACAAATTGTTGACCGATTATTAAAAGGCATGTTTAATATTAGAAAAGAACGAGTGGTACAAAGACAATAAGACCATATTATAGAATAAGCACACTTCTTTTAATAAGACTGTAAAACAAATTTTGAAAGCCAATCCAACATAGCCTCAAACTTCCCGAACAAGCAGCGCAGACGAATCCACCGAGCCTTTCAAATTCAGAGATTTGCTTTTATATTTCGTCGCATTGAATTTTTACTTCCTCTTATGATGAAAAATTTTTGTAAAATGTTCTTTATAGATTTCCTCAAATCAATGCGATACCCAGTCGTTATGGCCATTGTTCCGATGAAACTAACTTATATGAAACCAATAGTCACGAGCAATTAATGCGCAGCAGAGCCACTACTACGCCTGCAACACGATCGCAACACATTAAGGTATCAGCAGAAACAACTCACACACTGAGCAATACTGTCTCTAAAAATACAGAATACTTGTAGGCCAACGTTTTGTGCACAGCTCAATTGAAAATCGTTTGTTCAGTACGGAACACAGACGTATTTCGACGATTACAGGTATTTGGACACCATAGATAGTTGCGTTACTGTTCCAATTTCAGGTATTAACAGAAAATCGTGTATAAAGTTCAGATGACAAATGGCATGAACTATGACCCTCTTAATTCTAATTTGCTCGAATGAAGATTTGATACCTCTATATTGAACAGATATATTGTACACTGTCTGGTGAAGCATGGTGTGATTTCTTGGTATTTCATACTTAACTTTAAATGGCCTATATGCTTTTATTTTAAAATGTTGGCCTTAGCAAGCACAAGACCCCATAAAAGTACTCTGTAACGCACTATTTAAATATTTATATATATACCATTCTCAACCATTTTATAACTTTTTGTAAAATATAAAGTTGTGTGAAAGAGAATCAATTATTAAATTGATGCAAACACTTCAATATCCCCTGAACCTAAACTTATACTAGACAGAACAATGTCTATGGAGAAACGAAGATTATATGTTTATATACAGATGACCAAGACCCAGTAGACAAGTTTTTTGAAAAACCTTTTTTAATCCCAAGTTATAACGGATTCAGTTGATCGTTAGTCTTGACTCGGTATCAGCTGCCAAAAACACTGATACCGTCTTTCCAATATTCAGTTAGACGTCTGAAGATCTTGAAATTTCAATAAATCTGAGCGTTTTATTTTATTGGTTTATAAGATATTATTCACAGCCTTTTGTGATACAGATATGTATTGTTAAGCGTTTCTATAATGACAGGGAACACAAACATGTAACAGACATTTTTAAAATAACGTAAATAGAAAACATAAATGGCCCTGACATGCAATAAAAGGCAAGAATACCTCTTTACATCTCCTTCCAAAAGATACCTGTCTTTTCAAACACTTTGTTCTATATTTTAACAAAAAATATCTTGTATTCAGACATATAACCAAATACAGGTTGGTGCTAAATACAGGTAAATTTAATTGAAAATCGCAAGGGAGGAAATTTGAATGACCGTTAGAGGGGTCACGCTGAATAGAGGTGACCGGATGACCAGTATTGACTGTATTTGGGGAAAATACTATGTAGAGTTCTAAATAATATAATCTATGACTATTTACAATAAATGTTTAGTCTGCGAGCAGAGAATCGACAATTTGAAAGTGTCTTGATAGGAATAATATATAGTCTATTGGCAAGATCAGCTAGAAAATGAAAAAAATAAAAGGTCGTTTACATTTTAATCATCACATCAATGGCCAGTGAGGATTGGAAAAACTGATTCGAAACTGAAAAACAGGTTGTTTTGCCTTTATTTGATGTCAAAGTGACATTTTTATCTCGTTTTATTAATAAATAGTTTAAATAGTAAATTAGTCAGACTATTGATTTTGAAAACTGTTCAACCGTATGTTTTATTATTTATGTTGTAGTATAAAATTTCCAACATTTAATACAGTTTGAGCATTTTATACCTTAATTTGGTTAATTATATCGGGCACCTGTTTCATATTATAATCCTCGTATAAGTCTGTATTGAATTTCATTATTGAATTATTGTCATTGCAGAAATAAATATAGAACCAATAATCTATTTATCATCATGATTACATTGAATGTTACATTTTTGGAAAGTAATAATCCCAACTGTGTAATCACTGAATATCAGGCTCTCATTTCAAACTCAGACTGACAACAAAACAAGATATTTAGTTTACCTTAGGGAAATTTGGGATCAGATAACAAGTATATTTATTAATATCAATTATATACTTATATTTTTATGAATTTCTAGATGTTTTAGTCATTTATATATGATTCTTGATATAATCATATTATTATAGAACCAAGGATCAGTCGAATTACCAGATACCACAAACCCAATTTTTGTCTCAACAAACATAACGTAGCTTAGCTTTTTAGCTTTGCATAAACCTTATTCAATTGCTGTTGTTCTATAAAGCTGTTTCTGTATAAAAACATAACTAAATTGTATTTATATATTCATTGTGTAAGGGCTATATTTCGTGGTGATGAAAGTATTCTGGTAACAAAGTCAAATGTGTATGAATTGTTCTAAAGACCATATAAGTTTACAAGCCTTGGTAGGAATTTATTTAAAAATATCGCAATGATAATCAGGTACAGCTTATTAAACTTATTGACAACATTCAACTGTTATTATCTAATCAAAAATATAATAGGCATACCCCTTGGCCATTATAATACAACTGGTGATTCATTATAGAATTGTTTAGTTGCCAGAAGGGACACAGTAGCCAATGTCAACCAGACATGGCATACATTCAAAATATTTTTATTATATTTTATGGTTTGCTGTGGCACATTGATGCTTATAGATCTAACTACAATGTTTGAAATGTTGTCTATTATCTCCAAATGAATCAATGTAATGCTGGGCAACTGTCGAGGTTAAGATTCTGCCTCGGAGAGGTTATTGTCCCTAAAACAAATTTGGAAAATAGAATTGTTTCGATACATCCTGACACATAATTTCGAAAAATAAGTTTAAAAATAAAATTCCTAAATTTGTTGGAAAAAAGGTGGGGTTGGGGAAGGGGGAAATTGGGATTGGATAGAAATGCTCAAATTTCGACGCTCAAAAGCTATAAACGCTATACTGATAAACCTAACTTAAAAACTAAGAGTAAGGTATGAGTAATCACACTAATAGTGAATCTGTTCCTTTATAAAGTTACCCATACCTGGAAAGCACATAAAATCAATTCAACAATAAACATATGAATTGTGACGCGTTACGTAGTAACGATAGCATGTGGTCTGTCGACCTTCATCATTCCTGAACAAGTAAATAGGTTCGACTAATCCAGAGGAAATAGGCTTATCTTTATGCCATAAATTTCATTTGTATAAATATGTAAAAAAAAAGTCTGATTACAGAATTTATCATCGGCAATATCGTACTTACTACGATATAATACGACATACATATTTCCTAACCAACCCAGTATATTGGCTCACAATATCACGATGTCATCGGAATGGAACTGAATGAACGGCAGACATGAATGAGTTGTGGTAATACCCACTATATTGAACAACTCCTCTGCGGAAGTATATTATCATTTTCTTCTCAGTCATTGCAGATGTTTTTTTGTTGTATAGTATGACAAAATAAAAATTCCATTTACCTCTAATAATCAAAAAATATCCATTTACAAGACTGAATCCGAAGTTGAGAAGATTAATGAAAATTTGTTGATGGAATTGATTTTAATAATTTAGAAATATGGATTATTGTATTACGATGATTAATAGCAAACTAATATCTTTTCATTTTGGTGAGTAAAATTATTTGGAAATGATTAAAATCGCTTTATAATGAAAGAGATAGATTATCAAAAAATGATTATTACATTTCATAATTGATAGATACGTGTATGTTATTAATAATGAAGTAACGATGTTCATTGAACTGAAGTGTTATAAGGAGTTTGTTTGTCCTGTATTTCGACCACATAGAGATATGCCTACGATGATTATCAGCAGCAACACCAGCATCTTCCATCATCGTAAGCGTCCTCATCCATCATCATTATCATCATTGTCATCAACACCTTCACCCATCATTTCATCATCATAAACGACATCAATCATTATTATATCATAATCATCAATATCATAAACTCCGCCATTATCACCAACGCCATCACCCATTATCATTTTCATCAACATCATCATACACCATCGTTATCGCATCATTATCAAAGCCATCAACCATCATAATGATTATATTCAAAAAAGCGATCATTCATCATCATTATTATTATATTATCAACCATCATAATCATCAACGCCATCATCCATCATTATTATCACATCATCATCAACACCATCATCCATAATTATCATCGCATCATCATCAAGGCAGTCATCCATCATTATCATCATATTCATTAACGCAATCATCCATCATCATTATCATCATCATTATATTCATCAAGCCACTATCCATCATTATTTCCATCAATGGCATCATCCATCATCATTATATTCATCACCATCACCATTATTTTTCAAATTTTTACTCATTTTATTCCCATATTGATCGACTAAAGCTCACCAGGATTGAGAAAAAGTAAACGAACTCATCAAGAGGAGTAAGAATCCATCAACTCGAATGTTCTATCATTGTTCACATTGAATACCAATTTATTAACTTTACATTTATTATTCATTGATAAACAGATCTGGCCTATATTCCTGGTTTAGGATACAAGATTATAGACTTGTTGTTTGATTAATTATAAACTAATGCGACAATCAATTAATATCATTGACAGTATCATTTCGTTACCTATCTCCTATTTGTTAATACTTGCAGACAACCTAACTTTTGGTAGTTAATACTTGTAGACAACCTACCTTTTGATGGTTAATACTTGCAGACAACCTATCTTTTGGTAGTTAATACTTGTATACAACCTACCTTTTGGTAGTGAATACTTGCAGACAACCTACCTTTCGGCGGTTAATACTTGCAGACAACCTATCCTTTGGTAGTTAATACTTGCAGACAACCTACCATTTGGTAGTTAGTACTTGTAGACAACCTACTTTTTGGTAGTGAATACTTGCAGACAACCTACCTTTTGGTAGTTAATACTTGCAGACAACCTACCTTTCGGTGGTTAATACTTGTAGACAACCTACCTTTTTGGTAGTTAATACTTGCAGACAACCTACATTTGTGAAGTTAATACTTGTAGACAATCTACCTTTTGGTAGTGAATACTATAGACAACCCGCCTTTTGGTAGTGAATACTTGTAGACAACCTACCTTTTGGTAGTGAATACTTGTAGACAACTTTTGGTAGTTAATACATTATACAACCTACCTTTTGGTAGTGAATACTTGCAGACAACCTACCTTTCGGCGGTTAATACTTGCAGACAACCTATCCTTTGGTAGTTAATACTTGCAGACAACCTACCATTTGGTAGTTAGTACTTGTAGACAACCTACTTTTTGGTAGTGAATACTTGCAGACAACCTACCTTTTGGTAGTTAATACTTGTAAAGAACCTACCTTTTGGTAGTGAATACTTGTATTCCAACCTTTTGGTAGTTAATACGTGCAGCCAACCTAGCTTTTGGTAGTAAATACTTGTAGACAACGTACCTCATAATGAAATCTGAAATGTTTTTTAACTAGAGGTAAGCATTCATCTGACCAGAGACGTAACAACAACAACAAGACAAGGAGTTTGGTGTATTAATAAAATTAGAACTGTAGAGAATATAATAGCATTAAGATTTTTGACATTTACAGACTTAAAATACATTTATTCTTTATGGTAATCCTTTTTCTGTCTTAGCTTATCTCTACTAGACATTATTAAAATATCAAAACATTAGTTTAATAATCAAACTGCCTGAAGAAAATAAATTCTAGTCCATTTTCATATTAAAAAATCATTTCCAAATACCAAATTTATATCAACATCAACATAATAGTGCCAGACAAGATAACAGGTGCGGACACAATCTAATCAATTGATATGTTTGAGTAAAAGTTAGATCCCACCATTTATAACATATTTCAACCTGAAAGTGAAAGGGTCATATAAATTATTTGAATTTGCTAAGATAAGCTTCTTTATTATTTAAAAACAAACTGGTCGTACAGTTGACCGAAACCACTCATTCATTAAGAGACCGTTTTTGAATATTACCTTGAGTGGTCTCTGAATACAGGTTCTACTGAAGATAGAGCCTATTGAAGTCAAGGTATTGTGAAACAGAGAAAGTGGCTAAGTGGCTGTCATATTCAGGTTCAGATATCCAACAATTCTATTGTTTTTTCAAGAAGTGGGTTCTACATAATATGCTTTGAATTAGTAGAAAACTTAGATTACCATCGAGACTAAATATATGAAAAAGAGAAAGATATTCAATTGCGATCAAATTTTATTAAAATTGAATTAAGAGTATAAATCAACATATTCAAACAACTTTTCGCGGACGAGACGACCTTTCTTTTGTGTATTTATCATATGCACCCTTGCTGTCAAGAGAACTTCGATTTACGAAAACAACTTCAGGATCTAAGCTGAAAGCTAGAATAATCTGGGTTAATTAATCTATAAACGCTCCTTATAATGTAAATATCGAATTGTAAGCAATTGTGATAGAATATTGTTGATAGCTTCGACTAGGCTGTTACTATTTTTCTTAATACATTTCCTAAAAGATTTTTATTTTGAGAGAAAATGATTGAAATCATGGGAAATTAATAGTACATGCACCCTCTTAGGTGAACCGACAAACATCAAAGTACTATGATATTCAACAGTCACATTTTCCGACGACTATATGGAAAATTTATGAAACGTATTGAAATATTGGTTTCTTTTATTTCAATGACATTTCCCACTCCCCACGCACAAACACTCTGGTCACTTACACTTAATTTCAAATTTCCACCATTGACAATGTTCTGACCCTTACTCTCTTTCAAATGATTATTCTTGATGATAGCGACTAGAATAGTACCTGTGTTGCCTGTTGTAGAAGACCAGAAGGGAAGTCCAAAAGATTTGGATCAAGCTGAATGGTATATCTAAACGCGGATAGTTAAATTATTAAAAAAAACAGAGGATCAGAGTAAATGGTAAACGATAATATCGACTATCTGAATTGAACTACGCCTTTCATAAATATAATGATCTGCCTCCATTTAAAGTTAAGTTATTGATGATAAATCTGTATTGAACATCACAGTAGATCGAAGACATTTCCAGCTCTTATTTACACTGTTCAGTTTATTATTTACACTATTTCTGGATTGTTTTAGCACATCATTAGTAGGTTTATAATGATAGAGAACCTTGAAAAGAATTGACGTGTGTTTCCCTCCACAAAGACTATGCCATTTTAAATGTATGTGTGAGATATAAAAACTTAACGGTATGAGCTATTATCAAAATCGGTATTTGTTCATCAGTCGTCTTACAATACAACAGAATCCATCTAATATTCAACAAATCCATAAAACTAAATAATAATCCATTAAACTTAGTTATTTTTAAAACACACTTAGCAACACATTTAAATAATTAATTAGTTAAATGGATATATTGTCTTATATAGAGCCTCTATTCTTTAGTTATGTCTTTTCCTAGAGAAAGAATTCCTTTTAAGCGCGCCTATAAACTACTAAAACTAAAATGATCAACTGAAAACAAACGTTACAGAGTTGCATAATTTCAAGATTTAAACTTCACTGCAAAATACACAAAGCACTACAATTTAAACATCAACCTTTTAAACATTCCCAGTAACACCTAACCATTACATCCGATACAGCGTATTGCTTTTTGACACCTGAGAACTGTATTTTGTGTCTATTGGCTAAGGGAGACCTACTACCTTTGTGAATAAAAACAAACTCTGTATTCTGATTGATAAAGGCCATTTATTTAAATGACGTAAAAATCATGAATACATAACATATAACATATGTAAACTTAAAAGTTGTAAAACCTAAATAACAAAAACATATGTATAACAAAGTTATAATATTAACATCAAACAATGGGGGTTCAAACCCGCCACAATTGAAAATCACACAGAGCCCATAACTTTGAGGCAATCTGTATATATTCACGGTAGATGATAACGAAAGTTATCAGAATATCAATATAAGTGGAAGGAAGTTGTTTACTCCTTAAGGAATTCTCTTTTGTGTTGCATTTGTTATTGTTCCATAGGACTTGTTCTATTTCCGTTTGAATTTCCTCACTAATTCTATAACATACTGAGATTTCATTCACAAGGCCTATTCTTATCAAAATGTCACAGCACAGTGGAACCGTCAAGAAAAAGTATTGCTGTTTGACTTCAGATCAATATTCAGACCGTGCACATACAAAAAAAAAACGAAGTAAGTCAGTCTTTAAATAATAATGCAAAATATAGCTAAAATACTCCTCCCCCACTCCATCCCTAAGAAAGAAAAGAAAATATAGATTGTGAATTGTTATTGCAATAACATCATCCTGTTTGTTATAATATCTATTGTTAACAGAGGAGTTGGTGTCATTTCTTTGGTTATACCATATAAAAACATTGACTTTTGTTTTATTGAAATAAACAGAGACGGAAGATATTGAAAGCTGAAAGACGTAAAAGAGTTTTATGGTAGTGCTACATCCGTTCGAGAAAAATTCAATAATAAATAATCTTCTATCACTATATTTGACTTTTGAACAGTAAATGTGTCGTTTCGTCCAATATAGACATTTTATATAAATACGTTGCTTCTCATTTAGCTTTATTTGGGATCTCTTCGTGAACCATGGAAACAATTTTCAACAACTAAGACTTATTTTCAATGTCACAAAACAACAAAGGAGCACCTTAGAGGTGGATAATCGAATATATTTAATATGATGTAAGAAATGCCCCATACAATATTTAGGAGAAATAAGAACAATTTACGCACTCGTTTAAATTATCAAATTAAACAGTAACAAGCCTGTTTCTAATCATTTTTATCATGACGAAGTTTCACTAGATGACCTCACCCTAACCTCTATACAAATTCAACTTCCAGGAATATAAAACTATACCAAAATCCAAAATGGAAGCCCATTGGAAGACAAGCATGGCCTATAAGGACCCAACATTCACCATCATAGCATCCTTTTGGTAACCCCGAAAGTGACCAGTTTGATAACCTCGAAACTGACCAGCTTGATAACCTCGAAACTGACTAGCTTGATAACCCCGAAACTGACCAGCTTGATAACCCCGAAACTTACTAGCTTTTAAACCTCGAAACTGACAAGCTTTATAACCCAAAAACCGACCATTTTAATAACCCCGAAACTAACTAGCTTGATAACCCCGAAACTGACCAGCTTGATAACCCCGAAACTGACAAGCTTGATAACCCCGAAACTGACTAGCTTGATAACCCTGAAACTGACTAGCTTGATAACCCTGAAACTGACAAGCTTGATAACCCCGAAACTGACCAGCTTGATAACCCTGAAACTGACCAGCTTGATAACCCCGAAACAGACTAGCTTGATAACCCCGAAACTGACCAGCTTGATAACCCCGAAACTGACAAGCTTGATAACCCCGAAACTGACTAGCTTGATAACCCTGAAACTTACCAGCTTTTAAACCTCGAAACTGACAAGCTTGATAACCCAAAAACCGGCCATTATGATAACCTCGAAACTGACTAGCTTGATGAGCCCGAAACTGACCAGCTTGATATCCTCGAAACTGACAAGCTTGATAACCCCGAAACTGACTAGCTTGATAACCCCGAAACTGATCAGATTGATATCCCCGAAACTGACTAGCTTGATAACCCCGAAACTGATCAGATTGATAACCTCGAAACTGACCAGCTTGATAACCTGTAACTTACCAGCTTGATAACCCTGAAACTGACTAGTTTGATAACCCCCGAAACTGATCAGATTGATATCCCCGAAACTGACCAGCTTGATAACCCCAAAACTGACCAGCTTGATAACCCGGAAACTAACCAGCTTGATAACCTTTAAACTGACTAGCTGGAAAACCCCGAAACTGATCAGATTGATAACCCTGAAACTTACCAGCTTGATAATTTCGAAACTGACCAGCTTGATAACCGCGAAACTGACAAGCTTGATAACCTCGAAACTGACAAGCTTGATAACCTCGAAACTGACCAGCTTGATATCCTCGAAACTGACAAGCTTGATAACCTCGAAACTGACAAGCTTGATAACCTCGAAACTGACCAGCTTGATATCCTCGAAACTGACAAGCTTGATCACCTCCAAAGTGACAACCTTGATAACCCCGAAACTGACTAGCTTGATGACCCCGAAACTGACCAGATTAATAGCCCCGAAACTGACCAGCTTGGTAACCTCGAAACTGACCAGCTGGATTACCTCGAAACTGACCAGCTGGATAACCTCGAAACTGACCAGCTTAATAACCGCTAAACTGATCAGATTGATAACCCTGAAACTGATTAGCAAGATAACCTCGAAACTGACCAGATTGATTACCCCGAAACTGATCAGATTGATAACCCTGTAACTGATCAGTATGCTAACCTTGAAACTGACCAGCTTGATAACCCTGAAACTGATCAGATTGATAAGCCTGAAACTGATCAGATTGGTACGAACGTTTGAAACTATAAAACTCCGATCTACCTAAACACATTTCACATTACACTTTCACAACAACATTCATTAATATTACACATACTTAAACATTTGCAGTATCATTTAAACCTTTTAAACCTCGAAACTGACAAGCTTGATAACCCAAAAACCGGCCATTATGATAACCTCGAAACTGACTAGCTTGATGAGCCCGAAACTGACCAGCTTGATATCCTCGAAACTGACAAGCTTGATAACCCCGAAACTGACTAGCTTGATAACCCCGAAACTGATCAGATTGATATCCCCGAAACTGACTAGCTTGATAACCCCGAAACTGATCAGATTGATAACCTCGAAACTGACCAGCTTGATAACCTGTAACTTACCAGCTTGATAACCCTGAAACTGACTAGTTTGATAACCCCCGAAACTGATCAGATTGATATCCCCGAAACTGACCAGCTTGATAACCCCAAAACTGACCAGCTTGATAACCCGGAAACTAACCAGCTTGATAACCTTTAAACTGACTAGCTGGAAAACCCCGAAACTGATCAGATTGATAACCCTGAAACTTACCAGCTTGATAATTTCGAAACTGACCAGCTTGATAACCGCGAAACTGACAAGCTTGATAACCTCGAAACTGACAAGCTTGATAACCTCGAAACTGACCAGCTTGATATCCTCGAAACTGACAAGCTTGATCACCTCCAAAGTGACAACCTTGATAACCTCGAAACTGACAAGCTTGATAACCTCTAAATTGACTGGCTTGATTACCCCAAAACTGACCAGTTTGATAACCCCGAAACTGACTAGCTTGATGACCCCGAAACTGACCAGATTAATAGCCCCGAAACTGACCAGCTTGGGAAACTCGAAACTGACCAGCTGGATAACCTCGAAACTGACCAGCTTAATAACCGCTAAACTGATCAGATTGATAACCCTGAAACTGATTAGCAAGATAACCTCGAAACTGACCAGATTGATTTCCCCGAAACTGATCAGATTGATAACCCTGTAACTGATCAGTATGCTAACCTTGAAACTGACCAGCTTGATAACCCTGAAACTGATCAGATTGATAAGCCTGAAACTGATCAGATTGATAACCTCTAAACTCACTAGTTTGATAACCCGAAACTGACCAGTTTGATAACCTCGAAACTAACCAGCTTGATAACTTCGAAACTGAAAAGCTTGATAACCTCGAAACAGACCAGTTTGATAACCCCGAAACAGACCAGTTTGATAACCCCGAAACTGGCTAGATTGATAACCCTGAAACTAACCAGCTTGATAACCTTTTAACTTACCAGCTTGATAACCCTGAAACCGACTAGTTTGATAACCCCCGAACTGATCAGATTGATAACCCTGAAACTTACCAGCTTGATAACCCCGAAACTGACTAGTTTGATAACCCCCGAACTGATCAGATTGATAACCCTGAAACTTACCAGCTTGATAACCCCGAAACTGACTAGTTTGATAACCCCCGAACTGATCAGATTGATAACCCTGAAACTGACCAGATTGATAAAACCGAAACTGACCAGATTGATAACCCTGAAACTTACCAGCTTGATTACCCCGAAACTAATTACATAATGAAATAAAAATACACAAAAAGTGCACTTAATTGCAGAATTTGTTCCACAATAGAGAAATTTGTACATCTAAAATTGCCTTCGTGACCATTTCATCTGACCTTGAATTAAGTGATAGGAAAATAATTTCGAACGTTTTATTAACAATTCATCTAGAACTGTATCTTTAAATAATTAAAACCAATTACAGACAATCCTGAACTATAAATCGTTTAAATCCGCGAATTACACTGCAGTATATGTAACTGCATACATTGTACTATTGTCTTAATTGTAATTTTACTTATAAGTAGTTATTCACGAGCAAGATCCAGTCTATAAAATATTAATTTTATATACATGTATACAGATATATTTGGAAATGTATAAATATATTTGGGTTGGTGGAGGCTGGTTTGGGCTATGAAATTTCGAGAAGGGGCTCATATGCTAACCAAGTCTTTTCCTGTGTCAAATGGTACGAACGTTTGAAACTATAAAACTCCGATCTACCTAAACACATTTCACATTACACTTTCACAACAACATTCATTAATATTACACATACTTAAACATTTGCAGTATCATATCACATCAAGAACATTTAAAAAACAATCAGCATCCAAGTTATATCCTAGCACTAAATGAACAAGAATGTCCGACACATGACAGAAGCTATCTAAAAGAGAAGACACCAAACCCAGCTTATCAGAGACACAGGAATTTATATTTCCCACACATATGATCCACGCCAAATCATGCTCTCCACGTGCTTCATCTATATAATTTCGTCTGTCTTGTATGTGCCTTTTTGTTATAAAATTTGTAACCTATAATTTTTAGGCTCTATTTCTATGTCCCATATTCCTTTTCCTGGCCATTGTCTCCCTCTCTAATAGCTGTTAATTAGTGTATTTATTCTTTGCTTATCTCTAATTAGGTAATCACCACTCGCTATGAGTAACTCTTTCATCTTCAAAATCGATTCACTTTGTAATTAGCTGTTAATTGCTCACCACCACTGAATATTCTCTCTGTTCTGTTATTCTGTATAATCCTCTACCAACGACTACCAATGATACCAGCATTTGATGGTCAAGGAGGTTCCCAAGTCATTTACCAACACCACCTTGTTCTGTATCATTATTTGATAAAGACGGTAATACCATCGCCGAAACGTCGAAATTGTGACCACCCAGTTCACGGTAGTGAATAACATTATTTAGTGATTCTACTTCAAAACATAGACCTCGCGATTTTGAATGACACGGCAATTGTCCTTGTCACTCTTGCGGATTATAATTGTCTGATCATTTTTCAAAGTTGTCAAAACAGAGTGTTCAAAATCGGTGAGGTTGTTCATTTACCAGTGGTAAACGGGAGACTTCTTCGTTGGTGGAAAATAAAGTTTTTAATTCAAACAAAAATCATAATAATAATTATGTCGTATTTGAGCTACCGTACATTCATGACAATTCAACTTGAACAGCAATTAACACTTTCCAATAACATTCACTTACATGACCCTAGCAATTACGATTCTGCAATGAAATCATTTTAAAATATATATGTATATATCACTGATAACCTTTAAATTTGTCAATAACTAAATCTGTATCATTATTGTTTATTGATTAGTATCCAAGAACAATGTATATATTTAATAGTTTTGAAAGTAATAATTATCAATTTCATGTAATATTATCAAAATTCTACATAATTATGCAACTGATAATTTTTGTACAAATATATGGTACTATATAGAATATAGCTATTTAGGATATTATTTATCCTAAACCAGTAGGGCTTCCTAGCGCCTTCAACAGTTGCTTTTCCACATGCTTCAGGCTTACCCTCGATGTAAACACATTTTATAAACAAACAAGTTTGTTCTCAACCAGGACTGAAACGTAGGTGGTAATAGAAATTATATTAATATACAGTATTACACTGGTTAATACCACACACCAACTGAACTTTGATATTCATCAAATGCAACTACATTTCGTTTTTATATTTTATACAATATGTGATATTGTAGTCACCGATATCATAAAACGCTTGATACATTTAAAATTTTCTTTATAAGTGTATCAGCAATAAATATCTCACACAATATAACAGGTATCAGCAACAATTATCTAACAGAATTGAGAATGAATTAATGGTACTTCGGTTGAGTGAATTTGAATTTGTAAATATACTATAGATAATAATCAATAACTTTTAGTAAATTTCTATTTAAAGCGCAGCTGGACAGTAACAAAAACAGTCTGTTCTGCGACCATCGTAATGTCTGAAATGAATTATTTCCATCATTTTATTTTCCTTCGATGTATAAAATGTCATATATTTCTGAAAAATAAACAGATCAATTGAAATATAAGAATTAGTTATGTTTTCATCAATCCAATATAAGAGTCTTAGGGATCAGATTGTTTTAAAATCGCAAACAAAACCTAAGTAATGTGAAAATATGTAGTTCCCTCAATATTCGATAAATTCAGAATCGTTAATATTTAAAGCAGATGAATTTGGAGAAACTTAAACCTCAGGGACAGTGACGGATCAAAGGAAAATTACGTATATTATTCAATGTACCGAATAACTGTGACTGTATTTTTCAAATTGAATATATATTTAGTAGAAAAAAAAAGTTGATTGAACTGCTCTTTGGTAGTGTATATATTAAAAGAGGAAATAACGGGAAAGGAAAACTACATTATCCTTCTAGCGCTTTCGTTCTTTAACAGGGTTCTTCAGGCAGTTTATTAAGCACAATGATAATGATAATAAAATTATATATATTAGGCCTATATTGTAAATTATAAACATATAACGTATTATCTTATATAACTCTATGGTTATATGCCTATTTTAATGTCATCTTTCTCGTCAACTACAAAATGCCCTATAATAAAAAAAATGGCGAGTATCTGGAGACTATACATGTAGTTCGTAAATATAAATATACATGTTATCATATTACATATCTTCTTACAATATTGATAATATTAATAATATCACAAATTACCATAATAGAGGAAAACAATTAAAAGTATGTACTATGGCCTTCATCAGAAACACTGTGATAGTCTCTCTCACACCCACAGCCCCCCCCCCCCAACTGCTTATACACTAGTAACCCAAAAAGATATAATGCCCCCCCCCCCCTTGGAAAGTTGTACAGATATGTACTCCATCAAAATGCCATCATAACACACTGTTTCTGTATCTACTTACCAATCTTCATTAGCAAACAGGCATTATCACTTAAAGAAGTTTAACAGCGACATAATCAAACGGGAGATATTATGGAATACCATAAATGTATTCTGAAGACAGTCTTTTCTAGAATATCAATTTAACCTTTCTATTTTTTAATTAAAATTGATTCAAACTTTATTTAAAGTGTCTGTGAATTTTTCTAAAAGATAATGGAAAAGTCATATAAGTATGTAAATGGTGAAGTAATTGATTAATGGGAATATACCAGTGTAATCGACTGTAACAGGCTACTAGTATATTATCTATTTGTGCTACGTCGTAGCGAGAGTTTATTTAAATGAACGATATAGCACATTCAAAAGATGGCTCAGGCAATTAAAACAATATAGACAACACCATAATATCTTACAAGTTTTTTACAGACTATGGGAGGTTCGCATCCTTGAAATGCGGATTTTGATGTGTCTATTTCATTTTTTTTGGACACTGGATAATGAGAACTACAGATGTGAATTGGTAACATTTTGAATCTGGACACTGGATAAAGAGAACTATCAGCGCAAAGTGATAATATTTTAAATTTGATATTGGATAATGAAAGCTATAAGAGTGTACTGGTAACACTTTAAATTTAGACACTGGATAATGGAAACTGTAAGAGTGAACTGGTAACACTTTAAATTTGGACACTGGATAATGAAAACTATAATAATAATAATAATAATAATAATAATAATAATAAACAACTCTTTATTTTACATGGGTCAGAATTAGGCCCAATACACAAAGACAGGGTCCTGTCTCACATTCAGCCCATGAAACAGTTAACTGGTAACATTTTAGTTAAATTTGGACACTGAATAATGAAAGCTATAGGAGTAAACTGGTAACATTAGACCCTGGATAATGATGCTGTTCAAAATCATTGTCCAGAAATGCAGAACAATGAAATTACAACAGTGAATTACTCGTAAGTTTCGTAAAAACTTTTCTGTTCAGACGAAAGTTGCATTTACTTGCTTAATGTCTAAAAATTCAACATTTATATTAAGCTGAATGGAATGTAAAACTAACAATATTATTGATTGAAAGTAAAAAATTATGTTCTGAATACCCTAGTCAATGGAACGCGAATTTGACTTGAACTTAATTGTGTCTACCAAATTGTACGCCTGTTACATTAACTTTAACCGATTTGAGTGTGTCATATTGATAATAATTCTTTCATAATGTTTCTTACGTTAGTGAAAATATAATGGTCTTTTTCCTAAAAATCTTTAACACCCCTTAAATATTAAATTATACAGTGAAGCTATAGTTGCGTTTACACGAAACGCAGATGGACCTTTATGGATAAATGAATACTGCTCAATTCACGAAATGAATGTGACATGGAAAACATTTAGTAAAAAAGTTCGCTATTGAATTCTTAATGTACATGTACTCTATTCTACGGAACAGACTATGAAACGAACCGTTAAAATTGTATTCTTCATAGCATTGATTAAATTGTTAGAAATTGTCGTCATTCATTGTCTTATGACACCAGAGAATTCGTGTTCCAGGATGATCTTTATGTTGATAACACGAAACAATAAACTAAGTAAAAAATAATCGGTTCTCAAAGGAATTTAGTTTGCTTTTTTAAAAAAAGGACCATAAGCAAAATTACCGAGTGTATATAATAACTGCTCAGTTTGAGTCGTGTTTCTGACGTGATTGGATAAAGATCAGATCAATATACGAATGAATTTAGACCGGGTATTTGTTTTACATGTCTTGTTAGAACATCAACAGCAAATAGTGTTGGTTAAAAACTTCCATCGTGTCGTAATATGTGACTAAAGCCTGGATATGAACGTGCTGTATAGGGTACCATCCGGACGTTTTCATTAACTGAAAGTAATGTAAGGAATAGACATTGAGACTTGTGAATGATTCATTCCCGAACATTATAAGGATTACACATCGTAAAGTAATAACTCGCCTCATGTTATTTTTTATTTTTCTTATTGAAAATGTGCCTTAAAGATTTAAATATTTTGATATTTGTGATTGTAATCAAATACAGTGATGGAGAAATTCCAGTACGGGGAGCAGGTGCGAGCTTTCCCTATACAGTATATAAAAGTTGGCTCCCATCTTACACGGCTTATCGCCAGATACACCAAAGTGTTTCTATGGAATACGAAGCAGTGGGAAGTGGTAAAGGAAAAGAAAGGATTGTTGCCAATAAGGATATAGAATATGCTGGAAGTGATTCCTTACTATCGGAAAAACAGAAAACTGAGAATCCGGATTTGGTCATGTTTCCAACCATGGCAGGGTAAGATTACAATATATAATGTTACCACCATTACTCAGCGTTTTTAAATGATTTCACATTATTCAAACTGTTGATAAAATACACACACATAATTTTTGACACTAACATTATTGACGTTGCAAACTGTTCAACAGTATTCCAGTAGACAGACATGGTGTTCAATATATTGACATTGGGTCTATATTGCCTAATATTTAAACTATTACATAGTGATCAAACTATTACATAGAGTTCATCCTATTGATATAGAGTTCATCCTATTGACATAGTCTTCATCCTATTGACATAGTCTTCAAACTATGACATAGTGTTCAAGCTACTGGTATAGTGTTCAATGGCATGATGTTCAAACTATTGACATAGTGTTCAATATACACGTAGTACATAGTGTTCAAACTTTTACATAGTGTTCAAACTATAACATAGTATCCAAACTTTTATATAGTGTATATTATTTTACATTATGTTCAAAGCATTGGTACTATTACATAGAGTTCAAACTATTGGCATAGTGTTCAAACTATTCATATAGTGTTCAAACTACAGTAAAAGTCCTTCATGCGACCACGCCCATTCTGCGACCGCTCGTTGTAAGCGACCGCCTCAAATTCCCCCCGACGACATTTCAATAAAATTTATGCTTATTGAACGACCACTCCTTCAACGCGACCAGCGACCACCGAAATTGAGGTAAATTGGCCAATTATCGCCTAATAAACGACCACGCTAATCATAAATTAACGCGAATTACTGTTAACGGGAGATCTGTCTTAAAAAATCGGGAGATTGGATGAAAAATCGGTAGATTTTTTTCAAAACGTGTAAAATCACAAATTTTGTAAACATGGATATAATGTTGTTCCCACCCATCTAAATTAAATGCTCCTTTTTCAAAAATTGTAATTCATGAATTTTCTCTATCATTAAATGCGCAGAATGAAAGGAGAGGTAATTTTCCTGAAGCAAGCTCACGAAATATTGAACTGAATTTGACATTTTGATATCGAAAGTAGCCTGTTATGCTGTTAATAAATGATTGTTTACATGCTACACTCAAATTATAAAACGATTTTACGAAACGAAGTTTGAGAAAATATTAAATTTACACTGAAAATCTATCGATAGTACAAAACAAATTTTGAAACAATGTCTATGTTATTTATAAATATAATAGAATTGAAGATTATCATATAATATCGTGAAGACTTCAAAATTTAGTTTTTGGTAAAATCAAGGCTACCGTAAAATTAATCATTAAAAACGAAAGTACATGTATTACATAATGTTCAAACTATTGCATAGTGTTCATATTTTTTTGTAGTGTTCATATTTTTTTATTTAGTGTTCAAACTTTCATATAGTGTTCAAACTTTATATATAATGTTCAAACTTTCACATAGTGTTCATACTTTATATAGTGTTCATACTTTATATAGTGTTCATACTATTGGTACATCATTCAGACTATTAACACAGTGTTCAATCTATTGATAAAAAGTTTAAACTATGACATGATATTCAAACTATTGACATAGTGTTCAATCTAGTGGCATAGTGTTTTACCTATTACACGTACATAGTATTCAAGCTATTGACATTCTTCAAACTATTGAAATATTCTTTAAACTATTCAAATATTCCTCAAACTATTCAAATATTCCTCAAACTATTGAGATAGTTATACTTTAAACATAGAGAATTTATCGACAAAAAGTGTGTTCAAACTATTGACTAGCGCGATTTCAAATGATGAAACCTGTAATATTATTGGCTTAAAGTTCAAACTTATAACATAAGAGTACCAACTATGGACATAGCGTTATGCAGTAACAACCATCTTGGAAATGAAATGAAATGAATGGAGGTGTACGCCCTACCTTTCTGCATCTAATGACGGGCAACGTCATGTATTGTGAAATATAAAATATTTTGTCACGACAGCGGCTTAGGCCTACTTTTTTGCGATTTTCGACTGTAAACGGTTCTTTACCGTGCACAGCCTCGATTTATTGTCCTTCCCAAACGACATGGACACTTTGATGATAGACATTTACATAATCAGTATATCAGTACATTAATAATTTATTTCTTAATTGAAACTTAATTCATCTGAGGTTTCGATATAATAGGCATATTGTGCAATTAAACAGACATGGTTTGAAGATTATACAATCTTTTGTAGTATCCTTTTAGTCACATAAGCATAAGGTTCACAGATTAAATAGCATATATATAGGCTATACTGAGCATCAGTATATTATGGTACATATTTGACTGTGTTAACTTTAGAAAGTAAGTTCTCGTCTCGCCTCGTCATACATTACGTGCAAGGAGTCACAGAACTGGTGATTAAGAGTTTGATTATCCTTTGCCGCTATATTTTTGGCTGGTGCTCGAAACTAAAGTATACGCAATAAACAAAATCATAGTCAATTTGTATAGAAAAAAGGTTCCTACAAACTCTGAAATTAAAAATATAGAATAGCTAAAATGCCCCCTGAAGTAATCGCTTTTCAATTTTTATCATTGCTTTATCTTGTAAATATCCTCGGAAGTAAATAAATTGTTATCAATTGATGTATACTGAAATTCATAGAATAGTCTGCATTTGCGACCTAGGGCAGTACTTCTATAGGAGAGTATCTCTTAAAAAACAGAAATTTGCCACTGTGTTCAAAAATGATCTCGAATTACAAAAGAATACAAATTTAAATGACCTCTTTGTCCATGGTAGGTTGGCGAAATTGACTTAAACTTAACACTCCTTCGTATAAAGTGTCATTATATCCATCTTCTTATACCTATATTGCCAAACATTTTTTCCGCTGGTTTTCTTTAAATTTATGTTGATTTTATCCAAAGATCCCAAAGGGATTTTGTGTTCTGCTAATTTCAAATAATTTAAAGTTTAAAGTATACAGAACCCAGATTTAAAAATATTATAATTTAATTCTTTACACATATCTTAAACTTATACCTCCTGTAGGTACCTCTGCTTTGATAACTTCGTCATTAATACAAAGTTACAACTTTGTCTCTCTAAACCCGGCTCACCCTAGTCTCCCCCGTTTTTAATTTCCCTCCCCTAATAGTTTCTCCCCTTTTCAATTTCCTCCCCTAGTGGTTTTCTCCCTTTTCAATTTCCTTCCCTTAATAGTTTCTCCCTTTTCAATTTCACCGCTAGTTGTTTCCTCCCCTTTCACTTCCTTCAATGATTGTAGACACTGGATGAAGATATTATTCTCAGATATCTCTCTTCATTTTAAAATTTTTAACACAGTTTTGTATTGCCAGGTTCCATGTAAAAAAATACATTTTTTCTTCATGACATTGTCCTTTTTTGAAAAAAACTTCATCCAATATCCACTGTGTAAATAGATAATTATATATGTAAAGTATAAATTTACTGTGCCTTAATCAGTAAAGACTTGTTCTCTATCTTCAAATCGTGTTGTAACGATGGTAACAAAAACATTCAGATATCAAAATTTCGATCATTTTATTGTATAAATAAGTATTATTTTACCTTTATGGATAATTTCCTCGGTAGATTTCCTATTAATAATTAAGTTATCTTTATAGTTGTACTAACGAAAATCATAAGATAGACAAAAATGTTCCAAATCTTTTTCAGATGAGTTCAAATTAAATTTGTATCATTGGTGCAGAATAGAGAAGGGAATGGGTTAAATAGAACATGAGATAAACCATGGGATAAAACATCCCTATCATGTTAGGAACAGGACATAAGATAAAAAAAAATATGATAAATTTGACGTGAAAGGATATAATTAATTTTGTATACGATAGTATGGCTTAGGTTAGAAATATGTGAGATGGGATAAGTGTAGGACTATAGGACAGAATAAATGAAGGATAAGGTAGATGATAGAATAAAAATGAAAGAAAAATATATTACATAGAACAAAATAACAGACAGATCACAATAAAAAAAAACCCAAACATACAGGAACGCACAGATAACGGCGATGCAGAATAGAACAATACATATGAAAGCATAAATCTAATGACTGGACAAAATATTTTGGACGGTCACAGGGTCGTATATTAAAATGTGAAAGGTATATGTCAGAGTCCGGTAAGAGTCAGCAAGATTTAGAACCCATTATAGATCTGACAATCTCGCTAATCCGACATTATTTTTCATTCCCGATGTATGTCAGATTACTCAGAGTACAATGCAGTTCAATAATAATGTGATACGCGAATATCACTTAACGTTGTCTTAAATACGACGTAAAGACTCCATTTTATTTTATTTTCTATTTCCAGGGCTGTAGTTGTTGCCTATAATATCCCTGGCTGTACAGAAAAACTTAACCTCACACGTCAACATATTGTTGGAATCTTCAACAGAACTTACACAACATGGAACGAAACAACTTTGCAAGACATGAATCCATCATGTCCTATGCCTAATGAAACAATTCGTGTTATAGTCAGAGCTGATAAATCGGGAACAACGGAAATTTTTACGGAAGCCTTGTCAGCATTTAATTCGGAATGGAAAACACAGTTTGGAACATTTTCGGAGGGAATGGACAGAGATACTGGTCTTGCAGCAAAATGGCACCCGGATACCGTTCATTTGTACGCTGAACGCAACGTTGGTATGTCAGGCGTGATTTTGTCTATTAAATATTCTGTCGGATATTTGTCAGTAGCTGATGCTAAGGCTCAAGGATTAGATTACGCCATAGTAGAAAATAAAAGAGGTCACCACGTGTCGCCTACTAGTGAAGCTATTCAGAGTGCTATGGATGATGCAGCCAAAGCAACAACGAGCTTGATAACGTCTCTTTCAGACAGAGATTCATTAGACGCGTATCCCATCGCATCATATACTTATTTCATAACACATAAAACTATGATGAAGGACTGTGATTCAGCGAAAGAGTTTGTGCGATACGTAGACTGGTTTATGAACACACCATCTGCTCGTAAAGACTGCGAAGAAAATGACATGACACCATTAAGTCAATCTGTTGTGGACAAAGTTACGGAGGACGTGTTGACTAAAATAACTTGTAAAGGCCAGAATGTTTGGACCATGGTGTTAGCTGATAAGGAAGCAGAGGACGAAGTTGAAAAAACCTGGGTTATACCAGTAGCTGTCACTGTGCCATTGTTTTCAATCATTACTTTATGTCTGCTGGGTTATATCGTGCGTCAAAAATTACGAATTAACGCCATGATTAACAAAGACGAATGGAATATCGCCATCGAAGACATCATTTTTTATTTCGATGAAAAGGGAAATTCGAGCGGAAAATCTAAATTTCTAGGTATGAAATCTATCAAGTCCCTGCGATCTATTGAAGACATTCCAGAAGGAACAGATATTCTTTTACAAATTTTACAATGGCCGGGAAAATACAATAATAACACCGTGGGAATCCGACTCTTAGAGATCAAAGAACTGAAACTAATTAATCGTGAAATGAAAAAAGATATGTTATGGATAAGAGATAACGTGCATCATGTGAACGTCGTTCGATTTTTTGGATTGAGCGAACTTGATGGTGAGCGTTACGTCATTGGTGAATATTGTGCCAAGGGACCAATGACTGACATTCTCAAAGATGGCAAATATAACCTAAATAACGATTTTAAATTTTCCTTAGCGTTTGATATTGTCGCCGGTATGGCTTTTCTTCACAATAACGGCATTATCCACGGTCATCTTACATCAACCCATTGTTTCATTGACTCTCGATGGACTGTAAAAATAGGCGATTGGGAATATCTTAAACTGTTGCAGCATGTCAGAAAGCATAAAAATCCTTTTAGATACTTGAGAAAAACTGCTTCTGACATTGGTAAACATGCAGCTGCTTATCTAGATTTCTGGGTGGCGCCGGAGGTTCTAAGATCCGATCTTGATATTCTGTGCTCTCAATCTGGCGATGCTTACAGTTTTGCTATTATTTTACAAGAGATATTCACTCGGGAAGATCCGTACGCGGAGCATGTCGATCATATGACTCCGGAGCAAGTGATCAAAGCTGTTGTTGATAACAATCTGCGACCACAACCATCTGATGACACGCCAATAAGAGTTCGTCAGATCATGGAAATAGCTTGGTCAGAAACCGCCACCTCAAGGCCCAGCTTTGATCAAATAGCTAAAATGTTAAGACAGTGTCGGCACTCTAGGAAGTCAGTGCTTGACTCCATGATGGAAGCAATGGAGGAATATACAGATCATCTCGAATCGCGCATTGAGGAACGAACTTCAGAACTATTCGTAGCCAAATCAAATATCCAACACATGCTGAAGGACGTTATTCCTCCACATTTGATTTCCAAATTATCCAACGGTGAAACTATAGAGACTAAAGTGCATGCTATGTTAGGGGTCGTTCTGGTAGAGATTTCTAACATGCGAGATCTTGTAGAAACGGCTTCAGCACAAGATATCATAGTGTATCTGAATGAAACGCATACTGAATTGGAAAAGATTTTTAGTAGGTATGACGCCTACCGTACAAATCTTCAAGGTGATACGTTTACTGTGACGTTAGGCTTAAATAAGGATATGAAAAATGAACCCAAAACTGCTGAAGAGATTCCACATTTGTGTCTTGATTTGCTAAATTTAAAGAATAAAGTTCATTCAAATGCTGGTTTTCAAGTACCATTTGAACTTAAACTATGTGCACATGCCGGAAGTGTAGTAACAGGTGTGATAGGATCGGGCTCACCAAAGTTCGTAACTCTGGGAGAAACGACGGACGTGTTAAAACTCTTATCACAAATTTCATCTCCACAGAAATGCTTGATATCGAAATCTGTACAAAACTTGTTTGAGAAGAGTTCTACTTTTGATCTGGAAGAAGGCGAAGACATAACATTTAAGGTAGAGTATCTTTATAACCATTTGCAAACCTACCTGATAAATCACAATGTTTGAACTTATAATGCATTGACTGAAATATATTGGAAGAACGGGGGTGGGTGGGAACACGCTGCTGATTATAGAATATCATGTTATATCTGTGTAGATACCAAATGGTTTGCATAAATTTATCATGGTGATAGTTCCAGATTTGTCGAGATTGTATATCAGGTTGTAATGATCTGACATAAGCTCTTATTAGTTATCTATCAGATTGTATTAGCCTAAAGGCTTGGTAAATATTATTATCGAACCTGATTGATAAAACCCATATTGATTATCAGCTGATATACACGGCTCTATTTACCTCCTAGTCGGAAGTAGAACTACACAAACTACCTTGAATCTGTTAGCACTGTCCTGTTTATATTTAAACAAGCCGAGAACATATTAAACTTGACTTATATCATGAATAATATTGATTGATATCAAATTATCTCCTTGAAATTGCCATTTCTCTCCTGTCCTTTTGCGTTGATATCAAGGTCAACCAATATTGAGCATTACATGAACTACCCCGTTTGCCAGTCTATTCTGATTGATTCTTGGACTAATATCTCAGATGACCATTAGAAATGAAATGATACGAATGAAGTTTTATTCTTATTCCTGTGCACCTTAAGGGCTAGTAAAGACAGGAATCGCTTACGATTTTGCTATTTCCAACTGTCGAGGGATTTCTTAAGGTGCACAACCTGTGAGGTTTCGGTTGGTTGTCTCATCCGAACGAATAGACTCTTTTTCCATGTCAGTCATTCAGACCTGCATCACTGACAAGAGGAAACCTGGCTAAAAAAATCAGAAAGTTAATATCAGTGTTGGCAGGGATTGTACCGTGGACCCTCAGGTTAGCGAGCAAGTATCTAACTCACTAAGCCACCGCGGATGATGACGATTACAATGCAACAAGTTTGATCTTTTGAAATCTAGTGGTTCTTTTCCCGGTAGGAATATAATAGATTGAGGTTCTTAAAAAATATACAATAACTTGATTGAGATCAAACATCGTCTCCTGGGTTGTAAATACACACGATCAGAGGCAAAGTACTGGAAACAAGCTAGTGGGTCGATTAATGAAAAAAAGCCCTTCGAGTTTTTGTTTATTTTAACTAAGTTGGTGCCCAAATGGAAAAAAACAGAATCAGTCTTGACCTCTTTATTTAAGGCATAAAAAATGAAACATATTCGTTCACCTCTTCAGTTCAGCAATAATTGTCAAATGTTTACATAACTTCTGTTGATTACTAATTGTGATTATATGATTTAAAGAATTCTTTATTTTTTACATTGACTCAAATCGATTGATGAAATCAAAATAATTGGCTTTTTTTTCTTAGGATTATTGGATTTTCACTGCCATTACTAGCGTTCTCTCGTGTGTTATATGGGGACAGGAGATGCTCACTCAAAAAACATGTCACTTTACAAGGCGGATTTATTAACACGGTTTTCCAATTTCAATGATACCCAAACTTGCTATGCTCAGAAAACCTAATGCAACTTGGTATGTCCACTCGATATCCTACCATATTTAAGCTAATATCGTTTATTTTGGTATATTTGGATTGTATATTACAGGATCAGATTATACCAACGTACTGGGTTACGGGACGACATTGTACATTTGTGGATATTTCATCAGTTGCCTCCACTGATTCTGGTATTGAAGCCGATAAGAACAGACCAAACTCTTGTGATTCTGATAAAACCGAAGAAACAACAGCTGTGATTATTGAAAACTCTTTAAAACAGAACGACACCAAGCTAAAACCAAAACTTTGGAATTCTAAACCTCAGAATTCTGAACAGACAAAACGGAAAGTGTTTAAGGATCACGTTGAAAAACCCACTTTAATTAAACCCAAATCTAATAAAATAACACCTGTTATTGAGGAATCCTCAGAATTGTGAATAGTCTGGCAACCTGTGATATGTGATATTTGACTTAAATGTTTTAAAATACGTTATATATATAAATATATTATTTGATTCCTGATAAGCAGCTCCTAGAGCTTCTATTAGATATTTTTTTTATATTCAATAGTAACACTGACCGCACGACATGACAAATACATGTAGTAGTTATAGACAATATATCTCACGCCATTATTAATAGTACAACTGACGATATATCTCACGTCATTATTAATAGTACAACTGACGATATATCTCACAAAAACTGCCATTATTAATAGTTTTCAACTGGCGATAGATATCACGTCATTATTAATAGTACAACTGACGATATATCTCACGCCATTATTAATAGTACAACAGACGATATATCTCACATCATTATTAATAGTACAACTGGCGATATATCTCACGCCATTATTAATAGTACAACTGACGATATATCTCACGTCATGACTAATAGTGCTACTGACGATATATCTCACGTCATGACCAATAGTACTACTGACAATATATCTCACGTCATGACCAATAGTACTACTGATGATATATCTCACGCCATTATTAATAGTACTACTGACATTATTAATAGTACAACTGACGATATATCTCATGCCACGACTAAAAGTACCGCTGACGATATATCTCACGTCATGACTAATAGTGCTACTGACGATATATCTCACATCGCGATAGATATCACGTCATTATTAATAGTACAACTGACGACATACCTCACGTCATTATTAATAGTACAACTGACGATATATCTCACATCATTATTAATAGTACAACTGACGATATATCTCACGTCGCGACTAAAAGTACCACTGACGATATATCTCACGTCGTGACTAATAGTACCACTTACGATATATCTCACGTCATGAATAATACTACAACAGACGATATATCTCACGTCATGACTAATAGTACCACTGACGATATATATATCGCGATGACTCGTCGTGCTATTCAAATTGTTGCTTACTGCATTCAAGCATTTATTGTCTCAAGATCTTTTTTGATTATATTTACATAAAATATGTTAATTGAGTTTGATTGTAATTACGTTTTCTTAGTCTTTATCCATAGTAATTTAAACACTTTACAAATAAACTTAAATGGTTAAAAGTGTGCAGAAGGAGTGGATCGACTAAATGTCATAGCGATCAGTTCCTATGCAGTATGAAGCTTTGTGCTTACAGACTATATGTTTTGTCCTACCGCTTATTTTAGAGCAATACTTAACGTTCTCACGTGATTAGATTCGAGGGACATGCAATATATCCGTAAAGGAAATGGGGTATGGTCTAGGTTGAAATAATGAAATTGGTCGATTGTCAGAATTTTTTCCCGGGCGCATTACCCGTCTTCGGCTCCATGAAGCTTCAGATCTGCATTTTCAAACTAGAGAAAAATATGTTGATAAATATTAACCATGATCTGCAAGGTAAATTTGGGAGAATATAATAATTTAAGAGTTTCTCGGACTTAGTGATGGAAGGCCAACTGTTATCTGAAACTCTTAGCACTCATTAACAGTTTATTAAGAAATACTAGGTACCGGTAGAGCCAATGATATGATATTTGGAGATAGGAGTTATGCAAAATAGGTAAACCTATAAAGTAACGGAAGAGGAAAAATAATGCCGATGTCTTTGATTATCTTCGACATTTCTAAGGACATCGAAGAGAATACAGAACAGTGTATTAGGCTACTGTTACCTCTACTAGTGATATATTTCTTTAACCTTTAACACTGACAGCTGCAACAGCAACATGAATAGATACAATTCACCAAAGTAAATAAGGCATTAATCATGTTATACTCTTTCATCATTAAAAATATTACTATATTTATTCTAATTAACCTAATTGGTCTTTTAGCTTTTTTATAGTATATTACCTAGCAACATAAAATATTGTTAACTTCTCTTCTTTCTTCTTTCATGTAATAAACCATAAAGCCCACGCCATAAGCATCCAAATAATTACATTAAAAAGGGGATAACACGCAATATTGAACGGAACTTTTATATCCTCACCTTGTAAATATCTTTCTATTGGTTATTGAGTTCGATTGAAGGCCAAATAGTTTTAAGGATTTTTTAGTGTGTTTATTTCCCGAATAGTTTTAAGGTTTGCCTCTATGATTCTTTAAATGACTTTGAGAATGTATCTGTATAAGAGACTACTGTGAAAGTTTTACAGTTTTACTAAATGTATATCCAGATTATAATGATTTCGTTACCATTTTGACAGCTTTTAAATTTGTGCATAGAGAATGAGGTTGTAGGGGACGTTGCGTGATACAAAATAGAAAGGCCAATTTGTCCCTCTTTAAAAAAATGTATCAATAAATTTCCAAATCTTTTAGAATATAAGGTTTCTAACTAAAGAAAATCACAGTTCAAATAACATGAGTATGTTTTTCAAATGTTTTATCGTTTTCTTACAGGAAAACTGAAAACTGATAGAGATCAGGCAAAATCCATTGTGGTTAAGAGAAACATTCGTCCTCTATTTAAGCCATCAAATCCATGCTTTTGTTAGAATAATTAGTTTTAAAGTTGACGTCTCGTCTTTCCTTGAGACTAGGCAGTAGCCTATATAGAAAAGAGAGTCTCCGTTCAGTTCTAGTAGACCTAGTTCTGAAGACTAGTTCTGTTCTGACACTGATACCATATCCAAACTGTTCTTACACAAAACCGTAAAAATGTCGCTATGTTAAGTATGGAAGCATCCCCCTTGCACTCTTCTCAATGAAAAAGGGTTAAAGGGCAATAACTCCATTTAAATACGGAAGGGGATCCTTGAGATTATTTTACATGCTGCAGCAAAAATTCCATCATAGGCGTCTCTTTGAGATGCAGCATTTGCAGAAAACACTATTTCTGAAAGATCTGAATTGGTAGCTTGCCGTAGCATTTCGAAAGCTTTCCGATTTTCCCTTTTCGTTTATGTCATTGTAATTCCACAATTTACCGAAATCCATGTGTTACATTAAAATTTGGAATGCTGTGTTTCATGAATCAAAATGTCATTTCCTGATATTCATTGCTGTTCTAGGGTAGGTTACGTCAAGCTTTTAATATAAACTTTTCTTAAAGAGTTATTATAACACAGGTGTATACTTGTTTGTAGTCTATAAATGGTTTACATCGTGTGTTGTTTAGGACGCTTTTCATATTTCTGATTTTTGACGATAAATATCAGTAAAAGAAAGAAAATATTTGCGTGAATGGAATGGATCAGAAAAACCTTTATTTGTTGAAAATGACTCTTTCTGCAGGCTGAATTCAAAGTCGAACTTGCACACTAATGAAAGACGCCATTGACAAAAATATGAGCTGAAAAGCTTATACTAAATCTACCTACCTGCATAAATATTGGCTCCACTTCGGTACTAGAGTATCTTTTTAGAACAAAAACTGTGTAGCAGAAAAATTTCAGTCAATACTCAAAACCCAAACCATGTTCATACCTACTATAGTGACAAGTCTATACATATGTTCTTATTACCATTTTCAATTGACTTTCTAGTTGACTGCAGAGAATATAGAAATAAAGAAAAGATATAGCAGGTTAAAACGAGAGAAAGAGCAACTACAGAAACAAATTGATATTATTATAGAGCAGAGGAAAGTTGAAGCTTTACTAAAGAATTATGTTACTAGCAGAGAGTAAGTCTGGATTAAATTAGTTCTTTTAATTTCATCTGTTTTTCTCCTTAGTTTCATTATTTTGGGTGAAAAAGGAAATTACAGCGTATATAGGTTACACGTAGGCCTAGGCTACCATTTTTTTTATGTAGGCTAACTATGTGCTTGTATTGCTGCCTTCTACTGGATATACTGCTTTATGAAAATAGGATAAATTCAGGCAGTTTAGATAAAGAATTTGTTGAAATTGTTGAATGGTAGTTATTTGTAATGGGAATAAGATAAGCAGCAGCTCACTGGATCCTTTCAGTTATTTTACTATTGAAACTTTTTCTAGTGTATATGTTCAAACTGAAAGTCAAGCATGGAATAAAAGTAAGACAACTGGTATTATTCAAACTAAACCAAATACAGCTACCAGTACATGTATTGAAGAAAGTGAAAAAATAAACAAGTAGGTCTTATATTCTCATTTTATATGTGAATTATTGTTTCTGCTCTGTCGACACATTAATATTGCATTAACAAGTTACCAAATACCCAACGGAAAATGTCTATGTATGTGTATTTTAGGCATTAATTCCTTCTATTTATGTATTAGTATGGATTGCTTGTCTTGTACCTTATTCTTGAATGTCTGATCAATTATGACCTCCTTTTTGCAAACACCTCAGATTATATAAGATTATATTATATAACATGGTGCTCAAAAGTCCATTTGTGTTCTTAATATTCTTTGAAATATTTTAACATACTAAAGCATAGTATAGGTTAGTGTCTATTTGAAATGATATATTGTGATTAGTTATATACTAAATAAAGATAACCAATAATAAGAGTTAAATCTGTTATCTGCTCTATTAGACTAGTGAGCATGCAAAGTCAGATAATGAAGAGATATGAAAAGGAAGTGAAACAAAATATGGAACATCTAGAAACCATTACAGAATTAAATGTAAGTTAGTAATTTGATATTCAGTGGAGCCTCGTTAACCAAATACAATTTTTACATAATTACATATTCTAGGATGCAGTCATTCCAACTTGAACACTTAACATGCAAAATGATTTCAAATCTGACTTACTTTGGGTTTTTTTCATCAAGATGTATGGTTGTAGAATGAAGAGGGTTGAAGCTGAAACATTTTTACTGAAATGTATTGTACGGTCTGTATCCTGCCTAATTTGATTTTCTTCATGTCTAAGATTAATAACTGTACATTTCAGGGTAAAATAGCTCAGATGGAGTCAAAGTTACAGAAAAGTGAAGAGGAACTGTTTAAGATAAAACATGAACTATTTAAAATCAGTGGACCCTCTACTCTAGAAGGTAGGATACTTCTTTATTCAGTAGTCAGTTTGTATTGGAATTGGTTCAACATAGTCAATGACATGTTATAGATAACCTATATTAAAAGTGTACCAAAATTATAAATTCAAAGATATCTTGTATCATAAAAGGAACATAAAAGTATGACTTATGTGGTTTGAAATACAGTCAAACTTGTACTAACAGTTGTTTATATTTGCTATAAAAGTCTGACTGTAACACAGCAGCAACCTTCATTTAGCAACCAATTTTAGGCATTCTTCTAACTGCTGGCTTTATACAAGTTTGACTGTAAACAATAATTTGTGATGACAGTAATTGTTGGTACCTATATTACAGATGGTGTAAGACAGAAAGATATTATAAAAGAAAATACTAAATTAAAGAAAGAAAATAAAAAGCTTAGATCAGAGTTAGATGGTTTAGATAAGGTACTTTACTTTTCAGTTAGATCTTGAGTTAAGATAGTTAAGTTAGTTTGTGAGCATTTTAAGTTAAGGAGCCACAGATGTTTCTGACATTCTAGTGACTAGTTCTTTTAAAGACAATAACCAAACCTAATCAATTGTATAATGTCTCAGTTTGCATAATATTCATGTGCCCTATACTCTCTATATAATGGGGGAAAACAAAAGTTTCAAGCTGTCCTATACTGGAGTTATTTCCCTTCATATTTAAATTGAATATTCATCGTAAAAACTTTTCCTTTTACCCATTCTTACCTTCCATTTTATGATTGATCTGATTGATTGGTTTAAAATAAAGAACTGAATAAAAACTTTTTATTGCAGGGATTTTTTGATGAAGTTGAAGATATAAAATATGCTCTTCAACAATCAGCTAAATTAAATAAAGAATATGAAAAAGTATTAAAGAAAATGTGTAGGAAATATGGAATACCGTTACCACACCCTGAACAGATTCTTAACAGCTGATAATGGTATAATAAAGGCCTGTCTCTAACATGGTCAATGTTACATTGAGGTGTTTCACTAAGGAACTGACAGCTTCTTAGTGTTTACTTGTTGTATTATAAAGCTGTGATAAATAACAATCTTCCTTTCTGAAGATGGGTTTAGTTATACTATAGGCCCACATTCATATTGACCAGATGGTGCTAAAGTAATAGAAATAAATTTGTTTTTTAATTCTATCAACTCTGTTAAGAAAAAATATTCTTAAAATGTTTAAAGAGAATTTACAATTATTTTCTCTGTGGAGGTTTTAGTTCTGAACCTATATTTTACATAATTTCTCGCATCATTTTCTTGTGGCTTGCCCTCAGTACATTGACTATTTTGCAAAACTGAATGTTTCTCAAGCATTCACTGGTCATCCTTGTTCTACTGTCCTGAGTCATACAATATCAAACCATGTGTTATATTAAAGGAATTTTGTTGAATACTTTCTTATAATGTAAGAAAACTCCGTTTTGATTAATTAGTATGAATAATGACCACTTGTGATGCTTTTGCTTTTTGAACAAAAATTATTTATAGAAAAATCTGCCCAGTTTAAAAGTGAATCATGAGGAGAATCCGATCCAAAAAGGCTATCATCCTTATTGAATGATACATTTTTTTTTTAGTCACGGTGTCGTACAAATTAATAACTAACATATATTTTGATATTTTTCTTTATAAATGTGTAAAATTATTATATACAATTGTAAATATTATATAATAAATTATTTTATATTTAACTAATATATTTATGAAAGCTTTGATAACCAAAAGTCATATTGTCCAAATTATGGATATAACCATCTAATTATTGGTTTTATCAGCTAAAAAGTGTCTTAAATCAGTCTTAAAAAGGATAATTTGATATTCCAAGTTGCATGCAAGCATCTGGTTATATCACATAAGGCCTTCAAGATTAGTGATGTCACCAAACACATAGTTTCAATGGAATTGAAGGAACCGCAAACATTGAATTAAAAATTGGAATGGTGCAAATTGATGCAATCAGTGATCCAGTACACAAATTTAGAAAACCGTTAAAATCTCTTTAAGCTATTGACTGGTGTGGAAATTTAACAAAAAGACCAGCATCTCAGATAAAATAAGAGTATCACAATGTAACAAGTGCTTAGATTTAAACTGCATTTAATATAACAATCAAACACAATATAACCATCACCAACCCAGCACTAAAAATAAGCTTCAAAACACAGCAACATTCACTCGGTTGAAAGACTGATAAATATTTATTAACACACACCTTAAATAACAGACATGATCATGGTCAATTAATACTAGTTTAAGGATGTTTTGAGACAAGTGCAGCAGTTGATGTATTATTGAATTTATCACAAAACAGTACTGTTCTCAAGTTCATAAACACAATATGATCTCACAGCACAGGTAAATAACTATATGAAATTTATGAAATTCATCACCTGTTTAAATATTCCCTTGCAATCTGGCAACTCATTTCATAAATTTGGTATCAAAAAAGCACTTGTTTAAGATCCTCTATTCTAAGAATTTTGATAAAAAATTAATACTTTAACAAAGCCATTAACTAACTACTTGTTTTAAAAATAATGTTAAGTTACTTTTACAGCATAGAGCTTTATCTTAAATTTCAATTCAAGAAATGTTTTTTCAGTAAGATGATCTTTATATATTTGCATTGTGGTTGTTTGATAAAATCAATAAATTGAAAGAACCAGATCTGTTTGACTATAACCACGGAATGTTTTTGATTCTCCATTATCTACTTATTCTACAAGTATTATTCAAACTAGAATCAATACTGTTGTTCAGTTTTCTACAAGAATTACACGATTGTAGATTACAAGTTATTCCCCTTGTCAGTTTTTCCACTGCATCACTGGGAGAATGAGTTTCTTTTTCAGTGGGTGTGGCTTGTGAATCTAAGTTCGCCTTTTTCATATCGATCACACATGAATTTCCTATACCATTTTTATGGGCACTTAAATTGTCATTGTCAGAAGGGGAGATGTCATTTTGTATAATAGCACCATTCATTTCAGTTTTCTCACAATTTTCATTTTCTGTGATTACAATAGCACAATTACCAGCACTATCATCAGAATCTACATTTGAATCAGTATCACAGTTTCCAAACGCAGTATTATCCTGACCATTTGATTGACTAGTAACATCACTGCAGGGTACCTCTGTTTCTATATGACATGATGCAGTATCCATTGATCCTTCAATGTCCTCCTCAACTTGATCATGACTATGTGTTTTACCCTTCAAACAAGTCTCATCAGTATCTTTCACTGTGTTGGCACTTACAGGACTTTCTATATCAGTATTTTCAATATTTTCAATGTTATTTTGTAATGGCTCAATGTTTTCCTCAGATCTAGTATTTTCACTGTCTAAACATACAGTCATCTGTGTATTAACAGAATCTGAACGTTCATTACTGACAGTGATTGAATAATTTTTATAAGTATCAACACTAGCTGATGACACTGTGCTAGTTAAAGTTTTATGGTTTTTAATACTGAGATCTGTACTAGTTCTGTCTGCTATAGACTGAGTTGATATTAAATAAGTTTTCATGGGTTCTTTCCCTTTCACACTTATCACACCTCGATATTTCACTCTAAATGAAGAATACTGGAGTAATTTTGCTGTATGTTCTGGCACCTGTACAAGAAAAATAAATTATAATAAGGAAACTATAGGACAAATTTTCAAGAAATGAAAATGTTAGAAATTTTTTATTCATTTCTTAGTAACTAAAATGTTTTTCAAAGTGAGAAAAAATAAATCTAATGCTAAGGAAGCTCGGATACACATAAATTACATGTTACTTTTGCCTTGATATCAACACCATTCTGCTTGCTAGCTGTTGATATTGCCTTCCATCTGACATGCACATCTGATACATAAAACCCTAACATAGTATCAAAATCAAACCTAGGACCTTCCAAAAAACTTTTTAAAGAAGTACCGTCACTTCAATTATAAACACAAACTCAGTAATTAAGTAATTTTTCCAACCTGTATCTGCTCCACGACTCCCGAACTATCCATTCTACTAGCAACATTGACAGTATCCCCCCAGATATCATACTGAGGTTTCCTAGCCCCTACTACACCTGCTGTTACTGGACCATGATTAATTCCTGTAATGATGAATATTGATATTACTTGATGAAATGATTACTAATCTCAAGGAAGAGACAAAAACCAAAACCCAACTATATTTTCCTAGGGTATAAACATACATGTGTACAGGTCATGAAAAATAATCAGGAGATTTGCATTGATAAAAATGGAAGATTGGATGAAAAATTGGTAGATTTTTTCAAAGCGTGTTTAAAATTTATGACAATTTCAATTTTTATTCGTTTGACAATTCTACATATATAATAGAATTGTTCTTGTTTTCTGAAACCTACAATAATTTTGCAAATACTTTTGAGAGTGTTTAGATTTCCTCTTGACCTTGAATAATGGCACAGTTAGATTACTGAATAGGGACTCAATATTTTATTTTAGATTAAACTACCGGTAATTAATCATCAGTCTCAGTAACACTCACTACATGTTCTTTCAGCTTAATTCATGTTTGATCACAATTCACTATACTTTCACTCCAGTTCAGTTCTCTGCCAATTTGATTTCTTCAACAACTTAGTGATCACTTATAAATAGATGACCTGTCTTGTAAGTTAAGTTCAATTTGTTCAGCCACAAAAATTAAACTGCCTTACTTTATGTCCCTCTAATTTTGTTACTGGGGATGGATAATTTATGACCAATGTTAGGATCACAACCCAAACTCTAGGTTGTACATTAAAATAGACAATTAAAGAAGAAAGTCAATAAATATAAACTAACCTATTCTTACTTTAAACTGATTAAAAGAATGAATATTAATATTTTCTATTTTAGTGGTTAAAGCTACAGCAAACTCTGTCATTATTTCTATATTCTTTCTTTTCTCAGTCTCAGTCTGAAATATAACAAGAACCAGGTACAGTAATTACCCGGTACAGTATTACCAGGTACAGTAATACCAGGTACAGTAATACCAGATACAGTAATACCAGGTACAGTATTACCAGGTACAGTAATACCAGGTACAGTAAATACCAGGTACAGTAATACCAGGTTCAGTAAATACCAGGTACAGTAATTACCAAGTACAGTAATACCAGGTACGGTAATTACCAGGTACAGTAATACCAGGAACAGTAATTACCTGGTGCAGTAATTACCCAGTACAGTAATTACTGGTACATTAATACCAGCTACAGTAATTAACCGGTACAGTAAATACCAGGTACGGTAATTACCAATTACAGTATTAGGCATCACAGGCATCGCTCCCATGGATCAAGATTGAAGATAGATGATCATGTTTTTGTACTAACATAAAGAGTTTTTATGAAAATCAATAGAAAATTGACAAATGACAAAGAACTTACATCTCCAAACTGTTTATTAGGTTGTAGTCCAGTAGCAGCCATGTATGTACTTCCTATAGATTTAATCTTTTCTACTCTTGTAAAATCTCCTTCACATAATAACTATAAAAATACAAACATAGTTAATATCAGATTTTAAACATAAAATAGCACAGTAAAGTGGGCAATATATATGGTAATCATCAGTTAAATTGTGTACAATAAAAGTCAGAAATAATATTCTATAAACTTGTGTTTCATTACTAATAACAATATCTTACAATTTCTCAATAAACATAACTTACTAAATCAATGTCTGATATAATCTCATTTAAAACTCGAATACATTCTAAGCCTTCTTTATTAGCTGTATTCTGTTGGTAGAAATCTTTAAAATTGGGTATAGAGGCAAACATCACACTGACATTGGGGTAGAAATTATAGTAGAGATTCTGAAAATAATTAAAAAGATCAATAGAAAGAATTTGTGTGGAGTTTTCTTACACATATTGTTAGAGCATTAGATTTGTGTTTGGTCAAACAAATTGTGGTTGGGGATTCTTATCTTAGTTGATATGTGATAACTGTGACTAAGTATTTTACTCCTTTATGTAGTCAATGAAGCGCAATATGAATACCAATAATCTAAGAAAGATCAATGCCCAAAGGCTTGGTCAAGAACAAGATCCTCATAAACCTATATATCCTCATGATCTCCTTGTAATATATCACCATTTCTTTCTATGTTTATTCTCTTCAAATACTTACTGCTTTACCCCCACTTTTACTGGGTAACTTGAGGAAATAGTCTGCTACATGAGCTGGTAATATATTCTCTAATATCACTTTATTTAAATTAGCTGTCACTTTAATTTCTTCTGTTTTATTCTCAAATCTTTTTATCCATAAAAAATCTAACTTATTGGTATATTCCATCTATAAACAAAGACAAAGCACCTTACTTTTAAATCTTAAAATCTGTGAACAATACCTCAGGTGTATCATAATAAGGAGAGTGTTATATACCTCAGCAACCCAATGGTTTATCTGTTAGTGTATTCTTGGGTATATGAATACTTATTAGGAATATTGGCATACTGATAATAACATGTGATCCTCAAGGAGATCTGTCCATTCCAGACTTACTGAATTATAGATATTGCTTTAATACTGTGTTCAAAATGTACAATACTTTATATATTAGGAATGCTGCTCTATGGGATATAGCCTACTGGTTATTTCTGTGAGCTACTATTTGTTTGGCTCCACTGAGTCATAATGCTTAAAATACAAATATAAAATAGATTACCTGTCTATCTAAGATATGTAAGGTAATGACAATTAAAGCAAGGTATATAGAAGCTGTAACTTTCACATCCAGATGACTGGCTTCACTGTAAATAACAATACATATGAGTTAACATTCATGCATATATTAAGTTTCATATCACTAGCCTTATTTGTGTTGTGTTATGTTAACTAACGTAAAAATATACGAGTTGATTCAAAACATACATTTATTCAAGCAGGCATTACAACCACAATACGGTACACAAAGTTATCTTATTTTGATCTAAAATACAGTCTCAATTATCGTGTCAGGTTGGATCAGAACTCTTTTGCAGTAATGGCCAGAAGGGCAGCTCAACTGAATCACAAGCCTTTGTTAGATATCAAAGCTTGAATTAAGGATGTAACCTCACCTGGACCAGAGATAAATTCTCTTCTCATCTAGATGGAGTATAATATTAAACACTGTAAAACCAGTCAACATACAACTTAGTTTAATAAAATAACTTAGATGCAGAAACACACTGCAGCTTGTTAGAGCCAGTAAATAACTGTAGATAAAATACTGAAAACAGAAAATAAAGTCCATGTAGGCAATAACTATTATCACCAACATACATACATACAGCAAGTACTGCACCTAATGAATTACAACCTCAGCATGTTGACAGTATTCTGTATAATAATTATTATCTGTATACTAACATCAGCATGTTGACAATACTCTGTATAATGATTATTATCTATATACTAACATCAGCATGTTGACAATACTCTGTATAATAATTATTAACTGTATACTAACCTCAGCATCTTGACAGTACTCTGTATAATGATTATTATCTATATACTAACATCAGCATGTTGACAATACTCTGTATAATAATTATTAACTGTATACTAACCTCAGCATCTTGACAGTACTCTGTATAATGATTATTATCTATATACTAACCTCGGCAAATTGACAGTACTCTGTATAATGATTATTATATTTATACTAACCTCAGCATGTTGACAATACTCTGTATAATGATTATTATCTGTTATGTTATCAGCTGTCACATTTAAAACTTGATTGTCTTCACAGGAAAGCTGGGATATAAATAAATACATGTAAAACTCAAAGTTTTATTTCAAATATCTTCTTTCCTCCCCTGAAGATGTAATCCCAAGAAGTTATGTTTTTGTTCTTCTTGGTAGATCAAATTGATGATGGAAGACTTTTATGAATAAAAACACATACATCAATGGCTTGAATCAAAATATTACATAGAAAGTTAGAAACTTTGAGTTTGTGCTAAAATATACTTACAATGTTGATGGTGGCCATAAATAAAGTAATCACCATACAGGCTAGGGCTAATATAATTCTAATCCAGGAGTAGTTATTGATAAATTCTGATAATTTTAATACTAAACTTATAAACTTCATTTTATATACCTGAAATTACATATCCTGATTTATAAAAAACATACAATAAACACATAAATACTGTAAGTGTATATGCTCGTTAACAAAACTACTGATATATGAAATTAACCAAACTATGCCATTTGAAGGTAGTTTATAAAAAAACAGTTCAAAACCTACGACTCCTCATATAAAATAGTGTTTCAGGTTCATTTTCCAGGACCTGATTGGGTTAATGAAGTAAATATATGACAGGTGCTTGCAAACTTACCAGACAATGATGTATAGAAGATATAAGTAATAACAAACATAGTAACACTAGACCACACATCCAACTTACATAAAATATCACAGATCTGTAATGAAAAATAACAATTTATATAAAATATCACAAATCTGTAATAACAAATACCAATTTATATAAAATATCACAGATCTGTAATAACAAATACCAATTTATATAAAATATCACAGATCTGTAATAACAAATATCAATTCATAACGAATATATCACACATCTGTAATAACAAATATCAATTCATAACGAATATATCACAGATCTGTAATAACAAATATCAATTCATAACGAATATATCACAGATCTGTAATAACAAATATCAATTCATAACGAATATATCACAGATCTGTAATAACAAATAACAATGTATATAAAATATCACAGATATGTAATAACAAATAACAATTTATAACAAGTATCACAGATATGTAATAACAAATATCAATTCATAACGAATATATCACAGATCTGTAATAACAAATATCAATTCATAACGAATATATCACAGATCTGTAATAACAAATATCAATTTATATAAAATATCACAGATCTGTAATAATAAATTTCTATATAAAATATCACAGATATGTAATAACAAATATCCATTTATAACAAATATCACAGATCTGTAATAATAAATTTCTATATAAAATATCACAGATATGTAATAACAAATATCCATTTATAACAAATATCACAGATCTGTAAAAACAAATATCACAGATCTGTAAAAACAAATATCAATTTATATAAAATATCACAGATTTGTAATAACAAATATCTATAATATAATAACAAATAAAAATTCATATAAATATCACAGATTTGTTACCAATGATAATGTACCATTCCAATAAATAAATCAATGACTTGTCCTGGTATATATATATGTTTCATATCTTTAAGTCATTAAAAGAAGAATTTGTCTGCAACACTTATTGCTAAGTGTCTTGAATACTTACACATCACTAAAAACATTAATTTCAGATTTTGTCAAATTTTCCAAAAACACTATAATGGTTATTTGTTTAGGTCCCTTACCTTGGTAGCATGATGCCTTGTATTATAACTATAGATAGAAATATTACAGAAGAACACATGATATAATAGGAAAACATCCCATCATTCTCATTACTAAACTCTCTCTCATAATTCTTATCTTCAAATATAATTAAACAGGGATTAATATCTTGACTTTCCTGGCATCTGAAATAAAAAATATATGAGTAGTAATAGAGCATATAGATTTCCGGCAACCCTCTGCTTCGCTTCATTTTTCTTGGTTAAAATTATTTCTCTTAGATCTTCAGTAAACTGTATTGCAACTAACTAAAATGTTTAAATCAATCATACCATTTCAAATTATTTTGTCCCATCTATATTATCTATTTGTAAGTACCTACATCAATGATTGACATCTAAAATTCAGATTTATATGTAGAAAATTAGAAAATGTTAAATTACTTACCTGCTATGACTGACTGTCTTTTTTAACTGCTTTTCTAATTCTGTATTTACTTCTGTTTGAATTTGTTTCTTTAAACCAATAAGTCTGAAATAAATAATAAGACTATTTCAAAAACTGGAATGTAAGGTAACACATGGTTCCTTACATACACCCATGGTTCTTCTTAATTCATAAGCAAAAATGATTGATGCAATATATTTTAATCTTTGAACAAAAAGTAACTTTTCTCATTACTTCTCTGGTTTAGTCAATTGTACCAGATAATGATTAAAATAATAGCATTTGTTATCATCAACCATGCTCAATAATTTATGGACTTCATTTGCATCATAACATCAAGAAGAAGCTGAAACTTTCTTGTTATGACTTTGATTTTGCACAATTTTTACAATAATGAAATTAAAAATGAGAAATTAATTAATTCATAAAATACATACCCTTGATCAATTCCATCTGAATTCAACATAATATTGGAATCTACTAGAGCTAAACTCTGAAATATTTAACATAATATTGGAATCTACTAGAGCTAAACTCTGAAATATTTAACATATACATGTATTATTAGCTGAAATATTTTACATAATATTAGAATCTACTAGAGCTAAACTCTGAAATATTAAACATAACATTAGAATCTACTAGAGCTAAACTCTGAAATATTAAACATAACATTAGAATCTACTAGAGCTAAACTCTGAAATATTTAACATAATATTAGAATCTAATAGAGCTAAACTCTGAAATATTTAACATAATATTAGAATCTACTAGTGCTCAACTCTGAAATATCTAACATACATGTAACATTAGAATCTACTAGTGCTCAACTCTGAAATATCTAACATATTGGAATCTACTAGAGCTAAACTCTGAAATATCTAACATATTGGAATCTACTAGAGCTCAACTCTGAAATATTAAATATTACATTAGAATCTACTAGTGCTTAACTCTGAAATATCTAACATATTGGAATCTACTAGAGCTAAACTCTGAAATATTTAACATAATATTAGAATCTTCTAAAGCTAAACTCTGAAATATTTAACATATATTAGAATCTACTAGAGCTAAACTCTGAAATATTATATATTTAACATAATGTTGATAATATCAAACCAAAGCTGTGACAAATCAGCATGGCATCCAATTCAATTTTTATTTTTTATAAACATGGTATTTTGATATCAACCTTATAACTCTTAACGGTAAATTATAATTCCATTTACTAAGATTTAAAGAATAAATATATACTTACAGTTAAACTGAGTACATGAGTGACCATAGAATTGGAATGAAGATTAGAGAATGGTTGATCAATACCCCATGTTTCTAGATATTTAGATACTTTTACTGATGCTCTCATATTACTCTCAAACCTCGATCTCTGAGCTACTCGATATTTCTGAAATAAATGGACAAATCCAAATCTTTACTTTTGAAGAAAAATACAAAAACGCCATATTAATGTAGTTCACTTGCTTTAAGCTGCCCTTACCAGGATATTGTATCTAAACATGATTTTAACAGCAGTACTTTCCTTCAACTCTAGGTATTAGCATTTACATTACTAAAGTTGTCTTTCATTTTTAAAAATAATCGGCAAAGCATCAGAAAAAGAAAAGCAAAAGTTTAAACAACATACTCTTTTAACAGGAGGCATTACTAGGTATGTGGTTATGTCATTGTCTGCTAGAAATGGACTTCGTAAATGACCTTCACCTGGCTCTACACCATATGTATCTCCTAAACATTTTAATGTATTACTGGATATATGAACTCTCCTAAAAAAAACGCATATGAAAATAGATAAAAATTTGATTGGAATCAGATTGGACTAGCTGCCTCAAAATAGTAGTCAGTCTTAAAAGAATGTTTTGTGTCTTTTCTTCAAATATTACATTTACAGAGGACATTATTTAGCCAGAAATTCCTGACAGAGAAATATGGTTTTTTTTTCAATGTAAATAAAAAACTAGAACTGTGAACAGTACTGAGAGTGGCAAACAACCCCTTTGGGGCCACTTGATACAAGGTCACGTGATATTTTATTTTGATTTTGATTTGGAATTTTTACAAACTCAAAGCAATCTTTTAACAACCATTATAAGCATATGTATGGACAGCTTAGGTCAAGTACATTTTACTTGAAAATTATTAAGGTAATTGAAGGTCAAGGTCACTTGATATAGCCTTTTCAATTTTTTTAAAAACGGGTACAAAAAAATTGTTGTCGACCATTATAGGCCTATGTGTGATAGCAAAGGTCAAGAACATTCTACTTGTAGGTTCATTGGAGGTCAAAAAAATTGTTGTCGATCATAATAGGCATATGTGTGGATAGCTTAGGTCAAGAACATTCTACATGAAAAATTTCAGGGTCATTGAAGGTCAAGGTCATTAGATTTGGCCTTTTGAATTTTCAAAAAAATTCAATCGGGCATTAAAAAAATTTAAATTTGAAAATCAAAATTCTGTTCCCAACAAGTTTTAGATAAAGTAACAAGGTTTCGAAAAACACCAAAATCGGACAAATCGGATAAAAATTAGCGGACTTATTAAAATTTTGCTGAATGTTACCGTTCTGTGATGACACATAAAGTATCACTTCCGGTTTGGATTTTTTATTCTAAAAGGGTTGTAATTATACCTGATAGTATATATGTATAGCTTTTGTACTGATTTCTTACATACACCGGAAGCTGGATGACCCAACGCAGTTCTAAAAAACCGGAAGTTCTCACGCAAGAACCGGAAGCGGTAGAAATTTTTTTATGATGCGGTTTTATTTCTATGGGCGACTTCTCTATATTCTGTAATTTTCAAAGCGATCAGATAATTGGCAACAAAGTTATGCAATTATGCATATTATTATTATGCAATTACTAACTACTGATACGTAAAAATTTTAGTTTCATATATTCATTATCTATTCCAGTACGTATCTTATCGTATTTTTCAAACCAAATTTCTATACCATTTTCGAGTTGGGCTAGGGAGCTTCCCGAAAAAAAAAAAAAAGTCTAATGAAAACAAAGAGTGGCAATTTTCTTAAAAAGACTATTTGTTTTGCTCATACAATAGCCTTTTTTTTTATCAGTACTAGATATTGGAAAAACAGTTTTCTGTACATTTCAAATAATCATTGCTGGAATTAAAAGTGTCAGAACTATCATTCTAGCATGCTAATACCAGTAGAAACTTCATGTAGGAAGGTTGATAACTCTCTGCAAGTGACAATAGTCTTAATTGACTCCAGTATGTTTGATGAATTGAACCAAAAAATTTCAATTTTACTTCAAAATAATTAAAATATACACTTGAAAATGTAAAAAATATTGTACAATACATACCCTGGTACACCACCAGATTCCATCTGATTAGCTATATTAACATCATCAGACCATACATCATACTGCCATTTCTGTAGTCCTAATACACCACATAGTACTGACCCTGTATGTATACCAATACGCATATCAACATTTACACCTGTAGCTTCTCGTACATCTCTATAAATATCAATAACAATTTAACACAGTGTAGGACATTAGGATGGATGAATCAATTATATTTGACTTGATGGATATTCACACCAAGTGTTTTTTTCTACAGAGTAAAAGAGGCCGAGTTCTGGGTCTCCAATTTCATTCGTCTTTTACATAATGAAACACTTGTCTATGAAGCTCTTGACAATTCTGTTGATCCCCTTATACACATAATGATACACAGAAACATCACTGTTATGTTGCAAAAATAATCTAGTTCATAGATGTTTCAATTGTCTAATTATCCCTTTGAGTTAAAATCTGATTAAAATCTATCTATCATTATCATTTTAAGTTAAGTAATCAGTAAGTTAAGTAATATGGACTGGTCAGCTTATGCCAATCACCTGTCTAGTAAGATACCTACCTGATAACCTCTATCATTCGAAGTCCCATTTTAACACAATTAGTAGCATGATTAATATCAGGTTCTGGAACACCAGACACACAGTAATAACAATCTCCTAGTATCTTAATTCTCATACAATTACTTTTCTACAATACACAATAATATCATACAATTACTTTTCTACAATACATAATATCATACAATTACTTTTCTACAATACATGTCACACAATTACTTTTCTACAATACATAATATCATACAATTACTTTTCTACAATACACAATAATATCATACAATTACTTTTCTACAATACACAATAATCTCATACAATCACTTTTCTACAATACATACTATCACACAATTACTTTTCTACAATACATAATAATATCACACAATAACTTTTCTCCAGTACACAATATTAATTACAAATACTTTTCTATAATATACAACCAATACAGTCAAACACAACAATATACGGGTATATATTTCTCATGCAATTTATTAAATCTTGACTAAGGTCATTGCTTCTTCTGTTTTTTCGATAGTTCGACACACCAAGAGAAAATAGTTTTATAACAAAAACATTGCCTTTTTATTTCATATTAGCTTTTCAAAATGCTATTAAATGAACATATAAGATTTCTAATTCTTACCCTAGCAAGTTGATCAAATCTACCAAATAATTCATTCAACATTTTAACAAGTTCTCCTGAGGTACATTCAGAGGCAAGGGGTGTGAAATTTACAATATCTGCATAGAGAATACTGAAACAGATGAATTATTGTTATTATTAGTCTGAAGAGTATTGTAATCAATGTAAATGTTGGTTGTCTAAGAGAACGTGCTGAGTATTAGCTGGTAACCATTTATCATGTTCTTTAAAAATGATCTGGCTGGACAGTCATTGTAATTTCTCATTGTTGAATTCCCAATTATGAAATGTCCGTATGATGTCATGTCTGAATACTGTAATGTTCCAATGTTGAATTGAAAATGTTAATAAAGGCAATTCCATTCCAGAATATTGTCTTTGAGAGAAAAAAAACTGTTAGAAAAAGTGTAAATTCCATCAAGATAATCAGATTTATTTGAGATAAACATGGAATGTTTGTCTTATTATCTAATTAACAAAATAACATCAAAGAAATGCACTTTATTATCTCTGTAACTAAAAAGAAGTTTTGAACAATTGTAGAATTGTACAATGTAATAAAAGACAATGTCAAATAAGAAATTAAACATAGTAACAAGTAAACATGGTAAAGAACTTTGAGAAGGCTAATACAATGTTTTATGATCTTAAAGCTTTTAGTACTACAGTCAGATGGAATATTTACAAACATAGTGACTCCAGGAAATTTGATTTACATTTTTTCTAAAATAAATTGATCTGACATAACAAACACATGACAAAATTGGTCCATCAAAGATTTTAATATCCCACTTTCCAATAGTAGAACTACAGATTGAAATAATACAAATCTTAACCCTTTGAACCCTGGCATCATATAACGTCATAACGTCATGAACTCTGACCTCCAAGAAGAGATAACGTCATTAACGTAATAGCGTTTTTCATACCTTATAATTTATTGGAAATATGTATTTGTGATGGTGTATTTTATTTATTCAAAGGAATATCTTTTTTTTTAAACAATCAATCATACCAATATTGTCGTTTAGTGTGATAACGGCTGAAGCAATTAGAAGCACCAGTTCCGATGCACAAAAAAACATTGCAAGTGGAACACCTGTACACAGTTTTATGGACTTTCGGAAGATCTTTAGATGATGCATCTTTATTATGCAGCTTGGCTCGACGGGATCGCTCTAAACAAACAACACAGCGGTTGCTCCTAGATGCTCCTGGTGCGTGTTCTACCAAGTGGAGTGGTGTTTCTGGGTAGTTTTGTAATCGAGTCTCGTCTGCAATGAAGCCTCGACCAGAACGTATAGCTGACTCTCGTCTAAAATCACCAATTAGTTCAATGCACAATCTTTCAATATAACCATGGAAGGTTAAATTTCTACCGGGAGTTCCATTAGGTTTTACACTTTGATAGATGACAAAGAATTGAATGTTGCCCACATAAAAAATTTTACAGTGAGTCTACGTGGCCATCTGTAACGTTGAAGGCGGGTCAGTTGGTCATTTCGGTCAGTTCCACCCATGAAAAGATTGTAGGTTTTAACCGGTTTTGGACAATTAACATCAACCCGTCTATGTTCCTGTGCATTGTACCGTAATACGGTCTCCATCGGGGAGTCGATTTGAGTTGAAGATACAAAATAAATGGGTCGTTTATCACACCACACTAAAACAGCACATTTGCCGTTGAAAAGAAGATTTGATGATCCACGAACCATTTGCTTTTGAAAAAGAACCTTAGGAAAACCCTTTCTGCTTGGCATAACAGTTCCGCACATAAGAGTTTTTCTGTCCAACAAAATTTCACATAATGCGACTGATGTATAAAAACGATCTGTAAACAGACAATAATACTGACCAACATACGGTGCGCTGAGTCGGATAACCAAGTTTCCTGTGACACCGAGATCCACCATTGTATTTTGATTGTCCACCTTGCCTACATAGATTTCAGCATTCAGTATATACCCAGATTTTCCCTCACACAATAAAAATGACTTCAATCCCCATTTTACAGGTTTTGATTTTATATATTGTTTGATGGATATGGAGTTTTTACAAGGAATCATTCCTTCATCAAGCGATAGTTGCTGCTCAGGTACATAATAATACCTAAATTTATTGAGTAAATAATTCAATATTGGTCTATTCTTGTAGATTTTATCAGATTTATCAAGGGTGTTACTATTCTCATTCACACAGTGCAAGAGTGTCCATATTGCCAGGAATCGGTCACGTGACATTACTTTTTGAAATCCAGGCGTGTATGTTATAGGGTGATTGCGATCGAGATTCCAATAAGATTCATATCTGTCTTTATGAACGAGCATTTCCATTGTTATGCGGAGGCCAAAAAAGGCTTTTAGTTCTCGGGATGTAACGGGTGTGAAATTCTTTGCAACATAATTATTGGGTTTGGCCTGTTTCACGTATTCAGCGTGACGATTTGTTTCAGTTACGAAAAGGTCCCATATTTCTGCAGTCCAAAAAAGTTCAAGGCATTGTAATGGTGTTGAATTTTCATAAAAATCCTGGGGGATATTTTTTATTCCTGAGGGTTCATTTGGCAAAAAATCGTTTTCAGTAAAATCAGCTGGGTTTGTATCCCAACCTGGAGGGGGTATAATATCTCTACGGGTAATATCTTGCCGTCCTTTTCCTTTTCTTTTACCAACGTTGGGCTGCCCATGTCGCCTGACTGCAGGCCGAGGCGGTGATGTAGAACTAGAAGGCAAGCCCATTGCAAAAACTTCATTTTGGGTATTTGATAAATTATCATTATCGCTATCATCATCAGAAGAGGATGGAAAATCCCCTGTAGCAGATTGCTGACGGCTAGTCAATCGAGCACCGAAACCTGTGACATTTCTTACAGTGTTTTGTTTTGATGACGCAACGTAAACAAAGCCATCAAGTACGCTTTCGTCTTCACTCTCGGTCTCAAAATCATCAGAATGACCGTAATTTTCATCATCTAGATCTTCCCCAGAATCACTGTCATTTATTAGTTTAATGACGTCACACGTTTTTAACCTTTTGGCCATTTTTCAGTAAATTTTAATCGAAATAAACAGCGAATTTCGGAAAATTGATGATAAATAGTCGTCTGCTATATTTAGCTGTGACCTGAATAGAAATCACTTTGATTGGCTGATAAGTTACTTAGCGACGTGTAAACAACCAATGAAAAGCATGGAAGCCGCTATAGTGGCTCATAGGGGATATAACACACATGTCGGTAGGCCGCTATAGCGGCTCATCGGGTTCAAAGGGTTAAAATGTCCCTATAAAATAAATAATGAACAAACACTGCTGTACTTTATTACAATGTTACAGAAAGAAAGAAACAACTAATTTTGGCATTTTAGTTTCACCTAACTAGTCCACGGCAGACCTCATTGGCATTGATCTACTGTATACCATTATCCATACTTATTTGGGTCGATTAGAATAATGTGGAAAGATGACTCTGTCAGTGTTACTGTTTTAAATAATAAATTCTTACCTAACATTATCATAATGTCGAACATACAGTTCCTGAAATGGTGAATATTTTGATGAATCATGTGAAATGCTTCTCTGTAGGTTTATTTTCATTTCCTGAACCAATGTTTCTGGTATACAACTAACTAACAATTCTTCCTGAAAACACAGAAATCAAATATATAATCTATAGAGTAACATCTTTACTTCACCATCTTAGAATTGTTCGATATTTCTGCTATCAATCCATTGATAAGGACCATTAAGGGTGTGTGGACGAAACAACGGGATATAATGGCACTAATGAAAAGGGAAAATGTATTAATAAACTGAGATTGGTAAAGTTGAAGCATCATCATCCTTAGATCTAATTTCTTCAATAAATTGAATTAAAACAGATTTAGATCTCCCTGGTCAGAAAATACAGAGTTTGGTTGATTTAAGTCAAGATTTCCTTGAGCAAAACCATACCAGGAATTATGTATGACTAATACAGATAGGGCAAATTAGTTAACCCTGATGGTTCATTCTCTTATAATTACCTAAAACTAATTTTCAGTCAATTTATGGATAAATCAAATATGATCTAAAGTTAAGTTATATCAATCAAATCAATTACTTTATTCCTTCAAATATGGAATTCATCTTTATTAAATTTTCAAGAATCAGGCCCAAGGTTTATTTCCTAAACACATGTGTAGAAGATAAACTTTCCTCTTTCTTTATTGGTTTCCTCACTAAAAGCAGTCTGATTATTTACTAGTGTAGCAAGACTAATGCACATCAGGACAAGATCCACTTAGAATTACAGGCAGGATATAAGTTGATTGATAAATGCCAAGCTTCACAGAAAAATAAAATTGGATTAAGAATTTAATCAATCAAAGAGAAGAGTGTGATGGTGGTTATATTTGACAATAATCCTTCACAATAATGAGAAGTCATATGAAGTTAATATAGTGTAAATTACGTTGTATTTACTCGAGGGTGTTTAATCAACTTAAGACTGGACTGTTTACAATCTTCTCTAGAGATAGGTGACCATTATTTCCAGTCATAACAATTCTTTCAAAGCCTAACAGGCTTATTGATAAAAAAAAGTTAGAAAATTTCTATTCTACATTTAGCTTCCATGTAACGAATGGTTTTAGAAAGAGTTTGCCAATAATTGTCAACAATTCTTAGAAAAGGCTAATTTGACAGTAGTTGTCAGGCCACAAAAATCACACCAAATTTAACTAATAAGGTGTTCTAATTATATATTAACAAATAGAAAATATGCACATGTGGAAGAAATTCAATAGACAGTTGATGGATGACAAATAGATGATTAGCATGTTATATCAATATTATGTTTGAGATTCAACTTTCTTGTCATAGAAATGTAGTTATCAGGATTCTATAATCATTTACATTGACCAATTCATTCAATAACATAGAGTGACACAACAGTGGTACGATTTCTCTCCATTGAGATTGTACAGCCACGGTACCAAGGTCACCCTGTTTTTGATTTATTAATAAATATTTACTTCATTTATAAGACTTCACTTCACTTCATTTTCTAACCACTCATATTTTGTTGATAGAAGGTCACAAGTAAATTACTAATTTTTACTGTTTAAATTGACCAAGATATGGTCATTAATTCATATCCAACATAAGTTTAAAGACAGGTCTAAACATCTGTAGTGTTAGGGTGTATTGAGAAGAATCTCTATGAAAGCACTGGCCTAGGTCACGGAACAATAGATCAGTAGTGATTTCCACATTTGAAGGAACAAGTCTAGATAAAACAGTTTTGTCAGAACTGTCAAACCCTGTATTTTGAATGTTGGGAAGAAATTGTCACATTGTGAAGGGCAGGACACTATTATCATTAAGTCTATATTCAGTGACATCTGTTACCAAAAATATGTTATATTTTACAATACAAAAGTACAATAATCTCTTGACAATAACAATGCAAACCATTAATATTACTAATTCTGTTTCAGACATTTTAAATCTTAGGAGAATATGCACCTTGACTAATCAAATTCTCCAGACATATTACAATACAGTAATAACTGGTGTACGTCTTGAGGGAGAATAATTAGAACCAAGACTAGAGAGTGCTAGTAAGTCATCAGTGTTTCCAAGTATTCTCAACTTGACAGTGGATTTCAGCTATACATTCTAAATAACTAATAAAATGAGACAATCGGGAGCATATTAGATCATTAAATGTGAAGTACTTGTGTTGACAGAGATGAGGTATTTAGATTCAGACCACATCATTACATCAACTTCTAAAAAACCATGCAAATTGTCAGAAATCTCATTACTTAATTTTAATAAATGTTACAATTTTCTTTCAAATCAGATATTAGAAAATTGGTAAATTTCTTGAAACAGAGTTGAGGGAAATTAAACACTATTTTGTATTAAAAAAATTGTTTTGAATAAAAATATAAAGTACACCTTATAATAAATATTTTGTGTGGACTTCACACCGATTTATACAATTACAAACACCAGTCTCAAACACCTACCTGCTGCTTCTTCTCTCTTTCTAATTTAATCACAGATTCAATCGAATTTCGGGCGTCTAAGAAAGCTCTTCGATGTGCCGAGTCAGATAAAAACTTGTGATATAAACCAATCACATTAGCACAGAAATATATAACGAAATTAGACGTCAACTAAAAGAAAGAAAAACAGAAGTTTAAACACAATAAACATGTCCATTTTATTATTCAGTCTATAATAGATTTATAGTACAAAAATATATTTCTTGTTTTGTTCTTCATAGATACTGAGGTGATATTGGGCCTAGCCATACATTTTTTTCCCGAATGGTACATATGGTGTTTGTGGGTCACAGAATAATGGAAAGCAGGAAAGTATTCAAATAACACTTCCAGGTGCATAAAATTTTACTATATCTAAGCTTAGATGGAATAAAGGAAAATTAATAAAATTGTTTTAATATGAGTCTGTTATGCAAGTGAGGCTTGTAAGACTTTATTACGGCAGTGAAGGATTGTACATCACGCAAAATACTTAATTTTACTTAATCATTAATCTCAATTAAATTTTAATGTCTCATTTATTCTGGTTCTTAATTACTTTGAATAATTAACCCAATTTCCTATCATTATAATGACAAGGATGAGCTTGATGAGAACATAATAATATCTAATATGAAATATGTTCACATCAAATACAAATGTAAAGATATAGACATATTAATATTCCCTTTCTAATTGAGCTATCTAGATCACTTTACACATCTGTCTCAAATAACTGTTATAATTGAAAAGCTTAATATGGTGTCATAGGAATATAATCATGAACAAGGTGTCATTTGTTTTAATTAGATTGTGACAACAAACTTGATCCTTACATTTTTTTTCTTTCAGACAGATAATTAGAAAATTTAGTTTTTAAGTACGCCTTGCTGAACATAATCTCATCATGTGATATCTGGTGTTCCAAGGCAAGAGTGTTTCATGCAGACTGTTTTGCAGTCAGAATGATAAGGTGCAGTGCAGAAACAACCTATAATAAACTATAACATACCTGTTGTCCTATATGATCCGTACTATAATTAGACAAAACACCACTAGTTATAATATCTAATACCATCTGTATCATACCAAGACTAAACGATACACGCTTTGATAATGGTAATACCATATAACATACTAATATAGTGTAAAACACTATTGGTACTGAATCGTTTGGTGAGCGTAGAGTATTCAGTCCAAAATGAGTATTTGTGAATATTAATATCAATAGCCATATTGACAAGGCCAATAATTTCGGTGATTGTTTATAGATTTTTTTAATTGTAATTAATGTAATTAAGATGATGACTAAAATGGCATCCACTCCCAGAAAACAAACTTGAGCCAATTCATTGGTTTGGTCAACAATCTGCAAGGAAAAAAAACAAAAATATTATTTAAATAACTAGTTTATTGAACTAGTGCTTATAAAGAAACAAACATACACTTCCTGAAGTTTTGATTTTACCAGATACTATGTATTGTTTATATTATATATATAATGTTTGAATAATGATTTTGATCACCAGAAATTTAGAAAATCAATTTTCAAGAGACAATATGTATAATTTAGACAAATTTTAACATAATCTTCATAAACAAACGTCTCATCATCTCACCCAAAATAGCTTCTACTGAAACATATTTATCATGAAAAACATGCTATACAATTCACTCTTCCACCTTATTATCATTTTTTGTCTAGAAACGTGATAGGATTGCTTAAGATACTTCATAAAAGAGAAATTTTAACTGTTGATTTTCAACAGGCTGATTCTATAATTAATACCATAACATTCAGTTTCAACTCATCATGTGAACTGTAAAGTATGTATTTTACTATGAATTGTAAATCTGAGCAGACTGTGTATTTAACTCTGCCTGTATGAGACATGTTGGAGGATGTACTTTGTTTTAATTCACTCAGCCAGAAACAGACAGAGAAAGAACACATATATATTCTCTTCAAATCAATTATTTCCTGTGAACTGTTATTGAAAATTTATGTTTTCATAATGTATATTATATTGTCTGGTAAACAACAAATCAATCTGTTTAAAATTACATTTTGAAGTGTTGGTTCATAAAATTTTTTGAAGTATTTTTCTTTATGAATGTCATGATTTATATAAAGAACAAGAACATATTGGCCCTGATTAAAAGGCTTATATAGCTACATTATTTTAAATTATTTCCATACTAGCTATTGAAGACATGGATTCTGGTATAAAATACAAGTTAAACAGAATTGAAACAAGGTACATTTCAGATGATGGTTATCATCACCACCAACTCTAGGTTACATTCCATGTGATACTTATCATTACCACCAACCATAGGTTACATTAAAGATGATGGTTATTATTAACACCAACTCTGAGTTACATTAAAAATGATGGTTATCATTACCACCAACTCTTGAGTTACATTAAAAATGATGGTTATCATTACCACCAACTCTGAGTTACATTAAAAATGATGGTTATCATTACCACCAACTCTGAGTTACATTAAAGATGATGGTTATCATTACCACCAACTCTGAGTTACATTAAAAATGATGGTTATCATTACCACCAACTCTGAGTTACATTAAAAATGATGGTTATCATTACCACCAACTCAGAGTTACATTCCAGATGATGGTTATTATTACCACCTGTTCTAAATCGATCGTATGTTGTCATATATTTTGTCAGTTCAGATGTGTCGGATTATAATTGGGCATGTAAAAGTTAGCTGTTGTCTTTAGCGGAAGCTAATATTTGGCCAATAGAAAAGTCCTCGTGCATTACGTCATATTTTAGTCTGTCGCCATCTTTTCATATTGTCATTTTCATTCATAATCAGTCATGTTCAGTTCATATCTTAGTCTTAATGACCTAACATCATTGTAAGGCAGGAGGATCACTATTTCCAGGTATTATACCATTGTATTATTCGTCTTTCTCCTGTAACGCATTTGTTTATTCATAATATTAATTTCAATATGATGAAATCTAAAACGTGGTCAAATGTGAAATTGATAAATGCAGTCTTATGTCAGTCGCATTAGTCATGTCAATATTTTAAGGTTCTGTAATCTCGTCTATGTTATATTTACCTTTGAATTATGTCAGTCTACTGTAATAGGTCAATTCTCTGTTTTTTAGTCATTATTGTAGTCGTAACTTTGTCACATATTTCCATATCATTTTAGTAAATTAGGTTATGTCCCTTTAGCATCGTCTGCTATTTGGGAATGTGGTTTTACAATCATCCGTCCAATTGTACAGTCATATCATTTTTCTTAAATTTTTTCCCTATGCTATTGAAGAATTTACTGGAAAAAAAATTTAAAGAATTTAAAAATAATTTGATATAGGATCATCAAAATTTAAAATTACAAGTCCATATAAGTTACTTTCCAAATCATGAATTAGATAGTTTTATTAAATTAAAGGTCATTAAAGTCAACTATCAGTCCCCCAAATCATTACTATTCCAAAGTTTATTTTTACGAACATCAGCCTGCCACATTAATGTCGTTACTGACCCCCAACTCTGGGAATCAATGAACAAACCCCCAACTCGGAGTTACATTAAAAATGATGGTTATCATTACCACCAACTCAGAGTTACATTTCAGATGATGGTTATTATTACCACCAACTCTGAGTTACATTAACGAAAACAGTTATCATTACCTCCAACTCTGAGTTACATTCCAGATGATGGTTATCATTACCACCAACTCTGAGTTACATTCAAGATGATGGTTATCATTACCACCAACTCTGAGTTACATTCCAGATGATGGTTATCATTACCACCAACTCTGAGTTACATTAAAAATGATGGTTATCATTACCACCAACTCTGAGTTACATTAAAAATGATGGTTATCATTACTACTAATTCTAGAGCAACATTTCAGATGATGGTTATCCCAACCACAAATTCTGAGTTGCATTTCAGACAAACAATTTTCTGTTACATTCTGGATGATAGCTATGGATACCACAAACTCTAAGGTACATTCAAGACTCTGGTTCTGGTTACCAAACATTCCAGGGGAAAATCTACTTTTATCAGTCTACAGTTTCTATACAAGTGCAATTTAGATAAATAATCTTGTTGTGAATGATCAAAGTAGTATTCTTTTTTTAACTTATCAATCGAACTATTTCAGATGATGGTGTACTATCATCGTACATCCTATCTTGTTTTCTCTTTGTACTAAATGTGTTCTCAAAGGATTGTCTTACAGATTCCTATTATATTTTCAATTAACTTTTATTATTAACTTTGAATAAGTAAGTTAATAAGAGGCTGATAAAACTCCCAATACAGACTAAATACAGCATCTTGCTGGGAGGATGTCATAGATTAGTCACATCACTGTCTTAATCATAGTAAATTAATAACAAAGTAATAGAAGTTTTTATCAATGTTTCTGTTCTCAGGGGTACCAAATTTCACAGACATTTTACAGAATAAATATTACAGAATCTGAAAGCGCTAAAATTAATCTAAAGAAACCAGACATTGACGGTTCCAATGATTTTCACATTTGTATACATTTCTATAAGAATAAGGTTTAAGATGTAACCATTGTCATCATTTGGGGTCTAGAGCAATATATTATCATTTCTTATTCCTAGCTTGATTCTATATTCTTCAATATATACAAAGAGCTAAATTTCATCAATTTTGGTTGAAAATATAAAGATTCAAATCTTAACAAATACAAATTGAGAGTAAAAGAAGCATATGTAAATTGTACTGTCACAGAAAACATTTTCAGTGGTATCAAACCAATTCACTTATATTCATAATTTACGTCAATGGTATATCAGATTCTTTAAAAACAAGAAAGAGGAGATGTTTATCCTTGGAATGGAAATCAGACACCAAGTTAATTTTCATCGTTAATATTCTAAATGTCAAATCATTAAGACAACAATCAAAAGTCATTATACTAGATTGTTTGTTTTCATTAATATCAATTTCTAATTATCTTCTTTTTCATTTTTACACAAATAAATTCAATTTCCTGTAATTTGTCAAATGATCGTTTCTGGTCAAATTTCTCTCAAATATAAGAGGTATCTGGTAAATCATTAAAGATATTGTTATTTGTTTATCATAGCAACATCAATCTCCATATCTTTTCTCTCAAACCTAAAAACAAACGAGCACCTGACCATTCAAACAAAATCAGTTGCCATCATCCATGGTAATAACTGAAATCTGGTTTTTATACCAATCAATAAAAGTGTATGTAAAAAGTAGTATAGCATTCTTTCAGACTGTACTTAAGTTATAATATCATCGATACAAGGCAATGCAAACAAACTATTTTGATTAAGACTGAGAAATATTGGCAATTGCTAAAACTGAGACAAACAAACTGAATTTCTGTAATCAATTATAATGGAAATAAATTTTTAATATCAAGGAAGGTATGGAAAAGGGATTTTTCTTTGTTGTTATTCTTTACAATGCATTTACTATTTTGAAATTCTGTTTTTTGTTCCACTAATACATATAATGATGAATCAGTATTTATCAACTGGAGATCTTTGTCGAAAGTTCTCATAACAGTTTTATTTTTATGTTGTCATGATAGTAATATGATGAATTACTTTTACATTTAATAAAATAAGCAAAAAAAATGATGAAAAGAAAGTTTATCAAGCAGACTCTTAAAGTCACTTTCATATGTCATTTTCATGATTCAGATTGTTATATGATGGATTCTCTTTGATATTTAATGAAATAAGTAAAGTACCTTCTCAAGCACCAGGCAAAAACAATGTTCTTTTGATGTCATGCTGTTATGAAGGTGATATGATGAATTCTTTTAGATATTAAATGAAAAGAAAGTCTATCAAACAGGTAGAGAGTTAACATAGTGTGAATAATGTTATTGCTATATTTCACAGTTATGTTGGTAATATCATGGATGAATTCTTTATTGTTGTTTAATTTAATAAGCTATTAAAGACAGGATAATCTCCACCATATAAAAGGTGATTGGTGATAACAGTATATTCTCACGTTTAATAACACCAGTTTATAATGAAATCTATCAAGAATCATTAAGTAGAGTTAATATGGCCATGTGGTCCAGTAATAAACGTCAATCAACATCACAGACACCAGGAAAACAATCATGATAACAATCTCTTAAGTCCTTTCATTGTGCACTTTTTTTTACATTAACTTACGCGTGAGCATAAATTTACGTCAGATTTTGTAAAAATAAACATGTACACCCACATTCCTCATAAACTTTAAATATGTCAAAGTAGATTATGTCAAAATGTACCAAAAATATTTTCACATAATTTAAGCATATCATTTAAATCAGATGAATACTGTGGTCAATATAGATGATCACACAAATGTCATTTAAATCAAAACTGTATCGTGTCATCAATTAATTAGTCAAGGGCGATAACTCAAAAAACATTCATAAAAAAATTGTCAAATTTAATTTTGGACAAGTTTATAGATATAATTCTACACACACAAATTTATCAAAATCCAGACAAAACTGTAGATATATTGCTTTCACAAATCAATAGTGGACAGATTGAAAATGAAATGAAATAAAAGGAGTTTTACGACCTAATCTTCTGCACCTTATGGGCTAATGAAGACAGACTGCACAGATTGAATGACAGACAGATCAAGGGTAATATACAACTACATTACAATGTGGGCAAATAAAAATTCAAACATGATTATTCAATCAAGAATGCACAAATGTTTGTGTATGCAGGTTATGTAATCTAACTTTGTATGGAGGAGTGCAAAGTAAGAATGCTCAGGATATGACTTTAATATTAGAATAGAACTGATGTTTTTCTTGATATATCACCTGATTATTCCCAAATAACACTTTGAAATAATTTTATAGAATTTTACATTTTAAAATAAGTTTCAGTAAGGACTATAAAAACAACAATAAGTTATATATAAAGCAGATATTAAGTGTTATTTATAAGCTTATTTTTTGAGTCAAATTCAGTACAAGACATTTGCTTATGTGATATTACATTCAAAATAAAAATATAATGGATGATATTAAAGTAATCTTACCTTAATAGAAGCAAGATGGGCTAGGATGGTAAAACCACATATTATCAATAAAAATACCAGGTATACCAATAGTAATGTCTGTTTAGATTCTATACAATAATTCTGATAAACTTGTTCTAGGTTTAAATCTTTAAAAGATGTCTGAAATAAACAGAAACAAACTATCAGATGAGCTATCCAGGGTCTGGATTCTATTCTGCACAATTTGGGCATTGCAGTTCTCACCATTCAAAATATTAATCAAAATAATAACTAGAATTGCTTACAATTATGAACGTATTTCGAGAGCCTTAAAATATTATGTAGGCTAAATTTGCAATGACCTATATCTAGACAATATATTGAATATCATTTTAGCTACTTTTCAAAGTCATAAAATAATTAGGTCACACCTTCCGTAACAGTTAATGATGGCGAAAATATGAAAATTATCAATTTTTGCTGTATTTAAGTACACTTATCTCTATGAATTTTTAAGTAAGCCAAATTAAAAAATATCTACTCGTAGACAATATATTGAATATTATTTGACCTAATTTTCAAGGTCATAGATTAAGTGGGTCACACCTTCCGTAGCCATTAAAGTGACCTAATTTTGAAAAAATCGAAATTTAAATAATTCGAAAGAAAATACGAAATTTGAAAATCGGTCTCCAAGAAAAGGTAGATAATGATCCATTGTATCTATGTGCTAAATTTCATTAAAATCGGTCTATCAGTAGTGTCTGAATTTCTGATTTAAGAATTGTAACGATATGGCAGCTCGACCTAATTATTTAGGTCAAATCAATTACTATTGACAAGTTATTTATAAAACAGTTTTCACTTTTCACCTAGCAGTTATAGACTGGAAGTTACGTAATTACGTCATTTGAGGCTAAACCGGAAGTGGAATTTTTTTTTAAACATTTTTTAAAAAATTATAATCATATCGCCTATCAACTGGTAAAGTTTCAAAATTTTACCATTTATATTTAACGAGAAATCACGGTCTGAAATTTTTGCCGATGACCCTTGAATATTGAATTGCAAATCGTGGGTAAAATATTTAACCTAATTGCATAAAACCTATAATTGTTAGTTGACAAATACATTGAAGTTTTCAAATCTGAAAATCCGGTCAAAATCGAACTGAAAATAAACTTGCTAAAGCAAAAAAACCTCAACTTCCGGTTTCACTTCCGGAATGAAGCTTCCGGTTTTAATCAATTTAATAGAAATCATTCTAAGCAACTAATTTAGAATTTCTGTACTTTTACCATTTGATCTCAAACTTGTCCAAGATCTCATCAATATGAAATCACAGAAATTTCATTAAATCCGATGAAACTGTAGTCTCTATCGTTTCACGCCAATATTTGAAACGTAATTTATCAATATGCCAAAGTATCATAAAAAATGGCACATTTAATCAACTGTCCCATAATCTAAATTATATTTCCAAATATTCACTGAATTAATGAAATGTCAATAACAAATCAAGTGCCTTAATAAACTAATATTTATACAGGTATTTTCAAGACTTATTATAATATATCCTCAGGGTTTGAATCAGAATTTCAGAATTGAGATTTCTTAAACTAAGACCAGCTCTTTTGTGGCTTAAATCAGATTTGAACATTATTTGACATCATAATCTAGAGATCTATGTCATTATGTGCAATATTAAATAGATGAACTAGTCATTCCAGCTGAAAATGATGTTAAATTCTGTTGGTACAAAATTAAAATTATGTTTTGAAAAGTTTTTTTTAACATAAAGCTAACAATTCATTTAATACTGAATCAGTTATGTTGCTCCCCTTAAGACCTGTTAAATAATCTAATATAATTGAGGTCTTTAATAATTAATTTTATCTATTTACAACTAGAGATAAGTCTTCTATAACCCCTTATTAGAATTTCTCAAACATCAAAACTTAATGAGAAATTCTTGTTATAAAAGCTTATGTAAGTGACACAATAGAATTAAATAGAATGATTGTAAAAAATCAGTAATTAATTTATCCCCATGGACTCTTTATTTATATCTCAGGGGGTAGAGGGAATAGTCAATTAGTTAATTCCCAACACCCTACATATAGATCTTAATGAATATTTAACACAGTTATCTCATACAGGTAATAATTAACTCCTAGCTGCTATTATGATACATACTGTTAACAAATTTACTTCACACAGGTGAACTTCTAAAAAGTTAACTTCAGTTCTTGAAGTTAGCTATGCCAAGCAAGGGATTTATTCTTTCAATTTTATCATCTGATGATGTAACTTATGTTGTAATGTACCAATGCATTAACGAACTGTGTTTTAATCCCATAATTATTATCTTATGTTATAAATGTGCTCCTCACTTCTAAGTGTTGACCAAATCAACAGTTTAATCAAATGAAGACCTCTTATGTCAGAAAATAATAGTATCCAACACTAATTTTGCTTCCTGTCAAAGTCAAGCATTAAATATTTAAATTTATGACCAAAACTATCTCTGATTATCCTTCCTTTAATACAAATATACTTCTTAAAACTGAATATATTCTGTGAGGAGTTGTAGCAATCAATTAATATCACCTAAGCATATAATGGACCTACAGTCAAAAAACTGAAATAATATGATGAAAACCATAATTGGTAGAGTGATCATAAGATGGTACTGTTCAATACATCTAAAAAAACAGTGAAAAATGTTCTGATAATGAAAAACAGCAATAACCATCATATTGGCATTGGTACAACTTACCTGATAAGAATTTGTAAGACAGATGGAAAATGTCATGCCCAAAAGACTGTTTATGCTGAGCGGACTGTTTATGCCCAAGAGACAATACATGCCCAAGAGACTGTATATGCCCAAGAGACAATACATGTTCAAGAGACAATACTTGTTAAAAGACTGTATATGCCTAAGAGACAAAACATGCCCAAGAGACTGTATATGCCGAAGAGACAATACACATGCCCAAGAGACTGTATATGCCAAAGAGACAAAAAAAAAATACCTAGGGGACTGTATTTACCCAAGAGACTGTTCATGCCCAAGTAATACATGCCCAAACTTCTCTTATAGATTTTAGCTCACACCACAAAAGGATTGTTATTGGTGAAAGGCATCACAACAAAATATATTGGAAAATAATTGATTGGAAGACTTGTAGATTAAAGAAAATATTATTTCTATAAAAATCATAATATTGAACTTTGGTAGTAACTTCTAAAATGCCAAAACTTCTCTTACCAGTACACAAAGTTTCAAATCATATTCAACAGTATTTTTTCAGATTGAAAGTCCTATATTCATTTCTGTCCTCTTTTTGACTTATTGTAGATCCTTGATCAAATTTCCCAAACCATTGAAGCTAAATTGTTTTTTTTTTTTGAGAATAAGATGATAATTTTCTGATGTTTTATGTAAGTTCAGAAACAACAGAATAGTGCAAAAAAAATCAATGCCTTTCCTCAAGTACATTTCAGTAATACTGTTCTTTGATCAGTAAATAAAAAGCCCTTAATAATCAAATATGTCATTGTGCATTTAATTTTGAAGTCATTAAGGGTAAAGTGTGATAAAATATCAAAGAAGTTGAACAATATCAAGTCTTTCTTTCTATATAAATTATAATCCAATCAACAAAACAAACTTTGATAACTTCATTTCAATCAAATCATTTCAGAATATTTTTTGTTGGAAAGAATTGCTCCTGGGAAAGGCAATGATTACTGATTGTGTATTAGTCCTTTGAGCTATGAATTAGAGATAAGAGACCTTATTCCAATATGGTGATCAAAAACTCAGATTGGACCAAAAGTAAATGAATTGATATTTCAATATGCTAGAATAATCGAAAAAAGAAAAATTAATAACTTTGTGATAAAAATTCAAAGGCTTTGACTCACACTTAGAGAAGTGATTAATATTATAAAAATTAATAACTGTGCTTTATAGGAAAAATATCAACAGCACATAAGCTTTCAAAATAAACTGAACTGGATATGTATATTTAATGTTCAGCCCTTACCAGCCAAATAAAATTAACTCATTGATAGGATAAGCCAAGCAAACAACTGTCTGAATATATTCAGAATATTAAAGAGTACTGGATACATAGCTTATTGGATAGACAGTGTACTGAACAAACAGTGTATTCAATAGACAGTTTACTTGACAAAAAGTATACTGGACAAACAATTTACTGGATAGACAGTGTACTGGACAGAAAGTTTATTAAATAGACAGTTAACTGGTAGACAGTTTACAAGACAAACACTTAACTGGAAAAACAGTAAATGGGACAAACAATGTACTGGACCAACAGTTTACTGGACTGACAGACATACAGGATAGACAGTTTATTCTTTGCCATTCTATAATTCTTAAGTGTTGTGTTGTGAATGATTATTCTTTTCTATCATGATAATGGAAAAGACAATTCTTACCTTAACTTGTCTCAAGGAATACTGATCTAAATGTTTCTGTTTATAATTGTTATTATTAGTACTGTTAACTCCTGGTTTGTGATGATGACTTTGATGTAGAATACTATCAGTAGAACTGGAAGCTAAACTAAATATACTACTACTTCTTTCAGATCCCATCTTCACATCCTAAACTCTACATTTCTCTGGAATTAGAAACCAAAATGCATAAAAGATAAGCCAAACATAATCACTTTCAGCCTTTATAGACTTGACTACATACAGGCAAAACAAAATTTAAATTTACATAATTTATACTAAGATAAGGCAAAATGTAGACAAGTTCTAGTTTCCATGAACAACTCAAAAACCATACCCTAAAAGTGTTCAAGGGCCTTATTAAGTTAAGCTGTCGCAGTTAACTGTTTAAACGATACCATTCTTTTCAATAGGGAACTTTTTTGTGTTAAGTGAAATTAGTTCCAGTCATCTGATTGGTCAAACACTAAAATCAATTTTAAAATAAGTTTTATTAACCAATCAGTAGATAAATAAATCTAACATTTTTAGTTTAGTAAAGTGTCACAACAGATGTTGAACAGGAAAATCCGGTCTTTTAAAAGGGTGATTATTTCTCATCTTTCTTTAATAAACGTTTTATAACTTGCTATAAACCAATACTATTGGAATAATAAATAAATATAAATGAAGAATTGAGAGGAAGTATAATTATTGTAATATCTAGTTGCCTACAGGTCAGTGTAATTCTCGGACTAGGATTTATTATCATCAATCTTAGACAAACTTTAAATCTCTCAGTAAAAACCTCACGAAAGTTTTTCTGTAAGTGATAGACTGATAGTATTAGTCTAATAAATTTCCTGCCTTCACCATAAATTCTAGGTTTAAGTTAATAACAGGATTATAGGATATAGACATCTTTTCTTTACGTCTGAAGTTTGAAATCTTCTTAGATTTGAATGTCCTGTTGGATTACTGCATTTATAGAAATTCAAACAGATAAAGATACATATAGACCTCAGTCTGAAAGAAGCTCAATTCTTGATTATTAAGATTCCTCTTAAGAAAATTAAACACTTGTTTTTTTCCCCACAGAGTATAGTCAAATCAACCTTCTTCAAAGAAACAAAAGATTTAGACAACAGTGATACAAAATCTAAATGGAAATCATTGGATAGAGAAAATTGTGAGGTAAAATCTTTTTCCAATCATGATCAAAATAAAAATTTCAATTTAATCCCCAAAAAAATCTGAAGCACAATAGGAAATGCAAACAGCACCAGACTCCAAACTAAAATGGTCATATCTAACGATGATAACAGAACATTCATATCACAAAATAATTTGGTTTCAAATCCAGTATTGTTTTAAGGAATACATCCATGTCCCTGTCCAGAACTTGTGCTTCTTATGAGACACATACTAACTGTTAATCCAGAATTCAACTTTAATGCCAGTGATAAAACAGAGAAAGTCAATATAATAAAGACAAGAACAAGTTTGCAAATTGATCCTAATCTTATAAAAGACTGGAGGTTTTCACTCCAACAATAATCAAATCTATTTCAAATTGACAGTAACAGTTTAACAATTGTGTCAAAAGACTTGAACTTTTTACATCCTTCAACATTTTACACAATATAGAAATAATTCTTGTCTCTGTCTGCCGAAATTAGTTAACATTTTACCAATTATTTTCCATGAAGTCGTGGAATATCAAATTAGAAATAATAGGCTAACTGTTAGATTATGCTTCAATAAAAATATAAACACTAGCAACACTTTTTAGAGAGTACCAAATACAGTAGTTATCATACAGCCTCAGAATTCTGTTAATAGTAGCTTCTCTCTGTTAGCTAACCACAAAGGAATTAAGTACTGAAAGGCAAAAGAAAATGTCACTCCTGAAAATGAGATAAAATCAAACAAACCCAGACATTAATATGATAGCCCATATGACATTTCTTAGCCTTTAGGTATTATATATCCAGTTATTTCCGGACATGATATTTAAATTCAGTTTTAGTGACATTTTTTATATAAAACTTTCCATACCGTTTAATCCATGCAAAACTACCTTATTGCCCCATTTACCCTTATAACCAACATAACATGAAAACAGACATTGGTCACAACCAGAATGTTTTTTTTTTTTTTTTTTTGATATTGGTCACAACCAGAATGTTACACAAATTAGATATTGGTCACAACCAGAATGTTATACAAATTAGATATTGGTCACAACCAGAATGTTATACAAATTAGATATTGGTCACAAGAATGTTACACAAATTAGATATTGGTCACAACGAGAAAGATACAGAATGTGATATTGATGTAAATAAATTAGAAGACTTACAGATATTGTACTAAGTTTATCTATAAATCTAGTTGATATTCAATGAGATATTATATTATGGTCTAAAATTCAGATTCCTTTCTGACCACTAACATGTTTCATAACTATTCCTTGACCTGTATTATTCAGTGAACCCACATCACAGTTTACTTCTGTTCCATTGTTTTCTTACAGAATTGATCCTGGTTATTCTAACAATCAGATATCACATTAAGAAACTTCAACAACATAATTCATCCTGTTTTTCTGCTGTATTTTTGTGTCTCTATAACACATGTCATGAATAGAAATATCCATAGTATAGGTTAAATAACTTATGACTAGTTACAGAACATAGAATTTCTAAGTGTAGAATTCAGTGTTATATCAGACTAATTCCCAAGTTGACTCAATTACAATACACAATAAAAGTTCAATACACCCTATGTTAATCATGAGAACATAACCCAACAGTCATTATTGTCTATAATACTGTAACTAACAGTTTAATCTCTATCATTAGACTGAAATCCAATTCTAACTCTAATTATTCTATTGCATGATGTTAAGTTGTTCTGTAGACAGTCTCAAATCTATACCAATAACATGGATAGTAAGAATTGGTCGATCTTTGACTCTTATACATTGTTTTAGATAATAAATTTCTTTTCTGTGAAATTTTCAAAGTGTGGTGTGTCTCAGCAAATATTCATGCAAAATGTATCCTTTTTAAAATTTAATACAACATCTGAATTGTCTACAATCAAACTTATTAACTGTTGTTACCGGTGGAAGTGACAATCAGTAAACTTATATTTTAAACATATCTTGCCAGGCATGCTTGGTACACACACTAACAGCAATTTTCTTTATGACCATGTAAAATGGTTACAGTCACCAGTTTGAAATATTCATTAGTCATGCACTTATTTAAAAGGTTTTTGGCTTTGAATCTGCCAATGTTCTACTTTTTCTGTTGAAATAAAACTGTTCCCAATGTTTATTTTCTCACCAAATTCAATTATAAAGAACTGCAGAACACAGTTATGGTTTCAAAAAAGTTTTCATATCCATAAATAGTGTATTATATCTGGTTACAAATTGTGCAATAGCATGCAACAACCATTAGTAAATACAGTTATATGAATATAAGAAGACATGGTAGGTTTTTCTATTAGATTTATATATAACATAGCAGGCTTATATATCACCACAATAATAAACAATATCAATATTTTCATAATTCAATATTCTCATTCGGAATTACAAGATATCATAAAACAGTTCAAGCACTTAAACTAACTGCTTGCTGACCAGAATATCTTGAATTAAGTTTGATCATATGATCATTTTTACAACATAGATATAATCATAGATATCCATAATTGAATTTCTTCATTTCAAATTACAAGCTAGAGAAAGGTTCAAGTATCATAGTTAATTCCAACAACTAGTATAGCTAGTACCGGCTGTCCAACATATCCTGACCTTGATCATGGTTATACATCATAAACATACACAGATCTGATAGTTCAGAATTTAGCAGGTAAACTTTCCATAAGATTTAACACTGGTACCATTTCATTAACTCTCTGAGGCAATTCCATAGGATATATAGATTAGTGGTTTATCTTGTAAATTTCTCTAGAAGTAAAAAGTCCACTTCTATAGGACCTGATAACAAATATTTAAATGGTAGTTTATGACATGCATGTCTCAATAAAACACTGCATTATCTGTGAGTATATAATAAAATTGGGAGATGTAAATAAATTCAGATATTATTCAAATAATAGACAATGAAAGATATGAGTCAAAAGGTCATTAAATATTTTAATATGTCATAAATTATACTGAATAATATTTTATACTGTCATTATCATATTAGGTTTGATTTAATCAACTTGACTACAGGTGGTTGGAGGTATAGGGAATCAAAATTAGGCCAAACCCTGTTTTGTATACTTTAGGTTTAAATGCCAGGGATCACATAATTTATTTCATACTGACAATATTCTGTAAGTTTTATTACAGGAAGTATAAGAGCAGTACAATAGCAGCACTGCCTAAAAAAATATTATTGTTAAAAAAAAATTTTGAAATCAGCATTAATTACAAGAGACATAGTACCTAAGTTATAGATGATCATAATCTTATAAAACAGGCCCCAAAAAAACAAAATATTAACTGTAGAGTAGGTTATATCTTCCATTAAACATTTGACATTCTTACAGTACTATGCTATTCTATTTCTTATAAATATAATGGAACTTTTAGCTCAGACAATAGTGCTGTCCTCTGTTTGACCTCTCTAAGACCTACTAATCCAAAGATTTTTGTTGGTCTCAACTTGTACTTTCTTAAAGATTTATCTAAGACTGCTTTTTCTTGCCAGTCATAACCTTCTGAACTGCTAACTAGTTTTTGACTTAATGTCCTGATGAAGATTCTATAGCCTCGTTTACAAGCATTTTGTTCTCAGTCAGGACCAGACTGTGATATAATCACAAATTTAGCATCAAATTCTGCAAGCGCAGTTGTGCGTTTTGGGCACACTTTGCGTTTACAGTACAACACATTTTATGGAATCTGGTCTAAGAACTGTTTTGAGGCCAGAATTGGAACCATTGACAGTTAACATGACACAGAATGCATCCGTACCATTCTAAAAATGGGGTTTATATCATACATAATCAAAATGAGTGTTCACAGCTTTCATGCAGCCTTTGTCTTGTCAGTTTAAGTTAAAATTTGTATTTTCCCAAAGTGCTGACTAGTAAATAACTAACTGACTTGATGACCATGACACAAAATAAGTGTCCACAGCATAAAGAAATCTTTACTTATCACCTTGTTTCTGTCTCATCATAATATAGAGTCAGGAAAACATGTGGTATAAGCTTGTAACATTGTCAGTTTGACCTATTTAACACAGACAACAGTATGACAAGTGACAGTCCGAGTGTCATTTATGTTTGAATATTGTCAAATTATACTTCATATCTCTTATAATACCCTAGATTACTCTGCCTAAGTAGATCTTGCCCTGATACCGCACAATATCATCATATCTGGCCTGATACCATTTAAACTGCCTTGATGTCAGTTATAACTGACTTGATGTCATAATAACTGACTTGATGTCATTATAACTGCCTTGATGTCATTACAATTGCCATGATGTCATTACAACTTGCCATGATGTCATTACAACTGCCTTGATGTCATTACAACTGCCATGATGTCATTATAACTGCCTAGATGTCATTATAACTGCCTTGATGCCATCATAACTGATTTGATATCATTATAACTACCTTGATGCCATTATAACTGCCTTGATGCCATTATAACTAACTTGATGTCATTATAACTGCCTTGATGTCACTATAACTAACTTGATGTCATTATAACTAACTTGATTTCATTATAACTGTTGATGCCATTATAACTGACTTGATATCAATATAACTACCTTGATGCCATTATAACTGCCTTGATGCCATTATAACTAACTTGATGTCATTATAACTGTCTTGACGTCACTATAACTAACTTGATGTCATTATAACTAGATTTCATTATAACTGTTGATGCCATTATAACTGACTTGATATCAATATAACTACCTTGATGCCATTATAACTGCCTTGATGCCATTATAACTAACTTGATGTCATTATAACTGCCTTGATGTCACTATAACTAACTTGATGTCATTATAACTAACTTGATGTCATTATAACTGCCTTGATGCCATTATAACTGACTTGATATCAATATAACTGCCTTGATGCCATTATAACTGTCTTGATGCCATTATAACTAACTAAGTTGATGTCATTATAACTGCCTTGATGCCATTATTACTAAACTGATGTCATTATAACTGCCTTGATGCCATTATAACTAATTTGATGTCATTATAACTGCCTTGATGCCATTATAACTGACTTGATGTCATTATAACTGCCTTGATGCCATTATAACTGATTCGATATCATCATAACTGAGTTGATGTCATTATTACTGCCTTGATGAAATTATAACTACCTTGATCCCATAACAACTGACTTGATGCCATTATAACTGACTTGATGCCATTATAACTGACTTGATGCCATTAATACTGATTTGATGTCATTATAACTGACTTGATGCCCCATTTAAATCCCTTGATTTTGATTTGATGTCATTATAACTAACTAGATGCCATTTTAACTGACTTGATGTCATTATAACTGTCCTGATGCCTTGATGCCATTATAACTACCTTGATGCCATTTTAACTAACTAGATACCATTATAACTGACTTGATGTCATTAAAACTGACTTGATACCATTATAACTGACTTGATAACATTAAAAATGACTTGATGTCATGATAACTGACTTGATGTCATTAAAACTGACTTGATGCCATTATAACTGGCTTGATGCCATTATAACTGACTTGATGCCATTAATATTGACTTGATGCCATTAATACTGACTTAATATCATTAAAACTGACTTATTATCATTATAAATGGCCTAATATCCACTTAAACTATGAAAACCATTAACACCAAGTGATCTTAAAGAAAGCTATCAACATCTTCATTGCCTTACATATCAATTAAATCCTTTTGAAAAGTATCATAAATAAAAGAAAAATTCCCATTATCATCAATTCCGTTGCCAGAAACCATTTATTTGATTCCGACTTCATGTGATTTAAATATAGCTCTATCACAGGAATAAAACAATTTGTTGTAATTTGTTATAAAAAATAAAGTAAAATACCTTGATGATCAACACAGATAAACCACAGTTAAATCAGTGAATACATCCGGTATCCTGACGGCAAAACTTGAGACTTTTTACTCTAATTCTACTTTATTTCCTAACAACCAAGCTATTTTGATTGAAACACTATATTTAACAAATAGCTTTCAGTCAGTCAGTCACAAATAAATCGTTATAATGATAGCAAACTGGCAATTCAAGTCCTGAACCTTCAGCTTGATGGAGTAGAAATTCTCATGATTTCTAATTTTTTAAAAGACAATTTCGTTTCAGTGAATACAAATTCTGGTTTTACAGGTTAGTGTGGCTAATTAAAAGAACTATAACCATCTTAGTTTTTAAGAAATTTTTAACTTCATAATAATTATTTTATAACAAATAAGAGAAGTCACAAACTTCTAATAAAATACAGCTAAATTCACAAAACTCAGTAATACTTATATGAAATAGGTTTTTTTAAAGAGAAATTTGAGCTTTGGCTTAAAAGGAATTCACATTTTATTTCATCGAATCAAATAAGTTACAAAATGTTAAAAGAAACAGTACTTGGTTTTATAAGTTCTGTATTGTAAACTTCAGTCAATTTTTATGTCTAGTTGTCAATTACATAACTGGTACAATGTTACTTGCAGTGTTGTATAGCACAAGATGAATCTCTGGATTCAATATTGAGAGATAGGGACTAGACTATCTTTGACAAAGAAAATCACTTTAATTTGATTATCCAATATGATATTACATACTACAAGGCTACAAATTATTGCAAGATAGAAATTAATGCGTTAAATGTGACCTATCCGCGATTGCATTAATTTGTATCCGCATTTTTAAATACATATTTTCAAGTGAATTAAAGGAAAATAAAATCAAACGATGGACAAAAGGTAGAATGAGTTAAGTATTTAAATTGAGACCGGGTGGGATTATGTAATTAGGTAATTATCTCTAATTTCGAAGCTGATTAGTAATCAATGACTTTAATAACAAAAGAAATTTTCACTCTTGACTATTTAAAGATAAAATCTTGATCATGTTCATGTCTTCATATATTAAACACTTGTAGAATTCCGGGAAGCCATATTCTTTTTTATGATATTAAAATATGCAACACCTATCGCAGATTGCATTAATTTTTACTTGCATTTTAGTCTCTATACCCCATGTCGCATTAATTTGTTGACACATTAATTTCTAGCCTAACAGTATTCACAACTTTTCATCAGTTTTTCATGTAAACTATAAGAATAAATCTATTTGAAATGTCCAGAAGCATCCTGATGTGTGGAATCATAGATTAATCAGATCAATATCTATTGCTTTTAATTATCAGAGAAAAATATATCATACATCTAATATTTACAGATATCATTTATCACCCATCAGGCTAAACCAGCCTTATAATATCATCACGGTCAGCCCACACCTTATATACCAGTTTCATTTATAAATATACTTTAATTGACATAACCAGCAGAAAAATAATGGTTTAAATCAAAGGCAAATACAAAAAATGATTAGATAATGGCTTGATTGGCTAGATTCTAATAATAGATGCTGAAAGGAAAACTACATAAATGAAATGAATGGAGTTTGAGGTCCTACTTTTCTGCACCTAATGAGCTAATGAGGATGGGCAAAATTATGCAGGGTGCAATGAGGAAAAATTTGCCAGGACAGCGGCAAAAATCTACTTTTTTTCTTTAACATACACAGGCTTATTGTCCCATCTGAGCAACTAGATTTTCCATGCCAGTCCCTCCAACCTGTATTACTGACAAGGGGAAACCAAATTTAAAAATCCAACCCTAGACCTTCAGATTAGTGAGCAACCATCTAACTCACTTACCACCAAGGCTCTGAAAAACTTGGAGACAAGTTCTTAGCATTTTGTGAACAATTTAAATATCTAAAACTGGTCTATGTTCTATTGATTTCAGGAGTCAAATTATTTCCTAACATAAATATTTAAATTTCAATCAATTTCAGTCACAAGATGGTTTCAAGAACCCAGAGTAAAAAATAAAATTGGAAATGTACAGGTTATAAATCAACCACTCACATTAACTTTGACATTATTGAGTCATTTACATGTTTGCTTTCCAGTCGATAACTGTTCAATATCAACTAGCCATATCACTTTTTACATTTAAATTTCAACATGGTGTCCACCTACAATTAAATAACACTATACCTCAGAAGTTAAGGCTGTCTTCACTACTAGGACATTATTGATATTATCAGACCCTTTATATATTAGGTTAACTTAAATGCATGAATGGTTGGGAATATACAAGTTTGTCTCACAAGTCTCCAAAAAAGTTGTAATAAGTGTAATTATGATGGAAATTTTTCTTCCTCCACCAGATCAAGAAACATCATTAGGTCTCAAATTGTCATCCAAATCAGTAAAAAATAGAAGTAGAATAATTTCTTTGAATTACCCAAGCATGAATACCTAAAAAATATTCATTAGAAACACTGATAAATCAATTAGTAAGCTTGATTTGACCCCAAACAACGCAAGAATGATCTTTAAATCAAATGAAATGAAATGAATAGAGTTTTTTACGTCCTACTTCTGCACGGGCTAATGAAGACAGCAAGAATCTGAAAAAGGACAGTATTTTCAGATGGTTGATTTGTTTCTTGAAAATACATGAAAATAGCACAATATCTTATTTAGGAATTTCAATTTCTTTTCAATATATGACCAAATCTCTAGCGAAGTTGAGCATCATTTTCACTTTTAATTCAAAGGCTCAAATTTCCATGGTGAGATGTGCACACTATAACTGATTATTTTACCTTAGCTATATATTAATTGAAGATATTATCAAACGTATGGTATACCTGTACCTCAAACTCAGTTATTATCAGTCAATCATATATATATATATATATATATAAATAATAGTAGTAAATCCCTTCAAGTTTTAATGAAGACACAATATAAATAGGATTAAGTTAAGTTAGGATTAACATGGTGTATTTTATTATAGAAACAATCCTAACTTTAATTTTATTTTTATCACTTGAACTGTAAAAAAACATTGTCAAGTTGAGAGTAACCAGTACATAAAACAGAAGTTAGTTCAATCCCTAGAGTACAGTAAGCTTTTTATAAACCAGGAAAAAATCTAATAAACTAATGTTTGTATAGAGAGAAAGAGATTACTTATAGTTTGGTTGAAATTAAATTGTTAATTTAATTAGAGAGATGTAAAATAAGACTGTTTAACCAAATATGGTTCACTTGCAACAAGGAATTAGGAGAATTTCACAAAGAATTCAGTAGAGTTCTAGGTGTCATTAATTTTTTTTTTTAATTCTGGGTATTTAAATAATCTCAACTCTATGAACAGATAACTATGAAACCTTTCTCTAACAGGGAAACTATGTCTTAGTATACACATAAAATATCACTTCTCAAACTTGGTCAATAAGAGTATGTACTAATAGCCTGTATTATAATTATACAACAGAAATTCTGGAAAATCTGTTGGTTGTAATAACTTAATAAGGGGATTTATAATGAAAGTAGATACAGGGATTCTTTGAATATAGTTTATGTCACTGGGTAGATATTTTTAATGAATATACTTCCTTATTGACCAGGTTAAAAGAAAACAATTTTTTATAATGATTATAAGAGGTAGTATTCCTTGCACTGAGCAGCCTTTTTAATTCAAAACATGCCTTTAAAATAGCGAAAAATCTGCAGTCTTTAAAGCTTGACCATTAACATAAAAATAACCAATACTTACCTTATACAAAACTAAAAAAAATAACAATTAAACACACTTGTCCTTTGTAAAAAAAAACCAGTAGCTTACGGGAAATTTTTCAAAAATTTATGTTTAAATTGACCATGAATATTTAAATTTGATAGTATATTTAACTTAAACTATTTTTTTTAACATTCAAATTTTATTTTTAAAAATTAAACAGGTAAAAAATTTAACAGATATTATATTAACATTAAAGATGCTTATTTTTAACATTAACAGATATTATCTCACTAACATTAACAGATATTATATTTTAACATTAACACATATTATATTTTAACATTAACAGATATTATATTTTAACATTAACAATATTATATTTTAACATTAACAGATATTATATTTTAACATTAACAGATATTATATTTTAACATTAACAGATATTATATTTTAACATTAACAGATATAATATTTTAACATTAACAGATATTATATTTTAACATTAACAGATATTATATGTTAACCGACTGACAATATTATTATCTTATTCATACTTTTCTTTAACCACACAAATGGAGTGGCCAGATTGTGAAGTGATTATTGTACTGGCTGCAGCAAGTTGACTGAAAGAGCTTACAAACAAATTTAGTGAAAATATGAATTAAATACATAACTGAATTTAATATAATAGAATAATAATTATAGTAATCCAGGATTGGGAATTTTATCATTAGCCAGATTTTAGATTAAATGTTCAGTAGCTAGAGGACAGAGGACAGAGGGAACAACCTCTTAGACATTCCTGCTGAGATCATATATATAACAATTACAATATGATTGATTATGACTGATCTAGCCAGGACTTGTACCAGGTAGAAACACCACTCATTAATCTGGACTGGTCACTCATTCTAATTTGACAGAAAAGTCATTTGTTTGTCAATGTGGTTTTATAAAGCCTTAAATAAAACAGAATATATACCAAATTCCTATCCTCGTATGGTACAGAGTGTAAGCATAAAAGCCAGACCCAGTGTTGGCCTTCAACCCCTTACTCCCAAGTAATAGAAATAAACTTAAAGCATTAGACTTCGTACTTAAAGATCTGGGCACTTTATTGTGTAAAATATAAAAGCAAGAATCTATTATTGAAGTTAAGTAAAAGATTATTCACAGTCATTCATTGATTGATTGCAACCAGTAATAAGACAATAAGAGGGCCTGGATTATATCAACTGTATAATAATCCCTAAATAGACCTTTTTCAGAAAAGCATGACGACAAAAGTATCATTAAATAGCTAAATAAATTCCAACTTTATTGTGTAATATAGAATAAGTTGGAGTTGGATTGGAAAAGGAGACAAAAAAGAAGTCAAAATGGTAATTTTACTGCATTAACTCACCATAGTCAATATGGTTGATGCTACTATTAACCTTTTGAACAATTCCTCAAAATATTGGTGTATACTATGACTGATAGATAGTTATACCTGCACTGTTTTACTTATCATAGGTTACTCTACATCCGTGTTTGTCAACTAGCTGTGCATACCATTTGTGGTGCATCAGAGCTTGAATTTTGTAATGACAGAAATTGTGTTTCATATTTATACTGATGGACGCTCCACTTCAACCACTACACTATTTGTTTAATTGATTCTTGATCTAGAGAGGTTGTCAGCAACTTAACGCAAAACGCAAAAGAAACCACGTTACTTGGACCCTTCGACCATGTCACCAGATCTATTGCTATTTAACAATTCCTGATGAAAAAGACCACTTACTTGTGTAGCTTGACGGCTCTTTATAATATTCAATCAACTTGTTTATACTATCAAAGAATGCTTAAAATAATTTTAAAAAACATAACTGTACAACTGAACAAACATGAGTGGAGAAATCCATTCTACTACATCAATTTCAACAGCACATAACTTCCCATCATACTTGATTAGTCTGCTTTAAGAGTCAACCGAAATGTAATGAATGAACTAGGTTATTATGAGAGTGAATATTGAAGACAAAAGAAAATCTTCTGTTCAATAAAATTTCTTAAGAGCTCTTCAATTTTGATGGGCCCATAAAGTCATAAATAGATCTATAAATTCTTTATGATATTTAATATATATCTAGTGTTAGGGTGTATGAAGACAAGTCTAGTGTCATCATAATGTTTGCTTGAGAGGGTCAGAACAAAATTATAGACTCTCTATTTGAGACCGGATATTAACAGGTTTGACATTTATTTTACCATTCCATTAATGTCTCAGAAACAGGGAATGCTAGCTAAATTAATCAATCATAGTTTCACTATTGAAATTTGAAGCCCATATTCATTAAAATGAATGCAAAGAAATGCCATATATAAGGAAATTGAAAGTAAAATTACTATTCTGAGGTAGTTTGGAAGAGATTACTTGATTATCTTCTAGTACTTCTAAAAACTACTTACTATCCCATGTATATATAATGACTTCTCTATCTGTAATAAATTGTCAAGACAACTATATGGTTTTGATGTACTTTCTTCAATCGGAACACCTTTTGGGATAATTTTTTTTAACTAATAATAATAATAATAACTAGAACCGTTAGACGGTACCAAGGCAGTGCGCGTCCCTTCTATTGCATGGGTGAAACGTTGCATTTATAATATCCAATTCCATAATAATAACTAGACCTGTTTGTAACAGTTGTGCAGCTTCCGAGATATTTAGAATTTGTTATATCTCCTGGCTGTCATTTAAAATAGAACTAACCACGCCTACTCAGTATAATGACTTGTTTTGATTGGTTGCGATACTTAAACGGGAAATGTCAAAATTTGTGTCTTGACCAAACGATAAGAAATTAACACAATTTGACTTTATGACCTGTTACATTATCTTCTTAACTCTTCTTGTAACATTTATATCTGTTAAATTAGCGTGTAAAACAAAACGTCGAAAAAACAAATTTGTGGAACATAACACCTTATTTGAGATTACAAATTGATCTTGGATTTCATTAACTTTCCAGATCGTTGATACTTGTTAATTTGTTTATTTATTTATTTACCGATCTTAATTTAGGTGTAGTAGGAACATTAGATCCTGCAATTTGTGGCAAGTTGCCATGGTATAACATAGAGACATCAAATTAACAGCGCGGCTTTACATCTTTGAGAGAGTATTTTATATAGTTCCGTCCCTTATACCACTAGTCCTCTCAACTGTACATTATTTTTGCTTAAGAGAATATCATTTAAAATTCTAAAGGTTGTAATTTCCTTCCAAATAATCCATATCATACATCGCCCACAACGAGAAATGAACAATCATTCCTTTTATTTAAGATATATAATATCTTTGAATCATTTTAACTGGATTAATTTTTAATCGTAAAAAAAATTAAAATCAAAATAAAAAATTCAAAAATCGGTTTCCATATATATTTCGGCAATAGATTCTATATACATGTACATCAAAATAACACAAATTGAATTATCTTCCGAGACCCTATTTCGATTTAAAGAAAAATACACACAGTTAGTATAGAAGAAATTACAAAATTTGAAAATTTAAAACGTGCAATTTTGATCAAATATCAAGTGTTATACACCATTGGAACGAATAACTAGACCTGTTTGTAACAGTTCTGCAGCTTTCGAGCTATTTAGAATTTGTTGGTCTCCTGTCTGTCATTTAAGGATAGAATGTAGATTGATTTTGCGATTATTGGGAGAGATGATTTATTCATGATTTAACATGTGACATTTGAGCTTGTTAATAGACTGGCAATCATTAAGGTTTGTGATGTAAAAATATCTGGGCTTAACCACGCCCACAAAGTTCATTGACTTGTTTTGGAAACTTCAACTGGAAATGTCAAAATTTGTGAATTGACCGTTTTATAGGAAAAATTCGCAATTTTTAAATGCCGATAAACCGAAAGTTTACATTTTGCTATAAAGCTTAATATGTCATTGGATAGAACGTATCACATATGTACAGGTATAAAGATCGCCAAAGGTCAACGTCACAATATACACCTTCGAAGTTTTTATAATTTTTAATCGTAATTTAATCAAAATCAAATTAAAAATTCAAAAATCAGTTTCCATATAAATTTCGGCAATCGGTTATAGATTCTATATACATGTATATAACACATATTGACTGATCCTCCGAGACCCTATTTCGATTGAAAGAAAAATACACACAGTGATGTAAAATATCTGGGCTTAACCACGCCCACAAAGTCTAATGACTTGTTTTAATTGGTTGCGATACTTTAACTGGAAATGTCAAAATTTGTGTCTTGACCAAAAGATAAGAAATTAACACAATCAGACTTTATGACCTGTTGCATTTATATCTGTTTAATTAGAATGTAATTTTATTCCTAAACTTTTCGCAATTTTTATTTATACATATTGATTTATATATTGCTTGAAAGATGGGAATTTGCACATTATAAATCTGTTCAAATTTTGTTTTTAAGTTAAATAGAACTAAATATATAAAAAATATGAATGTTAAAATCGTTTATTTTCTACTAGGCGTATTTTCATCAGTTTTCGGTCTATAGCTAAAATAAAGATATTGTTAGAAAGCTGATGAAAATCACATCACAATAATGTCAATTAGAATGTTGCCAAGAGTCTTGTTCATGAGATATAACCATCTGAAGATACGAGAAATATGCAAATTACCAATTTTTGGATCCCTATTAATCCAAATGTTCTTTACTAAAATTAGAAATCAAGGTATCATATGAATCTTTAGCCAATGAAGATGATTGTGCAGAAAAATAAAATGCATATTAGTAAGTAAGTCCTCTTCGTTCCTTGCGGAGCATAGGGCTGCTACAGACGTTCTCCATCTCACTCTGTTATGAGCTGTTCTTTTTGCTTCATTCCAGGTCTTGCCAATCCTTCCTAGCTCTTTCAGTCTTATTCTTTTCAAGCTATGTAAAGGTAGTTCTTGTCTTCTATGCCCTTGAGGATTCCAGTCCAGTGCCTCTCTGGTGATGTTGATTTTGCATATGGTAGAGTTCAAAAGTTATGAACTTTCAAACGGAAGTCAGTTTTGAAAAACTTTGGCAGGACCTGGTCCAAAGACAAATTTAAAATTGAAATATATGCCACTAGAGGACCTAGATAATTATCCAAATTATATTTTAAAACAAGTCTGAAAAAAATAGGATTAAAAATGGCGGACGAGTAGTATTTTTCCAATAATTTGCATATTTCAAGATGGCGATCTAACGGTTAGGAATTTGCATATACGGCATACATACATAATGAAGATATTGATGGTACTAATTCTGTGGAATAATAAAATTGCAAGTTTGTGCAAAAATTTAATCCGAAAATTCCGATTTCTGTGATTTTCTACATTTTTTGGTCATTTTCGGACGTTTCCGGCTAATTTCGGAAAATGTTTTATCGGAATCTTTAATGATAATTTTTTGTCTACTCATGTACCAATTTTTGTGAAAAAATAAGACGTAAATTTAAAAAAAACACGTGCTTTTTCATAAATCACGCACAATTAATATAGAACTAAGAACAAAATTTTCAAATATTAAAAAGCGCAATTTTGATCAAAATATAAAGTGTTATACACCATTGGAAAGAATAAATTACGAGTAATAAGGACATGAAAGAAATTTTGACGTATGTAAATTAGGTCACGTGACAGAGCTCTTCGAAGTTAAAAAGTGCAATTTTCAAATGGCTGTAAAACCGGAAGTTGACATTGCACAACACAAATGAAGACATCAATGGATAGATCTCGACAAGGGCAACAACTTTTGTGCAGGTCACATGGTCACCAAAGGTCAAGGTCACGATATATGAACATTGGAAAATTAGGCACTGAGTGAAAAAAAAGAACCGGAAATGAAAGGTAAGCTAAATCGAAATTCAAAATTCGGCTTCCTAAGAATTGTTAGCAATCGATTGAAGATTACATAGACATCAAAATTACAATTGTCCGATTAACCCCTAAGGCCTAATTTTTCACTTTACAAAAGTAAGTGGTTTAATGATGGCGACTGATCTGTTACTTCCGGTTCAATTTTTGTTAATTATAAAATCATTATGGGGTAATAGTAACTAATTGCAAAAGAAAAAATTCAAATATCTTTAGAATTCCGGAAGTGAAAATTCGAAGTTTAGCGACGTATGACGCCGAAACCGGAAGTGATGTCGACATTTTGAAAACAGATTTTTCTTGACAAGAAAAATGTTTATCTAACTGCAAATTTTGATTTCGATCTAATCAAAATTGCAAAAGTTAGAAAAAGTGTTAAATTTTAAAATTCAAAAGTCAGCAACAAAATTTTTAAACTGCTATTATGTAAATCTAAGTTATAAGTAGTAAATAAAAAAAGTCCGAACCAGATTGGATAAAAAAACAAGCCGTGAGTTAGTAAACAAAAATAAAATTTGTGACGTTCTACGTCATTTCCGGTAGAACAAAAATGCGTCATTTTACATTTAAACAACAACGAGCACTAGATTACGTTACAATATCACGCCAGATTGTGTAAGACATTTGCAGTTATGGCTGGGGAGCGTGACCAGAAAGAGACAAAAAAAAAAATAGTCATTTCGAAAACAAAGCAGTGCGTTCGATTGAACGCACTGCAATAATAATAATCTATTTATATTGCGCCGATCATTCCAACAATGAAGTTGCTCTGTAGCGCACATAATGTTAACAGCACAAAACACAAACACATATAAAACAGTGGTATATTTTTCAGGACACAGTCTAAAAACGCTGAAACACGTCGTTAAAATGAATGTGGTTAAAATCAATATTAGTTACTGTGAGACGAGTTGATAAAAAGTTCCGTTTTTAAAAGTTTCTTAAAAGCAAATACCGGTATGTCTTTCGCAAGTTTGATTGATTTTTGTAGAGTGTTCCATAAGGTTGGAGAAGCATATGAACATGAACGTTCGCCAAACTTAGATTGAACAGCAGGGCAGGCAAGAAGAGGGGCGTTTTGGGAGCGAGATGGAACATATGGTACGATAAGTTCTGAAAGATATTTTGGAGAGTTTAAATCTAGGGTTCTGTAGGTTAAAACATTAATTTTAAACTCATGCCATGTAATGCGGCAAATGGAGAATTCTTCAGAAAATTCAAACATAATTATGCGAAAGCTAAGAGAAGTGTGTTTTTGTTTTGTTTAATATGGGCAGTCCATAAATGACTATTAGTACCATTTTCTAACCTTTCATCCAGGACATTTACAGTTATATATTTACACTGAGTTCAGAATCCAATAAAGAAACGCTACAGTTTTCATTAAGAGACTTAAATATGTAATGATCTTAGTATGTATCACCAAGAACATTCAAGGCATTTGGTGCTAATACAAGATATATATTTCTCTGATAAATACAATGACCTCTTTTGAGTCCATTTTCAGATGTCAGTGATCATGACACCATGAATACATAATGAGAATACAAGGTGTAAAAACAGGATAATGACACGTCACAGCCATCACCATTGTCCTGCCAACTGAATAATAATCTTAATTAATGTTAATTAACAGATGACAAGTTAGATGAGAATGTAATCAGATGAAAGAATAATTGAATATCAACTGGAACTAGATTTCTAAGAACAATGCCATTGAACTATTGATCTGACAGCTTGATTACAGACAACCCAACTACACATTTAACACAATATGTCGTGAAATTATGTCGGCTTTAATAAAAGGTACACTACATCATAGGACTTGGCCAAAATGAGAGTGTTCATCAGTGGACATACTTGGTCTCAAAAACTGTAAGATAGAATCAAGTCCAATAAATCTCTAAAATTAAGTGATAATTCATTTAACTTAGTTGCCGGTATTGTAAAACACACTTAAACACGTTTATCAATAATTACTTAGTTTAATGGATATACATGTTAACAAGAGATTCTATTTTAAAGTAGTAGCACCTTGTTAGTCTACCTAATGAAAATATATAGTCTTATTGACCAAGTTTGAGATTTTAAAGAGGTAGTATTCCTTTAACATCCAGTGAAGCATATGGTGTGATGTTGTTACAAGGAAAGTTTTAAAAAAAATTTGACCAGAATCATATCCTGTGTATTGACTTCTTCTATTTTTTACTGAAATATACCCTGCACTCCCAAAACTTTACGTTAGCTTTAATTTGACACTAAGGAAAAAAACATCATAATTGTCTCTATTCAATTGTGGTTTTGTCAATATTAAGATGCAAAAACAAGGATACAATGACAAACAATCCCAATCTTAAATCATGCTTTTCCTGTGTAAGGAAATCTTAGTAACATTTGATTTCATAACTAACTTAAAGGGCCCAGGCTTGATTTGTTTCGGACAATCATCCGACAGCCTCATACACATGAAATCTTTTGCTTAGCTAATCAGACATAGTCTACAGAGCTTACCTTTGAAATTTTAGCCTTCAAATTCATGTGTATCCATAATTATCCATGTTTGAAATATCATAACGTCTTAAGAAATTACGAACGTCCCGCCATATTGGAAAACGATTCGCCTTGATAATCAAAGAGTTATCCTTCCCGTCATGCAATAGCGGTCATCTATATAAATAGACTACAACGCATTTTCAATTGTAGACTTTGTCAACAGGACACACAATTTTCAGACTGACTGGAGACAAGCCGCATACAGCACAGAAAAAAAATGAAAGAGAAATTTTTTGTTTGAGGTATATTTCAAGGTATTTTGCGATTTTCTTAGAGCTTGAGTATTTCTGAGGACTGTTTAAATGTAACAAAGGCCCAAAACGACCCCTAAAAATCAAGCCTGGGCCCCCTTTAACTCACAATCCTTTCTCAAACATTCTCACACAGAAATAATATTGGACTACTCTGTCAATATCTGCTTATATTCTCAAACTGAGATCACTTCTGTGCTCAGGACACGGCCCACTATTAACAAGCTGGTAAAAGCCTTCTTTACTGTTTATACTGTTACTTTTAGCTGAACCATACTCTGCACTTCATCATTTTAACCGCGTTTAACCGCGTTTCCACTTATTAAATTGCCAAATCATTAAGATTTGGCAACCAACAACCTCCATTTATCAGGGGCCATATGAAAGTTAGCTTTGGCTTTTAAAACAAGTGGAAATGCAAAAAGCCAGCTTTTTGTCGTTCGGCAATAGAGAAGTACTAGTTTTACAGTTTCCCACGCAACATAGGTAGTCTTGTACATCAAAAACTCTCAATAATGTGCCACTTTTTAGAATGAGACTAAAGTGGTTCTGGAACCAGATAAACTAAGTGGAAACGCAGTTAATTTGCAATGTAAAAATGCCTATAGATGAAGCACCATAACAAACATCAAAGGTGAAGGTAACAAAAAAATAGAAAGGGGTTTGCACTCACTGTGAGCTTTTTCAATTTGCTTTTTAAATGCCACCTCAAAGATTTCTGCTAAATCATTTCCTCCCCCCCCCTCAAGATAGCAATAAAAGCTTTAGCTGAGTGGACATTAACTATATATCAACCAACTTACCTTCTAAGACCCAAGTTACACTACTAAAATTAACTGTTCTCAGAGCGATTCTCAGAACGAAACAGATGAATTCTGTGCTATGTAAACTGTCAAGCGTTCTCAAAACAGTAAAAATTCTTAGCAACAGTCAATACTATTTTCAATACTACATTCTATATATATAACTACAAATCTATCAATCTGAAACCTTGTCCATGATTCATGGCAACAAAGTACGCAAAACAATAGAACAAATCTCAAGAGATATGTTATTTTGATCTTCCATTCTGAAGATAGACTATCTTAATTTGTACAGTGTAATTTACTTCTTAATGGCCAGATTGTTGATTATCTTATTGTTTCATTCAACTGTAGACCGGCTGGAAGTAGTCTTGATCAATTTGAATTCACTTGTTTTCTCACGGTTAAAACACAGTAAGACAGTGACTCATTCACACTTTTATTGTCTAATCATTATTATTCATTGAGATCCATTTTCATAGATTTCTTTGGTAACCAATCCAGAAAAAAACCTACGCAAAACTATGATTTCGAATTAATCTTAGCACATTAAAGATAAGAATGATCCAATGTTTTACAATATAACATGATAATTTTTCAAAATCTAAATATATATTGGTATTGAGTACTGCAATATATATTTAGAATTCAAACCTTATCTATTTGCAACCGGACATTTTAACATGACTACCAGTCATGACTGGCATATATGGGCAAATCAACAGCCCTGTCCAATACAGTTTTGAACAGTCACAATGACAGAATTTAATCGGGAACTAAAACATGTGAATTGTGCAGAAGGTCTATTAATCAAATGTCTGAATCGTTGTAGAAGATAAGGATGTCAAACTCTACTTCATTTTCATTTCTTGCAGTAACAATTCTCTAGTTGAAACTAAAAAACTCCAGTCAGATAGAGTTGTTTTTACCTCAATTGATCTGAAGAATCAGCCTAATGGAATATTCCTGACACAAGATTGTGAAGAGACTATTTACTGGGGTTTGATAATTATTATTAATAACATATTGATAGGATTAATGAAGCTAAGGTGTTTATAGATTCTATTTCTCTCCTACAAAAACTCACTGTATTCTAATTATATTGCTAAAGATAATAACTTTATGAATTGTCAGAAATTTCTTTCTATATTTATAAGTCAAGCACTTAATTATTGGTATTTTTAACTTTATATCTTATTCCTTTCGGTTAGCTAGCTATTTGAATAAGAAATAAGAATTTTAAATGGTTTTGCTTTTTCAAGAACCCAAAACGTGCTCTGTGTTAAATCAAGTCCAATTTATTTTCAAAGACTTTGACCAAAGCTATACATGCATTTTTGATAAATATCTTTACTGAATGTTTTTCATTGATGAATTCGGTAATGACAAAACATCAACTTCTCAGGTGTATGTAGTTTGATATAAAGGTGTACATATTAACATGTTAAGAAACTTTATGCTGATGTTTTAAATTCCTATACTAGTAATATTATTGTTTAACAGGTGATTCACCAAGGACAGTACTGACATTGTTGATGGATTATGTCACTTCATATTTATATCACCTGTAAAATCATGTCACAGGTGAAAAGATGAGCTCTTGTCAATGAGTAGAATACTCCCTCTTTTGACTTCCCACTTCAGATTAGCGAGTTTTTTGTATCTATTGCACAACTACAACAACAGCATTTCCTCTTGGCCAAAAAGACGGCTTCAAGCTAGCTTTTAGTATTTATACTGGTTAAATTGCTGAAACGTTAAACTCAGTGGAAACGCAAAAAGCCAGCGTTTTCTCCTTCGGCTATGCAGTTGCACATGTAACATCAGTAGTCTTGTACATTACAAGCTGTCAATAATGTGCGACCAAGTTTCATCAAAATCCATCTAGAAACCAGCTCTCTATCATGTCCACGAGGATTCACGAACCAGGGCAATAACTCGTAAAACATTTTTGGATGATCTGATTTTCATTATGGTCATTGTAAAGAATCGCACCAAGTTTTGTTAAAATCCATAAAATTTGCATATCAAAGGGTTCATTCTTGGGAGCACCAAGTTCAAATTTATTAAGAAACCAACTCTCTATGGCATGAACATGGACAATAACTCAAATGGTCTGATTTTCAATAGGCTTCATCTTGGGTGAATACAAACACTTGCACCAAGTTTCGTTAAAATCCATGTCCACAATGAATTAAAGAACAAGGGCATTAACTCATAATAAATTTTTTGCGATTGTTCTAATTTTCAATAGGGCTCATACCTGGGTGATCGTGAACACTCACATTCCCACTAAGTTTCGTCAACCTCCATTAAGAAACTAGCTCTCTATCGTGTCTACATTAAATTTTGGAAGATTGTTCTGATTTTCAATAGGGTTTATCTTTGGGTTATAACAAACACTCATACCTAGGCCAGTGCTTTTATGAGACTTAGTTCTCATCACCATCTAACACCAAGTTTCATGAAAATCCATCAAAAAACCTATCTTTTTTCTATGGTGTCAACAACAATTCTGGTCAGACAGACAGGGGCAACCGCTATATACACCCACATTAATGTTTTGGCATTTATGCTTTTTTGCCAGATGGCTGATATATGATATTCTACAGTGTATGATTGAATGTATTGATTTCACATGGTACATTAGTTACTATAAAAAAATTGACTTTTAAAGTGAAATTTGATTCTTACCTACATAATTGTTTTAGAGAATATATCACTTAAGAAGCACTTTTTGCAAAAATCTTTCTTTTGAAAAGAAAAGGTGTCTTGGAAAACTGTTAGAAGTGCCTCTATTAGGTAAGTAAGGCAGGGAAAATTCCTTGTTAAAATATTTGATATTTAAAAGTTAAAAATTACTTACATTTTATTATGGTGACAGGTTGATAAATTATAGTTTAAATGGCCACATTGCTTCCTACTAGTCCAACATCACATTATCAAATAGTGACAATACACATGTTATTTCCTTCATTAATCATAGCTGTCACTCAACCAGTAAGCCACTCCTATAAACCAGTGAGCCACACCTCTTAGCCAATCGTATTGCATCATTTCATCTTAAGTGTGGTCACTGTTAATTTAAAGTTGCAACTAATTACTTGTATTCAATTACTCAAGTACTCATAACACATTAAATCTTTATTAAGATTTCAACCTGTAATAAACAAAAATAATCTACAAATAAACTTTAACACAGAAAGCCATTTTCATTCAGATTATGTTTCAGTTTACTATATTGTTACATTGATAATGTATTCAAAATCAGATGAAAAGAAACAATATGACCCTTGAGGTTAAGTTACCGTGTGGCAATGACCACAACCAAAACCAACAATTCTTTTTTAACTATTTCAAATCCAGATACTAAAGGGACAGGTTAATGAACTGATTGGGGTCTTGAATATAGGCTGTGTAAATAGTCTTCAGAAGTACTGTATGCCTACAAGAAATGCAGGATAATTGCATGATCCCTTCAAAAGTCATCAGAGTATTGAACTTTCTATTTCTATATATAGAATTGTTGTGTATGTCATCTTAACATTCAAGCGCTGTGAAATGCTTAGCTCAAATCTGTTTCTGGTATAAAGAATCTATCACAAAAACCTTTCTCTTTAACTTAGACTTCTCTAATAGAGACCCTGATTTCAATCTGCCTTAGTTGCTTTTTTTTTAATTTGAAGTACAGTTTTTGATAATTAATATTTAAAGAATTAAAAGAATACAAACGGCTTTAGTTATTTTGGTTTCGAAACCAATTTTCTAAATCAATTTTACTCTGCCAAAAGTGGTTGATAATAGAGAGATGTGAGAGTATAAAATTGATATAAAACTCAAAAAGTAGTCAGGAATTTTGGGGACAAAGAGGTATAATATTGTTCAGAAGTTTTACTGAATTTGAACCTCTTGACATTGAATCAACTTTTAAAAATACAAATACAAGAGGAGAACATCCCTTTATATTCACCTACCAATCTCAATCTGTATTTTCTATAAAATAAAGGATAAATGATATTATTATGAGTATTTTAAGATATAATAAGGCAGGAAGTGAAAGTATTACCCTCAGGGAAGGTTTTATTGTATTTAAATTATATTAAATATATCTCATTAAATATAATGATTAAAAATATTTAAATTGTACTCAGTACAGTTGTGGTTTTTACCATAAATGTGAATTAAACACTTTACTTACGAATAAATAGCATCAACCAGAAAATATGGTGATTGTACGTATCAATTTATATATATCCATCCAATTCAAATCAGTTCAAATTGTAGTCATTAGCATTCACATTTAATATTAGCCAAGGGCAATAACTCAAAATCCATGCATTGATAAATTGTGAAAATCTGGCCTATATATCGGTCAATTACCAACTTACAGTGGGTAGGGCTTACACTGCCTTAATTATCATCGGATCATACATAGGCCTACTTCATAGAACTGCCTTGTTTAGAAATGGGGATATAACGAAATAAAAATAATATAACGTACAAAATAATAAGTAGTTGGAATATTTCTAAATGTGTCGTGGTAAATAGCTCCAGCCTCTTTTTTTACATTTATCACTCTTCTTGTGGAATAATAACTGAGAGAGTGGTGAACTGATAGGCCTAAACACTTCTAAAAAATGAAGTTAGATGCGTTTTCATTGTGTTATATTATTTTTACGATCTTTACCGTGTCTGTCAACATTACACTGATTCGGATTTCACAAATAATAATTGCTTTGACAATCGAAATTTGTGAACTTCCAACCTGGCACCTGCAGGTTCAAGGTCAGCTAATTCAGGTGAATCCATTTTAATCCACTTCGAGGGTAATCATGTTATGTTTGGTAAAAATTTCAGCATCCAAAGTACACATGTTTCTTTTAACTTCCGTTTTAATCAGATGTCTAAGGTAAGGAAAAATATTGTAAAATAGTTAATTAGAAATTTACACCATGTTTCACGTATACTGAAATTATTCAGCACTTATCCACCCCTTACTGAAAATGATTTAGTCCTATGGTGCGCAGCCATTATATTTGGGAATTACAAAATCAGCTTTAAATATAGAAAAGTAGGTTTTTCCGCGAAAAGCATCAAATGATCTACGTGTACTTTCGTTTCTACATCGTTTATACCTGGATGATAATTCTTCGTTTAAGGTGATGGTTTTGCACATAATTCGAACCAAACTCTATTCTCTAGTTTGTTTTGTACTTCGCAGCATAGACAATGATTCTTGACATTTTGATTTAATTTGTATAGAATCAATGGTTTCCTAATCCTAGTGTATTGAATTTTGACTTGTAAAGGAACCAAAAAAGACAAAATTTTGAATGAAACTTTCTCTCTGTAATACAAATTTTAAAAACATAATCTGTTCTCATGTTTATAATTTTATCAACAAAGATATCATGGGACTACCGGTAGCAGTTTTATTTTGAGGCTGTGTCAATTGTTAGAAAATAATAGATACATTTAAAAAAAAATGGTAAACTTTGCTCAGACATTAGGCAATGATTGTCAGTTGTGGTGGAGGCCATGGACATGTCAATAGAAATGAAGTTAAAATAAGTGCAACTTAACTTTGTACAAATTTATGAACAATGCAAATACACGTTGAAATTATTGTAACCTAAAGAATGTAATGTGATTTGTTGTAAAAAAGATATATCTATATAGTTTTATAGTTTCAATTTAGATATAATCTCTAATTTTTTACCTACAAACATATCACAAGATTTACTATTATTTATAGCTGTTAAGTCATACAATATTTTTATGTTATTTACATGTTGATTCCCCCATCGCCAATTTAATTCTTTTTCAAACTTTCCTTGTAGACTGTTAATAGCTTAATTTCTGTTTTACCATCAATTCGAATCTAAGCAAGATGAGTGAGTTATTTCTACAGGCTGATGTTTCCAAATTGTTACACAATAAGTTTGTGGTTATTATGGGGAGTTCAGGTATGTGGAAAATGTCCCTTATTACTGGGATATAGTTACCTTACTAGCTAACAGAACAAACTTACAGTCACAACAGCTAAATGTTTAATTGCAGGAGAATCAAATTACATATTAGTATTATTTTATTGGAAACAGCAGAATTTGAGCTCGGTGAGGTAGTAAAGCTGTACAGACTATTTCAATGTTATTGTCAATAGAATCTTACCTATCTAAAGTATAGTTTCTGAACTGATCTTGACTGTTAAAACTGTTTTATACCACAAGATTTAGTCTGTTCGTCTCCTTATTTCCAATGGTCAATCTAAAGTTAATATTATATACATAATAATATATTTGTTGATCATATCTTTACTTAAATGTCCAAAAAAAAATGGAAAAAGTTAATTTGTTTTGGATGAATTATTAAAACACTAATTAAAGTCAGCCCCTGAGTATATCAGATTGTCTTATTACAGTACAAAGAAGTATGTATAAAGATTTGGTAAAGATTTTAAAGAAAGACAAGTATTTAACAGATCCAGAGCTCAGAGCTAAGGTTTGTGGTTTTTATCTAGAGGGTTTGGTTTGTACCCACCATGATATTGGTTATATCTATATGGTCCTTTTGGTGTCAATGCACATTAGTACATGCTAAGATGCTTCATAAAACAAGGCCACATTTTGTTTTTGATTCGGGAGAAAATAAATGTGGTCCTAAAATACCCCAAATATTGCATTTGGGGACCATGAAATAAAACAACTGAATTTATATTTCATGTTAACTTGTCATGTTGGCATGTAACTTTAAATTGAAATAACAGATATCAGTTATAGGTTAATTCTGTTCATTTATCTTTGGCTTCATGCCGCATTAATTTTCATAAAGAGACAAAAACTTCTTTTGGATAATGGTTAAGATACTGAATAATTGATTTAACTCATTGTCAGTGTTATGGTTTTATTTAATGTGAATATTTTCAGGGAGAAGCAAAGTTTGAAAATGATCGTTTAATTGAAGGTGGAATACTGTCTAATAATGTTTTATATCGCGAAGTTCGAGAATATAGAACAGACTATCATCTGATACGATTTTATTTTATTACCAAAACTTACAATCATTATGTAGAATCTGTGGTAAAGAGTTTTAACTCAGAACCTAAACCAGATGTACTTCTATTAAATTCCTGTTTATGGGACATCACTAGGTACAGAACACAATTCATTTGTATTCCTTTCTTTTAGTCTGGTTCATCATATCTCATTATTACACAAATCTGAATGTTTCATTTCTTTCAACTGGTTATCACATTTTCAATCTAATGAAATTGCTTCTATAAATGCATTAGTGGTCTTATTGGAGCTATAGCAGCTCATTAGTTTAAATTTTCCTCACTGCACACTGCAAGGTATACATTATTTCAATCAGGTGACTGAAAAGTAGGATGTAAAACTAATAACACATTAAGCCAACTTTATAAATTGCTTTGTTTTCTCTCCAATTTTGATACACAAAAGGATTTTCTTTTTTCCTTCAGGTACGGATTAGGCCCAGAATCAGTTGAGGGATATAGACAGAATTTACATAAACTCATGATGAAATTGAAGACCGAGTTAGATCCCAACTGTTTGGTTTTGTGGAATTCCACACTTCCAGTGGACAAGGAAGCCAAAGGTGGTGTTTTTGTGCCTGAAGTTGAAAGTGCTAAGACTCAGTTAGGTGCCAAAATCCTGGCTTGCAATCTGATAGCTCATACTATAATCAGACAATATAACTATGATTTCATAGACCTTCATTATTACTTAAGATATCACCTACACAGACGTGCCGAGGATGGTGTTCACTGGGATATGACAGCTCACAGACGTATGACAAATCTTATTTTGTTTCAAATTGCTGAAGCTTGGGGATTGAAGAAATCTGAACCCACCCCCTCACCAACCGACACGCCCCATGGTGCAAAAGCTGCTGAAGATGCTCAAGTGACTACATCTAGTAAAGCCTCCCCTAGTGCATTAACCAAAGCATTGCATAGTGTTGCAAAAACTACAAAAAGTTCATTAAGTTTGACATACACAGCTCTTAAAGCTGTAACATCAACGCTTTCAAGAAATATTTCCACTTCAACATCCACTGTGGCTACTACTAGTACATCTGTTGTTGCAGCAAGTATCTGCAGAACAGCTGCTAATAACTCAACAACAGCATCTGAACCCGCTGCTATCACCTCAACAATAACTTCAGGTGTTCAACCTTTACCACACTCACCATCAACAATTTCTTCAATTGGACCAATCAAAACAAAAAAGAAGAAAAAACGTAAAAAGAAAAAGAAAGATCTAGATAACCAAGAAAATACTGAAGTCTCTTCAGACAAGAAAGCCATTGACAGTGGTCCTCACCCATACAACAAACCACATCGTTTGAAACCACAATCAAGTACCAATCAAACAGGTCCACCCATTCAGCAAAGACCTCCATTCAATGGTCCAGAAAATCAGCAAGGACCTCCATTCAGTGGTCCACCAAATCAGCAAAGACCTCAGTTCAATGGTCCACCAAATCAGCAGAGACCTCAGTTCAATGGTCCATCAAATCAGCAGAGACCGCCATTTAATGGTCCACCAAATCAGCAGAGACCTCCATTCAATGGTCCACCAAATCAGCAGAGGCCTCAGTTCAATGGTCAACCAAATCAGCAGAGACCTCCATTCAATGGTCCACCAAATCAGCAGAGACCTCCATTCAATGGTCCACCCAATCAGCAAAGACCTCAGTTCAATGGTCAACCAAATCAGCAGTACCATCAAAGACCTTTTAACGAAGAACAATATTTCCATGATCAGGAAAATGCTCATTACTATGAAGAAGGCCATAATGTTCATTACAACATTCAGCACATTGAGCAGAATTTGAACCAAATGAACAATGCTCTCTACAAAGACTATAATGTTAATTTTGGTAATTATGACTTCACGAAAGATGTGGATTTCACTGAGGGGAATTATCAAGATAATGGGCAACATCAGCATCAAGGTTATGAGTGGCGTGAATATCTACAGAATGATGGTGGATTTACTAGTTATAATAACCATGTTATGGCATCACGTCGTCGCTATAGGCCTTATAGTCGGTATCAGGCTAACAGAGAATTATATGGTGGATCAAGATATCAGCATTGACTCGAGCACCGAATCAATAATGAATGCAGGATATCTGCACCTTGAGGGATGATGTGTTAACATTCAGAGATGTTTTATTACTTCTATTTGCACCATTCAGATGTTTATGGGGAAAATGATTAAGTAAAATCATTATAATGACCCAGTTATGATTTCACTTTTGCTACAGTTAAATGGTTTTGTTGTTGAAATTACTAAACTATAGGGAAAAAAATATGAAAAGTGTAATGTGTTGAAAGTGTCAATAGCTGAAATACTTGAAAAACATGTTGGAATGCACCAAATCAATTCTATTTTTTGAATAATTGATATTTTTTAGTTGGAGGTTCATTTGCTTTTCAACCCGAAGTCAACAGTTGCATTGAAACTTTTTATCCATCAATGAATCTTTGTTGCAAGGGAGACAATTATAATATAGCACTTTTTGTACCCTGAACACAACAATTAAGGGGTTTCTTCTAAGTCTTCTGTTCTAAAGGGTAAGGCAGACTCAATTTAAAGAAAGTGCTGCAAAGGGTTGATTTTGTGTAATATTTGTTTGGTAGATGATAGGAGTAATGTTAGTTGGCCTAACCATCTTCAGTGGCCAACTCAATAACTTTTATGTTAATACTTTCTTTTGTGATATTATTTTAAGCATAGTGAGTGAAATATGTTTTAAGTGCCAAATAGTACTGCCAATGTTCTATTCTATGTTCTATAATTGTAATATTGTCAAAATAATGTTTAAATTGACTGCATGTTTAAAATTGTTTTAATGTTCAATGGAAAACAAAGAAAATTTAAAATTCAAGTTTATATTAAGTTGTAATATTCATGCAAATACATATTTAAAATTCACTGTACCAAAGAAATAAAGATAATCTTGTTAAAAAGAGTTAGATAATAAGTACTTTAAAATATGGTAACAAAAGATATCTTAGAAGAATTGATTGACGATTATCCACATTTAAATTGGAATGTGGACATTACCCCACCCCATCGTTTAGTCACATGTATGAATACGTCTATGTCAGTACATCATGATATAAAGCAGAATGGTTGTCTACAGATGTGACGTGAATACCGGAATCTATGGACTATAAGTGCATAAACTTTAAATTCACCATATACAGAATTTTGGTCGACAGCCTTTAATAGATAATACCCGCATAATGTGGAGTTAGTGCCTTATTAGAAATCATGGCTTGTAATCAAAAGTCAACTACAATCTTTTTGTGATCTAGGATTAGAGCTGAATTTCATTGTAGTCAATCTGTTATAGATCTTGTGGTCTCGTACATACATTATCGTTCATCGTAAATCAAAATTGTTTCTAGAACGAATACTAAAGCTTTTATTTTCGCAGTGGATATTATTTAGATCTAAGACTGAGCAATTATGGGACGAAACTTCAATCGACCACAATAGGAGTGCTGAAATTGAAATTTTGAAATATTTTTTTGATGATAATAACTTTGCCGAACCAATTTCGTGCCAACCATCTTTCTTCGTTAAAGTTTCTTTGTGATATTATTTTAACTTTATATGAAATAGAAGGAAAGTACTGCAAGTCGATTCAGTCTAAATGTAAATTTCAAAAATGTTTAAATGACGCATGTTTAAAATTGAATTTCAATGGAAAAAAGACATATTTACAAATTCAGTTCTATATTAAGTTGTAATATATGCAATCATTCTCTAAAAATGTATGACCAAAAAAAATACTACTTTTAAATTGAATAATAAACTTTAAAATTTTGTATTTCTGTTTAAAGTATACAAGATTTTACTTCATTTTATCATTTTTAAACTATAAAAGGAACATACATGTAGAAATTGATTTAACACCGTCTGTATGGAATTCAGATCTGGGAGATTTGGTTGTATATCAAGGCAAAACCTTAACTCTCAACACCCCATATCAAAGGTAAAACCCTAAATCTCGACAGCCTATTAAAAGAGAGACACTACCTCTCCCAGCGTCCGTTATCAAAGGTAAAACCATATTACTCTTCAGGCCCATATATAAGGTAAAACCATACCCTTCAACATCACATATTATAGATAAAACCCTCACCCTCAGCTCAAGGTAAAAAAAAAACCTACCCGTCTCTTTCGACCCCCATACCAAATTTAAATCCCTGCCACTCTCGACATCTCGTATCAAAACTAAAACCATTTTTTCTATCTGTATATATATAAATTTTATAATCGTCAGACAGTACTGTATGTAGCGTACTATCGGTTTTAAGTAGATTGCAAACATTTATCGTCTTTATTGGTCCATTAGGAGCAGAAGAGTGGGACGTAAAACTTCATTCATTCCTGTATGCATTAATCGAGCCTCCAAAATCCGGATTTTGTCTCATCGGTTTCCGCATGATGATCGGCCAATTGAAGTAATGTATTGAGACAATTGTTATCCAAATCTCGTTATTATCTGACTCGTTGTCAACATGATTATAATTATTATAGATCAAAGATAATGACCATGTGACTGTATCAGTTTTATTTATGATTTATCATGTTACATCTACTGTCCTTGTTTGTAAATATATGTGCAATTCGAACAGTGTTGGGGCAATTGTCAGGATGCCCTTTATATGGATGTACGCCAAGTGGATCTTTCTCTCTAGATAAAGTGCTGACATCCCCAGACATAAGAGTAGCTTGGACAGCTCAGATAGACAATTCATCTCGTACCTCTAATATTAACTATGGTTGTGTCAGCAATGGAAATAATCTGGTGTGCCCTACATCAAAGTAAGTTATCTAATCAAGTTACGTTAAATAATAGGTGCAACAAAAGAATGCGTAGAATGGAATGGTGTTGACGATCCTATTCCACCAGGTTGTGTACAATGGAATGGTGTTGACAATCCTACCCCACCCCATTTACAAAAAAGTTTCAAGTCACATGAGCATGAATATAACGTCTAATTGTCATGTAATTCAATGAATTCAAAGCGAGCGAATGGTGGACGTACAGAATGTCGGAATACCGGAAACTATAGGACTAATAAGTGGTACTGGTATTAATACTAATTAAATGTTCGACCATGTATACATGTATATTTTGGTCAAGTTTGAATTAGATAATACCCGATTAATGTTTTTGGAGTTAGTGCCCTTGACTTAGTAAATTTGGCTTGTAGATGCAATAGAGTCAATAATGCTTTTTTAGATTGATCTAGGATTGGTATGCCTAGAACTTTCAATTTGGTAGTAAAGTTTTAAATCTGGTCTGGCCGACACACCATTTGTTCATGTAAATCAATAATTGTTTTTAAAAATAATAAATTGCTATATATTATTTTTTTCGCAGTGGATATGTAAGTTTAGATCCTAAGACTGGGAAGGAATTATGGAGAACGAAGAACTTGCTCCGCCCTACATTACCGCTAATAGACATTTACGGTGATGTGATTGGTTGTGATGGGCCGAGCTTAGTGAAGATTGACAGCGATGGTAGTCTTGAACCAATCATCCACTTAGACCTGCCTTTAGACTCGATTTACAGGTAATGGACTCATCACCGTTCGTTTCGTTAGTGAGCAATGGTAATTTGGTCGAGATCACCGCCTTTTATTTCACAACCTAGACTCTGAATCTGCTTTGGCCATTTTTGTTAAAATACACAGACTGCGATGAAGATTTGGGAAGTCCGTGTGTCAGAGACTAGACTTTTCCCCAAAATTGGGGTCTTTATGTAGCCTTTATTAACCAGTCCCTATTTGTCTACGTAGACGGGAAACTAGTCTGGGCGTAAGAGACTAGTCTACAATTCAATCAAACAGTCCTTTATCTCCATTATCAGATCAAAACCTTAACGGATACTTTCTCTATCCATTATATTCCAGCATGAGTATATCCAAATAACAAAAATAACAGACAGGCCTTAAATTTCTTCTCATTGAAATGATTTCCTAGAGCATTTTCAACAAAAACTGCAACTGTATAATAAAAATTCTTGGGTTTGGCCCCCTACAACTTCTATTTTACCGTTATTCTGCCATTGAATAAGATTACGAAGACCTAATATGATATTGACTGTTTTACATATAACCTATCATTTTATGATTATTACAGTTTAAATTTAATGACTGAGTCCAATGCTCTAGTTATAGTGTCCAGGAGTGGAATGGTTGTGGCGTATTTAACCAGTAAGTTATCATGTGTAAAGTTTATTGTCAAACAAACGAGTACGAATGTTGCTCCCAATTCGCCCAAGAAGATCCGTTCCCGCCATTTTCAGTAAAATTAATATGATTGGTTCATAGTCTAATCGCAGTAATTTGATTGGTCAATGTCATTCATTTTTGGAAATTATTTGTCTTGAGTAAAAATCTAACAATTAGAAGTGGAATTTACAAATGTGAAACGAGGCTCTGCTTCATGCCTTTGTAAATTTTCAAGAAATATTTTCAAGAGTTCCTGAAAAGTGTTAACGATTTTCTTTAATGATCCAGTCCAAGATTTAGAGAATGCCGTGAAGAATTAGTACTTCTGCCTTGAAAAATTTTGGTTGACATAATATAGGTTACATACGAGATTGAAAGGTTCAAATTTCGACGATGAACTGTGGACACTAAATAACTTATTAGCTTAGTTTAAGAAAAAATCCCATTTACGAGGCTAAGGCATGATTTGTCAAAGGGATAGCGAGTCTATCCCTTTAACTGTAGTTAAAATGTGTTATGGCAAATTATTCATCTCCCTTTAACTGTAGTAATATTACACCAGTGTGTTATGTCAACTGATCAACAACTTGTTCCAGTACATTACTGATAGATTTACAACACACGTCACACGACATGGGGTCAACTGATTTTGTTGATTTGGGGACAACAGCAGAATAGGGCCATTTGGTGCGGGGTGGTCTTCCTAATGATCAATACCAATATTATGCATTTTTCAAACTTCCTTTTTTTGGAGTTTTTGTTAGTGAGGTTCGGGAAAATTAAGCATCCCTTCATATATAAAATATCTCATTTGCAGATGGAGTCCCATTAGCATCATTACAGTTAAACGGTACATCAGATGGTCAAAAAGGGACGTTTCACCCGATTGCACCACCAGTGGTATCGGGGCAAAGAGTGTATGTGTTAACAGAATTTAGTCTAACATCAACAAATGGACAGAAAAAAGTATGTTGATTTTGTATTATTACTTTCTCTATAAACGAGATGGTTCGTGAGGCCGGATGTTGTTTGATCTTTCTCAAATGCTGGATGTTAGCTTCCATTTCCTCTCGGAATTGCAGATCCGCTTGGAAATTCTACACTATGATTTTGAATTCTGTTAACCATAATTCTAAAGAGTAATATGAAAGACACAAATATTCAAAATACAAAGATTGGATATATATGTGCTTAACTCGCAGTACTGCATCATGTTATTATTCGGGACAAATTAGTTAAATAGACGGTTCGCCAGTTGTTTGACCAATCATACCTTACTTACTGAATTGTTTAGCTAATCAGTAATAGTGTTCATAACTCACTGTCGTTATTTGAGTCTATGTGTACCCAAAATTCTCCGCGTTTGAAAGTTAAGATAACTACTCGTAATTCACTGAAACTGCAATAAATAAAAAGACATTGATAAAGATATAGAAAGTATAATCCCATGTTTGGGTTATTTTGAAAGAAATTATATGATTTCATGTACTCATATATTTACATAATATTCAAGACCCAAGTCAACTGCCAAAACTTTCCCTTTAAGTACTCCTTATTTGGACCTAGTCTCGAATCACAGAGTCGAAATGAACATTGTTATTCATTGATTTCAGAATCTCAAAGACATTCGCCTGTATGCTTTGGACATTACTGATTCAATAACTGATCGCATCCACGTAGCATGGTTTATGGATATCCAGGAAGAACTGTTATATTTTCAAGAACTCAGAAAAACCGAATCGAATATTAATTTCAAATTGTTCATGAAATATAATAACCTTGAAAATCACGTGTTGAGAAAAGGACAATTGAACGCGACTTTTCAAATAACAAATATCAAAAACGAAGCTAATTTTTTATCAGAAAAATGTCGGACTATGTTGTCATCTGTATTAATCGAGTCGGACATAGTTTATGTAAGTCTGTCATCAACCAGACTCTCGTATAAAGCTAGTGATAAAAATTGTGTACCAATATTAATTGCTATCAACAATACCATCACACAGGGTCAAATACTTTTTAAAAACCTGACCTCTATATCTCATCTGGCATCAGTACCTTTTACATCGCGCAGTCCGGGGTCACTGGGGTCAAATCTGTACGACAATCAGCTGATTTCACACAATATTATCTGGGGCAACAACCAAACTCATTTACTTGCTTTCGATTCAAAAACAGGTCGATTGATCCTAGAAACTGGTGTTTCTCAACTTTTTAAAACCCGAGCTAACATCACTTCAAACCTTATGGTTACGATGTCGAATAGTTCTTACATTTTAACGTTTGGTGTAGAAACAGATTTTAAAATGTCGAAATATTTTCTCACTTCAATCGTCTATGATCCGAATATCAAAACGCAAAAAGTATTATATAAGGTTGAAGGTGTAGCCGAGATCACAGGTCAAATTATATCTACTGAGGATGGTAACGGCGTACAGGTGCTGACGTCATCACCTTCGGGTTATGTAACCGCCTTCAAGAAACAGTTGTAGACAAATGATACAGTAATAAAAGCTTCACCCCATTATTCTTTTGTTTTTCTTTAGTTTTCTGGAAGTAACAAATTACGAATGTATGCTGTAGATGTAGTTCGAAGAATGGTGAAAATAATTTCTGTGGCATGGAGAATCGACTTTAATCACGTGCCCACCGTGGAGATTGGCAGCCGACAGGCATCTTTATTGGTTACTGGTGACAAGATTCTAACGAGTTTGTCATCTTCCAATTCCAGTAATTTAAACAATGGTACCACTGGCATGTTATGGTCAATTAAAGACAATGGAATGAGTGCTGAATTTGTGTACGGAATGAACTCTAATATTTCCAAAATTGCACTGAACATTCAAAATTCAGCTCAACCCATTAGTTCCTTATCCAAATGCCTACTAATTAAACAACCCAGACCGATGGGTACTACTGGTGACATGCTTTGGGGTGCGTCAGTGACTGGGGAACACATTATTGGGGTAACATGGAAAAACGGAAAAGCTTTTGTCAACATTCCCCTCCGAAATCTATTCGGAACCAATGTTTCCATTTCAACGAATGTGATGGTTGGCGAAAATAACAACAATGCTGTTTTGGTGTTTGGTTTATGGAATTCTAGCGAGTTATCGTCCTTCGTAGTAGGAATTGAGATAGAACTATTCTCGTTCAAACCAAGTATTTTGTGGAAATTGAATATTCCTGGACAAAGAATGAATGCTATTGTTTCTGGTCAAATAATAACGTTCCAGTCGGCGATTTCCAATTCAACCAATTTTGCAGCAGTAATACGGACCGGAAGTAAAACAGCGCTCATTAGTGCTGGGTCCATTCAGTGAATTTTGATATTGTCAGATTTGAATATGTTTCTATCTTGAATAAAATTTTGCACGAAAAATTTCAGTTAATTTGAATTAATATTGAATATAATGTCGTTATACGATCTGTGGACAATGGTGCTATTTTAAACACTATGATGTGTTGGTTTACTAATTCTTACCTTATTAAATACCACGTTTCGAAACACGTACAGGTAACGTTATTGGGTTTTAATACAATTAATTGGAATTGTGTAAATCAATCATGTCCCCAATACACATATTACTTTTAGAAAATATTTTTTTTATTTCTTTTAAGCTTGCAGAATTCATGAGATATACATCCTGGATCATTCAGTTGCAATATCAAGCTAGAAGTTTTTAGCATACACATCAAAAAGCAAGTCCGAAATATATTCTATTGGTCACGCAGACCTTACATAAGTGTAATAATAATTTTATGGTAAAAATCACGTCATAAATGCACAGAGCAATATTTGAACAACACATACAAAATATGATACAAACAGCAACACGTTATTTTATAATCAAATATATCAAATTATATCATATTCAAATTACAAAATACACACTTTACGCTTTTATTTTTTTTTTAATTTTCATGTGATCTTAAAAAGTTCAGAGATAACGGATTAACTTTTCAATCGTCGAAGACAGAAATATATACGCCAGTTCTCATTATACAAAGTAAGACATTGTTGATTTCATAGTCGGTTCTTTTTACCGTTAAAAAGGACAACATAGTACAACATTTCACGAAAATTGAGGTCACTTTCCATTAAGTTTTAAAAGCAATGAATAATTTGTGTGAAACCAATATTGAATTGGTAGACGACCAGTTTTAAAATTCCGTTTGCTGATGTATTTTTGTCATTAAATATAATTTCGTTATTCTCAGAATCACTCGCATTATTGTTTTGAAGTCAGCATAATTTTAAAATATCACCATGAAACAAACATTTCATCAGATAAAACAAAATAAGTTTCTTCAAAGTCATTTTAGGTTTTTATAAATTGTGTCGTGTAAATAAAATTTATTTGTGTTTTTTCTGTAATTTTTAGATAGAAAACTTTATTGATCAAATTAAATAAGTTGCTAAAAGTGTGCTGGAATTATTGATATGTAAACACCGTTAAAAATAAAAGTTAAAAACTATTAACACCTGTTCTATTCAAGTGTTATGTAATCATTGATTGGTTACAAGTTGAAATCTAAACCAATTAAACCAAGGGTAATAAAACAATGTGTTCATTCTGCAGTTAAAACTCGTGAAATCAAACTAAGCCACGCCCCTAACAAGTCTTCACTTTAAAAAACACACCAGATCCATTCAAATCAGTTAGGACGTAGGATTTCAACAAGCTGGTATTCTTTCCTCTCAAATTCGCCCTTTTCAAAACTTTTTAGACATTTCTGTGTTTTGTGAACTTTAGCAAGATGGATTCCTATCAAAGAATGAATATGTATTTGGAAAACTTTATAGAAGAAAAGAAATTAGATGAAGGATATTCGCCATTTCACGATTATTTTGGATTGAGTGATCACATAAGCGGACATCATTCTCCTAGCAACTCGTCAACTTATTCCAGTTCGCCTCAGTCATTATCACCCTTCAACGACGTTGCTCCAACTTATTTAGGATTGGGAAATTTTCCTGTACCAGTCACAGATCCGCTTGAAGAATTAAGATGTGATGCACAGAATGATTTCCTGAAAAATGGAATCGAATGTGATTTGGACGAATGGGACAAATGTCAGGCAAGATTGCGAGGCCATAATTTAACTGATCGAGTGCCACTTACTGTCGAGTTTGAGGGGAACGACAAGGTTTTCGAGTATTTGTTGGTGAAAGAAAGAAAGAGGGCAAAGAGCATGAAACCATCAAAGTCCGGACAAACGGGTAATTGTGTATTTTGTAAAAATAACGGCGAACCAGCGAATGTATATTCCAGTCATTTATTGAAGGACGAATCCGGGAAAGTATCTTGTCCTATATTATGGCGATACACATGTCCTCTGTGTGGAATTACTGGCGATAAAGCACATACAATCAAATATTGCCCACTAAATAATGGTGAATATACGTCCACTGCTTTGCTGAAAACTGCTCGATTATGCAATGGAAAAAGAAGGCGGGAAAACCCAACCAAAAGCAAACCCAGTGCTTAATTGTGTTGTTTTATTTGACTTTTAATCAAGTGCTATGAGACTGAAATTATTTAACTTGGTGGTAGGGAACACTTTTAACAATTTTTTAAAAAAACAATTATGAGGATTTATTCGTGATTGTCTTGTTTTTTTTTCTTAAAATTATTGTTGTGTATTTTTTTAATGTGAGATATTGAAAGTGGAGAATTATGTATAAAGAATAATTATTGCAGATTTTTCAGAGATTTTAGTTTGGAGGTTTCCCAAACATCTGATTTAGATAATAGTAATATAATAGAATTTTTGTATTCATAGATGAGATTGTAAATTTAGTAGTTTTTTTGTTGTTGTAATTTTGTCATTATTTAGCCCTGGAGATTTTAGTTTTTAATTTGAAACTTTTTATACAAACTAGAATCTGGTTTCTTTTCTTACTTAAAATCATTTTAATTCTGTTTTTGCCATTTGAATATAATAGTGCTTATTGGAATATAGAATTGTATGGTAGTTTTTAACTATGTAGAAATTCGTAGATCGAAAAGAATTCCACATTTTTGATGAAATACTGCCCTTTGTCAGTCTTTGATTGTCAATGGGCAGTGTTTAATCAAATATGCTAATTAATGAATCTAAATATTTGAATATTCAATGTTAGAATCAACTGAAGTGTAAATAATCATGCTATTTTTTATTATCAGATTTTCTAATTTTTTAATTAAAACTTAGTAAGTATATATAAAAAGTCTTTGTTTTTTATATGATGGGTGTTTGAAATATGGGTTGCTTAGTAACTGCAGCAATTGAGATTACTAATTTTCATCAAAATTAGAACAATTTGTATCCGTGGCCTAAACTTCCAACACTACCTTCTCATTCTTCGAGCACCGGTCAGAGCAAGTCTTACCATTCTGAAAATATTAAACATTGGGCATTATAAAGATATAACGGAATTTAGGCCTACATGGTTCTCGATAAATATGGTTAAAATGTACCCCTTTCTTTTACGACATTGATAAAAAATGAACTTGTCTTTCCCTATATTTTAGATAAGATTATCAGTTGCTGAGTAAATATAAAAGTTCATACAATACGGATCTAAAGTTCGGTTTTATTGTAATTAGAGCGCTCCATTAGACCCCAGTCTATTCACTGTTTCCTAATGGCATGGCCTGGAGATGACCATGTTATTGGATTTTAAAGTTTTCAAGAACAATTTAAGCTCGGTGTCCCAAATTATAGTTTTATAATATATACTATTTATAATCTTAAAATGACATTTAGAAGTAGATAGAACATTAAATAAATAAGATAACTATTATGGATATACTATTATTATTATTGTTTGTGCTTGATAAAGATTCCTGTATGCGAATTGAAACGTTGCAAAAATTAAAGGAAGGAGTAGTATATCCATAATAGTTATCTTATTTATTTAATATAATATTTATGTTGGCCAACAGAAGCTACTATTCAATGACAAAACTCACAATATTATCACAAACCCAACTTGCAAACAGCAGAGAAAAGGGATAAAACATGCATTTTGGGTTTGTTTTAAGATATTTTCTTCTGCTCCCTTCACTAAAACGTCCGGGCTGCTCCTTTTCAGCAACCCAATTACGCTTAGACCTCTCCCGTTTATTGATAAAATAAACATACAAGTTAACTTCTCAATATGAGTGGCCTATTTATTCTACGTGTACCAACCTGATGTCTTAAAGAAACAAAAGCCCCATATAATATCTGGAAAACTCACAAAACTAAGTATCCTAATAATTGTATAAGTTTTTTTCGATAGTTACTCAGTTATTCTTTGGATCTATCGGATTATGTTATTTATTGAAGCTGGTACATCTACTGATGAATATATACTCATATTGGACAAGTTAAATTTGTTAAAATTCTATGTTCATAAAGACGCAGTAGGCCTATTCCTTTAAGTTTGATTGAGATGGACGTATAAAAAAATACATCTAGGTTAATATGTACAATCTAGGAATATTTTTTTTATTAATTTATTATTTCGAAATTTTATTTGCTACAATGGGAACTGAAAAGTTGTCATGATTTCTATGAATAATATTCCGGAATGTGTATTTAAGATGACAAGAATATAAATATGTATACTATATATGCTGCATACTAGATTTTTATTTTGTTACCCCATGAAAAAGAAATTCGGGTTAAGATGAATAAGAATTAGACTTCTGGCAAGAGAAAAATGTTTATAAAAAACTACATCAACTGTCGCGTGTCATTGTCGAATGTTTAACAATATTTCCCCCCGAAACTTGTATTGATTGACGTTTCCATGGTTTCCATATTGGCCGATAATTAATGCCCTACCAAAACTCCACAAGTTTTCTTGTATTGTATCAAAAGCAGGCCGAGGGACACATAAATGCATTTTGATCGTGCTTGTCGATATAGAAGCATTGGTTTCAATATATTAACAGTCAAAACGGTGGGTCTTTTCATTTTAGTCGGTAGTTGGGCACGAACTAAATAACAAAACCAAAATATAATTACGTATAGAGCCAAACTGTCAAATCTCTCTGGGTTTCGAAACTACGGAATATCCTAATGTTTATTTATTGACTTAGTAGGAGCGGGTTATTTATGCCAAAAAAAAAAGAATGATCATTGATGGAAACTTTGTTTTGAAAACCTAAAAATCTGGGTAGAAATCAAGAAAGATCTGGAATTTATCAAGGAAAGAAGTAAAGTTTGTAATATTTTCAATAACCGACAAGAGGTAGGTTTAATTTGAGTATATAAGGGGAGGTAAGTACATTTATTGAATACAGACAACAAATCATTTAACTGCCGAATTCGGTTATTAAATGCAGAAAACTTTACAAATATGACACAAATAGCACACAGTTAAGATTTATTGCAAATATGTAAATAAAAAAAAGACAGAAGAAGAAATCAAATCCATTTCTAACCACATTGTGTTTTTCTTTATCCTTTCAACTCTTTAGGAACCATTCGATAATTATTTTTTGGTTTCTGTGTATTTTGTATCTTGTTTTGAAAAAAACTAATAATAATATTTAAACACGAAACTACCCTTTGCTTATGATTTTATATGCTAAATATTCGCAGCTTTTGAAACAAATGTGTGTTTCTAAATTTCTCAGATTGTATGTTATTTAGATATCACTAATTTATAGGATTCCTATTTGTTTTATCTGAACTTCATTGTGCCGGAATTTCATTTCAATCTTCCTTTAAAAACATATCAAAAAGTGTTTAGTTCAAGACAACCAAAATTTATAGTTCAAAACCGGCGAAGTAGTGCTCTAAATTTAGAACATGGAATTAATAAACAGAGTGCCAAGAACAGTTTCTTGTACCTTCCGAGGTAGTTTCTATTGATAACGAAGTGCATTATAAACTTGTATCATAGATGCCAAAAAGTAATGTAATGGCCGCCTAGTGGTGGTAAAAGTTACGTCATGTACGAATTATTTCTGGTTTAAAAGAAATATCGATTGTAGTCTATTAAACCAATAGTTATTCCCCTTCCATTATACAAGAGACAACATTAAAACTCCCCACTCTGTGGACTGCAGTTACGTTCGAATTCACTGTGGCCCGACAATCGCTTTACCATTCCAATGAAGAGTTAGTTCCCTTCCAGTGCCATACCATAAAGTTTCCATACAGTTTACAGCACAATAGAAATAAGTGGAATGAAGTTGAGTGAAGTACCGCTTCTCTTCACTTGATTGAAGAAATAAAAAATGTTACCTTTTGCCTGTGGAAAGTGATATTTTTAAAAATGCCTGTTGTTTGGGTTCATTTTGTTTAAAAATAGAGTTAGATTAATGTAAACCAAATTATTCGCCACCGGGTAACTCCATTGTGACTACTGAAGCAACTTTATTTTACAAGGAAAAGTTTAACAACTTAGGAACTTCCTACGGATACCAACAACTAACTAGGTAGCGATATCGGCATTGAATGGAAATGGACTTTAACTCTTCATCAACCAGTAAACCATAACAACTTAGGTACACAATTAATGAGCTTTTCTACCTGCAGGACCTTGGTCGAACCTCCTGTCATTGATCCACTGATTATCTATACCCAATTACAGCTGGGTCGACTCTAAATATGAATTAAGATGACTTCTTCAAGATAATTGGAATTTCACACTCCGATCGATATCGAAACTCGCAACTGCCATTTACTCGACGTAGCGAGTAACGGACTGAGCTATAAAACAATGGTTAAAACCAACAAGAGTGCGAATCTGAGTAGATGTTTAAAGAAGTTTTGATAAGGGAACTCCGTCCTGTTGGTGGTCATGAAAAAACCTGCATTCAGCTTAAAAACATTTGTTATAAGCTTGCAAAAACTGTTTTCGATTTTTCTGAAAGTAAAAGTAAAGGAAAGTAAGCTATAATCGATATTTTTAGGGTTGTTGATGTTGATGAATTTTAATTGTTTTCTAAATTTAAGTCAGGCCGTCCAAAATAAACATCAAGAAAAAATCAATGTGATACCAAGAGCGTGAATGTAATCTACGATAGTTGTGGCAAATTTTTAAACCGAATATATTTTTCAATATTCGTTCAAAAAAAATTATATTGTTTAATGTAATTACATATCTACGGCGGTTGGTATACACCATCGAATTTACAATTTTTCTAATATGGTGGTGATATTTTCTTTTATATTTTAACCTTGACTTTCACCGGGGTAAACGTACTTTCCACCTGGGTGAAAAGTCCCGAATTAAAAATTAATTTTTCGACTTTTCACTAGAATTCATACTCCAAACTAAATTTAAACTCTCTAAGTTTTATTAAATATCGTACCAATGAAAATGCTCCGGTAACATTTTACTTTATAGTAAGTTTTCTACCTTGTTTTAATACAATGTGTATTATATGATTTATATCATACTTTACTCATTTTATTCATATTTGTCTCATACTTTTGTAATGTTATACAGTAGAGACGGATTTATATAAGCTTCGTTTGTTTCTAAACCGGTCATACTTAATATATGTTTGCTAATGTACATGGGTATAAATTTATAGAAATAAATGTTTATACTTAAATCATACTCCATCTCAAATCTAGACTCCATTTTTCCTTACTTAATCAACATTCCCACCTTTTACGTTTCTTTTTATCATTTTACATAGTGTTAAGATGGCCTGTGCCCCCAAAGGACAATCTCGTGGCCCCTGCTTGCCCCTCCGACTTGATGTTTCCTAGAAGCGTCATTTATCAAACTAGCACTGATCAATAACTACACCCCTTTCTAAGTCTTATTCATGCCGACGTCTTGTTAACTGTCTGACGAAGGTATATCATATGTAATGTGTTATTTCACATGAAAAGGTTGTTAATGATAACAGTGATTAGTAAATAGATTACACTACAATACACCTATTATCATGAACACATGTTTATATCAATAATACATCGTTAATACAGTCACTGATATAGTTATATCACAGCGGGGTTTCATTGCCTCAGTAGGTATTCCAGTATATATCCTATATTAGCACAACATGCCATCCCTCCATACACTGCTCTCAGTCTTCACTATTAACAAGACGCGAGTTCCTTATCAAAACCCTTTAAATGTGTACTCAATCAAATTCGCACTCTTATCGTTCTAACTACAGGGAACTTGTATTGAAAGGGCCGCAAGTTCAAGAATATGGAATACGTTTTCTTTCTTGATTAATGAAAATACCCTTCTGATTCAATAGAGCATACAAACTCGCACATTGCTACAGATTATTCTTATATTTTAAGAGCACTTGTTCCTAACAAACACATAAACTTACCCCCAATAAATAAGGACGACATAATATCATGGATTATAGAATATGAATATATTATGGGTTAAGTTATACACATAACGCATTGGAATAAAAAACATAGACATATAATGTTATTGCATATAAAATAATTAGATTTAAATGGGATATAAAATATAGACACATAACATAATGGGGTATAAAATATAGACACTTCACGTAATGAGATATAAAATATAGAATGAAGCATAATGGGTATAAAATATAGACACTACGTAATGGGATATAAAATATAGACACGTAAATAATGGAATATAATATGAAAAACAAATGGATATAAAATTGACACGTAACTAATGGATATAAAATAAGACAGTAATAAAAGAATATAAAATATAACACTAAATAATGAATTAAAATATAGCATAACATAATGGATATAAAATATAGACACGTAAATAATGGATATAAAATATGTAATATGGATTAAAATATAGACACTAACATAATGATATAAAATATAGACACGTAATAATGGATATAAAATATAGACAGTAAATAATGATATAAAATATGACATGTTTAAATAATGTATACAATTATCAAAGACCTCATTTAAATATCGTACTAATCAAATTCGCACTCTTACGTTCTAATTACAGGGAACTTGTATTGAAAGAGCCGAAAGATCAAGAATAAGGAATACGTTTTCTTTCTTGATTAATGAAAATACCCTTCTGATTCAATAGAGCATACAAACTCGTACATTGCTACAGATTATTCTTATATTTTAAGAGCACTTGCTCCTGACAAACACATAACCTTACCCCTAATAAATAAGAATCGACATAATATCATGGATTATACATAACGCATTGGAATAAAAAACATAGACATATAATGTTATTGCATATAAAATAATTAGATTTAAATGGGATATAAAATATAGACACATAACATAATGGGGTATAAAATATAGACACTTCACGTAATGGGATATAAAATATGGAAATGAAGCATAATGGGATATAAAATATAGACACGTAACGTAATGGGATATAAAATATAGACACGTAATATAATGGAATATAAAATATAGCAAATAACATAATGAGATATAAAATATAGACACGTAACATAATGGTATATAAAATATAGACATGTAATATAATGGAATATAAAATATAGACACATAACATAATGAGATATAAAATATAGACACGTAACATAATGGGATATAAAATATAGACACGTAATATAATGGATATAAAATATGTACATATGGAAAAATAGACACGTACATAATGGATATAATATAGACAGTAAAATGGAATAAAATATAGACATGTAATATAATGTTATATAAAATATAGACACATAACATAATGAGATATAAAATATAGACACGTAACATAATGGTATATAAAATATAGACATGTAACATAATGAGATATTAAATATAGACATGTAACATAATGAGATATAAAATATAGACACGTAACATATAATGGGATATAAAATATAGACACGTAACATAATGGTATATAAAATATAGACATGTAATATAATGTAATATAAAATATAGACACATAACATAATGAGATATAAAATATAGACACGTAACATAATGGTATATAAAATATAGACAAGTTACATAATGGAATATAAAATATAGACACATAACATAATGGAATATAAAATATAGACAAGTAACATAATTAGATATATAGTATAGACCCGTTACATAATGGGATATAAAATATAGACACATAACATAATAGAATATAAAATACAGACACATAACATAATGAGATATAAAATATAGACAAGTAATATCATATAAAATATAGACAAGTAACATAATTAGATATAAAATATAGACCCGTAACATAATGTGATATAAAATATAGACACATAACGTAATGGGAATATAAAATATAGACACATCACGTAACGGGATATAACATATAGACACGTAACATAATGGAATATAAAATATAGACAAGTAACATAATGGGATATAAAATATAGACATGTAATATAATGGAATATAAAATATAGACACATAACATAATGAGATATAAGATATAGACAAGTAATATAATGGAATATAAAATTTAGACACGTAACATAATGGGATATAAAACAAAGACAGGTAACATAATGGGATATGAAAAATAGACACATAATATAATGGAAAAGAAAATATAGACATGTAGCATAATGGGATATAAAATATAGACAAGTAATAAAATGGAATATAAAATATAGACACGTAACATCATGGGAAATAAAATGTAGACACGTAGCATAATGGGATATAAATATAGACACGTTACATAATGGGATATAAAATATAGAGAGGTAACATCATGGGATATAAAATAAAGACACGTAACATAATGGAATATAAAGTAATAAAAAGTAACATAATATCATATAAAATATAGACACATTACGTAACGGGATATAAGATATAGACATGTAACATCGTGGGATATAAAATATAGACAGGTAACATAATGAGATATTGAATATAGACAAGTAGCATAATAAGATATAAAATATAGACATGTTATATAATGGAATATAAAATATAGACAAGTAACATAATTAGATATAAATTATAGACATGTAACGTAATGGGATATAAAATATAGACATGTAATATAATGGAATATAAAATATAGACATGTTATATAATGGGATATAAAATATAGACATGTAACATAATGGAATATAAAATATAGACATGTAACATAATGAGATATAAATTATAGACATGAAACGTAATGGGATATAAGATATAGACAAGTAAAATAATATCATATAAAATATAGACACATAACGTAACGGTATATGAAATATAAATATAAATATCAGGTAACATAATGGTATTTAAAATATAGACAAGTAATATAATATTATATAAAATATGGACACATGACATAATGGGATATAAAATATAGACAGGTAACATAATGAGATATAAAATGTAGACACGTAACATAATTAGATATAAAATATAGACATGCTATATAATGAGATATAAAATATAGACAGGTAACATAATGAGATATAAAATATAGACAAGTAATATAATATGATATAAAATATAGACATGTTACATAATGAGATATAAAAAATAGACAGGTAAAAATTAATTTTTGGAAAAAAAACATAAAATATAGACAAGTAACATAATTAGATATAAAATATAGACATATTAAAGGGGCCCAGGCTTCATTTTTAGGGGCCGTTTTGGGCCTTTGTTACACTTAAACAGTCCTCAGAAATATTCAAGCTCTGAGAAAATCGCAAAATACCTTGAAATATGCCTCAAACAAAAAATTTCACTTTTCATTTTTTTTCCGTGCTGTACGCGGCTGGTCTCCAGTCAGTCTGAAAATTGTGTGTCCTGTTGACAAAGTCTACAATTGAAAAATGCGTTGTAGTCTGTTTATATAGATGACCGCTATTGCACGACGGGAAGGATAACTCTTTGATTATGAGGCGAACCGTTTTCCAATATGGCGGGACGTTCGTAATTTCTTAAGTCATTGTGATTTTTCAAACACGGATAATTATGGATACACATGGATTTGAAGGCTCAAATTTCATAGGTAAGCTCTGTAGACTATTTCTGATTAGCTAACCAAAAGATTTCATGTGTTTGAGGCTGTCGGATGATTGTCCGAAACAAATAAAGCCTGGTCCACTTTAAATAATTAGATATAAAATATAGACAAGTAATATAATATCATATAAAATATAGACAAATGACGTAACGGGATATAAAATATAGACAAGTAATATAATATCATATAAAATATAGACACATGACGTAACGGGATATAAAATAAAGACACATTACATAATAAGTTAACCACATCTCCGTATAAGAGGTAAGAGTAATGTCAGTTTGTAGATAAATTATAGAATTTGAGCTGATTTGTAAGCTGCAGATAAAGAAATATCAACCCTTGGCTACTAATTAACAGATATTTTTTATATAAATGATCCCAAAACAAAGAATCGAATTTTAATTAAGTTATGCAAAGATCCTTTTACAGCCGAGATAAAAAATCAATGCACAATAATAATTATATAAAAAATTAATTAATTTACTACGATAAAACAAAGTGCACTCAGTGGCATTGATAAGGACACCAATTAGATAAAAAGATAAGAAAATAATTTAAGATAGAATATCATTTAAAAAATAGTTGACACCCAAAACCACCAATTAGGTTCAATAGAAGACAGAGGTCACTACTAATTAGACTTCCGATTTCAGATTTCTCATAAACCCTTACGTATTAGCGACCAATAAACGATATGTATATTTATTTGTACTTATTTAGCCGAGCACGTTACTACACTTGACTTTGAATCGTCACAGACATACTGTCTTGCTTGACGCTGTTAACTGAGACTCAACGGAAACGAAGACGTCCATATTTCCCGTTACCTCAAAGGCTACGTGACTTATGCCGCAAGGCAAATTGGGAAGGGTGGAGCACGTGACCGTTTATCAGCCTCGACATCACACCCTGTAGCAATATGGCGGCAGGGAACAATTTGTATGAATGTTTGATTGAAATGTTTGTGTTTGTCGATGATGTGTGTTTAATTACTATTTAAAGAGACCCCCCAAAATAACAAGAGTATCGGAATTCTACTTACAAATCTCAAGAAGTATTTGACAACAGCTACAAGCTAATTGTAAACTGATCACGAACGATAACTCTGTAATGATACAGTGCTTGAGGACAAATTCCTTGTCCAGACGATTGCATTAGTAGAAACACGTGTTGGCAAAGAAATATTACGAGCCTAAATGACACAGGACATAGCAGTAATATTTGTGAGCATTTCATGTTAACTTTAGAACTAATTGAATGTCTGATGGGTGTGTAAAATTGTGATTTTTTTTTGGTTTTATTTAGTACGCTAGACGCACGACACCTGGCACTTACGAAATCATCTACCTGAATTATGCCCCAATTTACCAAGAGGCAGATAGATGCAGAGTTGGCAGAGATAATAACCGTTTTCTTCAAATTGATAGTCAATGAGCGATTAATTTTCAATTTGAGATAATCTATAACTGTTGGACTGGTTCTATAGCTTATCAATAACGCCTCCAGAATCTATATTCAAAGTGTTAGAATTTCTTACACAGATAACACATTTGGGTAGAAGAAAAATTCGACATAATTTGGTAGATATGAAATTTGTATTCTATTTTATGTTTGCCTATTCCCACGATTTTAAAAGAAGCGATTGGAATCGACTGGAAGTAGACGACTCTTGTAATATCTTTGATTGAAACTGTATCTCAGGTGTTTTTACACTATATTCTCACAATATTTATTGACCTCAAGGGCAATAACTCATCTTTTCTCACGATGTTTAGAATGTATTATCTTCATATACAAATTTATATTCTTTAATTAAAGGCAGCTTTTCATGCAAGTTCGCAATCAATACAGAAAAGGTTGATAACCGAACTCTGAAATATACCTTAACGAATATAGAAATTTCTTTTAATTTATTAAGGAAAACGATTTGAAACCACAAAACCATGATTTAATGAATTTTTGGGAAATTTTTAACAAAAACATTATAAAGTGTTACGCCTTTAATGATTAATATTTACATATTTAATTGAAATGTATAATAAAGTGTTTCGATATGCCGAGAATATAAGAAATGAAATGTTATGCTATGATTATACTGATGAAAACTGGGGAGATATGAAGTGGTGATAAGAGTCAGTACTTCAAACTATCACCAAATATATCTCACAAAACACACAGTCTTCAAGTGACGCTGTTTCAATTTGTCTTTTTAATGATTTGAAATAATGAAATTTGGAAGAAACAGTTAATTAACTCTTGAGTTATCTTGAGGAACAAACTGTTAGTTATGGATATTACAGATATTATAGTTTTACTGTACCCACAGATTTAAAATACTAAGTTTCAGTTAACATTTTTCTAAATTCACATTAATGATCATTAAAAAATTAATAAAATTAATATATAGCCTTCTTGTTATAGTAAACAATAGAATCGTATTTTCCGAATTTTTGAAGATATCCTTGTAAAATTAAAATAAAAATTAAATATGAAAACACTCTATAAATTTTTTTTCTTTTACACATTTTATCAATTTCAATATGATGACAAGCTTAAATTCACAATTTTGCATAATGTAACGTGGATATTGTTTAAATTAACTGAAATATTAAAAAAATTAATACACCGTTAAATAAACAAAATAAGTTTAGAAATTGAAATGTATAAATATTATTCAACCATATTCCCAAAATTTGGTTTAATTAGTATTTTATTTTAAAAAGCATAAGTCATTGCCTTGATTTAAAAATAGAAACCGCCTGAAAGAAAATTCAATTAGTTCCAATAAATTATTCTATTCTGTATACAAAAACGAATTTCAGTGTCATGATTTATGAAGAGCGTATCAACTAAAATTGAATCAGAAAATATTGCGTCTGTTACTGTTGTGTTCTCAGAGCGGAAAACAGAAAATATTTGTCTGGCATGAAATTTTATTCCTAAATGCCAATTTCAAGTCGGAATATTTGACAATAGAGCCGGGAATTTCAGACGACACCAAGGTTATGCCAGGTGCTAAGCCTTCCAGCACGAGTGATACCTTTGCCTGGGGTGTGGTTTCGTTTGTTTGTGTTTCATACAGCCTCTTAAAACTGTCAGTTGAGCTAGGTAGAACCATCTGTGCTTAGAAAGGAACTCAGAAGAATATAGATTTACACCGTTTTATCCTCCGGCTTCTTTGCCTTCTATTTTATATTCATTTTAATAAACACATGTTAAATTTTACCCATATTTCAGAAACGAAACGTCTAAAATAAATAAATATCGAGTTTATATTCTCATCAGTCTATTTTGACACTTCCAGGACTTTAGTCAATCCTCCGATTGGGATGTAATGGTTTGTTAAGGTGGTGAAGAGTCGATGGAAACAATATCTGCAGTATTAATCCAGTTACTTAAGTCTATCATCTGTGTAAAAATCTTGATTTGATTTTTCTTGTTATATTTTTGCCGATTTCCAGTATGTCTTTGCATTCATATTGTCTATTTTCAAACGTTTTTTTCCTTCCATTTCGTTTAATATTTCTTTCGATCCATTGTTTTTAGTTTAAAATTTTGTAATGAATGAAAACATGAAACGAATTGATAATTAAATTCCAATGGTCTGTATGACGGACAACCATGAATTATAGTAACTTATATTCGTTAAATGTTTTATTTCTAGATTTTATTTTAAGGTATTTCTACCTTCCTGGCAGGTGGCATCATTATGACATATGCAAAGAATAAACTCTAAAGCCTATGGGCACCACCATAGATGCTAGCATCGTTCCCGACGAATTTGGCACCAATTTAATTTATGTATTTTTAAATTTCAAATTACTGGGGGTTAAATAGAGTAAGTTCACGTGGTGCATTCCCTTACGATTTATTTAAAGTCAAATTTTTCTTATTTCCTTTGAATGTGTTTTGTGTTTAAGATGAAAGGTTTGAGATAATTTCTGTTTTCCACAAAATTAAACTTGCGATATATTCTTCATTTTCTGTTATATATTGATGTTTTTTTATCAATTTGTTAAGGATCTTCCTGATACTTCTTATTTTAAATTTTAAATGACAATTCGAAAAACTTTTTACATGTATATAAAAAATAACATTAAGAATTTATAACGATTAAACTGAAGAATTAAGAAAAAAAAATCAAAATGAATCTTTAAAATTTATTACGACTCTGTAGTCAATTTATGTGAATTCTTCGTAATCTAGAATATTTTTAATCTGAGAAAAAGGGCATTATTAGTAGGTTACTAGGTTTGTTATCAACAGAAAAAACATAAATTCTCCAACATACAAAATAAGACATCTGAAAAATATTGTAAAATTAGAATCTTACTACTTATGGAATATTTAACAAATCTGCATTTTAATAAACTCAAATGAAGAAATTGATGCCTAGTTTTAATGTTATAAATATCTTCGTATCCTTATGTTAAAGTTCGAAAAAATTAAAGCATCGACAATTATTAACTTATGTATAGCTAAAAAAGGCTTCTAAATGGGCATATCCCTTTAATGACACTTTACGTCATACACAATAAAAGAAGGCGATGGCTCAGAGACAGAAATATATTTACGTGATAATTTGGTTGAAATTTGAACATGATTCCTCCATTATGAAACTAATAAACTATATCAGATATCGTGTAGTTAGAGCGATTTATTTCAGAATATATTATTACCCTAATCAATTTACTTAATTAGATTAAAATATAATTATTTTTATTTTTACTGAAATGATTTTTCTATATTTCTTCTCTTTTTTTTTTAAAAATTTAAATGTTCTGTTAATATAGCAGATTACGGTTATTTAATTTTAAATTTTTGGTTTGTAATTCTTCGCTTCTGATTAACATATTTAACGGGTTAATTTTATTTTTTTTTAATTTGAAGGGATTATTTTCTCACCTTTCTGTGAATAGCATAAATATATACTGACTATTTTTAAACAATTCTTTAGAGTTTACAAATTCGACATTAAAAATTGAAATTTCAGCGATTTATTAGAACTGTTTCTTCATGAAGTGTATTTTAATTTGGATGTAAAGAATTTGTTTTATTACGACATATTCTAATCCAATCCTAAAGTCTAATTATTACCCATGACGAAGTTAGATAAAATGGAATTATAATAATAGAATAGAATTAATTATACTTTACATCCATGCTTTTCACAACTTTAGTAACAGAAATCACGACGTTTCATTTTGCATGTACAAGACATTTTAAAATGTGAGTAGTCGACGAAATGGTTTAGCAGAATTTATATTATTACAATTTGGCTGTACCCCTATAATATTACACTGGATGTGTTGAGAATGTTCTATTTATGACAGGAATCTATTCCTTCCAGGCTGTTGTAGTGTCGGTATGGATAAGTTTCTATTTTAATAGCATATTATAGATTCATTAGCCTTAGTTTAGATTTTTCTTCTTTCAAAAAGATTCTTGTCTATAAATTATACATTAAGTCACCTTGGGTAATTGGAGCCACATTTTACAGTAATTTATTAGCCGAGTTTTTAAGTGGTTTCAACGAAACGAAAACTGGAAGCACTTTGTACTGAAAATCTCGTGTTTACGACTGTTAAGATTGCTACAGCCAACCTTCATTAATTTTCAAATTAAAAGTTCATCAAACAAACCATTTATCACGAATGAAACAAACGATTCTATTCACCAGATAATTATTGAAAATAGACAACATGTTTCAAACAAACTTTTACAACGCTCTGGAATTTGAAGCGCGAATCAAATGACGTCGGCAGTATGGAGGGGTAGGATTGGAAAATAAATATTGTGATATATACAATCTAAAATAAATTAAAAAAAATAACAGAGAAAAGTAAACAGAAACCTAAAAATGTGGATAGGTTCATTATTGAATATATCAATTAAAAAATGAAAACACAAGATAACCACAATAATAAATGAATATAGATATCGCAAAAATATAATATACCAATAAAATCAAATCTGAAAGTTTTCTTATTTAATAGTATTCCTGAAACATTAGTACTGACTCTAGTGGACGATGTTTTAAACCAAAGTCATTCCAAAAGATTGCGAATCCCTGCTCCTTCATAATACGTGAATGTTTACACGTTGTTTTCAATGTTATAAATTCAAGTCGCCATCAACGTCCATTTATCACTTTCAACCTTCTATTGAAGATAAACACGGGGCTTGTTCTTGGTTTATTCAACAATTCTAACAATATAAACATTGTACAATACTTGATGAAACCTTTAAATTAAATTCAAACGAAATCCTCGAATCAAATCATTTTTACTTTACAAATTGCATTTTAAATAGTCATACACAGATTAATACAATATGATAGAACAAAGTCAGAAAAAAAGCACAATCCTTAGAGAAACTTATATTACAAACTATTAAAAAGAATTAAAGATGTAGTGTACGGGATTGAGAATTGGTGTGACCAGAGTCAGAATGGTAGAACAGAACAGAGTGGAATGGTGGAATAGAACAGAGTTGAGTGGTAGAATAGAACAACGTAGAATGGTACAATAGAACAGAGTTGAATGGTAGAATAGAACAAAGTAGAATGGTACAATAGAACAGAGTTGAATGGTACAATAGAACAATGTAGAATGGTACAACAGAACAGAGTTGATTGGTAGAATAGAACAGAGTGATTGGTAGAATAGAACAGAGTAGAATGGTTGAAACAACAGAATAGATTGGTAGAACAGAACAGATATAAAGTAAATGAATCGAACAGATGAGAATGGTAAAATGGAATAGATCAGAATAGAAGAATCGAACAGATTAAAATGATAGTATAGAACAGATCAGAACAGGTCGACTAGAATCAGAAAGTTTGAATGAGTGATAATTTTGAACAGAGTAGAATGGTAAACGACGCACTGTGATATTTTTGAGAATTTATCCTTCCGAAGCAATTAATATAACAGTAACTGAAAAGTGAACGTTTATCGGCTTTTATTTTGGTTAGTAAAAATAGTTAGAATATAGAATTGGATCAAATTTTACATGATAGTATCGCAAGACAGTTATCGTAATGAAGTTAATTGAAATATTATACTAATAATTTTCCCCCAAATTTAGATTAACCCAAATATATTATATTTGAAAATTTTCTTGCGTTTAAATTATCGTAATATATACATCAACTTGAAAATGAAACTTTATCTATATTTTGGTCATCCACAAATATTAGTCATGTTAACCATATAATTTTGGATTATTTTTAAAGTTTTCTTGGGTTTCAGTGTTTGTAAAAATTTTTGGTTCTGTATTAACGCTAGTTTTAATATTTACATTATTTATAGGGTGTTGGGAAAATTTTAAATATTTTGACGTTCATCATAAACTGTGTTGGTCACTTGGTTTCTTACTGATTAGATTGAAATCAAGTTACGATCATGTAGTGATAAATTATGTTCAAAAACGAGGATAACTCTGGGTAAATATGTAAAAACAAAAAATTCATTTTACAGTGCTAATTGGCATATCATGGACTATTTGTCACAATTCTTGTATTTTTCTACAAAACTGACACTCAGCGTATCAAATCCCCTGATGCTTCGCGGCGCATAATTCTGATTTCTTGTCTAACTTCATAATAAGGGATCTTAAATTACATGTACTTGATATAATGAACTAATTAGGTTACTTTATCCGAAACCTTCGCTTAATGCCATTTAAGGATTAAATTATTTGCACTATTGATTTGTTTATGAATGTATCCCGTTGTATTTTTGGGAATTATGAATAAATTAAAGGGATAATAGGTCTAAGAATGAACATAAACTTTGGACATTTTTAATTTGGTCAGTAAGAGCTCTATTCATCAGTAAATATACCTGCTACCATAAATAACATAAAAATATAAATAAATATCCAAAAAACTAAGTAAGTATCCATAAAGATGCATTTGATTATTGAAAAACACTTAATAAATTGATAAAGTCAAAAATGACTTAGTTTTGCGAATTTTGAAGATTTTAAGAGATTCTGTTACTTTATGACATCAGATAAGTTCCCTGATGAATATACACTCATATTGACCTTTCTTGAGAACTAAAATTTATGTTCATGCTAAGGCCTTTTATCCCTTTAAGATACTGAATACTTGTGAAACTCGTTTCCTGTATAAGCGAATGTTTATATCCTTCAGTGGTCTACTTTCGATTTGCGAAACTAAACATTTGAACGATCCTCTAATTTTGATCAGATACTTAATATAGGACTGGCTTTCAACTGACATATTAGACGAGTTATAAAAGCATGATTTTACATGGAAAGAAATGGTGATTGTGTTAGAGGAGTGAGTCTATAGTAACTCCTAATTGTTTGTTTAAGCAGAAGTTGTCTCCCATATGAACTGTATGATTAACTATTATCGCCAGGACCATCAAGTCAAGACAAATCCTATTAGTAACCTCAAAACAAACAAATAAAACCAGAGTATAATATAATTATATCCTTAGTGTGGTTTGCAATTTCAGGATACAGTTTTTGCTTTGCATTATCGTTTGTCAAATCTTACAACAATAATTTTGGTAGTGTTGATTGATTGACAAAGAACAAACTGACACGAAAACTAGTTTTTTCAGTGTGAACCGGATCAGAAAAGGCTAAAAGTTCCGTTTGGATTGAACAAATCAAACTTTACACTTTTTGTTACTTCTTTGATAATTTCATTCAACTAATTTATTTAAACTAAGTAATGATACATTCAAAACTTAGAAACTCGTTTAGTAGCGTTTTTCAATAATTACTTAGTTTAATGGATGTACATGTATATTGTATAGATTCTGTTTAATAATTGACTTTTTTTTAAAGCTATTTTAAGAGGTAATATTCCTGTACAGATAATGATGGAATCACTGTACCCAGTATTATTATGCCGGGTATTTCTATTTTCTAACTATTGTGAATACTAGTGGTACCAATTTAATGTTATTATAAACTAATCAATTGTTTGTCTTTCTCGGACGCCGTGAACAAGAAAGTTAGCTTCAGTTTGGACATCATTGTGTGGGGTCTATGGACAATGTAATATAACAGAGATTAAACGATGAAGTTAAAGGACTTGCACCATGTCAGTGTTTGTGTTTCAGATCTAGAAGTTTATCTAGTCTAATGATCTGTCTACCATAAAAAGGGTAAAGGACGGTCAATACAATTTGCCCAATATGCTTAACATATCTGACATGGATCTAGGTGATATCTTCCTGTTCGCTTATAAGATTTCATAGATTTCTTTTGATAACCTAGTCCCATAGTCCAAACATATTCACCAGAGATTACATTTTTCAACCTTTAAAGATCACGCTACTTTGGTAAACAGCTAACAATGCAATGATATACTCCCCTTGGCACTGATAGTCGACTTTTACTACATTATGGATTCTACCATGCATGAACCTATGGTTACTCTGTAATTTAGAACAACGCGGGCAAAGGGCGTTTTATTCCAACCCCTTTAAAGGCAGGCTCTATAATATATGTAATGATATAGTCCATTAATTGATAAAGGAGGGGTCAAACCAAACCCTTACCAGTCTCTACACACTTTATTTATTTGACATTATATATTCATATGCTAGTCCACCCACTATCAATCAATCAATATATAATATATAAAGCATACACGAAAGGTATAATGTATGAGTTTCATCACCTTTCAAACCATTCTCTAAGCATCTAGTACTTCCTCGCAAATCTTACGAAAGAGTTTTGAAGTGTTCTTTCAGTCGACAGAGAAAATACTACACATTTTTGGTCAGGAGACATCTTAGGTATCTCCTGTCGTGTGTGAACTGGTGCCTTCGGTTGGGCCAGGGCGGGTAGGGTAGTTTTGAAGTGTTTGTCCAGTTGACAAAGAAAATACTACAATAAAATTTGTCCAAGACACATCTAAGGTACTTCCTGCCTCCGGTTGGGACAGGGGGAGGGTATTGCGGGGTAAGGGGGTTTTGAAGAATATTTCAAAGACCAATATTTGAATGTCGTGATTGACCTGTCAAGTCCAATTATCGAGTCTCTTCCTGAGATATTCGATACCTTTCTCTCTTTACCTCTCCCCTACGCCAACCCCTTTAGCTTCAGATATTTACTAAGTCACAGATCCAAGTTGAAGAAAACAACGAGTTTGACATATTAAAATTCTATGATCTTTATGTATCACCCCAGATGAAAATGAAGGATAAAATCAGGCGTCTGTTGTAAGCGCCTTCTAAAGACCCCCTAACCTTGAACTAAGTACACTGTGACACCATAAATCTGGTTTGGTAGCAGTATGGAATGTAAGTTAAAGGAATTGTATATAATAAATTAAACTTGATTCATTTTAATTACTAACAATGCTTCCTTTATTCTTCATGTCTGCTGTAAATAAAAGATCACAATGTAGATATTTCAATCAGTTTGATGTTTATACTTTAATTTTATACTGGTACCTAAGTACGCTTTTTGAAACAAGTTCATGTATTGCACGCAATTATAGCCTACTGCATACCGAATTTCATTAACCCGGAACTGTGTTTACGATCGCATTGAAATTACTACATGTAATATGTACACAACATATTAAACTTAATACATCTTAATATTATAAATTATTAAGTTTGTCGATGTACATGTAAATCTAATACAACATTCTGAATATAATTACAGAACTAACTCAAAGTGAAGGCTTTCACAGGTCACAATAAGGTGTCGGATGATCCCCAAGATCACCAATAGAGGCATGAAATAGTCTTCGTCTACTATTCATATTAGCAGATTAAACATTAATTAATCCTGTCTCTCTATCACTCATGTCTAGGGTGGTGCTAGAAATATGCCGAGTTAACAGTCGTAGAGAGTAACATTCTGTATCGCAAACGACACTTACGTTCTCATATTGGGGTTCAAATCTTCACAACGTTTTGACCATTTCTGTTACCAGTTATAGAAGTTTACTTTAACTAGAAAGTTAAATGATCGTTGAAAAGTAAAAAGTCGTTAAAGTCCTGTATGTTTATACGATGTGCTATTAGAATATATTTCTGTGGTATAAATCAGTCGAATATCCCGCTAAGAAGCCGTTTTATCACTTAGATTACAATAACTATAGTCGATCTCTGCCCTTTACAAGTTTGTGTGTGGTATAATCTTTGATATTCAATCGCTGGTAGTTTAATCAAACCAGCCTCGACAATTATAATGCCAAATGAATCAGGATTCTTGATAATTTACTTTGAAAATTTATTATTAAAACGATAGAACTAAATATAACTTTGTTTTTGTAAAAGAGAGTTAATTGGATATTAAAAAAATATAAAATATCATAATCATTAATGTGTGTTAACAGAAATTAATATTTGTTATGATTTCTTTTGATGAAATTAATATTCTTTATAATTTATTTTACATGTTTTAATGAAAATTAATATTTGTAACGAAAATTTGTGTTGCCTTGGAAAATGAATATGTAGTAAAATTGACTAAATTTTGAATAAGGACGCATAAGGATGTATTTCTTCAACAAATTTGTTATAAGCGCTGCATTGCAGTTTCATTCTATATTCAAGCTATCATTAAAGAAAGGTGTTTCTTTTTATGAGTAACCGCGAAACGACAAGAAACATATAATGGCATTGTTGAAAATTTGAGAAACAGAAAATGATTACGATGAAAATAATAACTGTAACAATAAAATGTGTCATTATCTCAAGGACGTAAAACTTCATTTGATTCTTAACTGATGTAAATTAATAGTGAAAGAAGACAGAAGGATTTAAGTGTGTTGTAAGATATGAAGAGTGTGAAATATAAAAACTAAGTACCATTATCTTTATATATACTTAATATAAAATAAAATAGATATTGGTAGATACTGACTTCAAGAGGGTACCGTGGTACTGTTTAGCCTACCAGAGATTTCTATCATAAACCATGCCTGTACCATATTGATGTTATATACATATTATGTACTAGTCTTCTTAGTGTTTTGATCATTATTTTAATAAAGCCCAATCAATAATAAAGTTTTTATTAAAATCAAATTTTTGGAACGGTTTTAGCAAATTCAAAAGATAAATATTGATTCACAACATGATAAAAGAGCTGATGATTTATTTATTTAGTTGATAGAATATTGCATCAACTTAGGAAAAGTTAACTATCAAAATAACTGTAATGTTACAATGAATCGGTCTATAAAAAGGTAATATTAAGAATATCATGGTGTGAAAATCACTTGGTATAAGATTGACTAGGTGTAGAAATTACTAGGTATAAGATTGACTGGGTGTAGAAATCACTTTGTATAAGATTGACTGGGTGTAGAAATCACTTGGTATAAGTTTGACTGGGTGTAGAAATCACTTGGTATAAGATTGACTGGGTGTAGAAATCACTTGGTATAAGATTGCCTTGGTGTAGAAACCACTTGGTATAAGATTGACTGGGTGTAGAAATCACTAGGTATAAGATTACCTGGGTGTAGAAATCACTTGGTATAAGATTGACTGGGTGTAGAAATCACTAGGTATAAGATTGACTGGGTTAAGGAATCACTAGGTATAAGATTGACTGGTTGTAGAAATCACTTGGTATAAGATTGACTGGGTGTGGACATTGGTATAAGATTGACTGGGTGTAGAAATCACTAGGTATAAGAACTGGTTAGAAATCACTAGGTATAAGATGACTGGTGTAGAAATCACTTGGTATAAGATTGACTGGGTGTAGAAATTACTAGGTATAAGAAAACCATGGTGTAGAAATCACTTGGTATAAGATTGACTGGGTGTAGACATCACTTGGTATAAGAATACCTGGGTGTAGAAATCACTTGGTATAAGATTGGGTTAGAATCACTAGGATAAGATCCTGGTGTAGAAATCACTAGGTATAAGATTGACTGGGTGTAGAAATCACTAGGTATAAGATTGACTGAGTGTAGAAATTACTAGGTATAAGAATTGACCTGGGTGTAGAAATCACTTGGTATAAGATTGACTGGGTGTAGAAATCACTAGGTATAAGATTGACTGGGTTTAGAAATCACTAGGTATAAGATTGACTAGGTCTAAAAATTACTAGGTATAAGATTGACTGGGTGTAAAAATCACTAGGTATAAGCATTACTGGGTGTAGAAATTACTAGGTATACGAATGACTTGGTGTAGAAATCACTAGGTATAAGAAAAACTTGGAATGTAGAAATCACTAGGAATAAGAAAAACTTGGGTGTAGGAATCACTAGGAATAAGCATTCCTAGGTGTAGAAATTACTAGGTATAAGAAAAACTGGGTGTAGAAATCACTAGGAATAAGCATTACTAGATGTAGAAATTACTAGGAATAAGCATAGGTGGGTGTAGAAATCACTATGTCTAAACATTACTTGGTGAACAAATCGCAACGTATAAGAATTACTTGGGTGTAGAAATCACCAGGTATAAGAATAACTTGGGTGTAGAAATTACTAGGAATAGGCATTATTGGGTGTCGAGATTACTAGGAATAAGCATAGGTGTAGAGATCACTGCGTATAAGATAGGTCTAGAGTAAAAGAATATCCGGGGTATCATATAATATCCAAGGCGTGAATTAAGACTATTATGTTTAATAGAGAGAAGATCTAAACAAGTATAAACATCTCTATTTCTGACAAACTGAAGAGGCCAACTAAGAAGTAATTCTATTAAGTTATGAACCTAATGAATATTCATGAGTTGGAGTACACACGAACGTTCTATATGTATACACTGTGTATATAAATAAAGTTAAGAACCACTCAGAGAACCCAAGACAGATACTCTAATCTGATTGGTTGAAACATAAACTATGGGGGGTAGATAATTGAGGGATATTTTGATTTTAATTTGAACAAGCGATGAATGTTTAGTACAGTGCTAAGTTGCTCGCTCTTTAGTTTTCGAAGGATTTAAAGTGTTTCACTCACGGAAAATTCTTCAAAATATTAAGTGGTTGAAAGGAGAAAGAACTATGTATTCTAACCATGTGCTTTCAACACCCTTTTCTGTACGAGACATCTTAAGTTGGACTGAAGCTCAGAACTCTTGTGGATTAGATTATCAGACAATGAATTGCCAGATGACCTCCAATTTTCCCTTTGACATCAATCATCATCGACCGTGTGACCAGATGAACATGCAGATGAACAATAATCCATCGTGTATTTATGGAAATGCAGGATCTCCGACTAACATGCAACCGACGTACACGAATCTTTCCTACACACCACCACTTCCAGGAATGGGAGTCCAAGCACAGCCTGTATCCAAGGATTTTGATGCGTCACTCTGCACATCTGTTATGGAATCGTCTCCCGCGCCAAGTGAGGATGATGACAGTTCGAAAGACGGTAAGTTATTGACTAAAGTTGATTTTCAATACAAGAAGAGTGAAGAGCTTCTTAAGATGACACTTATTATCCACTTCGATTGAAAAACGAGGGAATGAAGTTGATTTTAATATCTTATTGTAAGTGTCAGCCACTTTGATTGAAAAAACAGGAGAAGAGCCTTTCAATGGGAAGAGACTTCAGCCACTTGCAGTTAGCACATGATATATAAATATTATTATAGATCTACTCGGAAACTATCTTCATATACATGTACTTATATTTCTTCTTATCTATCTACTGCGCAGTCAATTTTACTCTGTAACTAATAAAGGATCGTCGGATCGACCAAGTAATTTTCGTGTGGTGACGAAAGGCAAAAGAAAAAAAAAAGGGGGGGGCTTGCTTTCTTTTTATCTTGCATCATAGTGTATTTAGAGGCGATTGAGAATTAAACGATCTTTGAACAATTTTAAATTTTGGCTACAGTCTGTACTTATGCTGGCTAATGGATTTTATTTATTCTCGAAAAATAAAGAAAATGTGACAAACACACAATGTTTCGCTTCATTGCCTGCTGTTATAACTTCAGAATTTTAGGAGAGAAGAAGCAATGGAATCTATCATAGAGTTAAAATAATTTTTAAAATTTTGAAATAATTTATGACAAATTTTATTATAATTTAACAGATAATAAAACATAAGCTAAACATTTTAACATACAAACGTTGTGGACCTACCAAAAGTGTTTATATTGTATATTTTAATATCTAAACATATCTTATATTGAGGAGGTTCTGGTGTTTTAATGCTTTCTAAACAGTTGTTTGACATCTGATTCTCGAGTCCGGGTCAGCCCTACAGTATTGTTATTTGTATTTTTGATATTACTATTAGTAAATTTCTTGACATTTTTTATTCTGATATGATGCGACGCACTTAAACTTAACTTTGCTTATACTTTCAAACATATTAGGATCCATATACTTTTATTTCCGCGTGTGAAAAAGCGGCCTTTCTATTATCTCATTTTGCCTGTAAATACCATTTTATGGCTATGAAGAATGTTAAAAGGAGGATTTAGTACAAAAATCATAATATCCGTATGTAATTTCTGAAAATGTCTTATCGTTGATAACAATTGTTCAGGATGCTTGTAAATACGCGTAATGTGATAATAAGATAATCGGTAAATATTTCGCGGCATATTTAACTGAACGGATATCATAATTAAAAGCTTGATAAATAAACATAAGATATATGATACAGAAAATCCTCTTCCTCGTTCAAATTAAAATCTTTGATAAATAAACAGATAACTCACTTATCTTTCCGCTCGAATTTAAAACTTATATTAATATATTGACATTGAAACTTGATCACTTTTATTATCGACTGATAAAATGCTCCAATGATGGATTCAATTCTAACCGATTTTTTGTTAAGAACCTTCCGGTAATTTTGTGCCATTTGTCGTATCTCTATTCAATGTAAAATTTATTCAAAAATTTGAATTTTTGCGCTAAAAGGTACACTTTAGTGTCATTTTTCAAACAATTCGATTAAATGTCAGTAGATATTACATTGTTGAAATTAGAAACCAATTATATTTTATATTGTTAAACTTGAAGCAACATCTAATCATAACAAGTGTTTTAAATAGTTTAGTATTCCACGTAACGTGTGTGCATTTTCATGCGGAATTCGATGTCGTTCTCTAACAATATTTAAAGGCAATAATACAAAACGTCGCATTGCTTCACACCGCTCCATTTTCTCAAATAAGAAACATTTCCCTAAATTTCAATGCTATTTATTTTTGCAATATAAAACCAGGGACATAAAACATCCCCTTGCTGTACTCCATATTATAACATTCTTTGATTTTAATGATCATATAGTAAAATTATGGGCTTCTCAAGTCAGGCAGAACTGAATTCTATAAAAATAGATTGACAAGCTTTAAAATATAGATGCTTCAATGTTTTTGATATGTTTATTTCAAGGTTGTGTTATAGAATTTTAAACCGGGATGCCAATAAATATTATACTGAAAGTGCAAACCGTTTTCGATATTGGAGCTTTTTAGGAAACAATAACTTAAATGTTAGTATTTTAGTTCATCTAAACAAATATGATCAGATTTACACTCTACCGGGACTCCAATAGATGTAATGATAAACTTGCGGATATACAAAAATCATGATTTACTCATTGATAAGCCAATATTGCTCCAACAAGATTGTCAAAAAGTAAAAATTGCTACAGAATATATAATTTACCAAATAAATCAAGGAGAAATATTTGCACAAATTGGGAGGTCAATTTGTAATAAATCATTTGTTATCCTGTTCTTATAATGCGCACAATTTAAAACTAAAAGTTGAAAGTATGTTGGAGTATAAAACGATTAGTAATATGCCAATAGCAAACTTGCATATCTATTTCTATAGCTGCAGTGATACTGGATAAATACAGCTTGTTTAACAACTTTTCCTCAAAATTTGTAAAATCAACACCAATGTCAGTAAATATATGACTTTATTATCACATAGTGTCAAGAAGAAAAATATACAAGATCCAGAAATAAGACAAGACATTTTCCCTGATAAGTAAGAATTCTACACGATAAATATAAAGAGAAATTGTAGAAATTGAAAAATGACAGACAGGATTGCGATATTTATTCTTGACTCTCGTTTGAATTTTAGAATATCTTTCATATAATCCTCTTTGAAATAAATTCAAAACCTGATTTTAAACAAAACCTGATTTTCAACAAAAACCTGATTTTAAACAAAACCTGATTTTCAACCATCTAGTTAAGTATCTACGCTTCGATTCTAAACTCAAAAGCATGAAATGTTATAAATTTCTCAAAACACATTTCTTTTGCGTAGTAAATTGATAAATTCTTGTTTCAAAGAATAAGAATAAGTACGTATCCAAAATGGCAAAACTACCTTGTTTAATCATAAATAAATTTTATCATATATTATGAAAAGGATATATGAGCAAGTTGATCTCTATCACTTCTACATTCACCGTTCATGAAACCTGAAAAGTTTAAGATGAAAATTCCAAAGACACAATGGGAAAGGCAGACTCTCTTGAACTTTCATTTTGTTTAAAATTGTATACGTTTAGAATCAGTTTCAAACGAGCTTTGAAATAAGACAGACATTGAGTTAGTATCGGTTTGATAATCACAACAAGTTGAAAGACGGTATTCATGATAGCATTGAAAGATGAGCGATAACTCGGTCTTCAACTAACCAAATACTGTTAATTCATTATATTACCTTTTAATATAGCCCAGAATCACTCTATTAATTTCGACTTCTATATATATAGATATATATATTCAAAAATTAAAAAAGTTGTTGGGGTGAACTTGGTTCGTTTGTTGGCATTCAAACAGTAAATGACTGTATTGTCAGTGAAAAAATCTTATAAAAATTGCTTTATTCATTAATCAAATCTAAAACACTACTGATACGATTTCTTTACATTACATAAAATCTCCATAAAAAAAAAAGAAATAAAAAAAAATAAAAAAAAAAGAAATAAAAGAAATAAATTTACAATTACTTTATGGGTCAATATACAGATTAAAAACTTCTAAAGCAAAATTCCATTATAATTTTTGAAAATCATTTATAGCCATTTACCACGAGAACATGTTTACAAAAAATAAGAATTTAGAGCAGTGGTGAGATTTACCAAAAAAGAAAATCAGTGCAATATTTTTTTACGCTAGATTTTGGCAGAAGTCGTTGAAATATCTGGAATATTCATTGACTTTCACCTTTCTTATTAAGTTGAACAAAGTTTGTATAGAAATCTGGGAAAGTGATTGCTTACACTGCTGGATAGCGACAACACGCGTCTTCCAGAATACATTAAAGACTCATAGTGCGAGGGTCAATATACCATCTAATGAGAGTTAAAAATCATTATTGCTGCTCGGATATCAAGTCAAAAAGTGAAAACAGTATTCAGCACTGTATTGAGTCAACAGAAATACAATTTACATGTATTATAGAAAAATATTCCAGGATCCGATATGAATAAAGGTACCTTTACGTTTTTGAATAACATATATTTTCAAATCTTAAGCATACAAATAATTTCATTACAATGTTCATAGTGTGTAACGAATTACTACAATTTTCCTACTAATATAAGTCCGTGTAAAAATGTTACTTTGATATTTGGTAGACCTATAATTAACGTCCATTAGCACATGCATATTTTATTCTAATATTTTGATATTATATCAGTATTATTATTGTTACTGAATGCTCTATAAATTGTTTGCACTTGAGTGCTTTTCAGTCCCAACATAAATAAAATAAAGTCATATTTCTTTTTTGGTACAAATTCTTGAGGTATTTGGTATTGAATTGACCAACAAGACCTAAGTCATCATTTGTACTGAAATTCTCTTATTTATATAACTTTCTCGATAAATATCAAAGTTATGAATCAAAATAAAAGAAGGAAGAAGTGCTTATATCTCTTTCCGATTTATATATTATCTCGACATCAGCATCTGTATCTAGAGTTAGTTGTACCAGTATCATAAAACCAACATAAACCAAACATTTCTTCTCGTGTTTCCTTTTCATTTCTTGGTCAATTTTTAATTTCGTGTCTTCCTTTCATATTAGGAAGTATATTGAAGGTCATTATATCTAACGCCTATTATTTTCTGAAGTTAATTTGAAAAATGTTGAGCTTGATTTAGTTTCATTTCTATACTGAAATATGTCTTCAAAATGTTGCTAATTAATAAAGCAAGAATTGTGGTTAGATTTTCGAGTATTTGGTATACAGTGAAGTAATTTAATTTGTCGAGTCTTTGGGCTAAAAACTAAAAAAAACATAAAATAAAAATTCATTGATTGAAAATAAATTTTCTACTTCATCTTAACAAGGGGTACAAATGTTGGTCGAAATAAAATGATAAAGAAACAAATAGATCATAAATAACACAATTTTAGAGATGTCGGAGTAGAATAATTTGAAATATTAGGAAATGATGAAATTTAAAATAGTCTTGTGTCTATTAAATCAAATTTACTAATAAATAAAAGGGAGGGAATTCTATAGTACAAAATTAAAATACTTTGAAAGTTGAAAGGATTTACTGCATGTTTTAAGCCCTGCACCGAGACAACCTTTCAGTTAAAAGAAAGTGGTTCTAAAGAAAGTCGACGACTGTTGGATAGCAATAGAGTACAGTAGCCAATAGTGGAAGGTTGTCTACTGATTTCATGTCTTTACTAATTAAAATTAATTAGATATCTTAATTGATCCTGTCAAGATAAAACACACAGTACTCTTTATTCTTTTTATACAGTATCAATATTCATTAAGATATCTGCTTATACAAATATCATTTTATTATGGTTAAAGATGCTCAGCAACGAAAGGATAAAATCAACATACATAATATAATCAAAGCATTATGTTAATACACGGTTATTGTTAGACTGTTTAGTCCACGATTGAGGACCTTTAAGCAGGGACAGTTTTATTATTTAATAGACAAACTCATCGACAGTCAAATAGCAGAATCATTCCCTCTCATGCAACTAGGAGATGTTTTAATTGCTTTGCGAATTAGATACTACCACTAATTATATAGCCTATATTGGTACAATAATTAGTGTTTGATATAAGTATTGCTGTATTCAATAAAATACCAAGATATCAGCTCCAATTCTTTTAACTTATTTAGCCGAAGAGTGGTTCTGAATAGGGTAATCTTACGTTGTTAGCGACACCACTTCGTTATTTAATAAATAATTTCGTTTCACTTTTATTAAACATTCTTCAATAAAAATATGAAACATTTGACGTAACCGAAACGAAATAACGGAATGTGATTTTAATAATATATCATTGTAAACCAGTCTCAGCTGTGGGACTTAGGGACTTAAGGACTAATAAAGAATAAATATATGACCACGAAGAAAACTTGTGCACCAATAACCAAGCCGTCATTGCTTAATAAAAGTAATTTTGGATAACATTATAATTCAAGACGTTAAGGGTACTGTAGCTTTAAACAAGTCAGCTGTCTACGTACATTAAAATCTCACGTGTAAATTCTTATTGACTTGACTCGTGTAAATTTAAAACATATTTTAATTATATTCTAAACATGAAAATTAAAGAGAAAATTACACTGAAACTGTTTTTTAATATTCTTCGCCAATATTCTTTAACGACCCCTCTCTATTTGATTTTAATTTAATTTCCGTTTAGTTAGAAAGCTATTTAAGATGAAATACAAGTAATAAAAGTATAATTTTAGGCTGGGTAAACTGATTAATACCACCTTTTTAATTGGTTTTGAGGTTGGATAACTCTCTTTGATTCTTTCTACGTAGGCTGCATTGAAAAATTACACGAATTAAATTGTTCACAATATTTTGACATAATTTTATTAAAGTATATACAACTATCATCCCTTGCTACAGTTTTCTTTGATATTTTGGTGTTGAGCCGTAGGGTAACAGAGAAATTCTTCGAAACGTGGTAGATTTATTGGTTCAGTTATTCATGTATTCATTTTAAATCAATATTCAGAAAGCCACATTGAGCAGATCTAAACTGTTTTAATTTTACAATCCATATTGAAATAAGACAGTGATCTGAAGAGTTCATGCTTACTTTCACTACGCTGGAAAATGTCAAAGCAATTGAAAGGTGAAGACACCTGAAAATATTTAAAATATGGCCACACTTCCCCTTTGATTTAAAATAGGGTGTTATATATAGTTTTGGGCTCAAAACTCATTCCATGCGATAAAATATTAAAATGACCCCACCCTGTAAAGTCAATGTCTATCAATCATATATAGAGAGATACCTGTTATTCTACATAATACTAATTATACAAACATGTCTGAGATTCCATAAAAAACCAATCATGTTCATTGAAAATGATTGAACATCATAATTCCTCGGTGGTTAAGAAACTTTTACGTGAATTAAGGTCGCTTTTGAATGCAATGTATATGTATATGTGGACCAAAATTATCAGTGTCTCAACCGAAAAAAAAAATAGAACGGTTCATAACTTATGCTCATATCAATAAAAGGGAGGGTAACGAACTTACTTTAGATCCTCGGGACCCTTTCATCTAGTTGAGCCACTGAAATCTTATTCTTAATTGAGAAAATAGTTTTCCAAAAGTAATCCTACACTTTATTTTAACAGGACATGCTATTACATATGCAGGTTCCGTGATACCTGATGATTTATTCTCTTTCTACTTAACTATTTTTTTGGAAGGAAAATGAAATTTTAATGATAAAGAATATATTGACGTATTCAAAAATGTAATTTTAATGAATACCAAAATTAACGACGAGGAAAAGTCAAGTCTCTTCTTTTACACTGATCGTGTGTATTGGTCTGAAACATAACTTGATTAGATTCTTGTACCATTTTGTAATTTATTTTTAAATGTCAAATAATACAATAATAATAATTATGCACATGGATCATGTAACTTGTAAATGACTAGTAAATCTTCAATTTATCTCATACAAATCCTTACTGTATACTGTTTATTGACAATACTATGTCATTCTAGAGTAAATTATTTCGGTTTGTATTTCCTCTAGTAACTATTTAGGTCATGGATTCAACTTACAGTACAATAGGTTATTGTCATCTGTTACGTTTGCAATAAGTCACAAATTACTAGTGCATTTGAAGTGCTTTAATATTCAATTTCAAACAGATCAATACATTATGCCAGTTGTTCATTAACTGAAAGATGCATGATCATTCCAAACTATATCAATGATGATATTGAAAATGGCTTTGATTATAATAATGATAAATGATTATGTCTATAAAATTGATGATAAAAATAATGATAATGACAATGATGATAATGATAATTAGGAGTTTTACTTGTCACAATAACAAAAAAAAGTGCACTGTTGTTGCTATATTTCGTGCAGGCGTTCTTATCTTATTATACCTGATCTTTTTTTTTATTTTTAGTTAAACCACTAGTAGATCAATCACAACAGCATCAGATGACCACAACAACATTAACACCACTTCAGGGAGAAAAGGAGAAAACCACATCAGTGTCCTCGGATTCCGGGGAGTGCCAGCTACTCAAACAACGACAAAAGCGCAAACCAAGAGTGTTATTTTCACAGGCTCAAGTTTACGAATTAGAACGAAGATTCAAACAACAACGATATTTATCAGCACCTGAACGTGAACAATTAGCCAGTATGTTAAAACTCACTCCAACTCAAGTTAAAATTTGGTTTCAAAATAGGAGATATAAGTGTAAGCGTCAACGTCAAGATAAATCATTAGAGTTATCTGCCCTTCAACCACCGCGACGTGTCGCTGTGCCAGTTTTAGTGCGGGACGGTAAACCATGTATGCCTGGACAAAATATACCGCAATCATATTCTGCGCCTTACAATGTGAATCCCTTCGCATACTCGTCGCAATCATACAACAACCACATGGCTCCTAACGTAAATCATCAGATGCCACAAAATGGATACGTTCAACAACAAATACATCAAGGTATACGAGCTTGGTAGTTGAAAACTATAAATGGTGAATTTTGACACTTATTTCATTAAACTATTTCTAATTCAAATTCAAAAAGAAGCGGGAATTTGAATGTTTGAATATTCATTGGAACATACATAATTTGATTCTTGTGGAAATTGTTGAGTACATGTATATGATACTGGACTTGTACAGTGTTATCAATACATTTAAAACAATATTTTATTAGCTGTGCCTTAAGAGATATTTCAAACTTCAGTTTGTTTGGAAGCTAAATCGTGTTCAATGTCAATAATTTAACATGCAACATCAACAGCCACTCCTAATTTACTACTTTGATGCAGACTCGACAATTCTAAATTTTCCTGAAGAACATCTTTGACCAAACTCGTTTTTCGTTTATTTTTTTGTTAAACTCTGCAAATGTTTTTGCGTTGAAATAATTTCTTCGACAGAATGAGTGAAGGTACATAAAGAGACTCAATCTCCATGATATCCAAGGTACTACATTATTACATTACACTACGGACAAATTGATTGAACAATTTGGTAAATATTACCCAATGATCCCGTTAATGACGACTATATTATTTATATTTTATTAATATTATTATTGTAATATATTTTGATTGTGAATATTTTGTAATTATAAATATTTTTCATTCGGTATTTACGTTGGTTTCTACTATTTATTCAGCCGATCATGGAATTCTGAAGGTGACGAGTTGTTATGTCTTATGTCTTGTACAACTATCATGAAAATGCAACATCACGTAAAGCAAACACAGTACCCTGTTGGCACCTGGAGGCAAATTTGAAATTCACCCTTAACGAATAACCTTATTCATAAAGGAAACAAAATTCATGTTATCGTTTTATTTGCCTCCTATTTATTCGTAGTCCTTGTAGAATAACATGCAGCGTTCAAAAAGGGTAACAATTTGAATTGCAAGCACTTAGCATCTAGGAACACCCCCCCCCCTCCAACAAAAAAATAATAAACCAAAGAGCAAGATATTTGAAATCTGAATTGGGTATAGAAGTAAAGTTGATATGAATGGTGCATGTACAAGAAGGATGGGGAATACCGAGTCCCTCTCGTTACCCCCTTCGTTAAAATGTAAGGAATTGGGAAATTGACGTGAAATTGGATAGATATAATAACCTCTATAGGTGTCTGATTGAGTATTGAAATAGGGAGTTAAGAAAACATGCTTCCATAACTCTTGAACTTCTATACACAGTAATTTAGATACAATCAATTAGTGAAAGATGTAGTTCATTATTTCAAGAATGTGAGACTAATGAAGTTTATAATAGGAAATGACAATTAGCACACTTCCAATTAGATAGAAAAATCTTCTATTTAATTGTATGATAATGTTAAATAATTAAAGTTAAATACCACCCAAATGGTGTAAACACAACGCTTTTAACAAATTACTGTTGATAAACTGACGGCAAGATATACGAGCACTGACTACACCGATATATACACTTCAGAAGGTCCTTAAATATATTGAGATTTTATTATCAGTTATCACCATCAAGAGCTAGGAATGAAAGTTACGCTATTAGTAGCAGTAAAAAGCACAAGGATTTTAACAAGGATAACGGATTTAATTTACGATGATCCTGTCTATAAGCATTGAATTCTCTGGATATCTATTAGATTGTAACTCTAGAAATGATGACTTATAACCACACGGCGACCCAATTAACAATACACGACCATTTTCAGGCGGAATCAATGAATGACGTCAATCATTAATGTTCTAACCAAAAAGTCTATAGCCCTAATTAAACAAAATAAAAAGTATGTTGAATTAAAAAATGTATATATGTTTGTGCGTCCATACAGGAAATTTTGTTTTATTCGGACAGATGTTTGGGTTTCATTTTTATAAACATAAAATTGTTCAATATTCCATTATACAGTAAATCTAAAAGATAGATGAACTATGAAGATATAGTGTTTCATGCACTCCAAACAGGTCATTTGATTCATGTTTTCAGGCCAATAATCTACACAAACACTTAATACTCAGTTAGATTGCATGTTTGAATATCAGCGAATTCCTCTTGAATTGAAATGGCAGGTCTTGAGCAGAACAATGGGAAAAATTCTTAAAGCATTACACAGAGTATTGAAAATATATCTGTGTCTTTAGTCTATAATAGCCCATTCTCCCTCTCTCAGACCTTTCCGTCTCACTATCTCTTACAGTAGAAGAAAACTCATTCTTTAAGAAGAAATGTTGCAGGTTGACGGAGCAGGTCATTGATAAAGTAAATAATTCGCCGTGAAGTAGACTATAAGGCGTAGAATTGGTGAACTATGTTTGTAGTTTGTCGAGACATTCGATTCGAAACTATCATTCTCGCTTGTACCTGGTTCATGTCACTGTTGTTCCAGTATATTAAAGACCTACAGCACACCTCATGTCATACCCTTTTTACCTTCTAACACTCATTAATAATCATATAACCCTGAATCATTATTTATATTCGCTACCAAGTTTTCTCTCCCTTGTCGTGTTGTTTGGTCGGCAGATGAAATTTACATTTTTTAGATTTTGACTGAAGCCATTACACTTACAGAACCCTGAGATCAACCAACCAAAATATTGAATAAATATGTTATATAAAATCGAAATAATGTCATTTAATTATTGATAATGGTGTGCAGCAGGGTGATATCTCATTGCCTTCTTTATTATGCTTCGATATAAGTGATATGTTTTTCATTCTTTTTAAATAAAACTTTCAAGGCACAAATTATGGAAATAAAAAATAGACTCTAAATGTTCATTTAACTAAAGGGAAGGGAATGTATGGTTGACATAATCAATCGCAGATGGTAACTAATGTTCTAATACGGTCCTGTACTGCTTAATGATTCACGAATATACACACGGAGTATACTATGAAATAACACAGAATCTTTTAAAATTATCTGGGTAGGAAATTTACTTATAGCATAGTAGACAACTATACTAGCAATATCACGTTAATCTAACAGATACACAGGCCTGATGTTTGGTATTTTCATCTCAATACACCTGCAGTCAAATGAGGCAAGCAGAATAAGAATGATGACATTTTCATCTGCCCGTAACACAATCATCAAAAGGATGAACTCTTCTACTTGTGGGGTCAAAGTCATATGGATATTTAAAATATACACACAGTAGTTTGAAGCCATATTGAAACTATATCTCTCCCAATATCTAGCTCTAGGCTTCGAGGGTGGAACTGAAAGGCTAAAATAAACAATAAGGTAAATAATAAACCCACTTTAGATCTACCCAAACTTTCATTTCACTCCTTGTGGATTCTGCTGTTAGAATCGTGTAAAATGCATTCCCAACATTGTAACATCATGCTTTTTGTAATTAATTGCCAAGGTGCACTGTCTATGTTGTGTGCAAGTTGTTCTTACTAAGATTGTACCTTTGAATGTCATTTTAACCTTTTAAAATTAAGTGCCGCTTTTTCGAGTCAGGTTTTCCTCAATGTACAATTTATAGTGCTTTCCATCTTTATAAACACAACTAGGGCCAGGGACATACAATTCTATTTTATAAATGAAAAATGACGAATTGGTCTTCTCACCCTCTCTTATTCTTATAATGAAACATGAATAATACCGGAAGTTGATCGGAGTCTCCGGAAGTGAACCTAAAGAGATGTCGGTGTCTGTGGGTTAATAGGATCATGACACTGATTTGCCTACCGTTAGTCAGTTTAAATTCCACAAGACCAGGATATTCAGTATGTGATATTAGTATATATCTAGTTAATATGAAACTGGTTTTTAAATGATTTATTTTATTAACCAAAGGCTACCACTTAGTCTTAATTAAAGGCACTCAAATTTTTTTATGTATTTGTATATAGGACACTTATATGTTCTTGTTGCACCATTCCGATGCCTAGTCAGTGGGTGTCTCTTGTAGGTACAGAAAACATGACCATTCTATTGCCTTTATATCTTCGAATATCATCCATGATGCTATAATTTTAGGAGCCTCGAACGAGGCAATAGGAATGCCAATAGCTAGCCAAATTCATAAAATAAGGCTAGATAGCTGATTGAAATATTCTTGATTTTATGAAGTCAATTTAATCAATTTTGATTGAAAAAGTTAAGTCCATAAATCAAGATTTTTAATGAAAGCTATATTATATCAGTACTGTTATTGGTATAGTATATAACATCCAACTTCCAGAGTAGTGTTATCCTTTAATAAAGTAGTTTATTTCAACAGTGATTCTGTGGACCATCATGTTATAAACATAACGTGTAAATTCTCCGTCTGTATACACCATTATATAGTCTTACTGGCTCCATTTATATCGTTTAATACAAGCTAACATGATAATAATCCGAGTTACTCTGACTGGTACACAATGCTGGCATCAACATACAGCTTCCCATATAAAGACTTGTTCCAATATTGTTTTGATGCAAAATGATGACGACAGACACTTAGGGTAAACAGAAACATTATCGTGAAGATACATATTGATGGTTAGTTTGTGTGCGTGTGAATAGACCTATCTTTTACCTGTTTAACATGTGAACCTCTTACCTTGCAGTGTACCAGTGTATTAAGTGGATCTTCTACAGGCATTGATAGAATTATACAAGTAAAAAATCTAAAAAGGCTGAGTTATCCGACACTATTTTGCGGTCCAGATATTATATATCGGATTACTCAGAGTACACTGAAGTTCCAAATGTATGCTAGGAAGCTGGAAAATTCGGACTAGTAGAATTAGAAGAGTATAAATTAAGAGAAAAGAAAGGCCATGTTTCTGGATTATTTGACATTAAGAAACGGTGTGTAGACAGATTGAGTTTAATCTTAAATTATAAAATCATCTTGTGAGGTGACCACACATTCCACAATCTTGGAATATTTCACAATTGTAAGTTTTATAACCCATGATAACCTGGTAGAAGATGTCCTGGGCATTTAAAAATCCATCGTTTAGGCGGCATTAGACAGAAGGAGCTGTCAAGCAAAGAAACTCGGAGGATTTGGTACCATAATACAAAAGTGTTTTTACATGCGAAGATCCTCTATCACTTACAGATTATCACAATTTATCATTATTATACATGGATAACGAAAATATTTAATATTTAAATATATTATAGGAGGAAATGTTAATTTTAATTAAATCAGTAATATCAAGAATTTGGAATTTCATGGCCTGTCGGTCGTTCACTCTAAAGGATTCCATGTTGCTGTAAAAAAAAAATCTCATATTGAAATTTCAATCTGTACCAACATCTAACAAGTATCCCAGCTCAAACTGGTGGTTCTTGTGATAAAACGATAAACTTTTTAATTTTTTACTGCCATGTCAGTTGCACTGCTATCAAATCCCGTGAGAATTGGCGAGATATTGCGAGGAGAGGTCATAATCAAACGATGCGACTTATTAAGCTAATTAGCATATCTATGATTTGATTCTGATATGTAAATGTAATTAATATAGTAACACCAACTGTACATATCTATAGTCCCGACCACATCGAGACTCCACGTGAACATGCGAGATACAATCTTTATGTGAGTTCCAATCAAACAAATTTCACCTTTCTCACTCCCTTAAGTCAGATCTGACGGCGACGTTTCTTCAGTCACGTGAGAACGTAGCTTCTTCAAAATTCCCGCTTCTAATACTCCTACTTTGATAGTTTACGTAAAGTATTTAGCACAAAATGTACAAAGGAATTATTTCACGAGTAAATTACTATACATAGGCCTACAAAGTCTAACGTTTGTGAATGTCATGCTGGTATATGTAAAGCAGAATGTGCTAACTTGCTTTAGTTATGATTTTTACGAGCATATTCGTCAATGGAAGTGTTTAACATCGTTTTATCGTCCTACGTGAACGACTGGACGCTTGAATTGCCAGTCCCTTTAAGTTTCATTGGCAAATTTTAAACTATTATTACAGGATAAACCGTGGTACTGCACTTAAACTTTTGATCTGAAATTTAACAAAAGTTACCTCCCCTGCGAGTTAGAAGATTAAAAATTAGCAGGAAGGAAATAGGAAGATAACTCTCGTGTGAGGAGATCAAACGTAGCACAGTTGGAAAGGTAGAGACTTGCTAATTGTTGGCTGATTTATCACTTTAAAAACTGACTTTATTAAGACGAGGAAGGTCTAAGGCCCTGTTCACAAACGACATTTCATGATTACTACAAAGATCAGCAATTCCATCTATCTGAAACATGCAGAAATCTTGGTTATTTATTACTATAGATATATCCCCTGAATCTTATTAAAAATTTTAACATCAAAATTATGTTGAAGCCACTTATGACTATTTTGTTATGTTTTGGTAGTGTCTGGAAAATCTGAGCAACTCATTATATATTTCTAATGACAGATTGTGTTTGATTTGATACCTATTTTTTTTTAGAAAAAAATATTGTAAAAACTGCAGAATGTGCTATACATTATTAACAATCCCTAAACCTTTTTATAACGTAAACTTCCTGTATAGTATAAAGGGTCGTTAGATCAAACTGGTAGTTAAAAACGGACCCAGGGTTAACTATTCCGTATATTTAACACATCTTATATAAATTAAAACATTACAGCTGCTTATTTAACGATACATTTACATCTGTGAGAATGTTTTATATTTCTTACTATTTCTACTTTGTACATTGGAGATTTAACTTTTGTCACCTACTGTGTTAGTTTGTGATACTTTTATTTTCTCAAGTACCAATTTAATACATTTGATAGCAGTCGTCATCACTTCTGTATATATTTTGTGGTGTCAGGGGAAAAATTGCACATCAGCCAAGCTTCTAAAGTATAAAATAGACCTAACTTTGTCTTTCAATGGATTAACAATTATGAGTAATTTTACATACTAAATACTCCATGCCTAGTATGAAGAGTTTGGATATGGGGATTTAGGCCATCCGCTAAAATCCGACGGACTATATTAAAATACCTTTATGGAAGAAGATTTGACGTTTCAATGCGAATCATTAAAATTTAACCAGTGATTGTTGTACTATTTCTTAGAATTGTACGAGGAAGAATGCAGATTTAGATTTAAATCGCGTGTCGTAAAATAAGCATCAACAGTAATCATGATTATTACATATCAATCAGAGCATTTTTCAAAATTAACTGATGATAAAGATCAGTGTAGTTCTCAGGAAATCATCTATTGAACGGGGTTGTATATCAAATGATCCAAATTGGAAGATGGATAACAATTTTTTCAGATCATGGAGTCACTGGCAGATAAAAACGCATAAAACTGAAAAAAACAGGTGTCTAATTTTATCAGATTGAAATTATGCCTAATGCAATTTTTTGCAGCAATAACACATAATTAAAAAAGACAGTTAAAAAGTCTTTGGATTCGCTTTAAATGGATAAAATAAACGAGAAGATTTAAATCTAAAAATTCCAGACCCAGGTTAAGATTCTTCAAGATGTATCAATGAATATTTTCGTTCCATCTGTCACAGTTTCAAACATTTCTATGAATAGCGGACCTCCTAACTGGCTTAATGTAGATTACAGGCGCGAAAGGCCTTCACGGTTACTGTAATGTTTATATATTAAAACAGTCGCCCACTGGTTCAGCGTGCTGGAGATATTTTTATTGAACCAACATTAGAGAGAGGGTTAATTATGAAAGTAAACTTTGAATGTGTACTTTGTAATAACTTAGAACATGATATATTTATTAAAGTAATCTTTCAACTTTTCATTTTAACTTTTAATACTTGACGATCTATCATTACTTCTAATGAAGGGTGTGGTTTGGTTCACTAGAGCAAGACATATATATTGAAAAGAACTTAAGGATAAGAAAATGCAATTCAGGCGATAACTTGGACACATTGTTTCCACATTTCCCACTTATATTGATTGGTCTTTTAAAATACCAATTGAATCAATAAATTGATGTTTTGTTTCGGTATACTTATTTCCTGTTGATGACATAAAATTGTAGGTTACCATGGTCTAAATACCAGATTTGGTTTCACATTGTGAATATACGTACTCATAATGTAGAATAACACAATATAAAAGTGTAAATATGATATAAGTTTATGGATGGAAGTGAGGGATAATTGGTACAAGGTAATTTATCTACCGACGGGAACTTCATACAGCTTGGATTTGAAGATAATATCATACAGGAACTTCGACCGTCAAATATACACAATGTTTCCGCTTTGATTAAAGTTCTGGCCTATATATATATATATACTAACAGTAGGAATATATTGACGAAATCCAATTACTAAAAATGTAATGGACTAGTCTCTTTAGTTTATAGTCATATAAGAAGATATTTCTTAGTTGTTATGAAAGCACTGGCCAGTGAGAGGGAGGGGGGGGGGGTAGTAATAAATACAAACCAGACAGCTATACAGTAAAATTAGATGTGGGGAACTTTGCATCACTAATGCACCAAATAAATTTATTTTCTAAAGTTTTTTCCAATAGAGGCTTGTACCTTTCACACCTTCCAGCACTGCACATTTCGTATTGAGCCTCGACATTGAATGAGTCTGTTCCCTATTTGTACCTCTAAATTCAGCATGCTGGTGCACACAACACACTCGATAATGTGGATTAGAGACGGGTCAGCAAGACTAAAAGATAATGTAGTACAGAAAAAAGAAGTTAAAGGGATAATAGGTCTTAGAATGAACATAAAATTTGAACATTTTGAATTTGGCCAATAAGAGCTCTAGTCATCAGTAAATATATCTGCTACCACAAATAACATAAAATTAATAAAAGTAATTATAATCTGTAAAGATGATATGATTATTGAAAAACGCTTAATTTAGTGAGTTTTCTAGATTTTAAGGGATTCTGTTACTATATGATACCAGGTAAGTTCACTGATGAAATACTCATATTGACCATTTTTGAGAACTAAAATGTTATGTTCTGTGACTCAGTATCCCTTTAAAACACCACTTCATTTAACTTCCCAATAGTTTATACAGAATCTGCACAAGGAACAGCTCAAATATAGTATACAACGGTACTGTACCTTTATTAAAATTATTTGTGTGGAAGTGATGACCATTTTATAGCTGTTGAATGAGACTATGTAAATAACATTTATTATGCCACTTATAAAATCCTTTAAAATAGGAATAAATTCATACAAATAAACTTCAACCACTCTAAAGGTACAATTGACTTTTTATATTTTTACAATGAAATAGTAACGCCTGTTAATTGATTTCCTTGATATTTTGGGAAAAACAAACTAAAATATTTAGATAAGTGCCACTTTGTATTTTTAGCCTGTTTTGATAATGGTTTGCTTTGTTTTAATGGAGGCATACTCAAATGTGCAACGAATGCACATCAGCCCACAGGGACACCACAATTTCGATGAAACAAAGTGAAACGGAAGACAAAACTTTTCCGTAACTTTTATGGTTTCTCCCATATCGTCTCTTCCCACGTTTCCCCTCATACCCCACTACTTCCCATTTGGTTATATCCTTGTTCTCCACCTTTTGAATTACTTCATTAATCAAAAGGATCAATAAAATAAATTAAACAAAGGGTTCACTGACCATCAAATTGTATAGTCTGTTTCTATTTGGTATCAGTTTTTTTTTATGTACAGATATACATGTTCACTATTAGGGCCTTTAAAATAAAACTTAAAAACCAAAAAAAAACCAAAAAAAAAAAAACCAGTGTAATGTCAAACATGTATATAGTGATGAAATATATATGTAATAGATGTAATAACAAATATTATAACAAGAACGAGAATGAAATCAAACATTGATAATTGAGCACTAATAAGCATAGTTGGTATACAGGTATTCATTCTCAATGAAGGAGATGAGAGGCGGCGCCGGCGTAGTCAATGGCACTCAAAAGACACTGTTGGTACCTCTGTGTAAGTTCTAGTAGTCTGGTCCCATACCCTGTATTTACGTCTCTTTGGTTGACGGGCGCCTCCTGCAGCATGCTGGATGATAGTTCACTCTATTACTGCCTGTTGTCTCTGGAAGACCTCTATAATCTCTAATCTCGGGGAATGATGCAAGTTGGAGGGGCTGACATCGAAAATGCGTCTAGTCGTTCGGATGGGACAATAAACAGAGGCCCCGTGTGCCACAGGCTATGCGCCTTAAAGATCCCTCGACAATTGGAAATCGCAAAAATTGTAGACTAATGCCATTACTCTTTATACTGTTACAATGTATTGACAGTATATTAAGAGATGATTACAGAAAAAAAAATGCAGCAGTCTGCCTAGTGACAGTACATTTAAATTTAATCGAATTCCAACTGCCTCGCCACAAAATCCACAAAAAAAAAAAAAAAAAAACAATTATAAAAGCAAGATGTCAAGGGACGAAATGAGGAGCTAAATAATTATGAATTATTAATTTATTAGTTGCGAATAAGGAAGGGGCGAAGCGGATTTACATTGCTATACAATAGTTTTGGTACAATTCAATTCAAAATATTTGATAAGTAATGCTGTTTTTCCCTGCTTTATAAGAGTTTTGTTTATGAGACCAAGTGTGTTGCAAAACGAAGATCCATATTAATATAGATTATACGATACTCTCACTCTACACACCATTCTTATTATATCTTTAATCTTTTTCACGGAACATTTTTTGTCTTCTGTTTTTCTTAAGATTCCTCGTGTATGTGATATAATTTTGTTAAAAATTGACCTCGCTAGGGGCCTTTTATTTCGTTATTGTTCATTTTCGCATTAAACCAATTTTTCTACAAACATAAATGTATTGTGGACTATTGATAGAGGCGAATCATTAGTTCGAAAACTTGAATGACAAAGCTGATAAATATCAGATAAGAAATACAAAATTTATAATCTAAATGTTATTAGAGATTAGCACACTTAGTTTAGCCTTGCTTACGGTTTATTTGTGGATTTTTACTTCCATTCTCTCCAATCAATCCAAAATAGGTTCTGTTTTTCTCTCTTTAGTAGATTTATATTTTGGTTTACTCATACGCACTTAGTCTTGGTCAGCCTGAACATTGATGAAATGATGAATACGAGATAATGATGATTAAAATTTAGAAAAAAAAGATACATTGACGAAAATAACTGAGTGCTTAAAAGACCGTAGGGACGCGATAATTTGTAGAAAAATAACGATGAAAGGGAGGTAATACATAATTATTTATATATTGCCGCTGGTATTCAGACAAAATTGATGCACTTACACCAAATTGACACGAATTTAATAGCATTCGGTATGAGTATGCCAACAACGTAGGATTACATTCGTTATATGTCTGGATATGTTTTGCTGTCTGTATTATAGGAAATAAAAATTGTTCACCTTTGTTCAGTAATAAATGAAGTGTACAGGAATCAACAAGTTACTATTACCATATTTATCTCAAAATGTCTTATTGGGTTTATGATTAATAAACTTACACCAAGCTAAGGTAAGACCTGAATGGCCATACCATTTAGAGGTTTATAAGGCGGACAATCCCGATGTTGCAACCCTTGGACTAGATCATTCAATGGTGAATTAAAGTAGTATCAGCCTCACAAGAAATTCTTTATTTGGTCTGTAGTCTAATAATGTTTATTATGTTTATTTGATTGTTGTTATCTCCCTTTGAACATCCTGCTCTCGACGGGTAGGCCAACACCTCATGTTATTAACTCTGTGTAACAGGACTCAGACTACAAAATATTTTATGCAAATGATTGTATATTTAGTCCGAGCTATTTTAAGAAACAAACTCTTGGGGTTTTTGCATGTCCATGTTTTACTAATTTTTGGTCTAGATTTGAAATTTGATGTTTGGAATTGCATTTTCTTTCAGAATTTCTGAGATAATGAGAAATTTAATTGGCGGAAGATTATTTCTAAAAATAGTGGTTTTGTGTGGAGTGACAGTCAAGCAGTTGTTGATAAAAATGTAGTGGTTTACTTTTCATTTTGTTTAGTTCAAAATTTGCATTGTCATGCTATATTGAATTTTTGTACAGAAACCAAGTATTTGCCTGGCTTTCATGTGACATATAGGACAGTTTTCAACGAGATTTCGTTTTTTAACCTTGAAACAGATGGCAAATGAATTGGTTGAGTCCAACAGACCAAACAATCATTCATGTTTGTTATTATTACTTTTATCAAGTTTAAAAGTCGCGTTGAGTTGCTTCCCTTTATACATTGCAAAGCCACTGTGTGTTCTTAAAATGTCGGAAGTGTCAGATAGTAACGGTAAACGAAAAAATGTTAAGTTGTAGAGATGTTCGAGGAGGCAGGTGAAATAAACAATTTACTGACACTTGGCACTTGTCTTTTTGATTGAAATCATAACGTTTAACTATTCTGTAGGTCTCATTTTTAAGAACATATTTTTCATTTTTTGGGCGCCTAATTCGAGCGTGGCAGATATTTTCTCTGAGAAACCATCCTGTTGTTTCAAAATCCCGATATAATATAAAAACAGAATTATCAAAGTCCATAATGCAATAAAACAGGCTATATTTCCGTACTATCAATCTGAATAACATTTTGCCACTTTATTTTCAAAAAAATTCGAATATTTATTCTAAAATAACTCTGAGAGTCTCTTGATATTTTGTTAATGAAATTTCAGCAAATTTGAAATTATTATTCAAATGTATAATTTGACATAGATGAATGTTGGTCATTACTCTAAGAGAAAAGTGTTTTGGTAACATTATTAGAATTTAGAAAATTAGTAATAGAAAATTTTCTTTTAAATGTTCAAGTTAAAACTATAAAATTGAAGTTGCTAAAAACAACCACATAAATCCAAAACGAATTCACCATAACGAAATAGATCTTGTATTAAAATCGGAAAAAGAAATGTTATAGTCTGATTATCAGAAATGAAGTTCATCAATTACAAATTTGAATCATACTTTCCGTATTTTTTTTCAGAACAAAAATGGGATTATGTCTATGTTCGCTACAAAAGTAGTTCACAAAGTACTGACAAAGGCAACAATCTGATATCATCGCATCATTTCTGAAATTATTCTTCAATTCTAATTCATAGATCAATGTACCCTGACAAAACATTGTAATATAACAAACAATTCTAGCAAATTTTATTTTACCTTTCTTATCTTATCTTATCAATACTGATAATTTCACACAACTTAATTAAGTACATTTGACATTTTGCTGTAGACGTTCACACAACAAAACAATGAATAAAGAAAGGTATATGATTAAGATCAATCTGTACAAAATATGAATCAAATAATACAGAAGGAAATTATCGCCATATTACCATCTAAATAAACCAAGGTGTTTACATTCCGGAAATAGAATGACGTAATAACCAATATGGCGACCATGTTAGCTATGCGTAACTGAGAGACAATACGATTCAAATTTGATAATGATGACAGTACAATATGAAGCCAATTATAACACGGTCATCACATCTATTCATAATTTCACGATGGACAGAAGGTGTTTCAGCAGCCTTGCTGTAGATTATCTTATATGTATTTAGGGAGCGAAAGTCTGTCGACTGAACATTGGATAAATTATCGGATTACGGGATGTTGAATAGAATATTATTTGAGGTACACGAAAGAAAAAAACAAATCATCACACCAATTCATATTTTCATCACTTAACAGGTGTCGTAAATGGATAAACCAAGTACTAACGTACTTAACTTCAGAACGAAACTTGAAATCCAAATAACTTGGAAAAACATTGATAACAGCTAATGAAATTTCACTTGAGGAAGTATATAATAAGTGAGTAAATATTTCATAATGAAAGTGATATCAGGTGTCTGGAAGAGCATAACTTGCACTCTCATTATTGCTGCTTAACATACACAACAACAGACGAACATTGACATATCTTTGAAGCTCAATAAAAATAAACATTTCAATCTGATATAGTTTTAGAAACTTGTAACAGAATTCCCACATTGTTTTTTTTTTATCCAGTAACATATAGCTCTCACAGTTCAGATGACAGTCCAAAAAGCACTCACCCACTGAGTCATCGAACACTCTAGATAAGACGTATGTTGAAATGATGAAGCAAAGACGTGGCGAGGACTAAAAAATACACGGTTAATCCGGTTATCGGTTGTTAAAGTGGTGCTTCAGTCTCAACTCAGTTTGAATTTAAGACCAGATGATATTGGGATGACTTGAAGAATAAATTGTTTACTTTAGAGACGTAGTGGGAGATACTTTGTATCTCTTCATGCTAGTTTATTATTCAGTTATCTCAGAATGAAGTGGCTGTTATCTTGGATTATTCAACCATTGTATAACCCACTTAAAGTACAGATTAACTACATGTAGTAGAAATGATTCAAAAAGAATAAAATTATAGAATATTTAACAACATTGAAATATATATATTAAAAAAGAGGGGAGTGAGTGTCATTTGAAAATTACCCCAGGAATTTGTAATAAATCCGGTCTCCCAATAACTTTTTTATATGTGTATTGGAGACAAAGATAGCATTAATTTGCACCATTTCGATTTTCAATTCATCCTGACTAAAAACATCATTGCATTAGTGACGTCATAAAACGCTTTGATTAAGTTCAATTGCAGGGACAACAGACATCTGTATGAACGTAAGAATAGCGCAAGTGTGTTTCCATTAGATATATTTTCTTTTTTTAGAAACTCTCTTTACAATGCCTTTGATTAATATTATCATCTGAATCTTGGCCGATATATTAATGAAGGAAGCATTCTTCGTTTTATGAACTTCATTTCAAACAGTCCTATTTATGACTTATTTTGTCAAGTAAATCGGTCTTAACTCTCAATTTATAACGCGTAGAAACACCGAAATTACCAATTTATGCAGTTATACTCGATCCAACCGCAAGGTTTTCTTCTTTAAATTATTACCTTGAGGTTGGTCGGGATAATAAGAGAGAGCTTCTCAAATTATGGAAAATATTAACACGAATATATTAATATGTCTTAGGTAAATTTATTGATTTGAGTTTAGATTAGTTCAAACCTCACATGGGTTCAGTTCATTACATGATATAGTTAATATTATATTAATTCAATTCTTACATTAGTTCATATTAGTTTCTTCTTAAACATAAGTTGCTATTATATAGTTTGAACTATACTTGTTTTTTTAAAGTTATTACATAGGTTAATATTAGTTCAATCTATTACTTAGATTCATATTAGTTTTTGATTCTTGTCATCATTCGTTTTCATTAAATCTATAACATAAGTTCGTTTTATGATTTATTAGTAATCAATAAGCCTACATTGCAATTCATATATTTGATTTTAAATTCCACAGTTCAGTGTAACTTATTCGCTTCATGATAATTTTTAAAAGGAAAATTAACAGAGCCATCACATATCATTGCTTGATAAAGACCAGAGAACGCTGGTTGAAACGTCGCTCAAATAAAGTTAGTTTTATTGTATTCCATAAGAATGTGTTTATCTACAGCGACGTCGAAATTGATATGAAATGAAAACTATTTTTTTCGTTTTTGTAAACAATAATTAAGATATTGCGGATTATTATGTTTCTGTACTCAATGCATTCAGATAAAAACATACATTTCAAGAGATAATAATGATAATCTAAATATTTTGGTCCCCAGCAAAGTTGACTACAAGTAGGCAGGTCGAGGCCTAAAGTGGGGTTATCATTATTCAACACGCACCTGTACCAGATTATACAATAATATCTTGTCCTAATCGACCTGGATAGTCTATTTTTCTGCTGGCTACTCAACTATATTTTAAGATTTAAATAAGTACAGAAGCACTTTGCTTGACATCTCGGATTAAGCCCAGTTTTCAGAAAATATAAAATCTATATTAATAGGTCCGAGTCACCAATATTCAAGAATGAAATGTTTCGCTGACGATGATAAATAGCATCATATCATACAAATATTCATATGGCAAATATTGATGGCATAAATCACAACGCATCGAAACAGAGTTAACAAGATAAAATTATAAAAATCCATTAATATTTGGAATCCCATTGTTTATTACACCCCGTGTAACTATTTAAAATATCGAAATTTCATTATTCCAAAAATTGAATTTGAAAACTGTGCTGGTTGAAAATAAACGAAAAATAAAGAAAAACGAGTGTTAGCCAGACAAAACAAAATCCCATTTATATCAAGTTTTTTCTTGTTGACGAATAAAGAACAAGATACATATATGATTTTATTATGTAAATTTTATCAATCTTAAGTTAAGTTTAATTCTTAATATTAGTGCAATCTAATTATACTAGTTTGTTAATTTCATTAAAATTGCTTGTACAAAAAATTTAACAAGAGTCTAGGTATGTTTTCTTTAAAACATCTCTACGTTAGCCATATTGAATGGGTTTTATTTCCAATGTCTATTCATTTAGCATATTCTTCCCCATTTTACTAAACGGTATTCAATATTTTCTAGTGTAATATTTCAGTTTAAGCACCTAAATTCAATGGAAAACTTGAGCACATCTCGTTCATTTTTCATCAGCTTCTCAAAACTGATTTTTCTATTAGATATTGTAAACGACATTAGAGTTATTTTCAATATACTCTTTTTCCTGTGTTAACATATATATGATGCCCGAAACTTGTAAATTTTATGTTAAAATCATTAAATTTACCTCACAATATTTACCAAACTCATTCTTTCGTCTGTTACATTCATTTCACTCGACCTGTCAATCATGGAACGTTGTAATCTAAAACGAGGCAAGTGCGCTGGTGGTGTTTGTTTCTGTTAAGTCGTTCACGCCTCTTCGGAATTCAATGATGCAGACGATATTTAATGAGTTGTCAATAATGGAATGGTATTCTAAATACATTATACTTTAACGGTTAAATCTAAACAAGTTCTATGAAGTAGAAAGTAAAGAAGTGATTGAAGAAGTTGGTAGTTTATTCAGACCAACTCGGGAAGCGGTGACGAACATTACCGGCCTAGTTCTGAGAGGATCGTGGTTAAACTCGATACAATTTGGTTGTGCATTTATCATTGGGACATTAAACTGCGCTGCTATTATTCAACTTTCACTAACGACAGTGCTGGAAATTTGAAGCTTTAGGACTATACAAATAACTAGAGTGATTTGGATGCTTGATTGGATCTCCAGTATATTTTTGGATTTTCTCCGCAGATATCTTCGAAGAGTAGTAGCCGATGTTAAAGATAAGACTTTGATTTGGTGGTGTTAATAGAATTCGGAAAAATGGAGACATCTCCATCGGGAACAACACTGACAGCTTTCTCCATAGACAATATACTAACTGGTAAATCTGATAAATTTAAAAAGAATTCGAGAACAGATAACATAGATAAAATTGTCACATCATCGCCGAGGAAACCTGGTGGCTTTATTTACAGTGATATACGTTCACCGATTCTTGGATCTCCTCAACGTGATGCACCGTCGTCACCCATGCATGATGCAAGTCGTTCTCCTATGCGTGAAGCAAGATGTTCTCCTATGCGTGACGTTGACTCTTCACCGTTACATGACAGTCACGGGTCACATTTACATGACGCCAATATCTCTCGAGTCCCATTACCTATAACAGATGGCGAATTATCCAGTGACTCCTATTCGTGTATGGACTCGGATGATGAATGTAGTATTGTACAAGGTGTTTCCAGCCCGGATCGTGGTTGTTATTCCAGGTTGAATTCATCCTATAGAGGACTTAATAACTCCCATCTTGAATTAGAGGATGACGACCATAAAAATAATGAAGTTGATGATGACGAAGATTTAGATACGTCACATGAAGATATGACAGGTAATTATTGTTTTGATGCTTTATTTTAACTAAGATGAAACTCTCTGTTCTTAGTATAGTGTCTGAAATTAACATTTCCAAATATCAAATATTTTTTACGCTGATTTCAATACAATTTGAGAAAAAACATGTTTCAAATATTTACGTCAGATATTTTGAACCGTTATATAATAAATGATTTTCTAGAAATAGTTTGATAACAATAAATCTTTATAATAATCATAATCGGTGCTTGTTTTCAAAAATAGATATTTACCGCGTAAGAATTTCTGAAATTTTTTATCAGTAGCTTCAAAACTCCGAAACCTATGCCTCGGAAGATTTCTATGAGTTTGTTTTATCCCAATAAATGGTCATGGATGAAAAAGAAATTACGTGATAATTATTTATCATTCAAACACAATTTATGAACTAAAATGTAATTGTTTACAAATCATATATAAATATATATATATAGATATCGAAAGATTGGCATTCAATATAACAGTTTGTATTAGAGAATATCTTTAATCAAAAAAGTGAGCGAATGATGGGCATTAATTAACAATAACCTTTTTTTTTAATTTCACAATAATGGAAGAATACACTTTAAGTTTAATCAATTAAACATAGTGTGATATATTTAAAAATACTGCAGTAATCGATGTTAAAATAAAAATTCTTTTTACGCCCTATTTCATTTCATGTTGTTATACATGCTACATGGACTTTGAAGTGATAATTGTTTAGAAAATAAAATTATTGCCTATTCTGTTTATTTAGAGCTGTAAAAAATTTGCTGTAGTGAATTTTCTTGATTTATTCTGCCTGTGTGTTCATAAAATAGATTTATTATCATTTTGATGTTCACAAACTAAGTTAGTTTTTTCAGACCTCACAATTTTTGTCAGATAAAAATACCTCGACTCTCAACACCAAGAATTTCAAACTCGTATTTATACGAGACTTGACAACGTTTTTAACATTCAAATATTATCTTCGAGTTATCTAACTTGACGTTATCTAGATGGCGCTACCTGATAAATCACGTTAATTTGTCACATTCGAGACTCGAATTTCAAACGAAAACACACTTCAGACAAATTTATAATATGATATCATTGTTTAAACACTCTGATTGTGTAAAATATCCATCAGTCATTTTCCGTCAGCCTTTACAGCATGAAGAATATTGAATACGATTTTTAAACAACTTTCTTTTCTATTAAAATATATTGTTTTTGTAAATTATAGATTTTTTATGCATCTGAGAAAGAGAACTTGAATATACGTCAATGCGGACAATCTTAGACTTTGAATGAATTACTGAAAAAAACGTTTGAGTCAATTGTTATTTGTCTATTATTTATAAACAGAAGCTACAGATAATATTTTAGAAGTCAAAGCATATAAGATGCATCTATTTTAGGAAACTAAACAAATGTAGGACTAATTAATTTAAAGCATAGAGGAACAGAAAAATATTACAGAAAAAACATGCATTCAGGAAATCATGAATGTTTCAGAAATACAATATATAATTAAAATTGAATTTCCCCGAAGCAGGTTGCTAGTAATTATGAAAACAGTAATGAATATCCGATGACTTCAGATTAATGGCAATAGATCTGTAACATAACCTAAGAGACAAGAAGCCTTCATTGATAGCAGTTGCTAAATATATATTTCGATTAATATATTATTTCTGATGGTGGTAGTGTTTTGGGGAATAAATCCGTTTTTACATATATTCTTCATTTTATACCATGTGGAACGAATATTGGACATGAACAAACTTTTATCTGATATTTCATTAAGTAATTAATTAAAAAGAATAATATTTTCGCTGGTATCCTCGACTATAAAATTCTACAACAAAATTTATTTACAGTAATTGCTTTAAATGTTTTCGTGTTGACTTTAATTAAGTTTTAATCGAACTATAACACTAGCGAAAAATCGATTGATGATCTATTTCAAGACTTTTGGCAAATCTCGTGCTCTTACAATAATGAAATAAAGGGTTTGACTACTTTACATAAGTTTAAAATTTAAAAAAAAAGGTTTTGAAACATGTACTAGATTCTGAAATAAGATTTTAACGTGATATACATTTACAGATTCTATGAAAGCTTTACATCTTCGGCGTCGTTTGTTCAATATTCTTTTTAATTATTTGATATATAGTTATAGATGCTAAATAACGGATAACGTGTATTGTTTGTCGCATCTTTCCAAGAGTTCGACCTTTTTTTCATGTTCATAGATTCTGTTAAAACGGTTGATTCTTATAAACACATGATAAAGCGCCAGTGAATGTGTAAAAATCTTCCAATGAGATATTGAAATTGTTAATGTTTACAAATTCTGTAAAAGCAGTTACCATGCTTTTTACACGAACTATTTTACACTAATTTATATATTTTGTAAGGATTTTTCTAATATATATAATAATTTTACACATTGGCAATTTTCTAGCAGATTTCACAAGATAGATTTTTAATAATAATTTTTAAAATTAGTTTCCTTGCATTTTTTTTTGTACACTAGCCTTTAAATAGGAACATTGTTAAGTTTTTGCAGCTAGCGTATCGAAGACACCGTATTTACAAAAAAGCATTTAGTATAAGAATGAAACATAAAGAGTATCTTAAATTATTTAGTGTTTTCATTTTATTTAATATGATTGCTTTGGATATATTTATTCACAGTTGAAGTTTGTTTAGCCGCGCAATTAAACCGAGATCCTAACATTTAATGAAAAAATTTCTGATGAATTAACAACAATAACCATTTAAAAGCAATGTTGTATCATTTTTGACATCCTTCAATACATTTGACATATTTATTCCGGATTGACAAGCCCGATCGCAGAGTGACACTCGACACTGTTAACGTACAACATTCTACGTAACTTGTCAGGAGAAATATTATTCTGGTTTCCAAATTAAATTTGAAAATATTAAATAAATAAACAGTGAAAATTGAAACAGAACTTGGTGAAAATGGCGGAGATTAAATGTCATATGAGAATGTATTTATTCTCGCCAGGATTTTAAACATGGGCACGTGGAATAACAACAAGTTTAAATTAAAACAATCAAACTACATTCCCACATTGTCCGGAATTGTCAAGTTGAAAGAAAATTAAATTGATAAATATTTTACTGGAATTTAGAATAAAATGATAAAATTAGTTTTTGTTTTTCTATTTATTTATTGTTAGAACTTAGAATTTCTTATATTTAATTCATCCTTTGTTTTTATTCAGTCCTCTTTCATTCTTCAAATAATCATATTAAAATATATTTTTTAACAAAATATTTTTTCCTTCTGTTCAAATCCCGAATCGCAAGTTTCACGCAGAAATTGTGTTATATTTTTTTATTCATCCCATGATTCAAAATCACTTTCATTATTTTATTTCGAATTTACACTTGTGACATCCTGCTTTCCTTAGCGAAGCATGTAGAAGTTATCTTTTAATAAGATTTAATAATATATTTTATTTCATTTTCTAATTTCAGACAAACAAGATGAGGAAAACGAGGATAAAAATGATTTAAACAAACCGAGAAAGAAAAGATCTAGAGCATCATTCTCACATGGTCAGGTGTACGAATTAGAACGCAGATTTCGCCATCAGCGGTATTTATCAGGACCAGAAAGAGCAGACCTAGCCCAGGCATTAAAACTTACAGAAACACAAATTAAAATCTGGTTTCAGAATCGTAGATATAAAACAAAACGAAGACAACTTCAACACGAACAAGTTCTAGTAGCAAATGCCAAGAAGGCGGCAATTACGCTGTTGATAAAAGACGGTAAAAGGTTGTATAACCCTCAAGATTTAGTTCGACCCATGATCTATCCCTCCATACCTATACCAGGCTTCAATTATTTCTACTATCTCCAGTGAGCCCACCAGACTATATCTATCGTAATGGATTCGGTAGGCAGGAAGTGTTCTGGATAATTAACTGGTTGTAGACGAGATTGTCCAGGTTGAACACAGGAACACCCACCTCGTCAATTAAATAACTTATTGTGTTTTATTCATTGTTACATAAAGTCACTTATTAGTGTTGTTCATTTTGTAAAATCCAGATGTAAATGTGGTGCTGAACTAATTAGGAAAATATTCCAACTACATGTATAAAGTGGTTAGTCATGTTATATGAAGAACTTTCTGCATTTTACAAAATATACAGTATTGAATCTTGTTTCGTTTCGGTTTGTGTGGTCACATTGTGCAAGCGAAAACTAATTCATGGTCTCAATCAAATAGCATGCTGTTTTCAGAAAGTTTTCTGTGGACTTTCATTGACAACAAAACTATAACCTTCTGGCCGTTGGATCAAGGATCACACTGTATTGTGCTGAAAAATAAAATTAAACAAAACGACTCTGACTTTGTGCTTTTGTTTTAACTATTAATTATGAGACTTGATCCTTTTTCTAAATTTACCTTTATAGAGACACTTTTTAAAGATCGACTTGAATAAATATGTTAAACGAGGCGCTTGATCTTGTAAGCCGAACTGATATGAACTGATTGAAATTTATTTATTTTTATGTTTATTATATGTTATTTATTGTGAATGAGTGCTGTATTATTTCATTTTCTCTTTCAACAGAAACTATTTCTATGAAATTGTCTAAAAATATTAGGTTTAATTCATTGGAGGCCTACATCTAGTAATTGGTAACAATTATAGTTTACAGTTTTCATTTCGTTTCTTGTTTTTTATATTTAGTCCGCTAATTTGATTAACCAAGACGTTAAAAAACTGAATTGAAAACTATCCGAAACGAAAAGGAAACATGGTTAATGGAAATACACAAACACAATGTTTTCAATATCATTTTTATAATATCACTATGGCTAAAAAAAGAATGGAAAAATAGATAGATTAAACTAGTCAACTGCATCCTTGAAATCCTTTTGTTTGCAAGGGAAACAAACTTTTTAATTGTGTCATTTATCAAATTTACAAAACAGTAATGTCAATTTTGAATAATCCAACGTAATATATGTTTAATTTAAAGGAATAATGACTGTATATATTTGAAAGGTTATTATAGAAAAGTGCTTTAATAAAGAAACAGTGTCTGTATTATGTTGTATATTTAATTGTTGAAATTCATCATTTATTATCAATAAAGTCTGAATATTTCAATTGTTCCTTTATATATATACATTTTACTCCTTCTTTTATGTGCCGGATACTGACGAGTGCTGCTATGCTGTTTGAAGTGTGGGGGTCATTTTTCCAAAGTACATATATACAATGTATTTCAATCCTTGTTTAATCGAATGTTCAGAGATTTTTCCAATACCCATACTCACGTCTTTGAGAAACATTTCTTTTACCTAATCAGTTGTTGAACATAACGTTAAGTAAGTTTAACAGGTCACCATCAATTAGGCCAAGTTCCGACCTCTATTGGATTAGCATCTATGAATTACATGAATAGATTTACAAGATTCCATTGAGGCTTTCTATACAGATCAGGCTCTCTATTGGGGAATACCTAATGTAGTTCTGCCTTTGGGTTTCTCAAAACTGCATTCCACGTCATCTAGCACTACATTTACATAATTTACACACATAAGATACACATCTCAACATAGTGTACATATTTGTACATGTAAGATGGAACATAGCAGATAGTGTACGCATATATTTCTTTACACACCTAAAACTAATATAGTCGACATATTTACATATCTCAACATGATGTACTCAAATGAACATAATCTACTCAACTTGACATACTGAACACACATGGACATAATACACACACCTCAATATGATTTACACAGATGAACCCGATGTGTTCGCTTGGACATAATGTACACAACTCCACATATTATACACACCTCAACATAATGTACACACCTGAACATAATGTACACACCACAACACAATGTACACACCTCAACATGATTTAAACACCTCAACATAATTTACACTAAAAGTACCCAGATGAACCTATGAAAACAGATGAACGTTGAACATAAAATACACACATCAACACAGGTAACACCCCTCAACACATGTTACAAACCTCCACACAATTTACAAACCTCCACACAAGTTACACAACACATGTTGCATACCTCAACACAAGTTATACATCTCAACACATGTTACAAACCTCCACACAAGTTACAAACCTCCACACAAGTTACACAACCCAAGTTACAAACAGAAGTTATAAACCCCAACACAAATTACACACCCCAACATAAGTAACACACCTCAACGCAAGTTAAAAACCTCAACAAAAGTTACACACCTTCACACAAGTTACACATCTCAATACAAGTTACAAAACTCAACACAAGTTGCATACCTCAACACAAGTTGCAAACCCCAGCACAAGTAACACACCTCAAATCAAGTAACATACCTCAATACAAGTTACAAACCTCAGCACAAGTTACACACCTCAAATAAAGTTACATAACTCAACACAAGTTACACACCTCAACACAAGTTTTATACCTCAATACAAGTTACAAACCCCAACACAAGTTACATACCTGAACACAAGTTACAAACCTCAGCACAAGTCTTTAACACCTCAACACAAGATACAAACCTCAACACAAGTTACACACCTCAACACAAGTTACATACCTCAATACAAGTTACAAAACCGAACACGAGTTACAAACCTCAACACAAGTTACAAACCTCAGCACAAGTTACAAATCTCAACACAAGTTACACATCTGAAAAGGATTTAGATATGTAAATTACAAACTTTATCGACAATTTTACAAAATCAACGTGCTTGCAGTCTCGTAATTTTTTCCATAAAAAGAAAAATCCAATATCATCGTCAATACAAATTATTAGACAAACTTTCTTTTCAACGTTTCAAAATATTTTCAAATTTAGAGAGTTGTTATTGTCTGGAATTCAGTTACAAGACAATATTTAACATTCATCATGTCACATTTCACACTCCATAATCAGAATATCGCTGACAAACTCATTGACAGCTCAACTGTTATGGGCATTGTCTTGACAAATGGAATATTTACATGCAAAAGACATGTAGTAATTCATATTTCAAACAGAAACAACAAAGAATTTTGGAAGTGAGGACATGTTCTATGTGGGTTATGAGTCTGATGTAGATCTTGAAATATGCTCACCCTATTTTTTCACACGTTTAATAGGCTCTACAGATGGGGTGCTATAAAATTTAGATCCAGTATGTCAGTATATGAAAATACTTAACACCGCTGAAACGGTGTAGAGGCAAAAAAGAAAAGTAAGAAAATTTGATAGGTTTTTGACAGATTTATTGTGTTTGTAAAGAAGTATTCTAAAGATGTAATAAGATAAAGTCTACAACATACTCAAGGTGTAGTTTTTAAGGAAATATCAGTTAAAGAGGCTACTTTAAGGTGGCGTTTGAAACAAGAAGGAAATATATTTTATAAGGGTAACAACTCTGGTTCATAGTCAACTAGGTCCTCGTCTGATTACTGACTCTGCTCTATGACATTATACCTATATATATACATGTGCTACTGGGTCAGATGACATAATGAGGAACTGCCCTTCATCAATAGAAAGCAATTACAACACAAGTTTAAAAGACACATTCAAATTGTTTATTTTCCCTCTCTCACGGCGATGTGGGCTACAAAACGACTACAAAAATTTAATATTTTAATTTCTTCCGCAACAATCCACAAAGCATTCTCCCTTTTGCTCTTACGTGTTCCTTTCCATAAACAACACTTATTTACCTTTTAAAAAGAAGAACACTTTTGTTATAAAAAATAATAACGATAACAATTTATATCTATTTATGCTAATAAAAATAAACACAGAATGTTGTAGATTGTAATTATATAGCATAGAATAACAAAACATCATCAGATCATATTACTAAACGAAGTTACAGTATATCTTTCTTACTTACAGCTAAAAATTCTTAATACTGTGGCCACAAAGGAACTGGACATTATTGAAGTTGGGCTCCACTACGTAAAGTATTGCCCATAAAGCCTGGTAGGGATTTGTAACCACATACGCCACGGCAATATTTGTTTCTTTGGAATATTTAGCCTCTCTACTTCTACAAGCCCTTTTATTGTCTTACAATTGATTATGTACATACATAAAAATTAAAATCCAGATATTAATATATTTTAATATAACTTAGTATAAATATATTGAAGAATGATAGCAAACGAATAATTGACAATTAATCTAAGCATCATTTGTGAACCAGAGGTAACGATTATCTAGAAATTATCATTGATTGTTAAAGAATTAAATATTATAAAACAATATTTCTTCTTATTGTTATCACCTTAAAGACAAGATCATTAGAAGTATTTAAATCTGTTACAGAGTCGGTCTGAAATCTCTTGAAATCGTCTCAAACTGATAAAATAACAATCCCAATACATCTTTAATTGGTCTAATCAGTTGAGATACATAGTTAACAACGGAATAAAATGTGGTTGAAAACAAGACAAGACGCTATCAATAACATTAAGAAGTTCTAATTGCTTCAGTACGGATGTGATATCATACACCCCCTGTAGAAATATAAATATCGCAGACAAAAACTTGTCAAACTCACCAAATACTAGATAAACAATGTTAATTTACTGTCTACTGGTCCTAGCCTCTTGTTAGCATTTCAACAAATTATATCGCCTTCAGCTACTTTCAGTTCCGATATGGTAACTTTGATAGAGATTAAGTTATGGTGGTGGCCAAGTGTGTGCCTTTTTCTGCTCTCTTTTATTTGACTGCGGTGCATTGGCTATCGAACTTACCAATTATAAATATAGATATATATGTGTGAATATATTACGTACAGCTACCTCAAGTTCATGTAGGATAACTTTCAGAAGGTGGCATTAAGGTTAAATTTAGGTGCAGACTAAAATACTATGATCGACTACTAATACCAGTAGCCTTCTGAAGACACATAGCCTTCTTAGGGTAAATATGACAAGAAAAAACGCTCTGGTATTTAGCAGTTGTAATGGTTCTTAGACGAGAAAAACTCTCTGGATTTTAGTAGAAAGTATATTTTTTTCAATGCATTTTATCGCATATATAAATCATATCATAATTTACAGTTACAAAAGATCTAATGTAATTGTAGTACATAATTTAAGTGTGTTGAGACATAATTACTTCAAACAGGCAGCTTCAACTTGGGCGATAAACTTATCATAAACTAAAGAATAAGCAAGATACTTTAATAATGTAAACTATTGAAGTGGATGTTATCTTTATAGATAATTACTAGATTATAACGGGTCGAACAATCAAACACACCAGATACCAGATACATATAATTTCGAAATATACAGATACTTTCATATAACATTCTGATATTTTTGTGTTTTGGAATGGCAGCTGCTTATCAACTCTGCCTGGGTTCATTAAAATGTAATATTTTATTGGCAGTGACCATACACAGACTACATTTAATCATTAATACAAGTTAGTGGGAAAAACGGACAATGTATACTAAAGATTGTTGCATACTTCACAATATAAATTTAAAGACCGAATTGACGTAAAGTGAAAGGAAACACTGATACAGTCCAATGAGTAAAAGGTAACCTTTATATATCAATCCAGAAGCTACTTAACATCAATTAGCGTATCTTGTCTCAGACACGTGTTAATGTACTAAGCCTGACCAGAAAATAACCAAGGATGGTGGATACTTATCTAAAACCAGTAGTGTTATACTATCTTGATTACCTGGCAAATGGTATGAATTAAAATTAAAAACCAGAAAAAGAAAAGGGTACTAAGGTATGTAGTAAATACCTAGTCGCCAGCTATTCCTTGTCCAATAGCCACTCCTTGTCTACTAGCTACTCCTTGTCTACTAGCTACTCCTTGTCCACTAGCCGCTCCATGTCTACCAATTACTATAGCCACTACCAACAGGTATACTTTAGCTTCTACCAGCCTACTTTAGCTACTACCAGGTCTACTTTAGCTTCTACCAGGTCTACTGTAGCTTCTACCAGGTCTACTGTAGCTTACCAGGCATACTATAGCTACTACCAGACCTACTATAGCTACTACCAGACCTGCTATAGCTACTACCGGGCCTATTATAGCGACTACCAAGTCTATTATAGATACCACCAGTCTACTTAAGCTACTACCAGGCCTACTCTATCTACCACCATGCTTACTATAACTACTACCAGGTCTACTGTAGCTTCTACCAGGTCTACTATACTTACTACCAAACCTCTATAGCTACCACCAGACCTACTATAGGTACTACCAGGCTACTATAGCTACTACCAGGACTACCTATAGCTACTTCCAGGTCTACCATACCTACTACCATGCCTACCATAGCTACTACCAGACCTAGTATAGCTACTACCAGATTTAGTATAGCTTCTACCAGGTCTACTCCAGCCATAGTCCGAAACTTGCTGACTCTACTCCCAGCCTCTGATAGCTATTTGGACAGAGATGGCTGGGGAGAGTCAGAAAAACTAGGCACCTAAAACTTGGGATTTTCCGCACCTCCGCGGGTGTGGGGGTTTTAAATGTATTTACAAACCTCGAATCCACCAAACCTTGATTATTTTGGAAAGAAGGATGTTTTTGTAGTTCAATCATACCATCATTATCTCCCTACCCTACTCATGCCACGCATATGGCTGCGTCTAAGTTTTTCAAGAATTTCACTATGTCGCCATTTCAAACTGCGTGCGCATTAAAAATGCCGATGTTATACGGTCGCGTGATAGAAACAAACGAACCATCATCTTGTACTTTCATTTTATGACCCAGTAACGTCGGAATTTTGGATGAGCGCGCAATTTGAAATAATAATAATAATAACAAACTCTTTATTTTACATGGGTCAGAATTAGGCCCAATACACAAGGACATGGTCCTGCCTCACATTCAGCCCATGGGGCAATACATTGGAAAAAAAAAAAAAAAAAAAAAAAAAAAAAGAAAGAAAAAAAATCGAATATACATAAAATCTCAATATACAATTCGTCTGAAATACTAAAAATACACAAGTACATGTGTATCAAATGGACAGATATATGTTCCGGCGATCAAGTACATGACCACAAAATAAATATACAATACTCTACGTACAATCTGTTAAAAAATACACAAGTACATGTGCATGAAATGGACAGATTTTCAACCTACAATTTGTTTATAAAATGGGTGTAATATATAGTTTCCGCGGCCATGCACACGGCCGCAAAAAATCACGTATTATTATAACGTACAATTTATTTTAAAATACACAATTACATGTGTAATTAATGGACAGATTTATCTTCCGGCGATCAAATACATGACAGCAAAAACCATATATCATTTCAATGTACATTTAGTTTTAAAATACACAAGTACATGTGTATAAAATGGACAGATTCATCATTCTGCGATCAAGTACATGACCACAAAAACCAAGGAATAGACAAGTACATCTGCATGAGACGATCAGACATCAAAACATACATATAAAAAAAAAAAAAAAAAAGAATTGCCAAAGCGTCAGTGCATGTGCTGCGAGCGGGCTACCCAACCCTACTCCATTTTATGTTCTTATTTTCTATGGAGGGGGAGGTAGGATTTGTCCATGCTCAAGACCAGCTTTAAAGGGATAATAGGCGTTAGAATACACTCGTCCTACGGCTTATATTTGTGTTTCATATTGACTATTAGTTAAATAAGTATGCATCCCACACTTTACCAGCCACAATAAAAATTTATTCGGAATTTAAAAAAAAAGTGAGCCAGCGACGATTCCATTCAGTTTGAGAATAAAAGCGTCTGGTAAATCAACGCTAAAACATCATTGTGGAATTCAACAGTAGGGGTCAAGGACGCGTGAAAACTCACATGTTAGAGTTACTTCCCTTTATATTTACACGATTTGAAAATCGCTTGATGGATGGCTCAAGCGTTTTATGATTAACTACTTTATTTTGGGGATTTATCGGATTTTAGAGGGATTTTGATGTATAGGTAAGTCCACTGATGGATATATACTGTTATTGTCCAAATTTGAGTGAACTTAAAATTTCATGTTCGTTCTAACGCCTATTATCCCTTTAAGGATGTTTACTCATCCCCCGACAGTAATAATTTAGATTTTCAAAATGGTTCAAGTTAGGCCAAAATAAAATTGTTGGTGGTGATATACCTGTGAGAAAGGGAAAAATAATATTAATAAATTACTTAAATCATTAAATCATGGAGAAACACAATTGTTAAGATAGCCATCATCAAGTAAGCCTATAGTTGGTGAAAAGAATACTTGTGTAACAGGAAGTATGTTAATGAAAGATTACCAAGAATCATCATTAGAAAAGTCTTAAAATCTGATGCTGATTTAATATTTTCGTCTAGACCATTCCATAAAATTGATCCTTTGTATTTAATACTTTGTTTAATCAAATTGATTCGTGGTTTTTGCACCACAAGTTTTGAATTTATGCTAGAATAAGGCGTCTGTTTATAGCTAAAGAGGCTTGAAGGAAGGAAGGTAGGAAGGAGAGAAGTTGTTCAGAGTTTTATACATAAATTTATACGAATTAAAATTATGCCTATTTTTAATGTCAAAAATATTAAGCCTTTTCAGATTCAGTGACAAATCAGTGAAATGGCGACTGAGCGATTGAAATTTTGGAGAAAAAAAACTTTGATATTAGCTATAGTAGACATGGTAGTAGCTATAGTAGACCTAGTAGTAGCTATAGTAAACCTGGTAGTAGCTATAGTAGGCATGGTAGTAGCTATAATAGGCATGGTAGTAGCTATAGTAGGCCTGGTAGTAGCTATAGAAGACCTGGTAGTAGCTATAGTAGGCATGGTAGTAGCTTTAGTAGGCCTTGCAGTAGCTATAGAAGGCATGGTAGTAGCTATAGTAGGCGTGGCAGTAGCTATAGTTGATCGGGCAGTAGCTATAGTTGATCTGGTAGTAGCTATAGTAGGCCTGGTAGTAGCTATAGTAGGCATGGTAGTAGCTATTGTAGGCATTGTAGTAGCTATAGAAGACATGGTAGTAGCTATAGTAGTCCTGGTAGTAGCTATAGTAGTAGATGTAATAAGCCTGGTAGTAGCTACAGTAGACCTGGTAGTAGCTATAGTAAGCATGGTGGTAGATGTAAGTCTGGTAGTAGCTAAAGTAGACTCAGTAGTAGCTATAAAAGGCCTGGTAGTAGCTATAGCAGGTCTGGTATAATATATTATAAATGATAACTTTGTATATACGTTAAATATAAAGGGAAGTAATTCTCTACAGTTTTATTTCTCATTTTTATTAGACCATTGAGACTCTTTATGATTTTCGTTCAAAACCCAATATAAATTTTCTCCTCTACCCATGTATTAGATATGTAACAAGTCCATAATAAGTCTTCGGAGTACTGTAATTCGAAGCATTGCACTGAGGTACAATGAGTACCTCTCAATTTAAGAGAAAGCCCCATATCCACTCCGCACCCAACCCCCCCCCCCCCAAACTTTCCTTAGCTCTCCTCTTCACTCCTTTATTCGATCTTAACTCATTCTCCTCCTATCATTCTTTTGACACCAACCCCTCATTCATTCAACTATCTGCTATCCTTATATATTTTCCCTTTTTCTTACACCTTGTACCTACTCTAATCCACCTCTCCCACCCACTTCACACTATCTTCTCTGCCACCACACCTTTTACACCACCCACACACTCTATGGCTGTATTCCTCGCCCGCCCACTAATCAATCTCTCCCATCCTCTCCACCCTCTGCCCTCCCCACCCTTTTCAATCTATGTCTGTCTTCCTTGCCCGCACACTTATCCTTCTTTCTAATATACTCCACACCATCTCCTCGCCCTCCCGTCATACACTCCCATGGTTTTCTCCTTTTATGCCCCCTCACCCATTTCACTGGATTTTTGCCCACTCCCGGCCAACTTCAAACCTACTTTTCTTATCAATTTCTTCTCTGCCCATGTCACCCCTGATTATATTCCCCAAATCGGACCACATTACATGTCCGTGAACTTCTCGTTGAGAAATACGTGATCCTAGCATGTAGCCCTATATAAGGGCTACAATTAGATCTAGAAATAAGTCAGTTTTTATAGTGGTCTTGTAGTAACTATATCATGACTAGACGTGGGTTCAATAGTTATATCCGAGCTAGAGGTAGTTCTGATGGTAGCTATATTTGGGCCAAAAATAGGTCTGGTAGTAGCTATAGAAGGGCTAGAAGTAGATCCTGTATATAAAAAGTGTTAACCTTTGTAAGTTGTTTGCAGCAGTATAATTGTTGGCCTCTCTGGCCTGCAGTGTGCATGAGATTATTATATTGTTAGCTGTTGGTAGCAACTAAGTTTTACCTCTGACGGCGGAAAGGCGCCTTTGTTATTGCTACTAGCGCTAATAGACACTAACAATTCCGTGCTAGGAGCAGCTAACAATAGGCGAATCGTGTGCACTCCTTGTCTACTAGCCACTCTTTGTCTACCAACAACACCCTGTCCACTATCTACTCCGTGTCCATCAATTACTCCTTGTCTACTAGCCACTCTTTGTCTACCAACATCACCCTGTCCACTATCTACTCCGTGTCCACCAATTACTCCTTGTCCACTTGCTACTCCTTGTCTATTAGCCACCCCTTGTCTACCAACAACACCTTGTCCACTAGCTTCTCCTTGTCCACCAATTACTCCTTGTCCACTAGCCACTCCTTGTCTACCAACAACACTTTGTCCACTAGGTACTCCTTGTCTATAAGCCACCCCTTCTCTACTAGCCACTTATTGTCTACTAGCCACTCTTTGTCTACCAACAACACATTGTCCACTATCTACTCATTGCCTTTTAGCCAATCCTTGTCTACTAGCCAATCCTAGTCTACCAACAACACCTTGTCCACTATCTACTCCTTGTCCACCAATTACTCCTTGTCCACTTTCTACTCCTTGCCCACCAATTACTCCTTGTCCACTAGCTACTCCTTGTCTATTAGCCACTCCTTGTTTACTAGCCACTCCCTTGTCTACCAACAACACCTTGTCCAATAGCTATCCTTGTCCACCAATTACTCCTTGTCCACTATCTACTCCTTGTCCACCAATTACTCATTGTCTACTAGCTACTTATTGTCTTCCAACTATTCCTTGTCCACCAATTACTCTTGTCCACTAGCCTCCCCCTTGTCCACAAGCTTCCCCTTGTCCCTAGCTTCCCCTTATTCACTAGCTTCCCCTAGTCCCCTAGCTTCACCTTGTCCACTAGATTCCCCTTGTCCACTAGCTACGCCTTGTCCACTATCTTATTCACTAGCTACTCCTAGTCCACCTGCTTCACCTTGTCGACTAGATTCCCCTTGTCCACCACCTCATTCACTAGCTACTCCTTATCCACAATCATATTATTATTATTATTATTATTATTTACAGAATATTTTAAGTGCTCTCTTTCAACATAGTGTTCAGAGGCACTTTACAATAAATAGATAAAATAATACATAATAATATATAAAACAAAATATAAATAAATGATACATAATAAAATAGTAACACAGAAGAGCTATAACTCGTCAAATGCAAGTTTGAAAAAGTTAGTTTTAATAAGTTTTTTTAAAGCAGGTAAAGATGTACAGGATCTTATGTAAAACGGTAATTTATTCCATAAAAAGGGGGCTTGAAAACTAAAAGAACGTTTGCCATATGTAATTGAATTACAACTTATAGGTTTTAAAAGAAATTTATCTGAACTACCCAGAGTACGACTTGGAGTGTAAACCTCTAGTAGATCAGATAAATAACAAGAAGCAATATTATGTAAACATTTAAAAGTAAGCAATAAAATTTTAAACTCAATACGGTATTCACTAGCTTCCACTTGTCCCCTAGCTTCCCCCTGTCCACTAGCTTCCCTTTGTCACCTAGCTTCCACTTGTCCACTAGCTTCCTCTTATTCACTGGCTTCCCCTTGTCCACTAGCTACTCTTTTTCCACCATCTTATTCACTAGCTACCCCTTGTCCACTATATACCAACTACTCCTCGACCACAAGCTACTCCATGTACACGAGGGTTAGATCCAAACCGCTGCCACGATTAAACCCCACAGGTCATTAAACTTTTGAAAGGACTGCCAAACATTCATTGACAAGTATACGAAAGTGTTGACAATTCTTGTCACACTGTGGGGATTTATTATGTTTCTAATTTCTTCACACATCTAAAAATTGTTCTGTACAACATCACAAAATATTTACCACCAACAAACCAGGCTACGTAAATGTTTTCACAAAATGAAAATGTTTAAGGTACTAGTTCGAACTTGCAAGGATCTAGATTCAAGTCACATAAGAATATGCGAGACGTTCAGATTATAAAAATGCAGTCAACTGTACTTTTATCATGGGGATCTTCATTTGTGCCTAGCTAGCTATCCATCGAAATCGGCTCAGTGTTGGCTTTTTCAAATTACAGGCTAGGAATACCCCTCTCCTAAAGTGGGCTTATGCACAGTGGTGTCTCTATAGGGTGCATGGACATGCATAACCCATGTTCTCTAGAAAATCCAGTGCATATGCAATGGAAGGTAAGATTCCACGAACCTGATATTTATACCGATATGTAAGTTTAGGTATAGTCATCTATTTGAATCATTAAAGATAGAACATTTCCGAAAAGACTATGATAGATTGTTTACTGGAAATATTTATTCTGTCTCGTGTGGACGAGAAGCCAAAAGAGTGTAAAAGCTTAACGACGTAACCCTATACTTGTATTAATCATAATAAATAATTTCTAACATGAAAAAAACAAGACATTTTATGACTACTTTCATTTTATCAATTGTTGTAAGAGCATGTTAGTGTACTTAACTACCCATTTTATTTTACAGTGTTGTTAATAGATATTACAGATGTCAAATTCTCCACTGATAAAATACACTGTAAAAACTACTAGAAAAAGAAGACAGATATTATTGTACTTAATACCTGTCTAATATAGCCATTAGCGAATTAGTCTTAAAGGTAAAATACCAAGAAGAAGGATGCAGAAGCTAAATATTTTCAAATTCTATCTTGCAAACTCAATACAATATGCTCCTTTGCCCAAATACAGCGTCACCTAATGCATAGTGCATAGCAATGGTAATAATAAATATTATTCATGCGTAAAATAAAAGAAAATTTGCATGCTTTAACTGGATGAAAGTCATTTTTTGAAAAATATGAAGTAAAAAGACTGAAAAGTTACTGTTCCCATCACTGTTGTGGAAATTGTACAGAAGAAAATAACAGTGTAGTGGTAAATTATTTACCATTTTTCTTTTTACCTCTTTCTTCTTTGAAACTTCAGCTTGTAAATAATGCGTCAAATATGTTGATATTGTGATGAGTGATGTGTGTTCCAGTTGAAAACCATTCAAGATATCAGCAAGTTAAATGAATGGTACTTACTAACAAGGTGGATGAGGTCTTTAGTACGTCTTTAGTACCATAGTCTTGTGTATTATATTGTGTTAACAAGATACCAATGAATTCATCAAACCATTGACTATTTAGTGGCGAAAAAAAAAAATAACATATTTATAAACTTTGAGAGGGTCATAGTTTTTGTTAAACCTTTGTACTGTATTTAACTTGCTGAAATTCGAGTTTCTGATTAAAACATTTCGATTTCTAGATCAAGGTGATTCTAAAAAATAAATATAATTGGTCAGATTATGGCGTCACTATTGCCGAAACTATTTGATATGAGCAACAAGCGTTCCTATAACGGGTTTTTGAGTGGTTTCATCATATCTTATTTCCAAATACTGACAGAAAAGGTGACTGTTGTGCTACTCATACAATATAGCTGTATGCAATTCGAAAAGAAATTTATAAACATTTTTACTAGTGTAACATCTCCGGAATACGATGATGTTTATCGACTCGCAGGGTCTTTGGCATCGATCTAGCCCAGATATCTGAACCCAGTTTCTTCTTGACTGTTATAATCAGGAATGATGACATCATGATATCACACTATTACAGGTCGACCGAGATTAGAGCCATTGACCACGATTTGAATTAATAAATTTATAACATTTCGTCTTGATATAGATTCTAATGCTCTAAATGAATATGCACCACGAGGTTAACATATTGAGGTGGTCAAAACCTATCAGTGCTATATCGGATGTAGTGTACCTTTTCCAGTACACTGAATCCGGTTGCAGGGAAATATAATTCTTTATGGCATATCATATTCTCTGAATGAAATAAAAAAAATTCTCACGATGTTTATGAATGCCCATTTAAAAATTGGCATGCAATTTAAAAACATATTTCTTGTAACATTATCTTCCTATACAGTTTGTAAAGAAGAATATTTTGGGGAACAAAGGTTTCAATTCAGGTTAGTGTAAAATGCCTCTCGTGTTTGTGCTTTTAGACATTCTACACCATTTGTCTATGTCCCTAAGTTGTTCTAAGATTTTTCTGATTTATCCAGAAGCTTTGCTACCGTGTGTAAGAAGATATTATATAATGTCAGTATTGGACTACATCTAGTGTTAAAAGCATATATTGGGTCCAATTCAGACTACATTTGAAGCTGAGTAACCGCATACATTATTTAGTTCTAATACTTAAACAAAATATAACACCTATTTCAAAACATACCCTTTAAATATCGAATCGCCAATGGTTGGCTGATGTAAATAAATTGAGATCATCACTAGATCTTGTTGAATGAGACATACAGAGAGCTTGAAACAAATGAAACTGATTTGTCATATTAAATCATAATGAAACAAAAAACATGGTAAAGCAGGGCGTTTACAACCAGCCTGTAAAACACAGGATATATAAAATAAACACTACATGTTTAATGTGCAATGTAAAATATTTATTTGAAATGAAAGATGATATTAAAATATGAATGAATGTAAAGGTTGTTTCCAATCAGTGTCAATACAATAACACACCATCAGCTTCCTTCGCTGCCTGACAGATTCCATATGCACCCGTTTACTCCTTAATGCCAATACACTAGAGAGTATACTTCCGGTAGCTGGCATGTCACGTGATTGGTCATTCGCATGCACAAGCCAATCAACGTGTGTTATTTTTATGAATGAAGTGTAAAAACAATGAATGAAATGTAAGTTTTCAATGAACTCTAATATCTATTTACATGTGTACAATGTTTTCAATTTCAAATTGTTTATGGCAGCTTCCTCTAAATGGCCATTTATCATGTGAACTTGTTTCCAATTTATAATACCATGTCTTTGAATATATATATGGTCAACAGAAGTAGACTGCCGAGGTTTAAGCACAATCTACTTAAATTTCGAATTGGAATAGACTTGAAATTCTAGCATACAATCAACTTTCAGATCACGAAAGTACATCAAATTTGAAATTTCGATCAAAATAAAGATCAGTACCACACCATTATAGCTATAATATTATGTCAACCATAATGAAGAATAGGAATAAAAGTTATGACAATGCAATGAAAACGATTTAACGAAAGCCTAGGCACAACAGGAATAAGTTTTTAGTACTAGATAAATATACAAAATACAGCTGTTGTTCAGAGGTTCCATTTTTGCTCAAGAAACTAACGTTATTTGGCAAATAACTGACATTAGGTCCACAGTGTTCACATTTTTTGCTTAACCGTCTTAAAGTTCACATTTGTATATTTGACCTGTATATGTATTCTGTAAACACTGTCCGGATAAACGAATTTTAAATTTCTTAACTTGGCTTACACATGTACAGCGAGAAGCTGGCCATATTATTAGCTCTCAAGCAGAATAAAAAAAATTACAAATCTATAATAAACTGACACAACAAGAAAGCCTTTACCAATGTCTGGTTGGTTCTATAATTGGAATCATTAAAAGAAATATGTACCTAATAACCTTCTAAAGACTGTAAAGTTTAGGTAAGGTAAGGAATCAATCCAACTCGGCCCCACCACATTGCCTTAAAGTACAATGGCATTTTCTAACAATGAACGATTCTACACGAACCAAATCAGGCCACATGGCAGGACAGGAAGACCTTCCTTAACACGGGTGCAATCTCATTTAGAGGAAAGAATCGAATCCAGTTCAGCCAATTGCTTGGTAATCACCCTCTCTTATCGTTAACCACATGCATCGTGGCTTTCATTTATTTAAGGGAGGGGTCATTGCCTATAACTTTGTGATTAATGCAATGCAGGGAGCGGTCATTGGTCAGATTATTATTATCCCCAGTTGTAATATTACGGTAGTGTTATCGGAGTTTGAGTACATCTGTAAACTATAGACACCCATCTGGTAACCATTAGATCATGACGAAGACAATATTTGGAAATGTTAACAACTAAAATAATACTTGAAAAACATTTAATATGAATAATTAGCGCGGCAATGTCCCAGAGTTCTTACAACTATCGTTAATTATAATAAAAGGAATGATTTGTCTTATAGCACATATTGCTTTATCCGTCCAACCCAACCAGGTGCAGAAAATAGGATGCAAAACTCCATTTCGTTTTAATTTCTTTCAATAAATGACTAACTCGAATGTTTCTTCATTTAAAAGACAACTAATCTATGATTATTGGTCATTTGTTCATCCTCAAGCCTGGTCACCTACACCTGACCCTCTATCAAATAGTTTAAAGAAGGATTAAAGATGATCACGTCAAATTATTTTCATGGATTCGTTTCTGAATCGCCATGTCATTCCATGTATGTTACATAGAATGTCGATGGCAAAGATTTTACATAATTAAGTACATTGCAACGAAACAGTGGTGTAACGCACTAAGAATCGTCGCTATTCCAAGCTATCACAGACCTTTAACTACAATAGCCACCCCTTTTTTTATTCCGGAATGCAACTTTTTGATTAGACGGAACACCAGGAAATACAGCGAATCAGAGTCCTGGAAAAAATTCTGTAAAACGTAATGCCTTTTTGTTGACATACACTCGGTTGAGGCCTCTGATTGTCTTTTTTAACTAACGTAGAATCCAATATTAAAGTCATGGTAGAAGAACTAAGTATAAATAGCTGGACATTGTGAAGATGCGCACGAAGGTACAGACGATCCTAAAGACTCCTTTGTTATCTATCTTGATGGAAAGTACCGATTTTGTGTCATATAGATAAGTAACAGTGAGTGACATAATCAGATTCAATGATTAACCTGAAAAAATTACAAAAATGATATCAAAAGAATGCTTGAAAAATGTTGACTTTAGGCTTCAGTGCTTACAACATAAACTGGCATTAATCAACATAACTTCAACATGTGTTCACCTCCAAAAAACCGTTGTATTCAAATAGCCAGTTATGACTTTGCACTCGTTCACCCTAATGGTTACAATCTACTCAGTTCGTATCATTTTATATTTTCTTTTCATTGTGGCCAAAATGGGACCTTCATGTACCTTCTAATGTCTTGAAATAATTGTAGGAAATGTACGTAACTTCCTAAGTTCATTGTGAACTAAACGAAATTTGTAAGTTCCACTTGGATATCAGGGTTCATGTAAGAACAGAGTAAAACAGTCATTAACTTGGAGGTAAATCAAAAGGAGTTTTATATGAAAAGAGTAAGTGCTTCGTCAAGGTTAAGTCATCAAATGTCACCGAGTACAGTTCCTTCTCCTCATACCGGTACGTATAGTTTTACTGGAGATTGCCACTCTATATCAAATTGTTTCCTTATTTTCCTACCAAGTTCCAAATTTTCCAAACACTTTTCATACTATTCTCTCTATTCTATGACAAACTAGTTCAATTTTTAAAATCACAAATAAGAACGGAACCGTCTTCCATTCTATTCCCATGCAATGATGAGTATTTGTTATCATTGAACGTTTATTTAAATATATTTTTATCCATAGAGAATGACAAAGATCGTGTCAGACTCATTTACACGGCAAGAAAAAGAAACTGAAATTATTATTGAACGCAGTAAACCAGACTCAATGCTAAAGAACTTTTTCACAAAGGATAATAATAGTCGGTGTAAGTAAAGGGGTATATCAACTATTTTATAATGAAGAAATATTCTGATAGTCATTAAGGTTTTTGCACTCAAACAAGTACAGAAAATGTCAGAAATTCGTTTCAGTGGTCTAAAAATATGAACGAAACAATCATGATTAATACTAGCCAATCTTCAAAGCAGTTTTCCAAAACGTATTATATAATATGTTTGTACAATGACAGAAAATACATATACAATATTTTTATGATGGAAACCACTCAAAATTCATTGTCGGAGCATCTGATTGGTATAAATAAAATAAAAGTATATCAACGGATATTACAATTAACGCAGATAACTCTTGGGGTTATGTCCTCAGAGAGTCTATACCTACCATTACAAATTTTCTACTCACTAAAGGCAGTTTCTAGTTTTAAAATATTGAATGCTCTGAATTACACACTTTAAATAAATTACCTCAGAAAACCTTTTTACAGCTTCAATATTTCGAGTATTCAAACCCATTTCTTTCGTTTTTTTCCGATGGTTGTAGAGTAAGTGCAGTTTTGTAAGAAAACAAATATGTTATTCGGCATGTGGAGAAAAGATTACAGAAAGTCATAAATGAATAGCTACAAACATAAAGTCTAACTGTCGAAAAAACAATCATAGCACAATAAAATATCTACTTCAACTTCTTTTACTCGGCCTCATTATTAACGCTAACAAAACGTTTAGAGAACTTCGTGGGTGGTCCCAGGCCAGGAACCTAAGTTAGTATGTGATTCCTATAGTCTCCTAAAACATTGTAACGTCACTGCCCTTCCGGGACATTCCTTTGTGGATGGTTGTTGGATTTCTAGTGAACTGAAGAAATGAAGCCCGAATCTCTTACTAGATAAAAATGGCAAGTCGCCTTCTTATTATAATGTTACTATTCATTTCTTTCCGAGAAATAAAAAAAAGGGAAAAAATGTCGAGGATGACCTCTAAGGCAAAGCATTGTTCTAAAAACCCTGCAAGTAGATGTTAATACTCATTATGTGATCTGATATATCGAAAGATATACACGCAAAGACTGCACAGTGCATTTTACAATAATGTAAGGGTTATAGACGCATATCGTTGAAAATGGATGATGGAATTCAAATAATAAATCTGTGTAAATAACTAAAAATATATTTGTGGCGATTGTCTTTATGTACGATTCTGGCACATAAAGTGCAACAATGGCTCCTTTAAGTATGATATTTCACTTTTTGATTTGCTTTTTACCAATCAGCAACGAATGGTTTGTAGTTATGATGGTACCCGGACTAACTTCAGACGTGTTGATCGGAGCAAGAGCAGTGTTATTCAGCCCAAAGCTTTCTACAGTAAAATAACATAACAGGCATGTGGTACAACTTGATTACTTTGTAGTTGATTAAAGCCTTGAAGCGAAGAATTCTGAAAAGGTTAAAATTTAATGTTTATTTTTATGATTTATACAATTTTCTGTGAAAACTTTGATGTAAAGAAACATTTACTGTATTTCAATTAACTTGGCTGGTGATTTGTAAATTATAGTTGTGCTGGCACTGACCGTGTATAAAATTGTCAACTCAGACAGTTTTTCATTATGTAAACGAATAATTTTATTCTTAAACAAATTTGGCTGGCATATGATAACTAAACCTGGAATAGAGAAAAATATACATTATCCAAACGTTGAGGTTTCGTGAAAATCGTATTAATAATAAACCGAAATGTTTTTGTACCAAGCGATGTCAAAGTAGTCAGCAACTATTTGAAAGAAACTAGGCTGTATCTATCGTCGATAATTTCTACAGAATTACAGAGACACCGAATATATACCTCACGCAGCAATATTCATTTCAATCACAACACAACTGTGATTTTCCAGGTTGTAGCTTAATAGTTAAAGTAGTGGATATGCTCGAAGATGATGATTCTGTGTTGTTTTATTTTGGTAGTTGATAATTTATGGCCCCAGAAAAATCCATTTATATATAATCAGCTGAATTAACATATGTTATTGTGCCTAGCAAACTATTTAAGAATAAACAATTGACAATTTACCTAGCAACTGGTGGTACCAGGTCAATTTCTTTGATGAATAACCATTCCGGATGTGTTAATAGGTTTCCAATGACGCCAACTACTTGACGATGTGAACGGAGCCAGTGGCCTGCTACATATTGTGATTTATAATATTTGATAAACTGTTCATATTTTCTATGATAAACAACTGACTGGGTCTTGTTTCAACTACAGATGGATGAGATTAGAATAAAATTGTGAATAATTTGAGTGGGCAATTATTGTAAAAGAAGTAATAAACTGAAGCTGTTGATTGTTTGTTTTGGTTGTTTCTGAAACCTTTCTTCCCACCGAGTTTCCACTGTCTTCTATAAACAAAGCGCTCGGATATTGTTACTTTGTGTTTATCATAGTATAAATATCTCACATTGTTAACTCTCTATCTAATTCATTCATCATCGCCGAGTGAATTTAAATTTGGCGTTTGCGTCATTCTGAGACAAATATACAATACCATGCAGCAGGTCCGTAAATGTGAATATGTTGCAATAAAAATGAATTGACAGATTGTAGGAAATATGGTTGTTAAATGAGTTTTGAAATGGAATCTTCAGTAACCTAAAGGTGACTTATCATGCCTCACCTGTAACCCTGAACAACAGGGAACATTTCTAATTAGTGACCTCAGTGTTGAGAAAACAAAAGATATGAGAGAGAATGGGATCATGTGGTGTGAAGATGTGGCCACTGATTATAGTTGATGTAACCAGATAGTGTATGGTTATTATTAAGATTATGGAAGAGAGTGCATGGTTTGTAAACCTTACTATTGATTCAGCTGTATAGGCCATGTATATTATATAGCGTCTTGTAACTTCACATTGTACCAGAAATACAAAGCATATGATTCAAATGCATGTTTTTAACACACCATATATTATGTTAAATTTGTCAACCTTTAGCTTATATTTTGTATGATTTCTAAATAAATTGCAAATTGTTATTCCAGTAATACTTTCAACATAGCAATTCCGTGCTTATAAGTCCAATTTTATAGCTACAAAAGAAGACACGCCACTATCAAGCATTGCTTACCGGAAGTAAAAAATGTTGTTCACAATTCTGACTAAACCACTTAAGTTTGATGAAATATGATTAAAAACTGACCAGTTGTATTTATTTCAGCTTAATCTGTAGTTAGGACATGGCATTGAGATGGTAGCGGTCAGAGTGGTGCGTCCCAATTACCATTGTTTGTTTACAGTTTGTAACTGATCCAATAGTATGTTTATTATAATGCTATCATGCCATTTACTAATCAAATTAATAATATTTTGGTTGTATCTCTAGCCAACTGTAAACCATATCATTCCCAACAGATTTGGTTGTCTCGATCAACCGTGAACTTATTGTTTACATGTTCAATCGTGCTTCTCTAATTTTACACTCAAATTGGACAGTTTCTGGTATATACTGACGTCGCATATACTTTAAGTGTCGAGAGCACTGATTGGTTATTAGTGTCGCATTTCGTAATACACAGACAATCGGAATACTTTACTTGATATGTGTAAGAAGGAAATCAATCTGGGCCAAGAAAAGATGTTTGATTACGCAGAGTACACTGTATAACGGCCCCCGGCTGACAGAATTCACGAATGTTCCAAAGCCAGAAGTACCAACAGAACGACAGAAGTCAAACTTTGCCAACTTTACTTTAGTGACAAATAGTTGAAGAAGAATTCAAATATTAAGATTTTGGTTTAATTAAATCTATTCAGGTTTATCCGAAAGGTCGGACAGCTTGGATAATATAAAACTGTATTAATCATTGTATCAAGCATTCCTTGAACCTTCTTATACTGAATAATATACAAATAAAACGAGCTCAATGTGAAAACCGTTCAAATCATCCTACTAGATCAGATTAACCAGACGTTTCTCTGCTCCATGTTAGCATTTCCGGTTCCGCAGATAAGATTTCCTTGACGTAATGCCATCACTTCCGTTTTCTGCACCCGACACCAATGGCTGCCATATTGAGGGAGCATTAATTGTGAGAAGGACTATGTAAAGTGAAAAAGGTGTTTTCAATATGGCGGTAAGGGTACATGTGTTAGGTTGGTGACATTTATTGAAACCACACGACCAGATGTGAATTGAAATATGTCCAGATTAAAGTTGACTGATGATAAACAATGCGATAAAAACACAATGACATCTGCAACACTGTTTTATTTCAATTGTCAATAATTCCAAGTGTTATGTAACTTTTTTAGACATTTTATATAAATGTTTCTTGAAATCGTCTGGAATACCCTTCTCTCTTTACTTATTTCGAGAAAATAGTTGTACATTTTTATTTTATGGGAAGAAAGACGCCACAATTGAAAAGAAACAATGTTAAAATGATATTCTCTTGAAAATAAATGCAAATGATCAAAAACAAAACAATTCTGGAGTTAAAAATATTTTTGCAACCCATTGAGATGGAGCAGATATCACTCAAACATTATTGTTTCATTTCGGTTTGAAACTTAAAAATCGGTTAACAAATGGTTGTTTAAAATTGTTTCAGGAATCACATGAGATAGGTAGTTCAGATAGAGGAAGTAATGCTTCATATCTCCTTTTCTAAATGTCTTCATTTCGTAGTCCTAAATCGAGGTTTAAAATCTAAAGGAAAGATTTAACGAGATGGTTTGGAAAGAAACATTTCTGAAACCAATCAGTTGCCAGAAACGAGTTTATCTGTGTAACATCTTATCTCAAAATAATTCTCATCAGAATGTGCATGAAAGAAGTCATCCACGTGTTCAAGATGTTGTTTTGTCAACAATAATATTGTCCACCCATGTTCTAATGGTTACAAGAAAACTAGGTTCGACATTCTCGGTCTATTGTACGAAGAGATTATATAACAATAAAATGGTTAAATGACGTGAATATGTTGTTATATCAGTGTATAGGACAATCTTCTAATTTCCCTCGGGTATTTCATATCCCGTATTGAATATGGTAGTGATTTCTTAATCCGAGAAGTCAATCTTTTTAAGACTGGCGCCTGAGGTTTGAATCGGATTTCGAAATTCATGATAAACAAAAGCCCGATTTCAAAGGAATTATGATTTGATTGTTTTCAAATGGTTGATATTTGCGTTAGAATTTTTTTTTTTTTAAAGTACAACTTGTTTGGCAGATATTTACGTTTCGACCTTTCTTGAATATTCTGTTTTTAAAATTCATTGTTGGTGTTTCGGACTAAGAACAAAAACTGTAGATTGTAAGTTGTGAGAGAGGGGAAGACAACCTGTAAACCATCTTAAACATTAGTGCATGTACCAATCTGTAGTCGTTAATCTGTATGTACGCAGTATTGTTTCATTCCTACATGTTCTCGCCATATTGATTGACAGGTTTGGAACAGACCGGAAGTAGCAGAACGTGAACATATTCTCTATCTCTTAATATACTCTGATATCTTCCATCATTGCAGTTTTAGGTGTACATCATTTCCGTTGTTGGCGTGTACAGGATGGGCGATTGTTCTTTAATCATTTACAGAAGATATTTGGAGACTATAGCAGAATAATTAACCCAATGCAAAGATGTTCAAAGTGTTTTTTTCTATCGAAATACATACAAAAGCATGCCAATCTTAGTTCAAGATATCTTCGGATTATTTTTGCTTATAACTTAGATTTTTTTTAAGACATGAACAATATCATAATTCATAAGGTATTTGAAATGGAATAAAAATGAATGGAGTTTTACGTCCTACTCTTCTGCACCTTATCATAAGGTATTTGAATAATATCTAAAAAAAAACATTCAAATAAAATGTTTAAATGAAATTTACAAGTGGATATAAAATTAGATAAATATATAAGTTAATTAGCAATAAAACTAACATGTCAATTTATGTAAAAATAATACAATAAAAAAGTTTAAAAAATAAAAAAATAAAAGAATTGAGATGTTATCATACAAAAAATCAAAGAATATTCAAAAAAAATTAATTAGACGATTCAATTAGGGCATAACCTAGGAAAGAATAGTACTTATTGTCTGACTATAATATATATAGACTTGCGGTTCCTTTAATAATTGTTGTCAAGATTTGAATCATTTGTAATTCTATTGTGTTCGTTCCGGTCAGAATTAATTTGATTTGACATAATCCCTCATTTTATTGTGAAAAAAAGAGAGTTGGCATATGGCAAAAAATAATCATCTACACATTTCATATTCTACATACAAAATAAAAGATTTCAAATCAAATGCCGACCATTTCAAGACGGTATAAATCTTAAAGAATTAATAAATTAGTAGAGATTAGCTCAGAAATGTAACAAAACCAAAGTTAATGGAATTAAATGCATGCACGCGCTGAAGCACATAATCAATTTTTCTACAGTTCCACCTGATTTAATCCTTTATTCAATTCAATACACTTTTCTTGTTTTCTAAAATAAAAGATTACCTTAAGGGCAATCACTCCCAGTTTGCGAAGAAACGGAAATAGAGAAAATGGTTGAATAAACTCACGGCATATGGTGCTACAGAATATTAAGAAAATGTTAATTTACGGATGAATCAAAGAGTGTATTATAACAATGTTATTAAAAGGAGGAAATGTTGGAAAGAGTTAGTTTGTAATCTTTTATAGCAGGAAAATTATCAGTCAATAACAATTATTATTTACGGTGTCTTTAATATCTTTTACGTTTTACACTCATCTTCGCGGTACGGGTTTGGAAATTGTTTAACTCTATTTTATAATTTAAACGGTAAACCTAAACACACAAACTCTAGAACCCCTTGAACACTAATGCTAGCCGAACATGAGACATGTAAATTTTTAAAAGATGAAAATATCCTAAAGCTGATGGATGCACAGGGATAATTAAGGAGTCTGGTCCTTACCTGACAATATGAATTTGTAATTTCACCAAATCCTATTTTATGTGTAGTCTAATATCTTAAAACTATATTTTTGGGCGGTATATTTACTTATATCTAAGGCAATAAGTGTGCTTTTCTTTTTATAAGCAGTTCCTGACATGCTCATATCTGTCATTTTCTGTGCTGGAGGAATTCAGTACAATAAGGATAATCACTAAAGAGAAAAGGTTCCTATTCCATATTGTCTACTTCAATAATGTTAATAACGTTAATGAGTATCGCTGGAGGATATAGACAGTGTAAATCTTTTAATCTCTTCTTATTATCATCATACATATTTAATCCCTCAATAATCATTTAACATACAGTTAATGAATAGATAAAATCTTATTAAGATGGAATTATTGTGAAGAAAAGAAACGCTTAAGAAATCAGCACAATCACTCACGATTTACTGTCGTTCATTATCAGCTTATTTTCTTTTATCCCCTGCTATCACCTTTTTCTTTTCCTTCTATTAACGTGAGTCGGAGAGTTATAAAAGAGGTTTTTAATATATTAAAACCCCGGGGATGGCTAATACCAGGTAAATGAGGAGTTCAAATCCATTGTTAATTCAGGTAAATGGTAAGACTTGATGTGTTTCACAACGGAAGCATGGGATTAATATTGAAAAGATCTTCTACTAATAGTGATTAGTTCCAGGACTTAAATTACGAAAGCAAAACAAACCAAACCATTTTGGGAAACATTGGATATTTACTTCTAGATTATAAGTAAAGAACAAAAAAAAAAAAAAAAACTTTCAAAATGACACATGCATTAATTTCAAAATCAATATGACTATCTAATTTTTAAAGTTCTTAACTTAAAAGACAACATTCCGATTTGCCTGATTATTCCACTTTTACTTATAACTTTATAACTTTACTTTCCTCATTATTCCACTTTTACTTACTCGATTATTCCACTTTTACTTATCTGATAAGTCAATATTTACTTACTTGGTCATTCCACTTTTACTTATTTGAATATTCCACATTTAGTTACCTGATTATTCCTTATTTACCTGCGTTATTATTCCGCTTTTACGTTCCTTGTTATTCCACTTTCCACTTTTACTTACCTAATTATTCCACTTTTACCTACCTGATTATTCCACTTTTACTTACCTTATTATTCCACCTTTACTTACCGGAATATTCCACTTTAACTAATATGATTATTCCACTTTAACTAATCTGATTATTCCACTTTACTTACCTTATTATTCCACTTTTACTTACCTTATTATTCCACTTTTACTTACCGGACTATTCCACGTTAACTAATGATTATTGCTTTACTTGTCTGATCAATCCACTTTTACTTTCCTGATTGTTCCAGTTTAACTAATCTGATTATTCCACTTTTACTTTCCCTATTTTTCCACTTTTACTTTCCTGATTATTCCACTTTTACTGTCCTGATTATTCCACATTTACTTACCTGATTATTCCACTTTTACTTACCTGATTATTCCACTTTTACTTACCTGATTATTCCACTGTTACTTTCCTGATTATTCCACATTTACTTACCTGATTATTCCACTTTTACTTACCTGATTATTCCACTTTTACTTACCGGAATATTCCACTTTTACTCACCTGATTATTGCTCTTTTACTTACCTTATTATTCCACTTTTACTTTCCTGATTATTCCACATTTACTTACCTGATTATTCCACTTTTACTTACCTGATTATTCCACTTTTACTTACCGGAATATTCCACTTTTACTCACCTGATTATTGACCTTTTACTTGTCTGATTATTCCACTTTTACTTACTTGAGAATTCCACTTTTACTTTCCTGATTATTCCTCTTTTATATACCTGATTATGTCTCTTTTACTTACCTGATTATTTCTCTTCTACTTACCTGATTATTCCACATTTACTTACCTGATTATTCCACATTTACTTTCCTGATTATTCCACATTTACTTACCTGATTATTCCACATTTACTTACCTGATTATTCCACATTTACTTACCTGATTATTCCACATTTACTTTACTTGATTATTCGGTTTTAATATCCCTATGTTTTTCAGGATTTTTTTTCTTCAGAAAAACGAATGCCCTGCTCAAATCAATTTCGTTATGCACATGCAGATATAAATCATTTTGCGCATAAAGTATTTTTTTTATTTAGTCACTCTAAGGTTATGATGGTTTTTCTTTTACTTTTTGTATGAATATGGTACAAAAATTAAAACTGAAACATCATTTCGGGTCTTTTTGAAATGGAGGAATTTTAAAGCCTATGAAATATCACTTAGTTCCAGGTTCATAAATTCACGTTTTTTTTGTTCATAATTTTAATTTAATTGCATCTGTATTTCAAATAAGTCCTGAGTTCTATCAGAACATTTCAGGTTAGTGACATTTTACAACTGCTAAGAAAATTAATCATAATTTTGAATTTGAAAATAAATGTGATAAAAGCATTGAATATGAATTGATATGGTATATTATACATTATTACATATAAACAATAACATATAGTGGGGATGTTCGTAATAATTTTACAAGAATTAATAATATACACTTATACACAGGATAAATAAACTACTCCGCTCTCTACATAACATAAATAAACTCCCAACTTCTTTACATATTAAAACAGTTACATCGCTCACAACAAATCATTTAAACATCTTCTTATCGTTTTTCCCGACTCATTTGTTTATAATAGGTATATAGTAAGTAACTCATATATGTGCTAATATATGCCCGTGCGCACACGGTCTAAATTACGTTGAAGAGGCACGTGCGTTTTGTGCGATGTGGGAATTGTTGTCAGATTAAGAAGAGCTAGTTAGCCGTATGATTGTAAAGGAAACGCGGCTTTGACGCGGGGTGAAACTGGTACTCAAACAATGTGTTAAACAAATGTCGACATGACTGTATGAATAAGAACCATATTGCTAAGTGTTAGAAGGTTTTTATCAATAAACACGCCACAATTACAGATTTACATTTCTGACATTTACATAGGAAGACACCACCCACATTAGCCACGCCCACTCTAGTGAGAACAAACCAATAGAAAGTCGTTTAACCTTAAACGGTGAGGAGAATTTGATAGTTTATGTTAATTATTGTTATTTAGCCTCGCTTTAATCTTTTTATATTCCTAACATCAAAGGTTAGTAAAGATCTAAAATAAAACTTGGGGATTTAAAAGACTATAATTCAGCCTATTGTTATAATAAATTATAAATATTTTGAGTAGACTTATTTTGATATTTTCTTGAAATTAAACGGAAGAATAGCATTAATCTATATTTATATATTTTGGCAAATAATTTTAGCCATCGACAACTAATTGTTCTTTTTTGTATTATTTTAGCATCATTTGATTTCATTTAAGTATACTTTGAGTAAAGTAATATTTATATCGTTTCGGAACCTTACCGAAATATCAATTATCAACGGGTACAAAGTCTGATAGAAAATATATGTCCCGTGGTTTGTTTGAAGATATTGATAATTCATTATATGCTCCAATAAACTATTAACTATAAAGATAACGGTAGTTTGTTTTAACATCATAAACATTTATTATCCATCAAAATTAATAGAGCAATTTATTTCACACGTGTCGTTTTCACACTGTCGCTTTTTTATGTATTTTGTAATCGTTTTTCATTTTGGCTTGCGTACAATTTATGCTTTATCGCCCAGAGAGGGGCAATATTTTCTTAATTTCATATTACATGAATTGAATATTCAGCTTTATTAAAAGAAAGAAATATATATCTTTTTTCTTGATTTGTAATAGCTATTACTTAAATATATAATGTATTAAAATGGTTGAATTAATAGTTCCTTAAAAATGTATTATATTCAAATTTTTCAGAATATCCAAAATTACCTATGTGTTTCTCGCCTGTAGATATATCGATAGAGAACAAATGGCAAGTAACTGGTAAAAAAATTAATGGGTTAAGGCAAAATTAACGATTCTGTACTAAAAAAAAAAGTGTTTTAGATACAGCAAATGAATACATCTTTATTGAGCTATATAAAAAATATATACAACACAAGAACAATATTTATAAAACAATTAATCTTTATACAATGAACAATTCTTTATACAACCAATGGAGAAATCGTCATACAACAAACTCTTTATAGAGCCAATTTAAAAAATACAACTAATGTATAGCTCTTAATGCAACACATGAACAATATTTATTAAACAAATAATCTTTATACAATGAACAATTCTTTATACAACAAATGAACAATTCTTTATACCACAAATGAACAATTCTTTACACAACAAATGAACAATTCTTTATACCACAAATGAACAATTCTTTACACAACAAATGAACAATTATTTATACAACAAATGAAGAATTCTTTATACACAAATGAACAATTCTTTATACAACAAATGAACAATTCTTTATATAACAAATGAACAATTCTTTATACAACAAATGAACAATTCTTTATACAACAAATGAACAATTCTTTATACAACAAATGAACAATTCTTTATACCACAAATGAACAATTCTTTATAACAAATGAACAATTCTTTATAAACAAATGAACAATTCTTTATACAACAAATGAACAATTCTTTATCATAACAATATGAACAATTCTTTATACCGCAAATGAACAATTCTTTACACAACAAATGAAGAATTCTTTACACAACAAATGAACAATTCTTTATACCACAAATGAACAATTCTTTACACAACAAATGAACAATTCTTTACACAACAAATGAACAATTCTTTATACCACAAATGAACAATTCTTTACACAACAAATGAACAATTCTTTATAGCACAAATGAACAATTCTTTACACAACAAATGAACAATTCTTTATACCACAAATGAACAATTCTTTACACAACAAATGAAGAATTCTTTACACAACAAATGAACAATTCTTTATACAACAAATGAGCAATTCTTTATATAACAAATAAACAATTCTTTATTTAACAAATGAACAATTCTTTATATAACAAATGAGCAATTCTTTATATAACAAATAAATAATTCTTTATAACAAATGAACAATTCTTATACAACAAATGAACAATTCTTGAAACAACAAATGAACAATTCTTTATATAAAAAATGAATAATTCTGATACAACAAACGAACAATTCTTTATGGAGCCAATTTAAAAAAAAATACAACTGATTTACATAAGATGATTTAATGTCATTTAGAACTTATTTACAGTTCTTAAAACAACACATGAACAATATTTATACAGCGAATGAACACTAACTTCTTAATATCAAATATAGAATACATGGACGATTTGCTATAAAATTATTTACGTTCACAAGTTAAATATCCGAAATGTGAAGAAAGGGAAAGGAAATTTCGTAAACATTTTGGCCTTGATAAGTAACGTTGTTTAAATGACTAAAACTTCTTTGAATATGTATCTCGATGTTTACATTCGGCTAATGACTAGATATCAACGGGTTTTGGTAATCTCCTTGGCTATCTTTCATCAACTTATCAAATAACTTTCTAAACAACAGAGATTCAATTCGACCATAATAGATGTTAAATGGTTCACAAGAGAAACACGTATACTAGGATACTTCAACACACCACGTGAACTGTTGATTGAAAACTGGTCAAATAACATACTTAATCCCTTTAAAAAATCTCTGTTTAAGAATTAATGGTGTTGTCGTTATCCCTTTTTAAGTTTTTAGAAAGAGAAAAATGGGGAACATATGTGAAAATCTTCAGTTTACTTTTATAAGTGTATATAATAGGGATATAAAACTGACTCTGTGAATAGAATGAAAGAAATAGTGAAAATTTTTAATTCGTATGTTTTTCTTTTCTGCTAAATATAAAAAGTTTCAAAAAAAGATAGTGCTTTGGGACCGTTATTTAGAAACCACAAAATTTTATTGCAATATATAAAAATTAGAAGCTAAAAATCAAAGATATTCTGCCAGCACGGAATAGTAATAGCTGATTTAAACCTTTGACAGATGTTTATTTCGAAACGTCTTGTCTTTCTCGTGTCACTTCTAACATGCAACATATGTGCGTGACCAATTGCACGTGCAAGGAGGTTAAGTTGTTGATAGACATGCGAAATCAGGGGCGACAATCCGCTAAACCTTTATTAACAAATGAATTAACTAGTCGATAAATATTTATAAGTTTTTGTGGCTAATGTAATCAGTTATGTCGTAATTTAACAAGGCGTAGCAAGCACGTGTCAAATGATCTGCAATTATCGGCTGCCAAATCTTTCAGCTCACGAATCTCATCATGAAAGCCACAGGTACAAAAATGTATTAGCAAGACACGAACAAATTGGGGATAAATCTAATTGAAAATGATTTGCTTCAATTTCAATTTTCATCGCATTCAGTGAAGTGGCTGTGAACAAATATTTCTTGACGGTGAAGAAACAACACAAACAAGTGCACTATATAATCAAGCTTTCTGTAAGTTATAATACATACCTAATCAGTGGCGGAACCGGGCTCCTTCAACTATGGGTACAAATTTAAAAATAGAGGGCAGACTGACTTTTGGGGGAAGGGCGACTGGTCGCAATTTTAGAATCAGATTTTAAACGCAGAATTGCTACAGAAGTGCCCCACACCTGTACTCCCACTGTTTAGACCACTTCTATAGCAACTTTAAAGTTGCTGCCCCATCCAACCCCCTTTATTATTTTTAAAGTTTTCCCCATCACAATCATTTTAAAAAGTTACAAAAATTTGGTTAAAAAAGAAAACCTTTGGTTTAATCCTATAAAGGGTGAATTAAGCTCAGTGTAATACATTCGACTTTCGAGTTATTTCCAGTCAGTTCGAAATTTCTTTGATCGGGTACAAACGGGCACATCGTCTCAACCCAGCTTAGTTGTGAGCTGAAATCAGGGGTTAAGGTAGAAAACCTACTGTTTGTTACTAAAACGTCATTGTTGTATGAAGAGATGTTGAGTAAAGAACTTCACTTGAGCACTGAAAACAATGTTTCGAATTTGTGTTAGGAAGAAGTTATAATGGTTTTCATTTTCAAATCCTTGTTTGAGTTTCATTTGTCGTAAAAAAAAAGTCTGTTTAAGACTATTAAGAGACGAAAATTTACTCTTTTACTTCTGCATTTTTTGTCTGTGCATTGTTGTGGTGGTGGCCAAGTACTAATTAACCCAAACCCTCTAATATAATGTTTAACCATAGATTCCCGAAATCTTATAAACTCATTTTACTCCGTCGAACATTTATCTGGTTCTCTTGGTCGTTTATCTGCTTCCCTCGGCCGTTTATCTGCTTCCCTCGGCCGTTTATCTGCTTCCCTTGGTCGATTATCTGCTTCCCCTGGATGAAGAATGTAATCCCTTCTTTAATGATAGTAGTCTTGGAAACTGTTAGGGGTAATATTTTCTATGAAATCTAAGCATTTTTCTTAAAGATAGGGCAAAATTGGGTGCAAGTGGAACTAATAACAACAGGATTCAGACTACAAGAAAGACATGCTAATAATTAGAGAATGTATAGGGTGTGTATAGGGTTTGCTTAGCCTAAAACGACATAAATTTACATTTCGTTTTTTTCTGTGCCCAACCCGTTTTCCATCCTTATCGCCAAGACTGTAGGAAGAGCATACTTGCCGCTCAACATATGTTGATGTGGCATGGTATGCTTACTCTAAACACTAATTCTGAAAAAAAAAAAAACAACCGATATATTTCATTATGCAACTTCACATAATCAACTCTGGCAATTGCGAGAATTCAATCACGAAGGTTTTGCTAACGCTCTGAAATTGAAACTGTTTTACTTAATTAAACGCCTATTTCTATATACATATTCAATGGCGTTGTACAGTAAAACATTAAAAGTACAAACATGTAGATATAAGATGACATTTACAGGCAAATAAAAAAACACCAAAAAACAAATTAAAGAAATCAGCAGTGTAAAATATCCTAAGTTTTAAAAGCTTCTTCAAATGTGAAACAATTAAAATAATGGCTACTTTAGTAAAATTTCTAGCACATTTTCATATCTCAATCCGGTTACAGCTCAAGATCTTAAAACAATGCATAAAAATCTCTAAAATAATAGGTTTTGACATTTTTCTAAAAAATGTCCAAAGTAGAAGATGTATTCCAGAGGGTTCCAACGGTACTAAAACTTCTGTCATTAAATGTTTTCTTTTTGTTAAAAGGAACAGCAAACCAATAATCAACGTTATCAGCAGATCTGAGATTTTGTCTTTTTAAAACAGGTTTGTGTAACAGTTCTGTTAGATAACTCGGAGTGTTGCCTATGAAACAGTTATACATTGTACACAATATTTTAGTCTTTGGAACTATCATATTTTCTCTTTTACAAAACATGTTTAGCACACATATTCTGGATACGCTGTAATTTCTCTAACTCATTTTCTGAAATTCCAAACAATATAGCATTGCAATAATCCAAATGTGAGATTACTAACGACAATACAACAGCAAGAGCAATATAGAGCTTTAATGGAGGATTATATATTATGTTCAGATAAAGCAATGAAATGAAAGAAAGAAAACAATATAATCTGTATTCGCATGATAATTATAGAACTACGTGTACATCCATATATTATAGATATAGTACGCCCTTTGTAACCTCCGATTTTCGGCAAGTGGGGGATACAACCATTTGTCTGGTTTCATCTTGTGAAGGTATTCAATCCAAAAAACCTAGATTCAATTGGTCGAATTGTATCCTCACAGTAACGTACAATATAAATACAACGAATTTTAGACTTCTTCGTCGCTTCCCACGTACCGTTACAATATCGGTATTGTCTGCCATTGAATATGGTTTGATATATCATGGGAGGCAACTCCAATTAGAAATATTATTTCAGACCAAATTTGATAAGAACATTATTTCAATGTTATTTCGAGTATATATCATGATACACTCAATCCTATTGATATCATAGTGGGTGTTAGGGGCTAACAATATCATATTTGTTCAAAATGTTCCAATTACAAACAACTTTATAATGAATTGAAAACGGGATCTATTAGATCGTAAAACAGTTGAAGTAGAAAGTTGTGTCATTAGATTGGAACGCGAACTACTTTCCTTCGGTTACATTCTATTTGGCCCCGACTTTCAAAGCCCTGTTTTACATTAGCTAATAAGATTAAGTAAAGAAAAAAAGAAAATATACTGCGTAGAATAAAAATTCATCTTTTATTTGCTGGCTTACAATTATTGCAAATTAGGTGTAAAAAGTTATTTTTTAAACCCAGAATATCTGGACTATTCTATATTAGTTCCTAAATTACCTGTACACCGTACAGGTGAGTAACCCGTTATAGATATTCATACACAACTTCGCATCTAAATATTTGAAGAATTTCATTCAAAATTTCAGTAGAATTTATATATATAAATATATACCAAACTTTGTAAAATTTTACAAGATCAGAATTACAAATGTAGTAAAGGCACGGAATTTCATAGGAAAACTTTTGATTGAGATGTTTACCTGGGACTATATTGTATATCGGATGTATATTACAGGTGTGTTGAGTTTAATGGCGGATTGAACGATACAATGTTGTAAATATTGTTAAAATGAAATATTCCAAGATGTCCAGTATGAATATCCTTCATATTGTTGCAGTGTTGGTATTAATGCTTGTCACTGTTCATTCTCAAAGAGGTAAAAGTTATAAATATTCTGTAAACCATCCTTTTTTTCCTAAATACTTTTTTGTCACTTTGAATTTGAATGATTCATACATAATAAAGGGTACAATACTTGATTATTCCTTTTCTTAGATACTGTATCCTAATGTATATTAGTCTATACCGTTTTTCTAATCATATTTTCGTTTAATTTTCTATTTTATATTATTTTAAAGCACTTCTGACTATTGAAATTGTGAATAAGTTTAATAGTTATCATAGCTTATCAACTTCATCTGTTTTCAAAATGTACTTAGTGTAACAATTAGCCTTTTGGTTCAAATCTGACATCAGTCTACTAGATAAACTTTGAGTTGTCTGTTGGGACATCCAATGATTTCAAAGAACAAGAAGATATTAAACGACTGTGTTTATATCTGACGGACCAATCTTGAACTGGAACATCTTCATTTGTTACATTAGTGTTTCTCTACATCCATTAAGTAGCCTATAACGGTATTTATTTTAAAGCAATGTAAAAATTTACTGACACAGCTTCAATTCAGATCATAGGCCACGTGAAGTAATGGTTGATAGATTATGTCTAGTACTGATTTGAATATTAGAATATTATATCCACTATAAAACTTTCAATGAAATTTCATACTCTGTAGATCGGAAGTATTCATGATAACTAGCAAACTTACTGTTAATCTCAACTATTTCATAAGTCTTCATATTCTTTGCCAGAATGTCGATAGATTTCTTTTATCACCACTTCTGCTACAGTATGAACTAGGTACCTTTCCTTAATTCAATTCTTTACTGAGCAAGAATTGCATGCCTTAGTATGTTGGTGATCTGAGCTAAACATTCTTGCACATTACAGTTCTCTCTTTTTATTCTTTTAAATTGCACACCTTTGCAGATGGAGTAAACCTTGGTATGTATGATCTTCTGTAGTGCCACACCTTTATTTTTGAGTTTTGTTTATGTTTATTCACAGTCTTCTGATTTCTTTTTTGTTAACTTTTCTGCATAATATGTTTATCCTCATTGTCATTTGATACATAATTTATTGTTAAATGTGTTATTGTAAATAAAGGTTTATCTTTATTGGTCAATATGACTAAGCTATATGTTCACCAGTGAACTTACCTGGTGTCAGTTTCCTCTAAGATCTGGAAAACTCACAAAAATATGTAATCAATTGAAAAAGATTTTTGGATATTTATTTCTTTATGTTATTTATGGTATATTTACTGATGAATAGAGCTCTTTTTGCGCAAGTTTAAAACTTTAAAAATTTTATGTTCATTCTAAGAGGCAGTATCCCTTTAAAGGGGCCCAGGCTTGATTTGTTTCGGACAATCATCCGACAGCCTCAAACACATGAAATCTTTTGCTTAGCTAATCAGAAATAGTCTACAGAGCTTACCTTTGAAATTTGAGCCTTTAACTCCATGTGTATCCATAATTATCCGTGTTTGAAAAATCATAACATCCTGCCATATTGGAAAACGGTTCGTCTTGATAATCAAAGAGTTATCCTTCCTGTCGTGCAATAGCAGTCATCTATATAAATAGACCACAACGCATTTTCAATTGTAGACTTTGTCAACAGGACACACAATTTTCAGACTGACTGGAGACCAGCCGGGTACAGCACGGAAAAAAAATTAAAAGTGAAATATTTTGTTTGAGGTATATTTCAAGGTATTTTGCGATTTTCTTAGAGCTTGAGTACTTCTGAAGACTGTTTAAATGTAACAAAGGCCCAAAACGACCCCTAAAAATCAAACCTGGGCCCCTTTAATTCAATAAAAAGTTATTGAAGCAGCTTATATGAATTATTAGTAATATTATGGTCAGTTAAACAATTAATCACATTATTGTACTGAGGACAAATTGCAAAAAACCAGTTTGATGAAATTAACAGTTCTGATGCACATTGTTAGATTATGATGTTGAATTGTATTCACTGTTTTATTAAAACTTGTTGTATTTGTTTATTTAACTAACTACAGGGAAATTAGCTAACCACAAATCATTGAGACAAATTATTGAAGTCCTTCCTTATAGGCTACATATGCTATGTTTATTTTCAGTATCCTGGCCTTGTTTTATCTTTTAAAAAATGCCCATTTTGTTGGGTTGAAAAATAATGAATTTCATTAACAGGGCTCCCTTGAGAATCATAGATTTTTATTTAACTGTTCTGTATTATATTAATAACAAGACATATTATCACACTAGTAATTAGGATTAGTTCCTATAAAGGGAGAAATTTATTTATTTTCTAGCAGCAACAAGATGGTGTACAGTTAATGAAATGGAACAGCATAAGTGCCTGGCTTTAAAGAGTAATCTAACAACTAAAATGGAAATATTACCACCTGAGTTGACCATTGATATACCTGATAAATTCCAATGTATACAGGGTCTGGATGTGTAAGTGTTATTTTCTGTGTTAAATATGAAAAAGTTATATCACAAATACCATTAACAGTGGAAAACAATCAAAAATATATACTTTTGTCCTGTTGATTAATATTTGGGCTTAAATTTTTCCTGTCCTTTTTCCAAAATTTAGAATCTTTATGTTTTTCTGAGGAAGGCTTTTGGTCGAAACATTAATCAAGAGTACAATAGCACATATTAATGAGTTTGTTAAGAGGTTTTTAAACATTTGTATGTGTCACTGGGACATTTGCACAATTTTGTCTTCATTTTATTTTACATTGGTCCAAAAGGGCACAATTATCATTCCTTTTTACCTAATATTTCAAGCTTAAAAATACCATTAGAAAGCAGCAGAACAAGTTTTTATTTATTTGTCAATATTTTTTAGATTTCACTGTATGCAGCTGATTGACGATGATGAGGCTGATCTGATGACCTTGGACCCTGGTCAAGGTTATTTTGCTGGAAGAAATCACAATATGATGCCACTGTTAGCTGAGAATTATATTGATGGTAAGATTTATATATAAGATACACCCAGGTTTATTTCCCAACTTAATTGGAATTTGATCTGTTAAGTGTTAATTTGTCTACTGTTTTTTGGCGTTAATGGTCATAGGTTTTGCAGATTTTCCATACATTAAAGAACTTTTAAGAAAATTGTGTCCTGAATGATTGAGAACAAATTGTTTAAAGTTTTAAAAATGAAACAGACCATATGCTAATGTGTCGGACACCTAACAGAATCAGGACACAAGGATAATTAGGTGACATTTTAAAGATGTGACCTTGCCTAACTACTTTTTATATTGGAAATATCATTACCTTTACATCATTTGACTGACATCTGACGTTATAGTTTCGGATAAGAAAGAGATATTTAAAACTATGAATGATTCTTTCAAAAAAAACCATTAACTTGAAAGTTGTCCATACAAAAATATGTTTTGTTAAAATTTGTTCCTTTTTTTCAGCCCCCATTTCAAGACCATCATATTACTCTGTAGCAGTTTACAAAAAGGGTGTTGATGTTTCTATGGCAACATTAAGACAAAAGAGAATTTGTTTTACCGGTAAACCCATTTGAGTTTTTTTGATCAGTTTAGTTTAGAAGCTTGAAGATTTTTGAAAGAAATGATTATGAAATGACCCAGCATCCTAACCAAGATGTATTTCAAATGTTTTCCTTGCCCTTATGCACATGACACTTGGTTCAGATTGTTAAACTCAAACACATGAGAAAAACTTTAAAGAAAGTTGTATTTTGTCTTATGTAATTACATCAAGTAAAGTTTATTTTTTTTATATTAATTACATCAAGTAACATCACAAGTTTACTTTTTTTTTAAAACGATATTTATATTGATCTTATATTATAGGTATTGGTATGAGTGCTGGATGGTTATATCCTATATCTAGACTGCTTCACGATAATGTTATACCAGTCACTGAATGTAACGCAGTCGTCAAATCTGTTACCAGTTTCTTTGGTGAGATGTGTCTACCTGGTGCCTTGGCTTCCTTTTATAATCCTTTTGGTAAGTCATCAAAATGTGTGAATGTTGATACACAAATCAAACTGTCATAGTAACAGCGTTATTTTATCAGAGGTACATTGTACAGTATTCTTAATTAATTGAATTTTGATTGGTTTAGATTTGTATTCTTTCACTATTCCATCTGATAACGTCACATGTAACTGGTGTTGAAACGTTAATGTACCCATGTAAGGAAATGTGTGTACATGTATATCGAATAATTATTGTCTTGTGTTATATATGTGTATCACCCTTCTAAACCTAATATCTTAATTGGTTGACTGATGGTTATATTTTAATCAATTTGAGCTTATTTAACAACTGCAGGTTTTATTTAATATGTAATTTCCTTGAGAACTATTTTGAGTATTTATGAATGACAGCCCTAAAAAACTTGTCTTATATTTATATTGGTTCAAGACTTTAAAAGAATGATATTTGTGTTGATTTTAGGAAATAACCCTACCTCTGTATGTCAACTATGTACTGGTATGGCGGAAGAAAGATGTACAACCAGCGATCCTACTGCTGGATTTGAAGGAGCGTTTAAATGTGTAGCAGAAGGCCGAGGTGATCTGACATTTGTTAGACATGATACTGTTGCTCAGATGACTGCTCTATCTACTACTTATTCTCCTGATGTAAGTTAAATTAGTGATGGACTAGCCTTAGCTATCTTCAATATGTCCTAATACCTTAAGATCATTTTGTACTTGTCACTTTTGAAATACAAATTTTACTTCAAGTTTGTAATAGCTTGAGGGAATGTATATTGGCAAAATATGTCTATAAATATCTTTATTTTCTCAAATATTATTACAAAATGAAGCTTGATATATGATCTACATGTGAACTTTTCTTTCAATGGAATTTCTAATCTCATGTAGTTCAAAAAGGTTGTATGTCAATGACAACTAAGCTGTTATTTCCAATGGCTAATATTTCGTTTTTTTTTATCAGGATTTTATGTTATTGTGTCCTGATGGAAACCAGAGGACAATAGATGAATACGAGGATTGTAACTGGGGTAAAATACCATCTCACATTATCATGACATCAGCTTTGAGAACACCTGAAGTTATCAATGGATATAAAAACTTCCTGAAGACATTAAGTGATTGGTACAGCCCTACAGGACAATATTTCAGTGAATTTAACCTGTTCAACTCAGATAGAGACTACAGTGGAACTGGATTGATCTCCAAACGGAAAAATCTAATGTTTTCTGATGGCACGAGAAAATTGATGGATGTTGGTGATGATGATTATTATGATTGGGTTGGTGAGTAATTTACCTGGTTTGTTAATTTGAAACTAGCTTAGCCAGTTTTGTGTATCAGATGATGGGTCTCTTGATGAACCTATTTTCTGGATTGCTTGAAGATTTTCTATTTGTTTGATGATGAACTGGTGTGTTTTTTTTTAAATCACAGTTGGTTAAAGCGATTGGTTCTTTACGTGTTGCATTTGCTTGGTTACATAGAACAGTGGGTTCCTATCTTAAATAACTTATATTCACTCATTATTCCAGTTGACCCAGCTTCAAATGTGTATTGATAATTCAGGAAAGATTAATGTCAAGAGGTTTAGCCAGGGACCAGCGGGGAAGATATGATCCTTAATTGTTCTTCTAAGTCTTTTGCAATCTGTATAATCAATGGTACCAATATAATCCATAGGAACTCTGCAATTCTCTGGTGTATGGTTGATCTGATTTGTTTCAATTAAAATTTTGTTATCTTAATCTTCTAGGCCCAGGCTTCGTTGATATATTATCTAATTTAACAAGATGTCCGATAGCCAAAGCAAGATGGTGTGTAATCTCTGAACCAGAGAAAGAGAAATGTGAATCTATGATTATGGCCTTCAAAGCTAAAGATTTACGACCCGAGTTAGATTGTCTACTGGGAGGCAACACCACTAATTGTATGGATATGATCAGTAAAGGAGATGCTGATTTGATAAATTTAGATGCTGGGGATGTCTACCTTGCTGGAAAGTAGGTTTATAAAATGCCTTTAATTTTTATGTAGATATTCTGCAGGAGCAACTTATGACTTGAAATAAGCAGTTCTTCTTGTCTTAAGGGGATTACTGTACTAACCAAAATGAAAATTATTGAAACCATATTACTTAAGAGCTTTTTCTTTTCTTTAAGGATGTTTTAAGTAGGACTTTATATTAGAGAACATGTATCTAGTACAATTTGAATTGATATGTTTTTGTCGTCATAGAAACTGTCTCTACTTTATCAAACCTATCTAAACATTTGATTTTTGTTTTCAGAAAATATGATCTAATACCATTTGCTGCTGAAGATTATGGAGATATGACCAAATCATTTAAAGTGGTAGCAGTAGCCAGAAAAACAGATGCGCATTTGACTCTCTTTAATATGAAAGGTTTGTGAACTTAGTTTCCAAAAAATATCTTGCAGTGTGCATAGAGGGAAATATTCAAGCACAATGTCATACAATCTGCATCACTGACAGAGAGGGAATGATGTTAAAAAATTCAAATGTTCATCTCTACCTTTGCGAGCAAGCACCAAACTCACTGAGACACAACGGCTCCCTGTTGTAATAGTAATACATTGAATAATCTCTGTTATTCTAGCCATATAGGCAGTCCTGGGTAATATACTGAGTTTATTGTGTTAATTCAGGTAAAAGAGCTTGTCAGACTGGTATTGGTCGAGGTGATGGTTGGATTATACCATTAAATATCTACATAGAAACTGAACAGTTTATTCCAGAAGATTGTTCTATCTTTGAAAATTTAGGTCAGTATAGTTTCATTATTACACAAATTACTGTGGAACATATCTACTCATCATGGTGGCCATACATCAAAGTATGTCGTGTAATTATATGCACCTTCAGGTTACATATTTATGACATTATTGATATTCATCTAACACAGTTATAACATTGTTATGTTTGTGGACATAGTTTGTAGCAGGTCTTTTAATTTTAGAAATCCAGACATTTTAACTAGTAAATTAAAAAATTTTGACAATATTTATCACCAATCCATGAAAATTCCAAAACAGTTGTCAGTTTTTTGCAAAGAAAATGTCCTAAAGATCCCAATTGCAGTTTGGCATTTTAAAGCTCTGACCAAACATGACTGGCAAGTAAAGATAATACAACAGCCTTGGTTATGTTATGATATATATTTTGGCTTTCCTAGTGTTGCTGGCAACTCTAATCAATCTCTATTTTAGGTCAATTGTTTGTCAGAAGTTGTATACCAGGAGCTTTAGATAAAGAATATAATCCTAAACAAACTCCTGTTAATTTATGTGAGGGATGTGGTGCTAATGGATATAGACGGTGCCAGAGAAACAGTCTAGAACAGTATTATGGTGCTAGTGGCGCCTTCAGATGTTTAACAGAACGTAAGTTAGGTTCTCACAGACTTGCAGCCAACTTCAGTTCATGGGGAGCAATGATCCGATAAAAATGCCATTGAATGGGTAAAATATACTTATTGTCAATATGGACAAAGTAAAAGATTATTTATCTATACAATGTAATTATTATATAAAATTGATATTTCTACTGCTGTTTATTTATATCCAGGTGGAGGTGATGTATCATTTGTAAGACATTTAACAGTAAGAGACAACACAGATGGTAGAAACCACGCCCAGTGGTCCCGTAATCGTAGATCAGATGATTATGAACTGATGTGTAAAGATGGAAGGCGTATAGGTATTGATAGATGGAAGGAGTGCCATCTTGGTTCTGTTCCTGCTAATGCCATTGTTACAGCTAGTAAGTAATCAATTACATCAAATTTTGTCTAGTTTTCTCTAAACAAGACTGAAAAAGAACAGCATTGAGAGTCTAAATAAAAAGGCTTCACTAATGCTTATTAATTAATTTTCACTTGATAACACTGCCTGTATGAGCATGTGAAACATTGAATTAATAAATATTAGAAATAGTATATCCACATCTTGTGCTTCTTTATGTCTATTCCTATATGTCTTATAAACAGTAATGCTTATGGTTAGTGAAATTTATGTAAAGTTAGAACCTGCCCTCTGAAGGTCCAAATGAAATCTGTGAAATAAGATTTTAGGATAAGCTGAGTTATTTATTACCCAAGTGTCTCATTATCTGATTATATTGTATTGTATTGTATGGTATATATTTTCAGAATTTAAAACAGACCAAGAAAGAGAGATCTATTGGAATCTGTTAAACTATGGACAACAGTTCTTTTCTTCTGATATGTAAGTAGGCCCTCTATATATACATAGATAGACCATTTATTTTATTAAATACAAGCGCATTCTGTCTTTTCTCCAATTTATACCCTGTGTTTCTTTCTTTTATTTACTAAGTATAAGTCCGTATTGCTCCTACTTTCATTTTAATCTTTACACCATTGTGACCTTATTCTCAGTTAGTCAGGTCGTTTGTATTTTATTGTTAAATTTTTTCCCATGCTTATCAAATGCAACTGATGAAGTTTTTAATATAAATTTCAGTGATGGAGATTTCCACTTGTTTGCATCCGGTACGTCTTATACAGATCTTCTATTTACTGATGCTGCTGTCAGATTGATGAAAATATACCCAGCTCAACAGAACTATAAAGATTGGTTAGGTCCAAGTTTCATATCTCAAATAAAAACAGTGGAAAAATACACTTGTGTGTACGCAGGCAGTTCTACTTTATATACCTCTACCTTCCTTATACTTCTCTCTTTCATAATGGTCAAACTATTTTAAATCCATTGTTAATGTCATCTTAAAGGGTTTCTTCTAAATTTTGTACCTGTGTCAGGGACACTGAGTGGATCAGTTTGCACCATTCCAATTTTCTTCCAGACTCTGTGTTTCCTGCAATCCCACTAAAACTAATTGCTTGATGAATTGAATCTTACACTATATATATGATTCCATTTTGTTCATTCTATTATAATATTCCAATGTACGCCTATTTGAAAGTCCAACAACAGTATACTGTAAATTAATAAAGCAGGGATTTTTCTCACATCGCAACACCTGTGAACTTTTGGCATAGTGATCCATACGTAATTCTGTTGTACCTTCTACTTTCAAATTTCCTCCAATATTGAACTTGTAAATTCAAAATTAATTATATCTTTTGTAATGATGACTGTTTTAATTAACAAGTTGTACATTTAACATTGTAAATAGACATTTTTATAAACTTTTTGTAATATAGGCCTAATATAAATTCATTTTGTCATTTCTAATGTATAATTGTACAAATTGATAAAGTGCTATCCTATAGAGCCATATGCTTAACATAAATGATGAATGAATTGGAGTATCTTAGTTAATTTATCAGATTTTTTCAGTACAGAAAATATGTCATTTGCACATATAGAAAAGTTAATTTATACCTTATTGTCGATCAACTTTTACATCAATTTCGCAATAATTGATCTGACCTACGACCTACGATTTAATACTGTATTATAATATTGTTAATAATATGTTAATATGTGTTAATGTAATTTTTAAATTCATTTGTTTTAAGTAACGATTTTTTATTGCAAAAATGCACAAAAGTACCAATCCATCTTTCAAATTATTCATGATCTTTTTTTTTGGTGCCTACAAGCCAAATCAAAGAATTCAACTATCATCTTGTATTTAGTAGAGTTTTGATTAGGCTTATTATTAACAACATTCCATCATGATCAGCTAATGATTAAATCATTTGTTTTCTTAATAACATAGTATATAGATCATTTATAATTATCATATTTTTATATCTCAATAATCACTTTATTCTTTTTAATAAAATGTTTTTATCATTTAAAACAGTTTTATTTTAATCCAAATCAAATATTTGAAATTGTGTTCTACTCCAAGCATTCTTTGATAGACAAAAGGGCATGGCCAACTGTTGTAACTGCCTAAACATATAGGATTGAGGATGGATTATTATACACAACAAAAAAAGGGTTGCACCCCCATATTAAAACCTGGTACACCATAAAATGGAGAGCACCCGAAAGGGGTCTTGTAGGGCATTCTCTCATGGGGATTTGGATTTTGATTCATTTTGGTTTCCTTTGGAAAACAATCGCGCAAATGCAACAATGTGCACGAGAAAAGCATGAGGCATGAATTTTGCAAAATGCAGTATCTCCCTGTGGTAAAAAACGTGTATAAAAATCGTTGTTAAAAAGCCCTATCCATTCACACACAAAATGCCGGGTAGACGAATGTCAGAAGCTTTTAAGTGGCAGATTATTGGCCTGCGCAGAGCCGGGCATTCTTTCAAGGAGATTGCCAGAGGAGAGTGCACTGATCTGATGAAAGCAGATTTCTCCTGCATGTGGTGGATGGCCGAGTGAAGGTTTGGAGGCGTCCAGGCACAGCTTATGTACCAAGGTACATCATGCCAACGGTAGCATATGGTGGTGGTTCGGTTATGGTATGGGGCTGCTTCTCATTTGATTGCAAGCTGGATTTGGTAACCATACAAGGGAATTTGACAGGGGCTCGCTACCTCCAGGAAGTTCAAGATCCAGCTGTTGTTCCGCATTTTGATGATCACACATTAGCCAGCAGACCCGTATTTATGGATGACAACAGTTGTCACCCAATTCATCCACAACAATGCTGTCCAGAACATCCCTTGGCCAGCGATGAGTCCAGATCTTAATCCTCTGGAACATCTTCGGGACATTTTGGGGCGCAGGATTAAATCTCGCGACCCTCCTCCACAGAACTTGCACCAACTGGAAGCAGCCTTGCACGAGGAGTGGCGTCAGATGCCCATGCAAACATTCCAATGTCTTGTGAGGGGTATGAGGAGGAGACTGGAAGCAGTGATCCAAGTGCGAGGTGGAAGTACCCGATATTGACTGGTATTGATTCTCTGATCACCATTTGTGCTTTTTGACATCCCGTTAGAGCTCTGTCAACAATAAAATTGGAGATCTCACCATACTTTTTTGCATTTTCGTTTTCCTTAATTTACACCCTAATTTCTACACAGCATTCCCACATGCCATAAAGTCCAGATTTTCAAAACTTACTTTCATGTTACAGTCAATGATCCATTTTATTGATATTCACATACTCCTGGCTCAAATATTTATTCAGGTTTACATACACGAGTTAAACAGATAACAAATAGTAGGGGCTGCATCACTTTTTTTTGTTGTGTATATTTCAAATGTTAGTCCATTTGACTTTGTTTGCAATAGTAGCCTCTGGGCCTACAGAACAGACCTCATAATAAAACGTAGCAGACTGAAAGGGTCTGATATTTAACAATTGGAAATGTATCTTTGTAGTCCATTCCCAGACTGATTCCATTGATTTTTAACATCATTCATTTTGCTTCAGCTTTTTGCAAAAACTCTTGGCAGTATTTTACTATTCAACTCTTCACCTAGTCCACTATGGACTCTGTTCAAAACAGAGGTGACTACTCTTCACCCTTATCAAACTATTTGACAACAACTTGCAAAATCTCTTCTATATCATCCAGAGTTCATTAAGCTATTGTCAATCCTGTTGGTGCATATCATATATCATCATTCCATTCCTTGTTCAATCAGTAAAAAGAATGAGTACATTTTGACTTGATAGGTCGATTTGGTCTGTTTTATGTTCCACGGTGACGCCTATGGACAATTAATATGACAATAGCTTTTTTGCGAATTCATAAAATCATTATAGTTCGTTTGTTTTTCTCTTTTTCTAAAGCGATGAATCTTTTTACTTATTCTCTGTGCTTTGTCAGTATCGAAATCAGCAAAAGTAAATTTTTTTGCATAAAAGAGCTCAAAACAATATGCCAGGTTAAACCGGAAGTTACATTTCGCGCGTTATTTTCTCACTCACATTTTAGTCTTTCTTGACTGATTTGTACGTTCTTAGGTCTTTTTTGTCTCTTATTATTATCGACCATAAGAAAAATCAACAAAAATGCCTGGTGTCGAAGATTGGATGAACTGTCCTTTGACAATCATTCAAAATTTATTTGGTAAGTAGATCTTCAGATTTTTATGTAAAAATAAAGAAATGACAGTAATCAAACAATGGAAAATGACTAAAATTGTTAGTCTAATTCGACCCTGAATTGTATTCTTCCAAAACTCAATCTGATCATGCTTATTCTTGTTGATTGGTATTTGAATGGTAGTTGGTTTGATTAATTTGCAATCATGAGTAGCATGTAAGCTCTATGCTGATGATACCGATACCTGATGTTGTATGTAGTATACTATCTTCCTTTCAAGTTTTCGATATATCAGTTATTGCTTTTATTTACAGAACAAAGTAATGGAGGGTTTTCATCAGATCCAGTCAAAGAATATTTTTCTAAAAGATTACAAAGTGAAGAGGCTAGATCATGGGTAAGAATTGTTGACAGTTAAACTAGCCTACAATTTTGTTAAGCATTTAAGATGCATATTCTAAATAACGCTGAATGATTACCATGTTCCCAAATAAATACCATGAAACCCAGTTAAATTAAATACTTGGTAACTGGACAAAATTTTTATCAGAGAATTCGTCAACAAAAGTAATATCAGATGGAATGAGCATTTTACACCATTTTTATACGCCCACATGGAAATGTGGACGTATATTGCCGTGCCCCTGTCCGTCCGTCCGTCGGTCCGTCCACATTTGTTGTATCCATGATAGAGGCTACAGTTTTTATCCGATCTTAATGAAACTTGGTATACATGTATATATTGATGATATCTCGGTCAAGTTCGAAAATGGAAATTATCGAATGAACGGATTTTGAGTTATTGCCCTTGACTTAGTAAAAACGCGTCAAATTTGGGTTGTATCCACAATAGAGGCTACAGTTTTTATCCGATCTTAATGAAACTTGGTATACATGTATATATTGATGATATCTCGGTCAAGTTCAAAAATGGAAATTTTCGCATGAAGGGTTTTTGAGTTATTGCCCTTGACTTAGTAAAAACGCGTCAAATTTGGTTTGTATCCACAATAGAGGCTACAGTTTTTATCCGATCTTAATGAAACTTGGTGTACATGTATATATTGATGATATCTCGGTCAAGTTCGAAAATTGAAATTATCGAATGAACGGATTTTGAGTTATTGCCCTTGACTTAGTAAAAACGCGTCAAATTTGGGTTGTATTCATGATAGAAGCTACAGTTTTTATCCGATCTTAATGAAACTTGGTATACATGTATATATTGATGATATCTCGGTCAAGTTCGAAAATGGTAATTATCACATGAATGGTTTTTGAGTTATTGCACTTGACTTAGTAAAAACGCGTCAAATTTGGGTTGTATCCACAATAGAGGCTACAGTTTTTATCCGATCTTAATGAAACTTGGTATACATGTATATATTGATGATATCTCGGTCAAGTTCAAAAATGGAAATCATTGCATGAACGGATTTTGAGTTATTGCCTTGACTTAGTAAAAACGCATCAAATTAGGGTTGAATCCACGATAGAGGCTACAGTTTTTATCCGATCTTAATGAAACTTGGTATACATGTATATATTGATGATATCTCGGTCAAGTTCCAAAATGGAAATTATCGAATGAACAGATTTTGAGTTATTGCCCTTGACTTAGTAAAAATGCGCCAAATTTGGGTTATATCCACGATATAGGCTACAGTTTTTAACAGAAATTCAAATTTGACGATTTTTTGATGAAAAGTTTATGAGTAATTGCCCTTGACTAAGTTAAATTGCGTAAAAATTCATTTTCTGTAGACACTATAGAAGCTACAATTATCTATGGATTTTAATGAGCATTGGTATGAGCATTGGAATTGATAAGAGGGCGGTCAAGTTCGATTTGGACGATTTTGCGATAAACACTTTTGGAGTTATTGCCCCTGCCTCTATATTTGTTGTAGACAAAATAGAAGCTACAATTTTCAATGGATTAAATGAAACTTGGTGTGAGCATTGGAATTGATAAGACAACGGTCAAGTTCGAATTTGAAGATTTTGCGATGAACAGTTTTTTAGTTATTGGCCTTGACTTAGTAAGATTGTGTCAAAATTTTATTGTGGGTTCAATAGAAGCTACAATTTTCAATGGATTTTGATGAAACTTGGTGTTTTTGAGTTTTTGCCCTTGACTTCAATATCCATTTAGTGAATGTTTTTGAGTCATTGCTCTATTTATTTTTCAAATTCAATGCTGCCAGTGGGCGTATGTTACCTTGCCTGGCAAGCTATCTTTCTACTATGTAATATAGAAACGGTTCTCATGGTAATAAATTAATTCTTAATGTGAGATATTAGGCTGAAGACACACATTTTAAGAAATCACATATAAAAACTATTAATAGCTTAGATTAATTGTACTTTATTATACAATGCGGTGTATAAATATTGTTTTTATTATTTATTTTAGGTTCCATCATTAAATGATGTGGCTCTCCACAATCTCAAACCAAATACAATAGTCAAATATCGGTGTATGATACAGGATATGTTTGATCCTGAGTTATATCTAGGGTGTATATGAAATCAGTGATCTGGCCAGTGGAGAAGAAAGGCTGGTTTGTGGTAAATATAAAGATATAGCAGAATGCTCTGTAAGTAAAAATACTGGAAATTTTAATACAATATTACCAAAAGTTGTAAGCTGTAAAAAAAGATGCAAGGCTTTGATTCTTAATTTTTCCAAGGATTTTATTTCTATACATCATAGGACACCACTTGGCAATTGCATTTATGGTCATGAAGTATTGTTTAAGAAAGATGAATTTTAATATTTCAGCCTAAAGAAGTTATTAATACCGACTCTAGAAGAAACCAACCAATGGACAGACAGACATTTTATTGTGTTCCTATACCAGGTGAATCAGACTGGGTCAAACTAATATCCTTTTGACAATATTAATAATAACACATAAAGATTATACATCATCTTAGAGCAACAATCAGTTATTTATAAAGGTCTATTTGAAGCCTAGATTTAGGTTTGCAGCAAGACTTATTTGATGATGTAGAAGATAAAATGAGAAATATTTGTCAATTGTTGGAATATTTTACTAGAGCCTTATCATACAGTCAATTTGATGAACAATTTAGAAACTGAATGATCCTACAAAGGTTTGGTTTATTCCATGGTGTCATGAGTTACTCTCTATCATCCTAATCTAAAAAACTTATATTAAGATACCAGTATACAACAAGTAGAGAACAATTTCCCTTGGAATGAGATGAACAATAGACAGTAGTAACATTTGATTCCTGCAGTATATTTTAATTGTAATTCCAAGATATTTGTACAGTTGACCTTAACCCTTCATAAGGCCATACCAAACAGAACAAATATGATAAAGATACATCATCTACCCAGTCCAGATTAAAACGACCCTTGGATGATGTAGATGATGAGATGGGAGGTGGAGAGAAACATGCTAATATTAATGGTGAAGATGCTTATCCTATGAATGGTGGTTCTGATAATGGTTCTGTCAATGGTAGTAATGGTGTCAATGGTGATCAAGCTGCTCCAGGTATAACACTAACTGTATAACATATCGAACCCCCTATAAAAAAATGTCGTTTAGGACAATTTAAAAATAGAATTATTTTTAAGATCAATAGGAAGGGAAGGAACTCTCAATTTTGGGCAAAAAAAACTTATTTTAAGCCTGACAATTTGAAGTGCTATATATTTATCTATATTTTATTAAATAAATAATAATTGGGGGAATAAAAACCCGATTCAAAATCATCATTACCTGTGAATATGGTCTCACCTGTTTGTTTTTTGGTTTTGGATTTTATTATTTTAATTTTAAACGGGCCCCCTTTATTTAACAAAAAATCGTTTTTGGGCAAGTTTAAAAGAATTTTTTGTTTATCCTTTGAAACCCTTTTGGCAAAAATTATTAATCCTTTTGAAGTGCATAATTTTTTTTTCTAAAAAGTAATATGACCTAATAAACAACCTATTTAAAACCAAAATACCTTTAAACTGGTATACCCACTCTTTTAAGGTTGCATTGAAAATTATAAAAAGGGTTAAACAGAAGGAGTAAAAATATATTTCCCTATCTAGTTTCTTATTTTAATGTTCTAAACTTAACTTCTAGGATGTCACCCAATAAAATTTTATATTTAAAAAAATGAAAAGGATTATACCTTTTTGAACTGAAAAAGATTGGAAGGAAATTTATTGGTTTTTTTTAATTTTTATTATTTTAAAGCATTGGCAACATATTTGAAAATCCAAATAGTTTAAGTCAAGATGTGTAAATTATTGGTTTTTATTTCCGAACAGTTTGACCAATATAAATAGTTTTAAATTAGCTGTATTCAAGGATAAATTTTTTGGCTGGAAAATTGAATAAATGCATGCTAATGCCAGTACCAATTACCCACTCTATGAGATACACTTCCAATGAATTTCTGGTAGTTAAGTGGAAGAGATGATAGCTACTGTGAAGTTTTATATAAGGTTAATATTAGAAAATGTATTAATATATTTTAGTGAAGAGAGTTTGGTTCCAGAGTTTGAAACACCAGAAGAAAGACAAGTTCATTCCCCACCCCCATCATTGGTACCACGTCTACATGTTTTATTACATACTAAATTACCACATACTAATCCTCTAGTACTATCAGATACCAAACACACTCAATTTATTACCAGTAAGTACATATTTAATACTTTGATTTCTTTTTTAAAAGAAATTGGATTACATCATATGCAATTATTAAAATGATAAACTCTAGCAGTATGTACTGGAATTCGTAGCATAGTCTCTTCATGTGACTAGGCCAGTGCTTCTATAGAAGAGCATGAACTATGTATCAATATCAATGCAATGGTTAAGAAGGAATGATATTTTGTATCATTACAGAATTAAATCAAGTACAGAGTGAAGTTACTAAAATCAGAGAAGAATTATTATCTACATTAGAACATATTTTACTGGGTGATAAACTAGCTGCTGAATTTTTCCTCTTACATCTTATTTCTAGAGTGTTAGTATATTTTCATCTATCATAGAAAGTAACAGATATACTTATTGTAGCCTATCCTAGACAGAAGATTCTTATATTTCTGAAAATTTATTAGCCTTGATCTACATGTACAGTTGTAAAGTGATAGATTATAAATTATGTAATAGATAGTCAAAGGAGAAATTGGTATTCAGGGGACTTCTTTATATGATATAGGGTGTAATAGAAACTTATTAACACTAGTATTGGCTATGGGCACTCTGCTACAGTCAGCTGAATGTTCTATGTATTATCATGTCACTTTCTATCAATATAGGTATGGTAGAGCTGATGTTATGCCACTTGGTAAATTAACATTAAATATCAGTGGTTGTCCTCACTCCAGACACTATGGTGGATTGATAAATAGATTTATTACAGCTATAGTCACCAAGGTATATATATCCACTATTTGATTTCAGATTTCATAAGGTATATAAAACAACAATTTATAAAAGGGTTAAAAAACTGTAATAGGTCAAATGTTGAACAGAAATGGATTGTCTACATGGGAGTTTATTTTCTGAATTTAAAATGGTGTTTATTCTAGTGTCATCTATTACCATTGACTATCAGTAATATGAATAGTATGAAGTTAATACCTAAAAAGGATCTAAAAGCCAATAGACTAGAGAGTGGTATATTACAACTGTCTGATAATACACATCTAGTTTTAGATGAAACAGTTCTAGAAGCTGGTCAACTAAATCCTCAAGGTATGGCGTAACTCTTTTTACAAGTCATTGATTCATTTATTGAAAAAAAAAACATTGGAAACATAGAATAAAAGTCTACGCAAATCAAACCTAATGCTATAACTTGTATTAATTAAATTGCTATCCATCATGAATGCTCTGAACAATTTTACTTTTAACTTACAAACAAAACGTAAGGACACAGACTGAACCAGTCAGTCAGCACATTTTAACAATCTCTATAATTGATGTATTGAGAACTATTTGGTATATCTGCATTGCTCAACAATAGATGTATTGAACTCTCTGTTTAAAGTAAAAATATATGTTGAAATCATTATTCAAAGGAGACAATGGCGAATCAAAGTTATAAGAAGTTAGTGTAGTCTAGGTATAGGACATGTGAGGGTAATATCAACTATGAATCAAATTCAAATGATAACTATGTTTCAAATTGTCTGTTGATACCCGTTATAAGTTTCATAATATTCTTGTAGGAGTGAAGAATATAACAGCTCTAGGTAATTTAATAACATGGCAGAAAGTAGAATATGATTTTACCTTCCATTCACAACAATTTCAAAGTAATGTGACTGTATTAGTTTTATCAGACGGCAAGTCCTTGTTACCAGTAAGTTATCGAGTCTATATACTTTGACAATATACCTACAACACAATTTTAAAAAGTTAACCCCCCATTTTCTTAAATAGTACTGACAGTCCTGATGAGTGTTGTGTACTGTACCCAAAATATGTGTTAGCAGCATGAGCTGAACTTCATTTTGTAGAAAAGAGCAGAAAAGTTGTCTGAATGTATTGGTCTGGTAGTTTTCAATTTAAAATTCTACATTAAAATTGTAAGATTGTTTTGTCGAATGGAGTTTTAGATCGAGGAGAATGATTTCAAACCAGTTTCATATTTCATCACATAATAACTATCTGATGATTTTGGATGATAGGAAAGTTAGTTTACCCATGGCCATTATTCAGTTCAAATTGTCTTTCAGAGTGACTTCCAAGTACCTTTAGAGATAAAAGCCTCCCCAGAAGATATTCAGAAGTATTTTGAAGAATTAGACAGTAAACTAACTGAAGATTGGTTGAACACTATGAGAACCTATATTACATTAACTCAGTTAATAGACTATACAGTCTCTGAAGACTTACAAACAGTATGTTATATTTATGTAGTCTAAAAGATGATAAAGTGATTCAAATATTTGCTTCACCTGCTGATACTGATAGAGCTAAATTCAACATGGCAAAGTTATGTCTGTGCATTAAATTCTGACCATGATCTTCTGCACAAGTTATACTAAAATATTTTACGTAATCTAGGTATGATACAACAACCCTTTGTATTAATTTGCTTTGTATTAATTTGCATTTGAAAACTGAGCAAAAAATCAATGAAGCTCCTTTATGAAGTGATTCATAGCTTAGTTAATGAGTTGCTTATTTTCTTTTCAGATAATTCAGGATGACTTTGTTAATTCAAGAAAAGATAATCCTAAAGCAATGTCTATTGAAGATTTTCATTCATTATTGAATTTATTAAGGTGAGTTATGTATGAATATTATTGAAACTATAAATTGAAGTCATGTGTAGCTGTTGCAAAACCTTTAAATTTTGATGAGTTTACAAGTATTTCTGCTACTTATTTTGACCTACCCAGCAGTCAATGGAAACCAATAATCTTTCATTGAGATAAAAAGAGTGGCTAATTTCACTGATTACCCCGGTATGTATTGTTTGTAAGTGTTTATTTCCCTCTATTTTACAGACTACAAACTTTAAGTCAGTGTCAAACAAGTCCCACTCCAGACTTGTGGAATAAGGTCAAGGCCATGGAAGAAGAGAGGAAATCAAGATTACCATCAACAGCTAATACAACCAGTGCTCCAAGTTAAACTGTCTTTATTCACCTAGAATTCATATTGTATATCAGTTGAGGTTAAGGCAAGACGTGGGTCGAAAATCTATTTTTTGAACTAATGGATGGATTTCAATGAAATTTGGCATGCATTAATAACTGGGCAATAACAGTTTCCTTGCTTAAAATAAAAGAAGTGGCTTAATTTGGGGGGGAGTTATTGTAATTTATATTTGGCCACCTTAACTGAAAAAGTACCTTGTTTGGGGAGAGTCGTTCGGAAAAGGTAACCACCACAGTACCAAGTAACTGGTATATTTTTGTTTGGAATATAACCTTATGCAGGATTATCTAAAAATTGATTGATTAGGCTGATATTCTACGACAGTAGGGGGTGTATTCTTCGCTTCAAAAATTTCGCTTCATTTTTTTCAGGTTTCAAATAATCATTAAAAAAAATTGGGTTACTTCAGAGACAATATTTATATATAATCCTGTACAGTTATAATGTGTTCATAACTGGTAAAAAAATCAAAGCTCTAGCACAAATAGTTTTTCTTTTCTGGCTTTCCTAAATTGAAAATCACTGTTTTTCGTAAATTGCGTTCAAAGTACAAATAACATTTTATTACAACTATATTTCATTTTTTGATAACTATATTACATTATTTTACACACAAGTAAATGTTAATGTATATATATCATATTTGGGAGGTTGAAGCAATTCCAAGTCCATAGGCCATGCCTCCTTCCAGTGCGGCATGGTCATCTTCAATTGAAACTTTTTCAATTGCATTTTTTTTCGGTTTCTTTTGAATAATTTTCTTGCAGACATAAATTCTTTATTTATAATTTATATATTTTCTGCCCTATTATTATTATTGTCAACATCAGAATCACTTTCAGTAATATTTTCATCAGATTAGCCTACATCTAATAAATCTAATACAAATTTATCTTTAGACAAAACACTGTCATTGTTATTGTTTAATTGTGTCAAATTGTGGTCATTGACTACCTTGTTATTATTTGGGAAAAATTCGTCTGCTTTGACCCCATTACAGGCGTCTACTTGTTTTGATGATTCGCCGTTAGTTATTTACGGTCTTTCGTTTACTTCTTTTAAAATTTTTATTTTGAGAAATGTTTCTTCTTTTTGAACCTCTAAATCTTTTTTTTTTGTTGATTTTTTTTCCGGTGCCATATTTTTTAATTAAACAATAATATTGATATTAAAAAAAGATTGAAGATCATCGCTAAAATACGGACATTGAAGTCCCGGTTAACCTGCATGATCAGTAAAGTGGTCTGTAGGAGTCATGATGTTCGCGTCTAGCTGATTTTGCGGTTGCCAAGTAACTGTACTCGGAAATAGACCCGCCGACCAATGACGGTCCAGATCTACAGGTCATGCATAATTAACCTCTACCGCATTCCAAATAAGGCGATTTCCGTACGATTTTATACAAACTTTAACCGGCAATTGACGGAAATAATTTAGTATAATTAAATTGATTTTAAGACCATCATGCAAAGCTTGAAGAGGGCTTTCCGGCGATATATCAAACATGGCGATCGGTTGAGAATTTGTAGATTTGTTTACGTTCGGAATATGGTTTATTTTAGAAAATAAAACGTCAGCAATGATTATTTTTTGATAGGTTGCGATGGCAAATGTTTAATTTATGCAGTAAAATGTAGTTTTTAAGAAATCAAACCAGTTTTCATTGATAACAAACACATTTTTAAAGGTAAATAACGGAAAATCTCATTTTTCATTTTTTTTGACAGATTCGTAAATTTTCGACCCGCGTCTTACCTTAAACAAAGACTTGAATCATAACCCCATTTCTCCTGGGGACATGATTGTATATCCAGTTGAAGGATAGCAATGTAGACTCGCTATCAGAGTTGACAATCAATCTGTCAAAGTAAACTGTGTACCACATGTATATATATGAAGTAAAAATCATAATCATTCTCATCCTCATCTTGCATCAATTTAGTTTCAATTTGCATCATTTACAATAACTTGTATATAGTCTAACCTATCGGTTACAAACTGTTCTAGTGTTATATATCTCTATGAAATATGTTATAAACAATAGTTATTGAAAGACCTAGTTGTTGGTTATTATTTAAGGATGTTCGGTCCCACCTCCTCCACCTACAGTGGATGTTGAGTTTTAAATCTCTCGAGTTGACACTGGTAAGGTCATTTTAATGAAAATTCCTTCAGCTTTGTCTTCTTAATGAATCCTTTAACCATCCTTGGAAAATGTCCATTCTTGAACAATCATAGGAGCAATTTTTTAAAAATGCCAATTTCTATCATAAGTTATGGTCATTCATAGACAAAGCTTCTGTTATTTTGTCTAAATTATGTTGTTTTGCCTTGGATAAAAATTCTATCCACTTTTCATCACCAGACGAGGTAACATGGGAATTTCTGAAACAAAAATAATCAAATTGCTTAATTAATGTGCTTTAGACATTAACATCTGGATATACGCTCAGTGTATTACACTGACTGAGAATGGAAATGTGAAATTCCTGACATGAGTGTTCAATCTGTATTCATTTATTTAAGTATTATTATACTTACTTTAAAATTTGTAATATACTAGTAATACTGGAGTCTAAAAGTTCCACCTGAAAACAAACAGAAGTGTATATTAAGTCCTAATATTCTCTTTCTAATTAAGTTGATAAGTTTTCATGGACTGGATAAAAAGTTTGAGTAATTTGAATGCAGGTAATACTCTTCAAAGAAATATAATTATCATCTAGAATGGTTTAGTGCAGTGTTTCTAATGTAACATCAAAGTGACAATAAACACAACCTACCTTAGTTTGAAGAGATGGTATAACAATAGGAGGGTATAATACTATAGTCATTTCATCTACAATACAACTTAATTTCTTGACATAATCACATATATCATCTATCTGACTGATATTATTCTCACTATTACAGTTACCATTAGTTTTTATTGCATCTCGTGTCTTTTTTAACGTAGATTTAACAGTCTTGATTAGTCCCATACCAGTAGATATTATTGTTTTATCAGACTCAGACCACTCATCAGCATTATTCCTTGGTTCGTTAGCATCTAATATATCATTTAAATAATCATCTTCACCTCCCATTTCTAGGGCCTAAAAGATATAAGTTGAGATGTATAAATGTTAAGCCATGAAGTTTGTTTGTTACCTTTTAGTTAATGCCATGTTTCCATAAATTAAGCCTAACATTTGTAAAAAAAAAAACCTAACAATGAGGTGAACTATGCCCCATTTTATTCAGTGAGAAAAACATTGATCCTACCTGTTCTATTTCTTGAAGAGCATCTTTGACTAAATCTGTAGTTTGTTCTATAATAAATAGAGCTGCCTCACGATTATCTATAATAGAAAACATTGGACATTATTTCATTCTTTTAAATCAATAATACCTGTGATCACAATACTGACAGTCAGGTTGATATCAAGCACAGGTTGATATCAAGCACAGGTTGATATCAAGCACAGGTTGATACCAAGCACAGGCCAACATATTTACTATCTAACCAAAAAGCAACAAATTACAGTATTGTACCTTTAGGAATGTCATCAAAATCATCTGTTTCTTCCCAAACTAGACCAGTTGATTGTAATCTTTCAGATCTGAAATATTAATGGAAACATACTTTTAAAAAAAGGTTTTTGGGAAAAAATCAAAAATTAACAATACTCAGTTTTTGAAATAGTCAAAATGTAGATTTGAAATACATGTACCACTTTTCTGGATATTACAATTTTAATTAATCATAGTAAGCTGTATCATGGTGAGTTGTATCAGATTGTTAAAACTGTTTCTTTAATAAAATACATTGAAGCTACATACCCAGAATATTTAGAAACTATTTCTACTAAATTTTGAACTCTTTCTACCACTTGTATAACTTTGGTTTGTAATTCTTTTCTCAATGTTAACCCTGAGGAATATATTGATAACATGTAATTGTAATGAAAACTTTAAAAAATCTTTACTAGAACTAGCATTTTGTAGAGCTTGACTATCACTTTAACATAATACTATATGCTATCATTCAATACAGAGTTACTGATAACTTAAACATTACAAACAAACATCTTTTCCCTTTCAAGAATAGAAATAGACATAATTTGATCAGATACAATTAATTCCCTTGATGTGCCTTAAATATTAGATCAAAACAACCAATCTAGACACTTCATTCATAAATTGTTGTACACAAGATATCTGTCTATCCTATTTTAAAAGAAGAAAGTAAAATCAAACCTTGAGATTTTGGTAGAGAGTAATAATATGATACCATAGCTAAAATAGACTTCTCTATACCACTGATAAGAGTTTCACATTCTGTTTGAGTTGGTGCTGGAGGCTTGGAATATACCATAGATAGCTTAGTTGCTTCCATAGAGATTACTTTAAAAACCACAGCTAAAATTATAACCTTCAATATCATAATTACATAACAGAAATGCTGAGTAACAACAAATCTTACATTATAGTATAATTAGCTTTCAGAAAAGTTAAAGTACCATCAGATTTTACTGGGGAACTCTTTAAGTGTGTTAGAATTCACATGATTTTTATGTATATCTACATACCCAGATTTTTCCAATATTCTGATTGGTTAAATTCAGATTTCTCATCTCTTCTCGATTCCCCATCTATTAAACAAGAAAAAAATATAAGTTAATATTAAACTGTATGGACTCTTCAAGTTGTCTTAACAAGAAACCTATAGTAGTAACAGAGTGGCAACAAGGTGAGGTTCCCTTCCATGCTTGCAACACATTCTACACAAAGTAACAAAGTTGCATCTTACCTTAAATTTATAACCGAGACTTAGACATACAGTAACAAACAAAAGGACAGGCCATTATAGCTACACATGGCTAAATGTGAGCATTACTGGCACTATGTTGTTGACTGTGTGACGCGAGGATCCTGCATAGGCCTACATTCTAACTACAGTCGCTAAGTTTCATCAAAGGCTATAACATAAAAATGGTTATAGAATCATGACAGTTAGCAAAATATTGCTACATATTGTTAAGTAATATAAAGAGAGCGTTATACCCTTCAACTGATTGAGCACAAGACTTAAATTATCTCGAAAATTGTGCAATACATTCACATGGTCTCCCGAGGCAGCCATTTTTGTTTACAAAAAGACAGGCACTGTTTCGTTCATGTATTTTTCTAACTCTAGAATATTCTTTATTATCCAGACCTTTTTTAGTAACGGCCTCTCCAAACCAATCGACACTCTTGACAATCACCGCAACTAGAATTTTTTTTGAAAGAAACAGTACCATATTAAAATTGCGAATTTATCTCAAATATGATACAAAATGAATATTTTTTTCTTATTCTTTAATGAATTAGACACAAAAAAGTAGTTTGATTTTAAAAAAATGCATACAAACATAAACAGGTATTCTTTTTTTTCCCGATTGATCCAAATATACAGTTTCTGTTTAATTCGTTTCTGAAATACTTTATTCAATCGTACAAATTCTATAAAGTCAAGGCCGAACTTGTTCATTTTCTCAAAATTTCACATCGCAACAACAAAACAAAAATTTTCAATTCTGTTATAACCTTCATTACACCATGGATGACGATTTGGAGGCGATCAAAGCCCGTAGAATGGCTGAATTACAACAACAGTATGGGGTATGAAAATATATCTGACTCATTAGCTTAAACAGAATTGTTTTTTGTCCAATTTTTTCAGACCATTTTTTGACTTTGTTTAAGAATCATAGTAAAGGAATGTAAATCCATCTAATGGCGTAATACATTCCAATCATAATTAGTAACGAGTCAAATTGTACAATATACTATTAAAGTTGATTACACTATTTTCTTCCAACTGAGCTCCAGTTAGTAAATATAGGCCTATTGTTGAGTAGCCTATAATAGGCCTACAGTGTGAAGTATTTTAAAAGAAACTTTCAGTGGCCTTAAGTTAAGAAATAAAAGAATCCATTGCAGTGGCAGCGCCACTTCCCAAGACTGGGTATAGATATTTCTTGACCGGCTCATAGAGAGGCAAAATTAGAAATGTGTCAAATCTGTCATAGATAATCTGAGATAGATTAGTAGTCCAAAACTTTTTTTCAAATTGAATAGTCATCTTTTTTTAATGATTAGGGTGGTACACAACATGTTACTAAGGGTAACAATATTTGGAGGGCACAGAGTTATTTTAGTATTATGCTCATAAGTTATTTACGATTGATTGTGTTTCAGGGAGGTGCTGGAGCTGGTGGCCCATCTGCTGAAGAACAACAAGAAAGAGCTCGCCAACAAACAGATTTAAAGAATAATATATTAAGTCAGGTGCTAGATCAGTCAGCTAGAACTAGGTGTAAGTATGAAAAGGTGGCCGGTATCTTATAACCACACAACCACATACAGTGTCAATTTATGACCATCTATCTCAAAACCTGATTTGTAGCTTTTAAATTTGAGGACACATCCCACCACAATGGCATAATTTAGTTTGTTTTTATTTTAGTAGAACTCAAGCAGGAAGCAGCACATTTCACCCACCTTATGCACACATAATTTGTAAAATCATTCTGTTTTATTTTAATTAATATTATTTTCTTGTGGATCTACCTTTATAGAAAATAATCAGTGCACTACATTGAGAATTCTCTTTCAGTAAATACTATTGCTGTAGCTAAACCAGAAAAAGCTAAAATGGTAGAAAGTATGTTAGTTCAAATGGCTAGAACAGGTCAAATACAAAATAAGGTATGCTTATTATATCTTGTTGACCACTGTAAAATGGCTACTGAAACAATGTATTGTGTATATTGATAAAATAGAATTTCGAAGTCAATACACAGTCCAGACCAAATGCAAGCAGGAATGTCTTCTGTAGAAAGTTGTACAAGCCAATACAAGAGGTACAGGTCCAGACAAAATACAGACAGGATTGATTTCTCTTATTTTATTGTATCAATTATTACAAACTGGACACTTATCTTTATCTACCTATATTTAATTACTAAATTTCTCCTCTTGCTTGATAAATAAACAATATCAGTAAGAAACTCATAAGTAATATGATTTTACTAATTATTGATATGTGATAAACTTGTATTAATTATCATATTTGTGCTTAAATATGTTTTTTTTTTAACAAATATCTAAAGCAAATATTTTAAGTGCATTTGACATGGTCAGTGTATTTTTAAAAATTATTTTATTCTTTATTACAGCTATCTGAAGACCAGTTAATAGGTTTATTATCTAGAGTTAGTGAACAGACTCAGAAAAAAACCACTGTCAAGGTTTGTACATGTTTCTTAATTAAGTTATAATTTCAGTGTTACCTGTTAGCTTCTATATAGGGTTATTGGTTCCCTCACATGTTGATCAGAGTATACTTAACCATCTAAGATATTGGATCATTAGAAAATTTTGTAGGATAATATTCTCTCAACCCTAATATATTATTGCTCTTAATAATTTCTTGGTAAAGTTTAATTCTTTTTTTTTCTGGAGCATCAATCAGCATCAATCTGAAGCAAACTTTAAAGGGCTCATACTGCTGTTGTCATATGGATTTCATTACAAAATCTGCTTTAGGCCCATTTCCCATTCTACTTAATTTAATAATGGATTCTATATTTGAAACATACTTATTTAAAGATATTTGTAAAACATAAGATAATATTTGACTATTATGAAACTTTGAGTAACAACATTCTATAGTTCTTATTTAACATGACTGTGTTATTTTTGTATTTTAATAGTTTGATAGAAGAAGAACCTGTCTAGATTCAGACTCAGATTAACTGTGAAAATAAACTATAATTAAGTGTTAAATTATGAAATATTGATGTCAGAAGTGGTTGAAATTATCTGAGAATGGTGAATTTATGAAGAACCTAAACCTAGGGGTTTATATTTCTATGCATGTGCCATAATCCTGATCATCTTTCAAGTTTGCTGATATTTTTATGAATCTGTGGAATGGATGACAACTCTGAAAAAGACTCTTTAACTGTTTATTTTGCTGTAGATGTGTAATGTATTATGACACTATTTGGGGTAGTGGGGGATAGGAATTTCTGAATCAGTTAACAAGTTTGTCTCACTGGTAAATATTCTTCAGATGCTGTGTGGTGGTTAATGATTTTACATGGGCTGAATGTGAGACAGGACCATGTCCTTGTGTCTGACCCATGTAAAATAAAGAGTTTATTATTATTATTATACTATATATCATTCAATACGAGATAGACAATAAACCTGATGTTTTGGAATTGTATAAACAGAATAATTTCTTTGAAGGATTATGTTGGTCAATTTTTCATCATTATGAATTCTTTCCCCTTTAATTTTAATGATATTTCATGGTTCACTTGAGTTCTGCACCTTCAGTATTCTGAAAGCTTTCCATGTGTTCCAAAATAATAGTACATGTAGACAGAATACAATATGACAGACTAGGATTAATTTTAAATTTAATATACATTTGCTTTCATACTGTATGATAAGAACACAATATCTTCAGAACTCTTCAATAGAGTGCCACTCAATTTACCACTCAGTTGTAATAAACATGATTTTAATTTTAAATTTCAAACATTCTTTTGTTTCTGATTGTTATTTCGCATATTTTGTTATACCCTTATAATAAATATAATGTTCTTTATTACTGTCAGTGATTTCCAATACCAGCTTTGTTATTATATTGTATCATCTTGTTTATAAAGATTTTATAATTTACATATACTGTTGAGTTTTCTTCTAGAGCTGTCTTGACTTACTGATTTCCTCACAAACTGGGGCAGATTTTGGCACACAAATTTGTTGTTAAATTGAGAAATAAGTCTACAAAAGATAGTTTTGCAATTTCAAGGGTTTAATCTGGCTCTTGAATATATGTAAATAGTTTTGAGAAGTATAAGAAAATCACAAAAATCAAGAAATGAAGAATCGTCATTTTCCACTTTCAATTGTGGATAATTCTGGACACTAGGGAATTGAAGGGTCAATATTCCAGTGTTAGATATGAACACTATTACTGATTAGCTTTAGCTAAACATTTCCTGTTTCAGATATCAAACGAATGGGGAATCCATGTCATGTTCTAGTGGGACCTAATGTAAATGAATACACAGGCTTTCCTGGTAAATGTCAATGCAGCCCCTCTAAGTTTATCCTCAGGAAGTGTGGCATGAATACATTAAATAAATATTGTATAAGAAAGTAACAAATATATTTATTAGTAACAAGCAATGATAAATTTATATTATTAAGTTATATAAAGTATATTATATAATAAAGACAAGAAAACAAGTTATAATAATAGTAATTGTCTAGAAGTATTCAAAAAAATGGTCTAACTGAAACATTAATTTTCTTTAGCATGGTAAATAACATACAAAATAATGCAGAATTTTATGTGTTATTTCAATATCCATCTTGGTTTGACTTGAAACAAAACCAGACAACAAATAAAATTTTGTCTTATGTCCATAAAGTTTTTGTGAACTGACTTTTGTAACATCTTCCAAATATTTCTTAAACAAATAAAAAAGGTAAAATAAAATGAAAGTTAATTGGCACAGAGACAATATTTAATATTTGCTAAAGGGCAGTATACAATGGAAGAACAATATAATGCTAGGTATTTATTATATGGAGATGCAAAGTATATAATTATAAAACAAACAAAAAACATAAAGGCTTAAAACAATCTATTGTAGTTTGTCGGTTGCCGAAAGCTATCAGTGTATTTAGAATACAAGTCAATGAAACCTTTATTCTTCAAGTTTACATTTTTATCATTCAAAACTTCCCGAAAATACAGACTGTATTTAATACAACACAACATCATGTATATGGTCAATTTATTGTTATTTTTTCCAATTTATTTTTAATTTTTGACGTTGACGACTGCAGTAGCTGTAACATCTTCAAGTTGTTTGGAGTTGAACATAACAAGGATTTCTTTCTCGCCAAGTTTCTTGGGTGTCAATTCAAACTTAGTGACAAAGGTCTGTTTAGGTTTAACACTCCTGAAATTACAGATATGACATAAATAGATTCTTATCGTATATAAACAGAGCGCCTCTTTTTCCAGTTTACTTGAATCGCCGTCCATGTTCATGATTCATAAAACAAGTGGTTTAAGTGGGATTGCATGAACCAAAGACATCTGACAGAAAATAGGAATGGTGCGAATCAAATCAGTTATTCAATACGCTAAAAGGTTCTATAGCCTCATTGTAATCCTAAATTGTAATTATCCATTTACCGGTAACCATTCGCCTCTCATCAAACTTACCTCTGTGGATATTGCTTTCTCTTGAGTAGTCCAGGTCCTTCTACTTCAAGGTAACATTCTGTCATACTCTCGTCTAACGGGTTGGTGAACGATACCTCAACATCAAAAGATTTTCCCTTCTTGATCTCATTTGGCACCTGGAATTCCGAACAGAGCTCAAAAATCAATTGGTGTTATTGTAGGACTAATATAGTTATCCCTGATAATGAATCTAAACACGGATAGAATAAATTACGTATAAACTACCTGATAATACATTCCCAGGGAGAAATCCGACATAGTCCCGGTAGAGAGATCCGCTATTAAAGATCTGAGAACTAAATTCTGGTGGACAGATTCACTATAAATGAACTGATACCCTTGTCCTGGCGGAAAGATCCACTATTAAAGATATGACAAGAGACTCCTGATAGAGAGATCCACTATAAAATATCTGACAACAGACTCCTGATAGAGAAATCCGCTTTAAAAGATCTGATAACAGACTCCTGATAGAGAGATCCACTATAAAAGATCTGACAACAGACTCCTGATAGAGAAATCCACTATAAAAGATCTGACACCAGACTACTGATAGAGAAATCCACTATAAACTATCTGACAACAGACATCTACTATAGAGATCCACTTCTTCTTTACCTGACACATTCGAATTAGTTCTTTAGACAATACAAATGAGCAAGAAAGGTATTTCTCTTCAATCAATAACAAACGATACTGGCAATATAAGATCTACTCACCTTGAGAACTAGAGACGGCTTACACAATCTAAAGTCTTCTTGTGTGGTGAACACCTGTTCTGTACCCTGTACCTTGGCCATGGCAGAGAATTTCAACATACACATATCTTTTAATTTATGCATGTAGTCATCAGCTTCAATATGGAGCTTCTGTTCCCTGGCTGGAATAAGAAAAGAACAGCTGAAAATAGATGGACACTTGTCATCCTCATATTTGCCTGCATTATCAGAACACTAGAACACAAAAATCAATTAATGATAGTTGAACATATAAATATGAATATTGGCGAGGGTATTAACAATCTCTCTAGTACGAAACTAATCAATTATTATAGACCTTATGAACGTAGGATGCGGAGAGAGAGCATTCAGGCGTGTTTCATGTGAAGATATTTCATCTCCCTGCACTTATTTACATCATTATAGATGTTGGATCACTCTCTTGACTCAAAACGTAATTAACCAAGATTACCTTCTCCAGGTGGTACAAATAGTTCAAAAGTATCAGTTTTAACTTTATCAGCGCCTACTCCAGTATAATACATAGTTCTACAACCGATTCTACCAGTAATATATCGCTCAGTGTCCCTACTGGTATTCTTAATTTTAAATATTACATCAAAATCTTGGCCAACATAAACATCATCTTGTTGTTCAAGCTCAAATTCTACATCCTGATAATAAAATAAACCAGAGACTGTTAACATGAAAGATCGGGTTTGGTCAAATATGATTCAGGGTCTTTCGTCTAATCAAATGATAGGCTTGCTGCAAAGTGGTTGATACATATATATCTCGATTTCAAACTGTAGAAATAAGTAAATCATAAATATTCACCAATACTACCATTGTAAATTTAACTTGGCAGTGCAGTTTATTTAACATTCAATAGTAGACCCTCAAGGCAGCAGGAAAACGGACTATTAAAATTAAGAAACAGTAAAGTTAATTCATTAAGGGTTTGTCTATTGTATGTCATTTACCTGTGGACCCATCACGTAGATATCATGGCGACAAGATCCTGTTTGATTAGCTCTTAATACAGCAGTTCTCTCTTCCTCTGATCCTGAAATATCAATGACCTTAGTGTATCGACTACATGAGATCGCGGAAAATGAAATTCTACTTACATCCTATCAATAAAGTCAAAATGCAGTTGATATCGAGGGAATAATTCAGATAAAATATTGAATCGGGTTCAAAATACTCAATGCTCGTTTCCATCTATATAAGACAATAGAAGGGTTGATGCAAATGACGTAACTTTAGTATGTTCCTACCTTCAGCATATTTATAAAGATGTGTTATATCTTCTCGTTCTGGTCGTAAAGGATATTTGGTGCTGATTTTTCTTCCAACACTGTAGACATAAAATTAATAATTCCCAATCTCACTCTATATAACATCTTATATGGTATAAATATACAGAAACGCCAAAAACATTTGATACATTTATAAGCAGAATGTCCTTACAAGCATTCAGTCAAATCAGCGCTACGTGTACGCTTCTTTCTCCAACTGACTGAGTTTTGACACTTCAATTTGAAAGGACCAGATTGAGTTATATCTTCGGTTCATCAGTATACAATAGGTTTTTTAACAGTTTTTCAATGTTAAAAATCTTTTGTCAGACAAGGTGATGAGATGTGGCATCCGAATTATTTCTTAAAGCTTAAGGTTATTCATGCCAAAGAATTACGGTATCTCACCTTTTTTTCTCGGTATGGTTATTGATCATAGAACCATCTAACTGAGTTGTCCAGTAGATCTTATCGGCGTTCACTTCAGCAAAAATAAACGGACCATCATAAGCATAACCCAATTCACCATTTTTGACAGCTTCTAATGATGCAGGTCCACAACAGTACACACCTACAAAAGGCAATAAAATAGAGGTTGCAATTTTGTTTTGATTATTGGAATATATAAGATTACAATGTGTTCTTAAACACCCATGCAACATTGTACAACAGTAGTGTTTATTCATTCTTTAAATCATTCATCTCGTTCAGCATTCAAATCATAGAATGTCTCTGTTCTGTTACGCCATGTCACAAAGCTTAGGCATGAGCATCTTAATCGGTTTGAGAAGGACTCACCATCACTAGTCTCTTGAGGCGTGGCATCAGCCGCTTGCCATCCTCCATAACCTGATGGCAAATCATTTCTAGCCATCCATACCTCATTCCATACGTGAAAATTCCTAGATAAAAATGAAACGATGCAAGTCAGATTAACTGTATTATGTCAATGGCAACATTGAATAGTCCTCGGGACCAGGGTAATCCAGTAATGCACTATAAATCATACAGAATAGTATGCTATAGGCTGTCCAGTTGTAATCGATAACTAGTGTATTCTAAATTCTTGAAATAAAGCTCATTGGGACACAGACTACTTTTGATTTGATCAAGTCTTACACAGCCACATTCTAAATTTTCTTCTGGATTGGATAGAAATATAATCGGGTTAGACTTACCAGACAGAATCCGAGTTTTTGGTCTCATCTGGTTCACCGTTGTGGTCAAAATGGACATCAATTGAAACACTGCCGTCTGTATCGTGAGCAGAGGCAAAGTTAGTAACACTTCTAGCTGGTATTCCCAGTGCTCTACATGCTGAAGAAGGTCAAATATATTGTTTAATCTACTAGTATGCTCTGTTGAACAAAATAATAGAACCTAAATTCAGAAATAGCTGTCAATTATACAATGGAATCATCCAGAGACATTTTATATATATGTACTTACATACAATCATCTCGGGGAACTCAATCTCGAAAATATTCCCTTTGGAGGCAATCTCCGCAGTGTTCCGCGCGAACACAAATTCGGCCGGGTTCGTGTTCCCCGTAAGTATAAACGACCTCATTTAAAATCAAGTTAAGCAATCCAATGCGAACGCTGCGTTCGAGATAGTGGCAGTCTATGCAGATACTGAACATAAAAGAAACTTTCTCTATTCAGTTATATAACCGATAAAGCGTATAACAATAGATAACATAATACAATGAAGATTACCAAGTTACCAGTGTTCAACTTACCTGTGGTCAATACACCAGAGAAAACCCAACACTGTCCAAATTTAACAGGTCGATCTGTATTGTAATATTCCTCGAAGATAGCTTCTGATCCCGTCCATGTTAGAGGTGATTTACCTCCCCTGTAATCTCCAGACCAGTTGCCCACCAATACACCACCATCATCTGGTGCATTGATCTGAAACAAGTAGTTGAATTAACTGACTGGTGTTAAACGTTCTATATTTGTAAACAGAATCTAGTAATGAAGTCTGGTAATGGTTCCTGTATTATTGTCATTATTACCCTTAGTTGACTGTAGTCTGTAACATGGAATATGTCTTTCCTAGCCTAATATCATATAAATAGTCAACTCTTCACATGTCAGGTCATTTAAGAGTTCAAAAATTGAACGTGCTGGGGTATAGTCAGTTACTAGGTGGTATTATTATTATTATGCATTATTTTCAATAATTTCATCCTATTTAATATACTGAAGTTTTCAACACATGTAAGTTATTGTCCAAGGTTTACATTTTTTGTTATTCATCACAATTTGCCGAGTTTCGCTTACCATGGAAGTCAATTTTCGGACAACCTGAATTGGATTTCCACGGCAAGTCCAGTTTAAACCAGATATATCCAACAGATGCATAACACAATCCAACACCTTTCCTTGGAACTGAAGTAAAGAAAATAAACTTGTCAAGCAAAAAAAAAAAAAAAAAAAAATGACGGTGAAATGAAAGTTAACAAGTTTCGTAATCTAGTACTCGCTTATCTGAACAAACTGAAGAAGAACAGAGCTACATAACTCTAGTAAGACAATTCATGCAATAAATTGGGGTGTTTGATTCCATTAAATGTTATAAATCTAAATCTAAGTTTGACCTACCTGACCAAAGTTCCAAGGTTTCGGACCGATGTTTTTATAAGTACCAGCGTAAATTCTACCATTTTCATTTAAAATGTATTCTTTAAGATCAGCGTCTTTGAACACTGCGTCGTCTACAATATGTTAAATGACGTATGAGCAAATTGTAATAAAGTGGTGGTAACTGGAGACATTGATCTGAAATCTGGAATCTGGAATCTGAAAAATCACAGTTGTTGAATGTTGCTCTTACTTTCTTTTTCGTCAGCCTGAACGTTTCAGTTGATTGCAATTAACAGTAAGAGAACATTTTTGTTTATATCGAATACGACGATTGTAATGAGATGCCGAGTCCTTTTTGTCAACATATGAATTTGACTTACCTTTATTGAAGGGGTTAAAGAGAATATAGATGGGTTCTTTATGAGTGTATCTAAATATAGAAGATTTATTGTCGGATTTCTTGACTACATCCACTTTAAAATTCCATTTACCCACATAACACGTTGGTGGAGTAAAAATGGTGATTTCTAAATTATTTCTGTCTTGTTTCTTAACTTTACCACCCCATTCTTTAGGTTTGTCTTCATCGGATAATACAAACTCGACGTGTGTCTTTTTACTTGGAAGAGGTTTGTCTCCTGTATGAAACAAAATAATTAAAAAGTAAGAAAATTTGCTTATGCATAAGCGTACGAGATAATCTAGAAATATTTGAGGCTGACATTATACATTTCAAAAGATCCCATAAGGTATTGTGTCGTCCAATATTTTCTGCCCAGTGAGTCGTATGGAACTATACATATCATTGAAATTGATCTGCTCAATGAAGAGTAATCAATCGGTTATTTTTTGTTCATGGATAATATATTATAGAACAACATCTGTTCATCTGCCTATAGAATGTGTTCGATTCAAGCTAAAATGAAACCCCTGAAATGGGCACATTGCATATTTTCAACATTAAATAGTGAACATGAGTTGTTGTTTTTAGTCATTGTTTTACCAATAGTGTCAACAATTTTCGGAATAACTTTATACAAAAAGGAATATGATCAACGAACAGTTACTAATAAATTCAAATAAAAATACATTATAATATAAGAAATTACCAACTGTGAACAGTAGGTTTTAAAACTAGATTTAATATTTTTTAGAGGCCCTTAATAACGGATGAATTACTTTGTGTATAATTTATTTAAAACTTGAAACTTGAAATGAGTGACAAATAAACAATTTGTTTACAACATTGAAGTCAATGACCCAATTAATTCTTATTTGAATTATTTAAACCGTAAATTTAATCAAATTCTCAACCAGTCTAATTTGTATTTTGTCAGTCTTTCAAAATTGAGAACCGAAAACAACATTGGGAACAATGAGATATTGTAGGTAATGTATGTATCATCGACCGAACATCGAGTAAAAGGATCCCAAAACTGTGGATATCTAATTTTACTGTTTAGCCAGAGAATGGGGTGTCAAATTCTAGCTGCTCATGATTTTGAAATGGCTTATGGGCTTTGAATAATAAATTTTTAAAAAGCTATGGAGTGCCATTTCTTTTGAACAGGTAACTTGGACATACACAGATCGTTGACAACCGGATCTGGATATAATGTTTATATATTTAAAAAAAAATTATATTTAGGTGGCCACCTACCTGCTTCAAACACAAGTCTCAAATCATCGTTGTTTTTATCATAAGGTTTATTAAAGGTGAGGGTGATGTCGAAGGGTTTCCCTCGTCTGACAACTAGCTGCGGGTCAGGCGTCTCATCCTCCTGGGTTATCTCGAACAGATCAGTTTGGTGTTGTGGTGTATTTTGTCGAATATTATAGTTCACCTTTTCTACTTGTAATACACCATCCTTCTTCTTAGGGTCTAAAATACAGAATTATCATAGTTTTTAATAAGGAGTGTCACAATCATCACATTTTATTTAAGGTGAAATCTGAAAAAAATGTATCCTCAATGGTAAGAATTTTGGTCGGTGACTAGCATTTTCCAAAACATGATGAAAATGACTGCAGTACACATTTTCAAACTTTAACAAACTTTAAATACGGTTTTTTTTGTCGATAACCCTACCACAAAAAATCAGAGAGACTGCTCTTCTGAACATCAAGCTAATAAGCAGTGCAATTAAGGAATTTATCAAATCTTATAGAGCCTGTTAATAACAATAAAGGTAAACGTCAATTATTTTTACATACTGAAATGCATATTGATCCATTAATTATGTAACCTACAGGTAAGATAGAGAACCATTGGACCACCAGGACTAGAATCGAACAAACACACACAACTTAACAAACTTCAATAATTGTCACCTTTCAAACCACTAATGTCTAAAGTTATATACATGTATTGAAGCCGTCTTCTTAAAATTCGTTAGTGCACATTTGAAAGAATTCACTTTGTTTATAGTGCCATAACCCTGCTTAATAGTAAATCAATGCACTATATAGATTTTTTGTAATAATTGTATAGTAATTAAGCTATGGAGTATCATAAAGATTAAATTAGAACTATGCAAGTCTTTCTATTTCTTCACAAATCTTGTGTATGCATTTTATAGTTTGATTTATAGAAAGTTTAATGTGGGCAACAACAAAGGTACAGTTAGAAATCTGATTTCAAGCACATACAATGAAATCAAACTCGATCTTGTATGTGATATACTACTTAAAATTTCAGGACAAAAAACAAAAGATTGAAAAATGTTACAGTTTGCCTTTTTACTAAAAGCTACCGAGGAGCACCAAGAGAACACCGAGCGAAGGTATTCAAGTGCAAAAGGGTCTTAAAGCTATGGGGCAAAATGCCACTAACAGTGCTGTTCTCAGCTCTATTTTGATCCTATTTTTTTGCAATCATTTGACAATCAAATGGTAAATTGCTACTGAGCAATAGGCAGCGTATAATAGATCCTTTCATATTAAGTACTTTTTTAAGCCATTTGTAATCGTTTGTATGACCGTATTTTTAAGATATGCTTGAAAAACTGTATATGTGATGTGAATAAATTGTTATTTCTATAAAGCTCTCTTTGAAAATTAATAACACATTACTTTTGTACTTGTAAACAATTATGGCAAGTTACGGTCACTTGGGAAAAATAGCAACACGTACACTAGAAGTACCCTTATGCCCCTTCACAGCTCGAAAAAAGAAACCATTTCTAAATTGATATGAAAATCATAGTTATGATACCATGAATTTTAATGTAGATCTGATAATATGAATTATAATATAGATCTGGTACCATGAATATTGTAATATAGATCTGATACCGCGAATTGCAGTATAGATCTGATACCATGAATTATAGTATAGATCTGATACCATGAATTGTAATATAGATCTGATACCATGAATTGTAATATAGATCTGATACAACGAATTGTAATATAGATCTGATACCACGAATTGTAATATAAATCTGGTACCATGAATTGTAATATAGAGATCTGGTACCATGAATTGCAATATAGATCTCGTACCATGAATTGTAATATAGATCTGGTACCATGAATTGTAATATAGATCTGATACCATTAATTGTTATATAGATCTGATACCACGAATTGTAATATAGATCTGGTACCACGAATTGTAATATAGATCTTGTACCATGAATTATAATATAGATCTGGTACCATGAATTGTAATACAGATCTGATACCATATTCTTCTTAATGTTCTAAAATTCCTTTGTTGAAGTACTAGATAACTGCATCCCTTTAAAGTTATTTATAATACGAATAGTTGTGGTCTTAATTGGAGTAGTATTTTCTAAAATTTGAAGTTTTAAGTAAACACAGTGTGAAAGAAATAGATAACGTTGTTGAATGTTGGGTGTATATTTAAATTATTTGAGATGTTGACATAAATCTATTATATATAGCTATATACCTGTACAGCACTTGTCTCTGGATATAATATGAAATTTAAGCTGGTAACATTTTTAAACCTATGTCAAGGTTTCCTGTTCAGCAGAACTTGATACAATTTTCTTTTTATATAAGAAATAATGCGATTCGGATTTCGTCGTCAATATGTTCCTCCTTCGATTTCATTTAATGTACTTAATTAAGGTGACAATAGTAGCAGTCATATTAAGATGTTTTATTTCGATTCAGCTTTTTAGTATACTTCTTTCATTCAGAAAATGCAATCTTCATTTTTGTTCTCATTTTATGGAGAATTCGGATATCCCGATATATTGAGGTTATATGTAGGCCTATACATGGCGATGGCGTGGCGATTCGGAGAAAAATAGGATGGGAAAGACATTGATAAAGAGTAAAAACTATCCGAGCTTAAAATGTAAAAAGAACATTACACGCAGGAGTTAAAATTATGTCATAAATTTTGTAAGATAAATACGTGACGTGAGGTATATTGTAGATGAGTACACCATGTGTGATATTTCATATACATGTTTTAGGATAAAATTACATTAATATGTAGTATTCACTGTAACTCACTGATAGGTTTTTATTTCACTTTTACATCTGTAGCAAAGAATTCCAAGAAATATTGGCTTTTACTGATGTATGAACTGTCAGCAATTCGTATCTTTTCTTAGACTTAAAATCAGACGTCCGGCTTCCTGTCCTAGAAGAAGAGACCTCGACGTTAGTATCCACACCTCAATCTCAGAGGCGTTCCCAACTAGTGAACTAGGGTAGTGACCGCTGTTTAAAGTGGCGGTATGCCAAATTTTTACTCTCAAAAACATTGTTAATTATTCCTGAAAATATTTGCTAATTATGCTATCCATGTTTATATATACTTGATCAAAAAAAAAAAAAAAAAATATTGTTAACAGTAATAGTTATGACGTGTATTAATCAGCGGTTGGATTTTTTTTCTCTTTTACCCTAAATACGTATAGATAGGTAAATATTTCTCTAGATCGTGATGTAAAGTTTTCTTAAATGCAAGCCAACAAATTTTGTTCGACAGACGATGTTTGTATCCAGAGTGTTACATGTATTGGTAATAAAGGTAGATCTATGTAGTGAATGAATGCAGCTGTACTATTTATTTGTTCACCTATGTAATTTAGTATGCAGTGATATGCTGAGTTGATAAATAACTAAAGGGTAGTAGGAGATATAGTAAAGATAATAACCTCGATACTTCAAACTACTTAACATTCTTAATGATAACAACTGTATGTACTTTCCGTTAAGGAGGCGTTTCCTTTTATCAAGGATTATTTGTTTAAAAACTGCTGGTTGGCTTAGAAATGTTTTATATATAGAGAGATACAAATATTCTTTAACTCACTGACAAGACCTAAATGAATTAAAATAAGACACTTTAAATAAAAATAAAAATAAATAAATATAAAGAAAAAAAACTTGTCCAAATGCTTATAACCGAACGAGTTAGAGCCTGCTCATTCTCATACACATAGTCAGTCAATGGATGCAGTTATAACTGTAAAAAATCGACTGTTAAAATCATGGATCGGAAATTCTAACCCATACCTTTAACCAACCCAGTTAAATTTTAAAAGAAAATCCTAAACCTACATTCATGTATATTAAATATTATTACTTTCTGACGATAACATGAAACAGGTTATACGCCTTTCTATGACATCAAACATTATGTCGCTATATAAACCAAGTTTTATTAGAACGCTTTATATATACTCTCTTTTAGGTAATCAAAGAATGGATCCGATGACATTCTTGTAATTCTAGTAGACATGAAAAGAAAAGTAAAGGTAATCTGTCATTTCATCATGCTAGGTTGAAGTGGCCGTCTCAATGATAGCCTTGAAGACTCTGTGTTGATATTTACTGCATTTTGTTTGAAGTTATAAGAAGAAAGTAGGTACAAGTTATTTTTTCTAAACATGGGACTTTCGCAGGACCAATCATACCTAAGATTTTTTCAAACCATTTAACCTAATAGTGTTGGAAATTTGAGCCGTCAAATCCATGTGTGTCCAGAATTAACTGCGAAACAGTTAAAATGACAACTTACAGACAGAATTGTAAAGTGAAATCTTTCGTGCATTTTTAGTACTTTTTTGGACTTTTTGGAGTCCAATATGCAATATTTGGCAGTTTTCTCCATGGCTCCATGACGTCTAGTCTAACGTAACCTTCACGACTACAATCTTGAATGTACGGTTCGTTAAGCCTTTGACATGTGCATTTTATGCACGACGGCTAGTTAAAAAGCATTATACATTATACAGTTCCATCTATGCTATCTATCTCTTAATGTGTGCATCTTCGCTCACTTGTATGGGACACAAAGTTCACCGTGTGGTTTATCTTAAAATATTTATATGGAAATTTAACGTAACATGGAATTTATTGTGGTCGTTTATTGAAGGTGGGCTCTTAATAAAGGTGGTCGTGTGAGCAGGATATACTGTATTGACAAAAATGTCAAATTAAAGTCTGTTTAAAGTCAGATTTTGTTTCAGTTAATTATCTGTTTGCCTTTGCAATTAACTATAATTGCAATATAGATGAAGCTACAAATGCACGTACCGGTACTTGATGTATGATGTGAAAGAATTTTGACTTGATGCCAAGTTATGTTTCTACCAAGAACTGATGTTTACTAATGAGTACATAACATTAACTCTAAACAGAATATTAAGATAATAAAGCAGAGTGTTATCTGTTTATTACATTAGTATCGGTCTTAGTTATCAGATATAATCATGATGAACTCAGAAATCATGAACACCTTGATCCAACAGAACTGTAAGTGATTGGTGATCAAGTTTTCTGAACGCCGGTGGATGCAAATGGCACAAGTTAAAGATCTCTTGAGTTAAAATACGAAATGGATTCGTTGATATCATAGCAAAATGTCCTTCAGTGCACACTGTATGGCGTTGTCTATCTTAATTAAATCTGGGGGAAAAGGGAAAGCGAACTAGGCTTATATCTAGACATGTTAGTAGTTGAATCTAAAATACATAAGGATAACAAATAGTTTCCGGCTACTGGGATTATAAAATTTGCCCAATGAGTTTCTAAATAATTTAAAAAATATAATTATGACCTTCATAACTAATGGTATTTGTTTGATAATTAAATTCTAACGTAACTTCAGTACAGATTACACCTGTAGTAATTCAGTCGGTGTCTAAATAGACTGTTGATTGACACTTCCGTCGATTTTAGTGCCAAACTTGCACAGGAAATGACTATATCTTACATGTTCTCTTATGCAATATTACCCTAGACCTTTGATAAAGTGGACCTTGTAACCCCCTGATCTTTAAATAATAGGGTGGGGACAAATATTGTCAGCCATATACATATTATCAAAGGAAATAGTTGGATATCTATGTAATATCTATATTATAAGCTTTGACATTTAACAAACTGACATGTTTTCTAATCAAATCTGTCATATTCAAGTTTTTAATCTCATATTTGACATTTTACTATATAAACAAAATTAAAACAAAATAGGTTTAAGATTTGTCATCACCATCATTCATAAGAATAGTATATATAACATTTTCTATAATATTTCAACTTTCCTGCGTTCAATCAAGGATTATTTTTAGAGACAGAATATCGGCAAAGATGATAATAAATTCAGACGAATCTCAGCAATATGAATGTGCATATCGAACGTTTCGGAATGCGATATTACTATGATGTCATTTGGTCCTTTTTGGCATTGTCAAGTTCATTTTCCCTTCATCGAAATATCGCAAAATCGAACTCATCAAAATTAGTCATCATACCATGTTTAATCAGAATCCGGTGTAAACTGAGGTCTCTTTTGAGACAGGCAATGGGAATGGCAATATTCATCTACAGTATTAATTGGGCGAATAAAAAACCCATAGATTATTTTCACTGTTAATGTATTGAACTGAACAATAAATAAAGCTCTACAAGTATACTTTTGGTCATCGACTTTAAGTACCGAGACATATTAATATTTATGAATTGCTAGGCCACGGCGTAGTATATAAATGCTATGTTAGGGCAGATTTTTTTTAAAGTCTCCTCATGCATTCCAGTTTTGATGAGGCATACGGTTTCATTCTATGTGGTCAGACCCATAGCAATAGGCTCTGTATCTATCTGGTAACAATCTATCCATTTCACTATAACTTACCTTTTGATAATTTATCGCCATAGCTGGCCACATATCTATATCTATAGGTCGGTGGATTTAAAGCACCATGAGTATTATGATATGTTTCTCTTGTTATTGACCCAGTCGATCCGGGTCTCTTGGGTTTACTCGCACCACTACCCATTCTGATATTTTTCTCTTACCACTTGTGATTCAATCCCTTGTAAAAGTTCCAGTTATCGTATCATGGCATGTAAAGAAGTTATTCTTTCCAGATAGCACTAAGTATTACAAAAAAAAACCCTTGATTAATATAATAATCTGATACCACGGCCAGTTTTTACGAACTAACTACTCTATAAAAAATCCTTTCCTCTGTATGTGCGACAATATACCAGACGCTAAGCTGTTTAAACTACCTTAAAATCCTCCACATCATCATCATAAGAAGGTGCTAACTTGTACTGCACCAAATAATCTTTCAAATATTTTAAATGAAGCGTCCGAAATCTTGCGAAACTTCCTGAAACCTGTTATTTACACACAATTTTACCAGTTTTATCTTCTAACATATAGGTATATCTATAAGTTTCAAAGAGATTTATTTATAGTAACAGGTACCAACACGGTAATGAGAATTAGGCCATTGCCAGACATTCCTAAGTTCCATTCATTTATTACAGTTAGATAGAACTATAGTTTTACACACCTGAACTATCGTTACACATACATGTACGCTAAGTATTCTACAGACCTTTAATACTTTCTTGTTAATATACAGTTTTTACAGATCCTGTTACAATGCTTCATCCATACAGATACGTTTTAAATATCCCACATATAACTCTTCTTACCACAAAAAACAACATTCTTATTACATATAGCTAATTAATAACATAAGGTTATATTTATAATTACAATTATTCCCCTTCACGTGTATTTGTTCTTTATTGAGCAATACACACTTGAATACAGTCCCTTTCTATTTGACTCGGCCTTAACAGCGTCCTTAGTTACGATCCATTCAAATGTAAAATGAAAATCAATATTTATTATATTTCTGATACTTTGATCTACTTTATTTATCGATACAAATGTAGAAAGACAGACAGACATTATGGGTCATTACTCATAAAATCTGAATGGAACAACGAATTCGTATTTTATTCGAAAAAACTTTTTTTTAAAACGCGTGTCCCCTAAAAACATTTCAACCTTGTTAACCTTATAGATTTATAATCAGTGTCAATGTTCGGCAGAAAGAAAAGAAAATATCCCATGTCAATCTAAAAGTATTTAATTTCAACCGAATCTATTCCCTGTCAACCAAAACTATTCAAATATTAATCAAATCTATAATAATTATAATAATAATAATTTAATTCCATTCATGTATACAAGCCTTTTGGCCAAAGAAAAATTTCCTATAAATTTTACTTTAGTAATTAACAATATTATTTAATAACTTAACTAAATATTTGCTGATTATTTACAATAAAGTTGTATATAAAATTTTCCTTTTGTTCCAAGCATAATATATATTTAGATACATTAAATATAGCGGATATGTTTCCATTTCTTGAGATATTTGCAAAATTTTGCTCGTGTGAAGAACCTTTTTTTACATATATTGAATCCGATATTGGATTGGACGTTTGGACGTTTTGTCCATTTACACTCGACAAACTTGAACAAATAGCTACAAATCTATTCCCAATCAACCAAAATTATTCAATTTCAAGCAAATCTATTCCCACTCAACCAAAACTATTCAATTTCAATCAAATCTATTCCCAATCAACCAAAACTATTCAATTTTAATTAAATCTATTCCCAATCAACCAAAACTATTCAATTGCAATCAAATCTATTCCCAATCAACCAAAACTATTGTTTTTAATTCATGAAAACAATGATTCAATAGATTCAATTTAATAAGGTCTGTAATGACAAGAATCTGGGATGTATATATTCAAACATGATTGTGTCCATGATAAGCGAAGTAAGTCAATTCCAAACAAACTAAGTCACAATAAGGTTTTATTGTAATTAAATGTTTTGTTGTATGCCTATAAATTAAGAAAGATAAGTCCCTACAACTTAGCCTACTGTCTCTGATCGCAGAAGAATTAACTTTTCTATTTGCTGTTAATTGGTGATTTATTCGAACATGAAAATGAATTAAACTGAATTGGGGAAATAGCACAAAAAGAAAGAAAAAAATGTGGGTTTAAGGCGACAAAAATATACTCAGTATCACATTGATAAATTCTGGAAAAAAACATGCTCCAGTAACATGTTTAACAGTTAAATATATAAGTGTGATTTACATGTAATCAGAATACAAACATTAAATAGCGTTTATTCTGAATGGAGTATTCAGGTATAAATACAATGTTTACTTTGACTGACTGGACTGAGTGGAATATGAATAGATATTGTCAACTTTTACAATAATTGATAGAAATGCCATAAAAACTGTTTTTCTGTGTAGAGTTACAATACAACCTTATAATATTATTTACCCCTTTTTACCAAATTTAAATATCAAGAAAGCTAATATGGCCCATATCTTCAATATAAAATGAAAAAACAGAAAATACCCCTTTTTTTTTGATTTGTCAATAAATGAATGGAGCCTTTTTAGAAATGCAATTGCTAAATATACAATAAGAAAATATAATTTACTACCAAACTCATTAGAACATGACGTATTAAACTTCTTGCCACTATACTTTAAAAAAAAATTTTGGATCAAAATAGATATAGTTTTTCATAGTAATATTTCTTTCCGTAGCAAATTCCTAACTTTATTTTTTTAAAAGAAAATTAAGTTACCCAAATTTTAATTTTCAAAAATATGAGAATTTTTTAAAGGCTATATTCGGATCTTTACTCAAAAAAGTTTAAACCAAAAAACGTTTCCAAAGTTTTTAAATAAAAATGTCTTTTTGGGAAAACAGCGTAAAACAAAATTTTTGAAGGAAACCCTATATGTTAGAAAATTAAAATTCCAAATTTTAATTACAAAAATTTTTAAAATTTGCTAAATATGTATTAAACTTTTAAATTTAACTGCCATGGAAATTTTGCAGAAATTTACCCAAACTATTTAAAGGGTTTTTTGATGTTAAAAAGTACATTTAAGACCCGGTTCCACTGATAGCATATAATAAAATTTTGATGTTTTTGGGGCAAGTTTTATAACAAGTTGGCACCCACCTATCCCTTTAAACCATTCGCGAAAATAATTGAAACTTTTGAAACGTTTCAGAAATGCCGCGGACCATTCAAAATTATTTCGTTTCTTTTTTATGATTTTTTCGTAAAGAAAGCAAAAAGAAAAATAAATTACAAGCTAGTTGCACGCGATAGTGATAGTTTTCTTTTGCAGTCACGTCTGAAGAAAACATCTTCCTCAATAGTATATAGATGAATATTTAGATGTGTTTATGGTGCAATTATTTATAACAAGTTAGGGCGACCCGACCATCCAACCATCCAAGGTTGTTTCAAACATGTGGTAGAGCTATAATATATTATTCTGGATAAGTCACTAGATAAAACACATTTGACGCCCGAGTTTAGTGTTTCCTGTAGGAAGGTCTGTAAGTTGTTTCCATGCTCAAAATAACTGGAAAGGGACAAACAAAAAAACGCAGGTCATTTATAAAAGTATGTGTTTAGCATTCATTCTGTTGCCGTACAGATCTTGGAATCATTTCTTTTACTTGTTTGGTAGTTATTTACCTTTATTACATTATATTTGTCAAGTAATTTGTTAATTCTGGGTACTTTTTCTAAAAAAAAAAATTTCAGTATCATTTTTTTTAAATTGTACCTGAGAATATTTCTAAAATATGCTGCTAACATCATATATCTACTTGATCAACCAGAATTTTGAATATTGAACGGATTAATAAAAAATGAAACGAAGCCTTAAAGTTGATTTATTAGTTTTGTTATTTGGCTTTATTTTTGCTCAAGATTAAATTTATTAGTTGAAATCACCAGTTTAAGTCTAAGCAGACATTATTTCCCCACAATTACACGTTTATTTCGCTTGAATTTTTTCCTTTACGAAAATAATAATAAACTTTAAAAGTTTAACTCATGTTTATGTAATGCTTAAAAACAGTTTTAGCGTTTAAAAAAATAAAAACATTTTTAGATACAGTGAATGGATGCAGAAGTATAGTTATGTATTCACCTGTTTTATTTAGTGTAGATAATATATGTTGAGTTTATTATATAAGTTAGGGTGGGTAGTAGGAGATCTGTTAAAGAATGTTTTAGTTTTGAGAACTTATCTCTAGATTTTGATAAAAAGTTTTTTTTTATAAATTTGAGGTAATTTTGCTCGACCTCCATAAAACACAGAATGACCCTGTGTATTATTTCCAAGTTACCGAATGAAATATATGTTTAATATATCGATTCTGTATGTTATCTTCCATGTTGATAATAAATATGATATGATACGCAGCAATGCCAATTCCCATGTGTTCTTCTATTCTCTTTGTAATAGATAATTGAATATCATTGTGAATGAACCCTAGCAACTCCGTGCGATGTTCGAGAAGGTACTCACACCACCCTCTTATGTTAAGATAACGAACTGAATGTGTTTTATCTCACCAGTATCTTGTTTCCTACCAAATGTATGTGCATTCTGTGAAAGATGCAGGTGGGTTAATTCCCAAATGAGAAAAGAAGACGGAATTTAAATTTTTGTTTTGGGCAATTTTCACATTCTTTATATTGCAACACGTGCTTGGCTGCCTCTGGTTTAATAAAGTATTCCTCCGAATTCTTTTGACAACGGCCCTGAAAAGAGGGCGTTGGACATCTGCACCTTAGGATCCAAGGGTAGACACTATTATACTTATTTATCTTACCTTTGTCAGGTGCAGTTGGTCTACCAGGTCTGTTAAATCCAGACAACCAATTATCGAAACCATATTCAATCACATTGTTATCCTGGTTATTATTAGATTCGTTTTGATTGAAGTCGTGGAAGCCTTGGAACCCACCAAACCCTCCTCCAAATCCTCCACCAAATCCACCATAAGTTGACCTATGACATCTCCCAGGTGAAAACAAATCATGGTGATCCCCATGGTGACCGAACTGATGATGGCCCCCGCCATGATGACGACCGTAGCGTCTGAATCTTCCCTGATGTCGAGGCATTGAGACGACGTAGTAACTCTGAAAAGACCAACCAGAATATAGAATTGATAAAGCTCTGCATTGAAACACCTTTAAGAATTATTATTATTCTGTTTTTGTATTTGGGTGTATATGGAATGATATCGGATCTTAAGTGATGATACATAATTTGCATCAGAGGCAAACCTGTGTTCTTATGAAACCTCACTAAACCGGCAGCATATCGGACTAATGGTATAGAGGTGGTGCAGGATTCATAAGGTTATGCGACTACAGACAGGGCTGTATGAATGGACAAATAATTCATGCCAAGGGTTAGGCCTACATCAGTGGACTTCCTACCCACCAGCTGTTGGTATGGGTATTCCACAATCCGTTAACCTTTCTCTGTCTTGCTACCCTCTGGCGATTGTCTAAATTTACAGAACCTTACTACCAAACATCGTTTCTGAAGTCAATATGCTAAATATATATGGAGCGAAACATGAGTTGAGATCGGCCTATGTGAAGTCTTCATTCTTTTTTTAAGGTAAGTAAAGCCAAACTTAAGCTCAACCGCAGCTCGTAAAGCAGCTGTTAAAGCACTATGACACATTAATGAGCACAGATTAGGACAATCTATACCGTTCAAAAATACTGATATTTAATAATTGTAGTAAATATTTACAACAGAAAAGGCCTATATTGTTGGATCAGCAGACCTTACTGACCTACAATATAATCTAGGGTATAAACTATTATATATGGCTCAACACCCCCATTCAATAAACCACAAGTTTAACCCAAACATAATCATAGTATTCCATAACAACCAGTTAGAATATAATAGCATATACACTGGCTATTGTAATCAATGTTACAAAAACATAGTTTGAAAACAGGTAAATTGAAAAGGTGTTTTGCGCCCCTTCTTCTGCACAGCGCAATCTTTGCTAATATAAATTTGTCTCCAAAACGATACACACGTTTTGTTATTTTCAATCAATGTAAATTTGGCGTCGGTCAGTTTGTGTGCAAATAAATACTTTTGTACAACCAGCACTATACATGCACCACTACATTGCAGAAGAGACAAGACGAAAATTCGAATTCTGATTCCATTTCTAAAGGTGATATTTTGAGAGTAGTTATTGTGGAAATAATCTTATTTTTAAGAAAAATGATTCTTATTCCCGAGGATAAATCTAAATCCACAGCCCTTCACTAATAGACCTTGCCATCTAAGGTGCAGCTTTGTAAGTACATGTTTCCGCTTGTAATTGATTTTAGAGTCGTACATTGCATTATACACCCCTATATTGTCTGAAAATACACCGGTATTGCATATCTCTTGTGATGCACTTGAAATACAGTTAAAATGTTTACTCAGTGGTGAGTTTTTAGGGACGATGAACTCTTAAATTTGGAATATAAAGCAATCTCTGTGTTTACTTAATAAATCTTTTCGTGATATTTTAAAAGGTTGGTAGTTTCTGAACAATATTATAACTCGATATGCATGTTGACGTTAATAAAAATACAAGATATATTGGTGGGGATTGGGCGTATACCTTCCACCCCGATGCTTATATCAAAGCGTTTTACATTTATTTACACACCGGTAATTTAAATTTTAATGTTTTTGAAGTAGTACAGGGTTAGACTGAACTATGAGAAAGTGTATTTAAATGAAGTTAGAACGTTTAGCAACACAATGTTTTCACACATTTGTTTTACACTATTATGAGCCACAGAGTGAGAAATATCATTTAAAAGATCAATCTTATAGCTTAAAATTTGATATATAAATTAAATATCAGTGTCAAGACGTCAAGACCAGTGACATGTCAGTCTAAAAACTCTCTGAAATATCACTGACATATCCATGTATATCATATATATGTGCAAATATATCGATGAAAAATCGCTCTCAAGAACGTTCTAAGTCTACAGAGTCATACCATATGAAATATAAGTTACAGTGACAAACCATCTAATATTAGTCTACAGAGACAAACAATCTCAAATATAAGTCTACAGAGACAAACTGTCTGTAATATTAGTATATAGAGACAAACTATCTGAAATATTAGTATATATAGACAAACTATCTGAAATATTAGTCTAAGATACAAACTATCTGTAATATTAGTATATATAGACAAACTATCTGAAATATTAGTCTAAGAGACAAACTATCTGTAATGTTAGTTCTACTAATAGACAAACTATCTGAAATATTAGTCTAAGAGACAAACTATATGTAATGTTAGTCTACATAGACAAACTATCTGAAATATTAGTTTATAGAAACAAACTATCTGAAATATTAGTCTACATAGACAAACTATCTGTAATATTATTCTACATTGACAAACTATCTGAAATATTAGTCTACAGAGACAAACCATCTGAAATATTAGTCTACATAGGCAAACTATCTGTAATAGTATTCTACATTGACAAACTATCTGAAATATTAGTCTACAGAGACAAACTATCTGAAATATTAGTCTACAGAGACAAACCATCTGAAATATTAGTCTACAGAGACAAACCATCTGAAATATTAGTCTACATAGGCAAACTATCTGTAATATTATTCTACATTGACAAAATATCTGAAATATTAGTCTACAGAGACAAACCATCTGAAATATTAGTCTACATAGGCAAACTATCTGTAATATTATTCTACATTGACAAACTGTCTGAAATATTAGTCTACAGAGACAAACCATCTGAAATATTAGTCTACATAGGCAAACTATCTGAAATATTAGTCTACAGAGACAAACCATCTGAAATATTAGTCTACATAGGCAAACTATCTGAAATGTTAGTCTACATTGACAAACGATCTGAAATATTAGTCTACAGAGACAAACCATCTGAAATATTAGTCTACATAGGCAAACTATCTGAAATGTTAGTCTACATTGACAAACTATCTGAAATATTAGTCTACAGAGACAAACCATCTGAAATATTAGTCTACATAGGCAAACTATCTGAAATATTAGTCTACAGACACAAACCATCTGAAATATTAGTCTACAGAGACAAACCATCTGAAATATTAGTCTACATAGGCAAACTATCTGTAATATTATTCTACATTGACAAACTATCTGAAATATTAGTCTACATTGACAAACCATCTGAAATATTAGTCTACATTGACAAACTATCTGAAATATAAGTCTACAGAGACAAACCATCTGAAATATTAGTCTACAGAGACAAACGATCTGAAATATTAGTCTACATAGGCAAACTATCTGTAATATTATTCTACATTGACAAACTATCTGAAATATTAGTCTACAGAGACAAACTATCTGAAATATTATTCTACATTGACAAACTATCTGAAATATTAGTCTACAGAGACAAACCATCTGAAATATTAGTCTACAGAGACAAACCATCTGAAATATTAGTCTACATAGGCAAACTATCTGTAATATTATTCTACATTGACAAAAAATCTGAAATATTAGTCTGCAGAGACAAACCATCTGAAATATTAGTCTACATTGACAAACTATCTGAAATATTAGTCTACAAAGACAAACCATCTGAAATATTAGTCTACATAGGCAAACCATCTGAAATATTAGTCTACATTGACAAACTATCTGAAATATTAGTCTACATTGACAAACTATCTGAAATATTAGTCTACATTGACAAACTATCTGAAATATTAGTCTACAGAGACAAACTATCTGAAATATTAGTCTACATAGACAAACCATCTGAAATATTAGTCTACATAGGCAAACAATTGTTTTGAAAAAATCAGTCAACGGCATCAATGTCAAAACTTATAAAAGTAATAAATAAATTTTTTTAAACATTGTTTAAAAATTTGTGTCACATTCAAAACTCTTAAATATTTTCTAGAAATTAAAAAGCACTTACTGTACTTGTGGTATACATTGCAGGATTCCTATCGTTTTCCAAAGTACGAAAATTTTAAAAATATAATATTATCAACGATTTTATAACAGAAGAAAACCACTTTCAATAAGATGCTAGAACTTCTACAAATGTTAACGAGGTAGAGAATGCCGCATCTGTGACATATCACACTTAAGAACAGTAAATTAGAATTCTGTACAACACTGACTGTACACAGGAACGTGTTGCATAAGATTAGTGGCCAATTCGTGGAAAGGTCACTATAAAAGTCTACATTTAATTCGCTGAGTTTATATAACAAGGGGGTGCAGCTTCCAAAATAAACACAGACATATTTGTGAAATTTTATAGGGCAGGCATCTCATAAATCAAAGAGATATTATTGTATCTACACACATTGTTTAAAACTTAATCAATTAAAGAGACACATCGTTGTTTTATTGCCACAGAGAGAAATAATTCAATATACACATCGTTGTTTTATTGCCACAGAGAGAAATAATTCAATATACACATCGTTGTTTTATTGCCACAGAGAGAAATAATTCAATATACACATCGTTGTTTTATTGCCATAGAGAGAAATAATTCAATATTGCTTGAGGGAGTAAAAAAAGGGGGTCTAATTTGCTATGGGGGAAGAATATTACTCAGATTTTTATTTCTCTTATGAGCACTGAGCAAGCGTTTTGTATAGACGTTCGGAAATCCATATTGGAATCTTTACAAGAGTGTTTGACAATCACAGTTATAAAGTTATATATTCAGGTGTTATTGTATATGTCACTGTAGGAATGGTTTTATATTAACGACAGCAATCATTCTGGTACACTATGTAAAATCACAAACAAAAAATGCATCTAAATCTGTATTATTATAGAGTTCTAAACTGTAGACGATGGTCTGTCGATATTCTTCTTGGAATTGTGTTCTAGGAATGTTTGACCCAATAGTATAATCAGAGTCGTAATTTTTCATGTTAATTTTTACGTACTTTAACTTGCCAAATTGCCTTCACACTACATCCAAAGTTCCTGAGATTTTTTTTGTTACAGATCGTGAATTGCAAGTGGAGCCACCTCAGAAAAGAAAATATCCAAAATTGAGAAAATTGTTACTTTAAATTAATTAGATATGATTAATCAACACCTCTTCGTCGACCGGTTATTATATATTTCGTACAGGATACACCCTAGGAAATAATAATAACTTATATCCCTATATAACAGAGGCAGTTGTTGCTTCTGTAACAATCTCCGTGGGAATTAAAAAACCATTCTGATTACGTCTCAGTCCCGGATATTGAACAAATCGTCATTCTTACCACAGAAATGTATATGATCATTCGTGAATCATTGTTATGGTTGTATTCTCCAAGTGGGCGCTTCCTTCGCGAACATTATAAAGAACCTCTAACTCGAATTTTGTAATGCAAGACAGTTGACTATATCAGCCAAGGTATGAGACGTATTTTGTAATAGTTTACGTATTTGGGTTATGTGCTTGGTTGATAATCGCACCAGTTATTTCAAAAATAATTGACCTTAAATTGAACAGGAAGGCGATTCTTCCTATAGGTTTGTATGAATCAAACATAGTCCATATTGACCTTACTCTAATTTATTCTGTCATAATATAATATAATATAATATAATATAATATAATATAATATAATATAATATAATATAATATAATATAATATAATATAATATAATATAATATAATATAATAATTCTGGAATAGTGAGGTTTATAGAAAAAGATCCAGCCCCGATCGACCAAATGACCACAATTTTATCAAATCAATAAAAAAGTTTTAAGATTTCTTCATTAATCGACTCTGTTTCACCTTCAACAGGGTTGGCCATTGAAACGTGTTTATCTATATAAGGCGGGTGTGTACAAAACGAAGACCCAAAGACCTTAGACCTAAAACCCCTTAAAAAGGAAGACCCCGCGAGGTAAAAAACGAAGACCTAAGAATCTTGGAGTGAAATTTCAATGGAATATCCCTATGCCTTGTAGGATTTTTTTACAGCGTCTTCCTTTTTTATCTCGTGGAGTCTTCCTTCTATCAGGTCTTCGTTTTTTACCTCGTGGGGTCTTCCAAGGTATAAAACAAAGTTCTATTAAGCTAGATAAGAAATTATATTCAATTATTTACTATGAAAGCGATGGTCCCCATTTTATCGCTATATTTTTCGACCTCAAATTTTGTGTTTATGTTGCGAAAAAACAGGTTTAAATATTCCCCGCAGGGAGACAGTGCCAATTCAATAGCATGTAATAGAAAACCTACAACTATGTCCAAACAAAAGAGTGATGAATTAATTTTTTTTTTAAATTTAATGGGTTTGAAAAAAACATTGTAAACTTGTGCGTCTTTAATCTCTAACCTCAATGGAGCATGAATATTTGTTTCAACAAGTGGCTGGGGGTCAAATATAAGAAATGTCTAATAAAGGTATACTGCCGCTACTGTCCTAAACAGCTTCTCTGTTCTTCAGTCATGGCACCTGGCAAGTCAAGTTTGAGACTCAAATTAAGAAGGTTTAATCTTCACTAAGAATTGACGTGGTTCGGCAATAAATACGCCAGTGATCAGCAGCTTAATGAAAAATGAAATTAATGGAGTTTTACGTCCTACTCTTCTACAACTAATCGCTAATGAATCGCAACGTCATGCTGTGTGCAATGAGAGACATTTTGCCTGGAAAGCGACATCTCTTTGCGATTTCCAACAGTCGAGGGTTCTTTAACATGCATGATTCGCAGGACCTGGGCTGTCCGATCCTAAGGACATGATTCTTTTTCTATGTCAGTCCATCCTACCTGCATAAATAACAGTGGGAACCGGGTTGAAAGATCCAAAAGTTCATCTCGACCTTTACCGGAAGTTTCAGTTTAGCGAGGCAAGAACTAATTCACAGAGATCCAACTCTTTTATCCAGATAATGGACAATTTTCCATGGCAATATCTGAAATTTCCATTTCAAAGTTCCGTCTTGACTATAAGTTTATTTGCAGTTTTGACATTATAATTGTTGATTTATTCAATAATCCATGTATAGGATTGTAATTAATAGAACTAGGTAAAGACATAAATTGTAACAAAAGCAAAATACAATTGCTCCGAAAAGAAAAAACAAATTTGAAGTATTTATATAGACAATATTGAAGAAAGTTTCTGGTAATATACTTCACAAGTTTTTTATTCCAATATAGTTAAGTACAATACTAAGTAATTTATAATCATATTAGCGTGTTTCAAATACAAAATTGAACTGAGAATTCCAGAAGAGAAATGAATGTCAAAACTGTACGCACCTATCAGTCAATTTATACACCAATAACCATTTTGAAATTATAGAATAGATTCTAAATATGAAGAAATCTAAAAATTTATGCATATATGCCAGACTGCTGTTTCTGTTATTTTGGAAGATGTGTGTGCAAATGAATAGTGAAAACACGATTTTTACATTCTAATACTATTCTGATGATGAGAAAAATGACAAAAAAAAATTTGCAACAAACAATTTTTAAAACAAAAAGTGTTCAATTAACATATGCATATTTTGAAAAAATCTTGCCTTTTCTAGCATTTCTGAAGAAAAGATCCCTTACCTTATTGCAAGCGGTTGAATAATTTCTCAATGGTGTCTCCTAGATAAATGAGGCCCTGTTTAACTCAAGATATAAATAATACATTATGATATAAAAGGGGTTGGACCTTGTTTACAAATATTTGAGGGTTCTACCAACTGAGCCACATGTCATGCTTATAGGATTTATAATATTAGAGATGGGGGAAATGTTCTAAAAAGATCGACGTGATGGTGTTCAACTTGAAATTATAAAGTCTTAAAATAATATATAACAATTATAACAAAGTAAATAAATTCAACATACCTTTTATAAACCAAATGTAATAAAATTAGCGATTACACAGTGAAACCCCTGGTATATATATAGTATAGCCCCTCTCAGGGTTGACAGTCTTCTCGGCAAGATAAAACATTAGCTTTTTATGAACAATATTAATGGGTATATTAAATATTAGTACAATCGTAAATATGTCGTACTGCTATCTAGTTATTCCAGTTTTCAAACAGATAGATGTTTCTTTTATTAATCTTAGACATATAAATTTGTGTGGCCACGTGCCATAGCCGCAGGCATGGAAATTAAATATTCGTTTTTTTAACAACATATTGGACTACCTATCCGATTAACAAGGACCAGCCAATAAAATACAGTGATATCCAATGAATTCAAGACCCAACATGGAACAGAAAAGACTATACAAGGTGTCCATTGAATGATAAAATGATTTCTGCCACGTATCAGTCCAGCACCTGCCGATATTCTTTATCAATTATATGTTAAGAAACAGATTGTTGCAGTGGATACCAATTCTGATCACATGAAACTGTCAAACCCAGCCGCCTCACCCGGAAACAAACTCTTAACCCTTTGTAGTTGAGGATCAAGTTGATGGATTCAACAGTTTTGTTTGTCGCCCAACTTGAATAGAAGTATTACGTTTCATACTGGTCCTTCTTCATAGGATAGGTAGTCATATATGTTGTTAAAAACGAAATTATATTTAATTCCCATGCCTGCGGCTATGGCACGTGGCCACACAAGTAAATTTATCTTCTGGAGTTGTGGTGCCGATCGATTTTTAACATTCAACACATTTGGATATGAAGTGTGAAACAGCTGATTTTCCACCACTAATCCAATACCCTGAACTTCTGATCTCATTATGGATGATTCCTCTACCTTGATGCTGCTGTTTTGAGTGGAAATGGCTACATGTTATAAGTGTCGTCTGTGGCGAGAGACAGACGAGGACATAGGCTGTCAAGGTATCAACCGTATAGGATTTAAGGGAATAACTATCAGACTCACCCGGAATGGCTGCAAAGTCTAACAACACAAACAGTACAAACACCTTTTGGCTTTAAAATGTTCTGGCTATAATTTTGATGCAACAATGATTATTTCAGACGATATGAAATCTGAAATTCAATGGTGGCTCTCTAATTTAGACACTCAATATAGAGTTATTTCCGATGGAGACATCAATGTCACAGTTACCACTGATGCTTCTATGTTAGGGTGGTGGGGCTGTGAGTGACGACGATAAAATAGGAGGTAGATAGAATTTATTGGAAGGAAAATGTCATATTAATTATCTTGAATTGCTTGCAGTTTTTCATGGTCTGAAATCGTTTAATATAAATAATAAATTCTATGATAAACACGTGAAAATACAATCGGATTATACTTGTGCTGTCTCTTATATTAATAATATGGGGGGGGGGGGGGGTATCAATTCTGTAAATTGCGATACGCTTGAAAAACAGCTCTGGCATTGGTGTATAGATTATAATTAATGTTAGGATTACTTTATATTCCTGGGAAAACTAATGTAGCAGATATTGCTTCTAGGAAATTCGATGACCAGACTGAATGGATGTTAAAATCTGATATTTTTTCTAAAATTTCTTGTCTATGGGGTTTACCAGATATTGATTTTTTTGCTACTTGACTCAACTGTCGGATTAAAACATTTTGGTCCTGGAAACCAGATCCAGAAGCTTCCTTTGTAAATCGTTTACTTTTTCATGGCATGGTTTTTTTGTAATTTAAATCCTCCTTTCAGCCTATTGAATCGTTGTGTCCAGAAGATTCGGCAAGACAAGGCGAATTGTATTATTGTAGCTCCAATATGGCCAAGCCAACCTTGGTTCACGAGGTTACTCGAGTCACTAATAGATGTTCCAGTAGAGTCTTCCAGCTCAGAAAGATCTTCTTGTACAGGTAACAAGCAGAGAGTCACATCCTCTATGGGAGAGTCTGAATCTTACGGTATATCATGTATCCGGAGTCAACTTGGAGAACGAGGTTTTTCTGAAGAAGCAAAACGGTCATCATGGCATCTTGGAAGTCAGGAACCCAGAAAAAATATCAAGTCTTCCAAAAGGTGGTTTCAGTACTGTCGTCAACAGCAGGATAATCCACTTTGCTCGTATATAAAAACTGTCATTAATTTTTTAGCATTTTTATTTTCTGATGGTCTTGGATACAGTGCTCTCAACACAGCTAGAGGTGCGCTCTCATCTTTAGGACTAATACTTGATTGATTTTCAGTAGGTCGGCATCCTATGGTTATAAGGTTTTTAAGAGGAGTTTTCGATCTTAGACCAACTCAAGTTCGTTATACGTGTACATGGGACGTGGCTCCTGTTTTGAAATATTTGCAGAAACTATCACCTATTGCAGAACTTTCACTGAAAAATTTAACTATATTAAAGTCTAACAAATTTTGGAACTTTTAGGAAGTACTACGATAAACAGATTGTAAGTAATGAAGTGTTTGCTAGTTCTGTATTAAAGGCAGGGGCGTAGCGTGACCATTTTGACTGGGGGTGTAAAGTCTATGTTTTACCGTTCTCCCCCGGAACATTTTACAAACTAGCAAACCCGGAGAATACATCTGACGCGATTTTGTAAGTCGTTTCCACCGGTAAAAATTATCAATTTTCATCGAAAAACCATATGTTTTATATAGCCTTTTTCGACCTATTCTGCGTTTTACCGACAAGTTCAATAAAAATCACTTTTTATGTAGACGAACAGTTTTCCGATAACATCATAACTGACACAAGGTTTCCACTCTTTCGGTCAGCCAATCGGTTTTACCGAAGGCTCCATTCCCCATCGGTCTATTATCGACCGATTCCACGCTTTACCGACAAGTTTAGTAAAAATAACTTTAATGAAGGCGAACGGTTTACCGATAACATCTTAACAGACACAAGGTTTTCACTCTTTCGGTTAACAAATCGGTTTTACCGACGGCTCCATCTATGACCTTCTTCTATCGGCCAATTCCGCGTTTTACCGACAAATTCAAATAACGAACAGCTTACCGATAACAAGGGTATCGGTTAATCAATCGGTTTTACCTAATATTCCAGTCATAACCAACTTATAACGACCGATTCCGGTAGTTTCAGTAATAAAAAATAACTTTTAATGTATTTAAAACAGTTTACTGATAACATCATAACCAACACAAGGTTTTTACTTTTTAGGTTAATTGGTTTTACCGACGGTCCCACCTTGCCGTCTTTTATCGACAGATCATAACCAACACAAGGTATTGGCTTTTTAGATTCCGCAATTTACCGACGAGTTCAGTGGTGCGACACCCACAACCCCCACGCTACGCCCCTGATTAAAGGTTTGAAATTTTTCCTTTTGTTTGTTTGCTTTAAAGATTCACGTAATTCCGTAAGTGAGACTTTACGAGAAATAATTAGGAAATTAAACGAAACTTACCTTGGTTAAGTTGAAGTGTGATTCCAATTATTAATACTCTGTTTAATCAAATTGATTCGTGGTTTTCTCACCACTAGTTTTGAATTTATGCTAGAATAGGGCTTGAAAGTTAGGAAGGAGACTAGTTTTTTGGAGTTTTATACATAAATTTATATGAATTAAAATTATGCCTGGTTTTAATGTCAAAAATATTAAGCCTTTTAAGATTCATTGACAAATCAGTATTGTACTTAGAACCAAGAATTAATTTAAAACCAATTTTTTGTTGCCTATGTAAAATATTGGCCGATGCAATGTCGTGCGAATATAAAATAGTTGAACTATAATCCAAATATAGTTGAAAGTGACATCTATACAAATAGATCTAGATTTTTCAGGCATGATCTTTCTTAACTGTCGCAGTTGAAATAACTTAATATTTAAAATGTTAGCAACGAACTTTACATGTGAAGTCCATGAGAGATTTTGATTCACAATAATTTAAAGTTTTCAACTTGTTCAATAAATTGATTATTAAGTTCAATTGATAAATCTGCTGAATATCTATATTTTGAGCAGTTGTAATTAACATAAATTTGGTTTTATTTTCATTTAAAATCATGAGTTGTGAATGATATAGACGATACTGGTTTCATCTGATTTGAATGAAATTTGGTGTTATCATTGGTTAAGTTCGAAATTGACGCTTTTTTGATAAACAGTTTTTGAGTTATTGCACTTGACTTAGTCAAAAATAAGAATAATATACTGGCGTTTTGCGACACATCTCTACTCACAGAAGCATCACCACCATGGGGCAAATTTTATCGTTCACATATTTTCGCTGAAAATTTAAATTTATGTCATATAGACCTAGGCTATCTCACCTTTAGGCCTTACCGTTTATTATTTTAGTCTCTGATATATCATTTATCAAATACGTCACTTGATCGATATGAGGTCATTGTATGAAAACAATTCTCAATTGTTGATTTTAATAGTAAATTTCGAAATTCAGTCGCAGAAACCATAACTCAATACAGTAAAATCAATAAAAAAATGAAAACTTTTTTGTAATTACATTTTATGCTTAAAATTCAGGCCATCAAGTGGTGATAGCAAAACTCATCAAAGATATGTTAGGATAGATGTTGAAAACTGATTTATGTCTTTCAATACCATTTTATTATAATGTCTTGCGGGTGCGTGAGTGGTCGGAGAAACCAGACGCAACACGTAAAGTAATAAATGAAGCCGGATTGTTTTTGTAAAAAGTTGAACTTGTTAGAAAGTTGCGAGGCCAATACAAGAGGTACAGATCCAGACAAAATACATACAGAATCGATTTTCTTATTTTATTGTATCAATTATGACAAACTGGACACTTATCTTTCTCTACCTATATTTAATTACTAAATTTCTCCTCTTGCTTGATAAATAAACAATATCAATAGCAAACTCATAACTAATATGATTTTGTTAATTATTGATATGTGATAAACTTTTTTTAATTATCATATTTATGCTATTCAGGCATCAATCTGAAGCAAACTTCAAAGTGTTAATAGAGTCAAAATCTGTGTTATGTCCATTTCCCATACCATTTTATTTGATAATGGGGCGTAGCGTGAGCTGGGGGTGGGGGGGGGAGGGAGGGTGTAACCTCTAAAATTTACCGACGAACGCCCCTTCAGCTTTTGGGCTAAATGTAGCTACATTGTACATACGAAATGTTTTTATACATCGTTGTTTCGCGGTATATGCGCACACACTACTATGAATTTAGTGATACATGTAGTAGTCGTTATATTTTAACTTTTCTAGTCTTGCAAATGAACCAAGAGTCGGCCAGTTTATCCAGGTCGGGGCAGTCCAATATATCATTAACACTGGATAAAATCCTCAAGTCCTCAAGACGATCTTCTTTCATTGTCGATCTTAAATAGTTTTTTTACCAGTCTTAACTTGCTGAAAGAACCGCCAACAGATACAAATCACTTTTCATATCATCTGGTATTGTTTTTGCATTATTACCAGGCATTTCAGTCCCCATTAATAATACTGCATCGCCAGTATTGGATTGATCTCCAGCCTCGATCACGGCTTGATTTTTTACCTCTGGTTCGCCATCTCCATGTTTTGAGGAATCCGATTCCGAAGTGGGTATCTTTTAAGATTTACCAGTCGCAGCAGCATCAAAGGGGTTTTTCGGTGTACCGACCACACTGTATCGAACACTTTTGAGCTGTTTAAGTAAATCGTGATGGAATTTTAAATTGTGCTTTTTTTGTAATCAAAATTCATTTCAAAATTACATTAAAGGGAACGGATTTTGTATCGGTTTGTGCGCTCCTTGGGGAAAATTTTGAAGAATTAAGAGTAACCGTTAATTTAAGGTAAATTTCTTTCAAATAAATAGAATCGAGTGAGAGTAGGACTTTATTACACAATTTGAACAACCGAGAAAAACTCAGACTATGTTATATCTGAAACTATTCTACCGACCAACTATTTACAGAGCAGATACTTATTTTATAGATATAAATTTATAGAGCCTAAGCTAAGTAGGCTATGTAATCAGTTTACCAAAATGTGGAATAGGCCTTTATTACACAATTTGAACAACCGAGAAAAACCAATTGTAAAATGGCACTTTTCGGTTACTAAAGAAAACTAGATAATTTGATATCCGTGGTAATAGATGTTTTGCCCACAGGCGCCTGGGTTGAAAAAAAAAATTGACTCTAAAAAGGTAAAGGCACGAAAGCCGCCAAGTCTGATAGTTATTTTTTCGTACGCCGCCTCTGACAAAAGACGTTAAAAAAGTATTTCCACTGCGATTTTTTGCTTCAAACACGACACATTTCAAGTCTATATACTTTTTCTTATATGTACATGTGCATTAACACCCAACATTGATACCGTGTCCACTCATTTTAACAACTTGAAGTTTTTAAACTGAGCGAAATAAACCAGAATCAACGACAACGGCCGGAAGTGAAGATTTTATATGTCTTCTAAAAAAAGTACAAAAAACGTATAATCCATGGGGAGGTCACTCTGGTTTGTTAACGTTAGTTACTTTATTATAAGAAAAGATGTTTGGGCCCAATTGTATAAAGGCCTGTGGCAACAGGTTGTCTTGATACCAAAATAAATTGTGATGGATCAGAATCAGTCCTTAGATTTCCCTTCATACAATAATTCAATAAAATAAATAACATGAATGATAGGCCTAAAAAAGATAAATCCTCGATATTATATTTAGTAGTTTAATAATAATAATAAACTCTTTATTTTACATCGGTCAGAATTGGACAAGGACATGGTCCTGTCTCACATTCAGCCCACGGGGCAATACATTGGGAAAGAAAAAAAAATCGAAAATACACATAATATCTCAATATATAAATCGTCTAAAACTACTAAAAATACTAAAAATACACTAGTACATGTGCATCAAATGGACAGATCTATGTTCCGGCGATCAAGTACATGACCACAAAATTAATATACAATACTCCATGTACAATTTGTTTAAAAATACACAAGTACATAAGCATGAAATGGACAGATTTTCAACGTACAATTTGTTCATAAAATGGATATAATATATAGTTTCCGCGGCCATGCACCAAGCAGCGGAAAAAAAAACACACACACACCACTCCAATGCAACCGGTCCAAAACACACAAGCACACGTGCATAAAACGGACAACCTACCCCCCGGCGACCAAGCACACGACCGCAAAAACCTTATTTCAACGTACAATTTGTTTTAAAATACACAGGTACATGTGTAAAAAATGGACAGATATGGAACGCCGTAACTGCCTTCTGTAAGTATTTTTGCAGTATCAGCATCTTTTTGTATTATCAGCATCATCTTTTCGTATTATCATCTTTTTCGGTTATCATCTTTTCGTATTATATGCATCATCTTTTTGCAGTATAAGCATCTTTTTGTATTATCAGCATCATCTTTTCGTATTATCATCTTTTCGTATTATCATATTTTTGCATTATAAGCATCATCTTTTTGCAGTATCAGCATCTTTTTGTATTATCAGCATCATCTTTTCGTATTATCATCTTTTTGTATTATCAGCATCATCTTTTCGTATTATCATCTTTTTGTATTATCAGCATCATCTTTTTGTATTATCATCTTTATGTATTATCATCTTTTTGTATGATCATCTTTTCCGTAACTGGCCGTAGGTTTACGGAAATCAACGTTAATCTTCGTAAAAAGTCGACGTAAAGAAGATGTTGTAGACTAGGTTAATGAGACTCAACTTTTCTTTTGTCAAAATGGATGCCATTTTAGAAAATTTACACCTTTCATTGCATACGCCTGCCTTTCAAAGAGAAAAAATAACTCCTGATTTAGTTTGCCATTTGTCCAGATATGATATGGAATGCCTTGGGATATCAAATTCTTCAGATATGATGAAAATCGGAACAGAATGTATTAAATATGCCCAGTCAGAATGCAAACACAACAGAATTGTTTTGAATCAAAACAATTGTTAGAGAGTTTATTAGACTCTGGTTTCAAAATATCTGAAAATTCAAAGTTGCTGTCTGTATCGGAAAGAACTGTATATCGGCGAATGGCATTTTTTGACTTATCCGTTCGCAGTTTTACTCAAATTAACGATACTGAGTTAAAATCTGAAGTCAATGATGCATTTTCAATTTCCAAGAAGTGGGGAAAATATGTTGAGACGAATCCAATATCAAAAGGGAATTAACATTAACATTGCATGAAGATTTAACCATATGGTATTAAAAAAAACTGGTGCAATAGAAATATTCAAATTCTTTTATTCATAGCACAAATAGATAACGATAGCAAATTTAGTGTCACACAAATGATTTTGACATTGTTAGAGAATTAGCTGCAATACGATTCTCAATTTTCTCTTCATGCCAGACTTTGTCAGAACACATTTAAAAACCATTTAAAAAGCATTTTAATTTTTCTAAACCCCCGTGAAAATAGAACTTCTGACCTCCAACAACCTACATCAGACTGTCACTTTCACCTTCATACGTGATTCCCAACGTCCTAAATCTGATTACCATGTCCGACTTCCTATTGCTAGACTTCCAACCACCTTTTGACTTCCTACCTCTGAATCTATATTCCTTCAGGCTTAAATATTTGACTGTTTACTATCCCCACCCCCTTTAAACAGCTTTCTACATCAGACCATCATTTTTTACTTTCTGCATTTCTACTTCTGCGAGTTCTTACTTCCTACTTCTTTAGCGTGACATGCTACCTTTTAATCAGTATTAGAGAAACATCTGTAAATGCCATCACTAAATTCACCGGAGACTGCAGACTCATTAACCAAGTCTACGGCATCTTATTTACGTGGACTTCTTACGAAGATTACCGCTGATTTCCGCAAACCTACGGCCAGTTACGTAAAAGATGATCATACAAAAAGATGATAATACAAAAAGATGATGCTGATAATACAAAAAGATGATAATACAAAAAGATGATACTGATAATGCAAAAAGATGATAATACAAAAAGATGATAATACGAAAAGATGATGCTGATAATACAAAAAGATGCTGATACTGCAAAAAGATGATGCTTATAATGCAAAAAGATGATAATACGAAAATATGATAATACGAAAAGATTGATGCTGATATATGAACCGAAAGCTCTGTTATATTTTTGAGTACGCACTTGTATGCCTATCGATCATCTTTTTGTATTATCATCTTTTTCTATTATCATCTTTTTATATTATATGCATCATCTTTTAGCAGTATCAGCATCTTTTTGTATTATCAGCATCATCTTTTCGTATTATCATATTTTCGTATTATCATCTTTTTGCATTATAAGCATCATCTGTTTGCAGTATCAGCATCTTTTTGTATTATCAGCATCATCTTTTCGTATTATCATCTTTTTGTATTATCATCTTTTTGCATTATCAGTATCATCTTTTTGTATTATCATCTTTTTGTATTATCAGCATCATCTTTTTGTATTATCATCTTTTTGTATGATCATCTTTTCCGTAACTGGCCGTAGGTTTGCGGAAATCAACGGTAATCTTCGTAAGAAGTCCACGTAAATAAGATGCCGTAGACTAGGTTAATGAGTCTGCAGTCTCCGATGAATTGTTTTGATTCAAAACAATTCTGTTGTGTTTGCATTCTGACTGGGCATATTTAATACATTCTGTTCCGATTTTCATCATATCTGAAGAATTTGATATCCCAAGGCATTCCATATCATATCTGGACAAATGGCAAACTAAATCAGGAGTTATTTTTTCTCTTTGAAAGGCAGGCGTATGCAATGAAAGGTGTAAATTTTCTAAAATGGTATCCATTTTGACAAAATAAAAGTTGAGTCTCATTAACCTAGTCTACAACATCTTCTTTACGTCGACTTTTTACGAAGATTAACGTTGATTTCCGTAAACCTACGGCCAGTTACGGAAAAGATGATCATACAAAAAGATGATAATACAAAAAGATGATAATACAAAAAGATGATGCTGATAATACAAAAAGATGATAATACAAAAAGATGATAATACGAAAAGATGATGCTGATAATACAAAAAGATGATAATACAAAAAGATGATAATACGAAAAGATGATGCTGATAATACAAAAAGATGCTGATACTGCAAAAAGATGATGCTTATAATGCAAAAAGATGATAATACGAAAAGATGATAATACGAAAAGATGATGCTGATAATACAAAAAGATGCTTATACTGCAAAAAGATGATGCATATAATACGAAAAGATGATAACCGAAAAAGATGATAATACGAAAAGATGATGCTGATAATACAAAAAGATGCTGATACTGCAAAAATACTTACAGAAGGCAGTTACGGCGTTCCATACTGATACTGCAAAAAGATGATGCATATAATACAAAAAGATGATAATAGGAAAAGATGATAATACGAAAAGATGATGCTGATAATACAAAAAGATGCTGATACTGCAAAAATACTAACAGTAGGCAGTTACGGCGTTCCATAGACAGATTTATCTTCCGGCGATCAAGCACATGACAGCAATATCATTTCAACGTACAATTCGTTTTAAAATACACAAGTACATGTGTATAAAATGGACAGATTCATCTTTCTGCGATTAAGTATATGACCACAAGAACCAAGGAATAGACAAGTACATGTGAATGAGACGATCAGACATTAAAACAAACATATACATGTATCTTCAAAAAAAAAAAAAAAAAAGGATTGCCAAAGCGTCAGTGCATGTGCTGCGATCGGGCTACCCAACCCTACTCCATTTTATGTTCTTATTTTGCTATGGAGGGGGGGGGGGGGTAGGATTTGTCCATGCTCAAGACCAGCTTTAAGGATGTTTACTCATCCCCCGATAGTAAAAATTTATATTTTCAAAATGGTTCAAGTTGAGCCAAAAAAATCGTTGGTGGTGATATAGGGGCCTACCTGTGAGAAAGGGAAAAATAAAATTAATAAATTACTTGAATCATTAAATCATGGAGAAACACAATTGTTAAGATAGTTATTAGTAAGTTAGCCTATAGTTGGTGAAAAGAATACCTGTGTAACAGGAAGTATGCTTATGTTAATGAAAGATTACCAAGAATCATCCTTCAAAAAGACTTAAAATCTGATGCTGATAGTAGAAAGGAATTAACACTATACGCAATTTTCAGAATATATTTATATCAGATAGAATAAGATGTTTTGACTCAATTGTAAAAAGGTCTGTAGGCCTATGCCTAATTGTTAGCCAATTAAAGAATTTATTGTCAATTTCAAATAAAGTAACTAACGTAAATAAAGTAACTAACGTAAACAAACCAGAGTGACCTCCCCATGGATTATACGTTTTTTTGTACTTTTTTTTAGAAGAGTTATAAGATATTCACGTCCGGCCGTTGTCGTTGATTCTGGTTTATTTCGCTCAGTTTAAAAACTTCAAGTTGTTAAAATGAGTGGACACGGTATCAATGTTGGGTGTTAATGCACATGTACATATAAGAAAAAGTATATAGACTTGAAATGTGTCGTGTTTGGAGCAAAAAATCGCAGTGGAAATACTTTTTTAACGTCTTTTGTCCGAGGCGGTGTACGAAAAAATATCAAACATGGCGGCTTTCGTGCCTTTACCTTTTTAGAGTCTAGTGGAAGAAAATGTCAAAGTGAGAAAAGTCAATTTTTTTCAACCCAGGCGCCTGTGGTTTTGCCTTGGATTGGTTCGAGAAATGAAAAAGTGTGGTTTTTGGACTGGTCATTAATACGAAAACCTATTCATGACAATCGAGAGAAGAAACAGAAAAATGACTTTAATAACGGAGAATCAAAAAGGGGAGGTAAATCACATTTGAAATGACAACAATATCATAAATGTGTGACAATCTGAAACTGTTTTACCGACAATCATTTACAGAGTAGATAATTATGGAGCCTAAGTAGACTATTTAATCAGTTTGCCGATACATGGTTTTTACTTTTTCCTTCAACCAATCGATTTTACCGATCGATCCCGCAATTGCAATTTGAAGGCTTTGATCTGGCTCTTGAATATAGACCTATGTAAACAGTTTAGAGAAGTACCGGTATAAGATAATCACAAAAATCAAGAAATGAAGAGTCTTATTTCAACTTTTAAACGCGGATAATTCTGGACACACTTGGACAGTGTGCTATGAACACTTTTACTGATTAGCTTTAGCTAAACATTTCCTGTTTCAGATATCAAACGAATGGGGAATCCATGTCATGTAATGTTTTGTAATGGGTCCTCCAAATTGAAAACAGGGACAGTCAATGAATACACGGACTCTCCAAGTAAATTTATCATGCGGCCCCTCTAAGTTTATCCTCAGGAAGTGTGGCATGAATAAACTTGAAAAAATACTGTATAAATAAGAAAGTAACACATATATTTATTAGCAACAAGCAATGATAAATTTATATTATTAAGTTATATAAAGTATATAATATAATAAAGACAAGAAAACAAGTTATAATAATAGAAATAATAATTGTCTAGAAGAATACAAAAAATGGTCTAACTGAAACATTAATTTCTCTTTAGCATGGTAAATCACATACAAAATAATGCAGGACTTTATGTGTTGCTATATCTATATTTGTTTGACTTAAAACAAAACCCGAGAAGAAATAAAATTTTGTCTTGTATCCAAAAAGTATTTTGTGAACATTTATCACATTTTTCATGAACAAAAAAAAATAAAATAAAAGAAAACAGGAACTGATCTAAAAAATAAAAATCGGTTTATAATCCTTGGAGCCTTGGCTTTTTAATTTGTGTTAAAGGCTAAATTTAAATTCAAGATTTGTTCAAATCGATTACTATTAAGTTATTTATAAAACAGTTTTTACTTTTCACCTAGCTGTAATAGATCGGAAGTGACGTAATTATGTCCTTTAAGGCTAAACCGGAAGTGGTATTTTTTTTTCAAAAATTATAATCATATCGCCTATGAACTGGTAAAGTTTCAAATTTTACCATTTATATTAAACGAGAAATCACGGTCTGAAATGTTTGCCGATGACCCTTGAATAATTATTGAATTGCAAATCGTGGGTAAAAGTTTTAACCGCATTGCATGAAACCTATAATTGTTAGAAATCGAACTGAAAATAAACTTGCTAAAGCAAAAGAAACCTCAACTTCCGGTTTTGTTTTATTTGATATAGAAATCATTCTAAGATTAACTGTAGATTTAGAATTTCTGTACCTTTCACCAGTTTGTCTGCAAATCTACGTAATGATAATAATAATAATCTTAAAAAACAATAGATTTCACAATCCGTAGAAAGTTAATTGGCACCGAGACAATATTTAATATTTGTTTAAGGGCAGTATACAATGGAAGAACAATATAATACTAGGTATTTGTTATCTAGAGACAATATGGAGATGCAAAGTATATATAAAACAAGCGAAAAACAATAAAGGCTCACAACAATCTATAGTAGTTTGTCGGTTGCAGAAAGCTATCAATGTATTTAGAATACAAATCAACATAGCGTTTAATCTTCAAGTTTACGTTTATAACATTCAAAGCTTCATGAAAATACAAAGACTGTATTTAATACAGTATCATAAGGCCACATGTATATGGTCAATTTCATTGTAATTTTTCTAATCTATTTTTAATTTTTGACGTTGACGACTGCAGTAGCTGTAACATCTTCAAGTTGTTTGGAGTTGAACATAACAAGGATTTCTTTTTCGCCAAGTTTCTTGGGTGTCAATTCAAACTTAGTGACAAAGGTCTGTTTAGGTTTAACACTCCTGAAATTACAGATATGACATAAATAAAATTTCATTGTATAAAACAGAGCGCCTGATTCCCATTTGACTTGAATCGCTTTTAATTTTATTCATTATGGTGGACGAGTGATAAGGAACCAAAAAAGAACTAATCGCAAGTAACTTAAATATCATTTGCAGCTTGGCAGTCAAGATTCCAAACACGATTGGTTTAAGTGGGATTGCATGAACACATCTGACAGAAAATAGTAATGGTGTGAACCAAATCAGTTACTAAATACGCTAAAAGGTTAGATAGCCTCATTGTTATCCCCTAATTGTAATTCACCATCTACCATTTGGCTATCATTAACAGAATTCAGACTTACCTCTGTGGATATTGCTTTCTCTTGAGTAGTCCAGGTCCTTCTACTTCAAGGTAACATTCTGTCAAACTCTCGTCTAACGGGTTGGTGAACGATACCTCGACATCAAACGATTTTCCCTTCTTGATCTCATTTGGTACCTGAAATTCAAAACAGAGCTAAAAAATCAATTGGTGTTAAGTAGGACTAATATAGTATGAGTCTACACACAGATAGAATAAATTACCTATAAACTACCTGATAATACACTCCTAGGGAGAAATCCGCTGTAAAAGACCTGATACCATAGTCCTGGTAAAGAGATCCGCTATTAAAGGTCTGAGAACTGAATTTTGGTGGACAGATTTACTATAAATGAACTGATACCCTTATCCTGGCGGAAAGATCCACTATAAACGATAAACGATATTACAATAGACTACTGATAGAGAGATCCACTTTAAAAAATTTCTCGACTGACTCTTGGTGGAGAGATCCACTTTAAAAGATCTGACAACTGACTCCTAATGGTCAGGTTCACTATAAATGATCTGACACCATACTCTTGGTGAAGAAACCAATTTAAAAGATCTGACAACTCACTCTGATAGGGAGATCCACTATAAAATATCTGATTAGACTAGATGTAGTACATAGGGTTCAGGTTTCGACTATAGCGCACACTCCGCTCACATGCACAATTAAGAATCAAGAATTTCTGCAAACACTAAAAAGTGCCATTTACAACAATATTTCACGTCTTAAAAACAAGATATCTCGAAGTCATATGATCTGTTATGAAATCGTTTTCAATGGTGTTATTTCATATTTATTTCAAACAATGATTACGAGTCGAAAGATATAAAAAATATCAACCACTTCTCGTTCTTCACGATTGAAGTCTTTACTTTCTTTAGACAATATAAATAAGCAAGAAAGGTAGCTCTTTTCAATCAATAGCAAACAATATTACTTGCAATATTAGATCTACTCACCTTGAGAACTAGAGACGGCTTACACAATCTAAAGTCTTCTTGTGTGGTGAACACCTGTTCTGTACCCTGTACCTTGGCCATGGCAGAGAATTTCAACAAACACATATCTTTTAATTTATGCATGTAGTCATCAACTTCAATATGGAGCTTCTGTTCTCTGGCTGAAATAAGAAAAGAACAGATAAAAATAGAGGGACACTGGTCATCCTCATATTGCCTGCATTTATCTAGAACACAGAAATCAATTAATGATAGTTGAACATGGAAAAATGAATATTGACGTGGGTATTGACGTATTGGTACGAAACTAATCAATTATCATATACAATATGAATGTAGGTAGAGAGCATGTTCCATGAGAAGATATTTCATCTCTCTGCACTTATTTACATCATTATAGATTGTGCGTCGCGCGATGGCAGTGTTGTTGGATGTCAGATGCACCCCTCTCTTGACTCGCTGCGTTATTAGCCAATATTACCTTCTCCAGGTCGAACAAATAGTTCAAAAGAATCAGCTTTAACTTTATCAGCGCCGACCCCAGTATAATACATAGTTCTACAACCGATTCTACCAGTAATATAACGCCCAGTGTCTCTACTTGTATTCTTGATTTTAAATAATATATCAAAATCTTGGCCAACATAAACATTATCTTGTTGTTCAAGCTCAAATTCTACATCCTGATAATAAAATAAACCAGAGACTGTTAAATTAAAGTTCATAAATATCATCGTTTTAGGTCGGGTCTTTCGTCCTAAAAAATGATAGGCTTGCTGCAAAGTGGTTGATACATATATAATCTCGATGTCAAACTGTAGAAAGATCACACGGATTCATAAATATTCGCCAAACTACCATTGTAAATTTAACATTGTAGTGCCGTGTCTATTAAATTCAATAGTAGACCCCAAGGCAGCAGGAAAACGGACTATTAAAATTAAGAAACAGTGGACTTAATTCATTAAGGGTTTGTCTATTACATGTCATTTACCTGTGGTCCCATCACGTAGATATCATGTCGACAAGATCCTGTTTGATTAGCTCTTAATACAGCAGTTCTCTCTTCCTCTGATCCTGAAATATCAATGACCTTAGTGTATCGACTACATGAGATCGTGGAAAATGAAATCCTATTAACGTGCTGTAAATAAAGTCAAAATGCAGTTGATATCGAGGGAATAATTTAGATAAAATATTGATTCAGGTTCGACATACCCAATCCTCGTTTTCATCTATCTAAGATAAAAGAAGGGTTGATGCAATTGACAAGCACGTAACTTTGTTAGTATGTTCCTACCTTCAGCATACTTATAAAGATGAGTTATATCTTCTCGTTCTGGTCGTAAAGGATATTTGGTGCTGATTTTTCTTCCAACACTTTAGACATAAAATTAATAATTCCCAATCTCAATCTATATAACATCTTATATGGTATAAATATACAGAAACGCCAAAAACATTTATAATCAGAAGGTCCTTATAAGCATTCAGTCCAACCAGTGTACTCTTCTTTCACCAACTGACTGAGTTTTGACACTTCAATTGTCCAAAGTTTAAAGTCAAATTTGAAAGAACCAGATTGAGTTATATTTGAGGTTCAAAAATAGGTTTTTCAACAGTTTTTCAATGTTTGGTCCATTGTCAGACAAGGTGTCGAGATGAATTTTAGTGGCATCCGAATAGCTTGAGGTTATTAATGCCAAAGCATTACGGTATCTTACCTTTTTTCCTCGGTATGGTTATTGAGCATAGAACCATTTAATTGAGTTGTCCAATAGATCTTATCGGCGTTCACTTCAGCAAAAATAAACGGACCATCATAAGCATAACCCAATTCACCATTTTTGATGGCTTCTAATGATGCAGGTCCACAACAGTACACACCTACAGAAGGCAATAGAGGTTGCAATTTAGTTTTGATTATTGGAATATATAAGAACACAATGTGTTTTAAAACACCCATGCAACACTGTAGAAAAGTAGTGTTTATTCATTCTTAATTGTAAAATTGTAAAAAAAAAAAAAAAAATAATTCAAGGCAAGTCACATACTATCTCATATCATCTAATACAGTTCATGTATAATAACAGAAGCCACGCATCTCGTTAGTATTTAAAAATAGAATGTCGATGTTCTGTTACGCTATGTCTCAAAGCTTAGGCATGAGCATCTTAATCGGTTTGAGAATGACTCACCATCACTAGTCTCTTGAGGCGTGGAATCAGCCGCTTGCCATCCTCCATAACCTGGTGGCAAATCATTTCTAGCCATCCATACCTCATTCCATACATGGAAATTCCTAAATAAAAAAGAAACGGTGCAAGTCATTATTAACTGTATTATGTCTATGGCAACATTGAATAGTCCTCGGGACCAGGGTAATCTAGTAATGCACTATAAATCATACAGAATAGTATGCTATAGGCAGCCCTGTTTTAATCGATAACTAGTGTGTTCTAAATTCCGGAAATATCTTATTTGGGACAAAGATTAAGTTTTATTTGATCAAGTCTTATAATGCCACAATCTAAATTTTCCACTGGATTGGATAGAAATATAATCGAAGTTAGACTTACCAGACAGAATCCGAGTTTTTGGTCTCATCTGGTTCACCGTTGTGGTCAAAATGGACATCAATTGAAACACTACCGTCTGTATCGTGAGCCGAGGCAAAGTTAGTAACACTTCTAGCTGGTATTCCCAGTGCTCTACATGCTGAAGAAGATCAAATATATTGATTAATCTACAAGTATGCTCTGTTGAACAAAATAATAGAAGCTTAATTCAGAAATAGCTGTCAATTAAACATTGGAGTCATTTAAAGCCATTTTATATATATGTACATGAATACAGAATTTCGTGGAAGTCAATCTCGAAAATATCAGATTGCACTGTATGTTAGCCAAAGTTCAAATCTAAACAGTCCATATTTCTAGTTGGTACACAGTACACACCTTTAACAGTGAGCGAGATAGCGACAGTCTATGCAGATACTGAACATAAAAGAAACTCTTTCTATTCAGTTATATAACCGATAAAGCATATAACATTAGATAACATAATACAATGAAGATTACCAAGTTACCAGTGGACAACTTACCTGTGGTCAATACACCAGAGAAAACCCAACACTGTCCAAATTTAACAGGTCGATCTGTATTGTAATATTCCTCGAAGATAGCTTCTGATCCCGTCCATGTTAGAGGTGATTTACCTCCCCTATAATCTCCAGACCAGTTGCCCACCAATACACCACCATCATCTGGTGCATTGATCTGAAACAAGTAGTTGAATTAACTGACTGGTGTTAAACGTTCTATATTTGTTAACAGAATATAGTAATAAAGTCTGGTAATGGTTCCTGTATTATTGTCATTATTAGTTGACTGTAGTCTGTAACATGGAATATGTCTTTCCTAGCCTAATATCATATAGATATTCAACGCTTCACATGACAGTTCATTTAAGAGTTCAAAAATTGAACGTGCTGGGGTATAGTCAGTTACTAGGTGGTATTATTATTATTATGCATTATTTTCAATAATTTCATTCTATTTAATATACTGAAGTTTGCAACACATGTAAGTCATTGTCCAAGGTATACATTTTTGTCATTCATCACAATTTGCCGAGTTTCGCTTACCATGGAAGTCAATTTTCGGACAACCTGAATTGGATTTCCACGGCAAGTCCAGTTTAAACCAGATATATCCAACAGATGCATAACACAATCCAACACATTTCCTTGGAACTGAAGTAAAGAAAATAAAAAGAAAACTGACGGTGAAATGAAAGTAAAAAAGTTTCGTACTCGCTTATCTGAACAAACTGAAGAACTTACATAACTCTAGTAAGGCAATTCATGCAATAAATTGAGGTGTTTGATTCCATTAAATGTTAACAGTGATTTAGTAACGAGTGGACGTGTAAATCCGAGCTCCGGAGATCAGTCAAGCGTTAAACTGAAAGTAATGAAGTAAACTTTCTTAATGTGTGCTTTCTTAAAGTGACCTCATTGTGTATTCCTATTGGAGAATTATTGTAAAACTATTATAGAATACTGGATATACATAGGTGCATTCATATTGGAATATATAATCGTATTCAGAAAATTGTTCATCGATATCGCCACTTGGAGGGCTGTTATTGGACTATACTGTCACAAAATGGCGTCGAACAAAGGGCACATTAAAGGGACACAAACAGGTAACGTTTTATCTGTAGTTATACTTATTTCACTGCTATTAGTAATATGTGGTGACGTGGAGACGAACCCTGGGCCTACAAACATCCGCCAAGGGCAAATATCAAAAACAGGCGAAATGGTTTACCCAGCAAATGAAAGTGTCACAGAGCTCACTAAGTTAGTACAGTCCATAAAATCTGACATTGCCACATTAAGAGCTGAAGTAAAAGATTTAAAGATAGAGGTACAAGAACTTAACATCAAAGACGAAGTAATAAAAATACAAGAAGATGTGAGATGTTTGAAAAAGGGTAACGATGAATTGAAATCGAAATTAGACGTCAATGAAAGCTACGCAAAACAGAAGAATATAATATTATATGGATTGAAGGAGACACCAAGTGAAAGGTTTGAAGATTGTGAGAGGTTAGTAAGAGATATATTATCGGGCGAATTTAAAATCACCGGGGCAAACTCAGAGCGTGAAATTGGTATTGAGCGGTGTTATAGACTTGGGAAGAAAAAATCGGCAAGACCGAGGCCAGTGTTAATTATGTTCAATAGGCTAAAGGACAAAGATTATATTTTGAAGTGTTCAAGAGCTCATTTGAAATCTACTCAGAATGGTCAATCCGATAGAAGGTCAGCTTGCGATTGGTGAAGACTACACACCCTTGGTACGCCTGAGACGAAAATCGCTCATACCAAAACTTATTCAAGCAAAAGAAGCCAATACCGAAGTGAGAGCTTTTTTAAATCACGATAAACTGATAATTGGTAACGATAGATTCACATATGATCTCGACTCTTGTCAAATAGTTCAAATCAACGTGGAAAATAGCAGACAATACAAAGAACGCGTACACAGTCCGACGTATTAACTGACAATTTAAATTGTATATTATGGAACATTGAAGGTTTACGGAGTAAGCTGATGCACAACTATGAAACCATTTCGGATCTTATTTCCAATTATGACATCGTCGGTTTTGTGGAAACATTTCAAAAATTCGAAGGTGACTTCGAAAATGATTTTGAGAATTTTAGAGTGTTTGAAAATATCAGAAAATGTGTATATTCTAAAGCGTCCGGTAGTGTTGTACTTCTTGTAAAGAAAACGTTAATGAGTCTAACTAAAAGGATTGTATTTAACAGTGACTATGAGGAGATGATTTGGATACGTCTCGAACTTAAGAACCTTGGTCGGGCCAAAAACTTAATTGTTGGTATTGTGTACATTCCCCCTGAAGGATCAATATTCTATAACGACAAAAATGTGAATTGTGGTGTCAGACTACTTGGATGTGAACCGAAATACGAAATCGAAAACATGTACCCAACCGATGACGTAATGATACTGGGTGACCTTAACTCTAGAACAGGAACAATAAAAGACTTTGTAGAGGAAGCCAGAGCAAGGTATAATCCTTTCTTACAATCGTTTTACGATTCTGGTGTAAATGAAGTAACACTTGTTCAACGAAATAGCAAGGACAATCAAATTAACACATTTGGATATCAACTTATTGATTTGTGCTGTGACAATGACCTTATTATTTTAAATGGTCGCACCCCAGGTGATCCGTTGGGCAATTATACATATGTGAGCAGCACTGGGACTAGTGTGATTGATTTGGCGTTAGTGAAACCAACGCTGCTTAGTGATGTATCAAATTTCAAAGTTTTGAACACGGATATCTCTAAACATTTTCCGATATCATGTTCTATATCAATAGGCGAACATATCATTAAGCCAAGCAATACAAAACTAACTGTCAAGACGATGTGTTATAAGTGGAAAGTCCAAAATACCGACGATTTTTACCATAAGATGCAATCGCCTGATATTGAGGCCCGACTGCAAGATCTCTACGGAACGCTCAGCACAGATATTGAGGGTGCCGTTTCAACATTAAATACCATCCTACGGGAAGTTAGACAAGCCTCAGGCATGCATGTCGTAAATACGAACCAACAGAAGAAATCACAGCCCTGGTTCGATGATGAAATAAAGCAACAACATATCAAAAAGAGTACAGAATTAAAATCGTTTCGTATGACAAATTCAACTTGTGATCTTGAACAATATATTGATACCAAGCAGAAATTTAAAGCTATGTGTGATTTGAAAAAAAAAACCAATATTCTGACCAAATACAAACCAAACTTTTAAGTGCGTGTGAACGAAGGGACTCTCAAGAATTCTGGTCAAACATTAAACGGTTTATAAACCCAGCAAAATCTAACAATCAAAATATTAATGATGAAGAGTGGTTTTCATACTTCAAAAATTTGCTGAATCCTAAAATTGAAGAGCGTGACATTCCTTTTGATAACCACGTGACAAACATATTACAAAATCACAATTCCTGCTGTGAGATATGTGACTTAAACGAAACTTTAAACTGTGAAATTACATGTGACGAGATAAAATGTGCCATCAACAAAATGAAGAATAGAAAGTTTGGGGGTGAAGACCTTATACCTATTGAATTCTATAAATGTGCCCAAACCCAACTTCTACCATTATTACATAAGTTATTCAATGCTATTTTCACTACCCAACATTTCCCAGACTCATGGACTACTAGTATTATAATTCCACTGTATAAATCTGGCGATCCTAGCTTAGCTTGTAACTACAGGGGCATATCCCTTTTAAACGTAATTAGTAAAATATTTACATCAGTACTTAATAACAGATTACATTCATGGTCTGAAGAGCATGGTCACCTTGCCGAAGAACAGGCGGGATTTAGAAAGGGTTATTCTACAATTGACAATATGTTTGTACTAAATAGCATGATTCAAAAATATCTTTCTAAGTTGAAGGGTGGGGTGTTCTATTGTGCATTTGTCGATTTAAAAAAAGCATTCGATTTTGTCCAGCGCCCTAAACTCTTCTATTCCCCTATCAAACATGGCGTTCATGGAAATATGATCAATATGCTTCAATCTATCTACAAAAATGTATCATCTAGAGTGAGACAAAATGGCATTGTTACAGATATATTCTCTTGTGACTCAGGGGTCAGACAGGGTTGTATACTTAGTCCCTGGCTCTTTGGTTTCTATATAAATGAACTTGCAGAATTATTGAAATCTGAGGGTGGGCGTGGCATTTTTATAAACCAGTCGATTGAAAACATACTTTTGTTACTATTTGCAGACGATTTAACTCTAGTGGCTGAAACTGTTGGTGATCTACAATCTCGTTTAAATTTATTAGAAACATATTGTCTCAAATGGGGTATGCATGTGAATATTGATAAATCCAACATTGTTGTATTTAAGAATGGGGGTATACTGTCAAAATCCGAAAAATGGTTATACAAAGGTTCAAGACTAAATACAGTTAGCCACTACAAATATTTAGGCATCATGTTTTCAAATCGTTTAAATTTGAGTAAATGTTGTAAAACACTCGCTCAACAAGCAACAAAAGCCTTAAATGTCATCAAATCTTGCATACGTAAATTAGGCAATCGGAACTCTAAACTGGCTTTCAAACTTTTTGACTCCATGGTCGCGCCTATACTATCTTATGGAGCCGAAATTTGGGGAGTAGAGCCAAGGCCAGTTATTGAAATGGTCCAAAATAAATTTTGTAAGTGGTTAACTTGTACCGGAAATAAAACAACAAACGCTATAGCTAGAGGTGAATGCGGTAGAAATGAATTATGTGTTAGTTATATGTGCCAACCTATTACATATTTTTTATTAATTCAATGTATGAAATCTGATAGGCTTCTGTTATAATATGTTATTTGAACTGGATCTGGTAGGGCGCCGAAATTGGTGTACCTCTGTTAAGAATATTTTGTTTGCATACGGTTTTGGCCATGTCTGGTTTTCTCAGGGCGTCGGTGATATCAAAAGTTTCATGCACATTTTTAAGCAACGTTTACGAGATATTAATCTACAAGACTGGAACTCATTTATCTCAAATTCAAATAAATGCAAGTTTTACTCTCTTATTAAAACCAGTTTAACATGTGAAAATTATCTAAATGGCAATCTGTCTCACACTCTTAAATTTTCACTCGCAAATATTAGATGCTCAACGTCGCTGCTACGCATTGAACAAGGGCGTCGAACTCAAATACCACGAAATGAACGCATATGTGAATTATGTAATATGCACGTCGTGGAAGATGAATTCCATTTTATATTAATTTGTCCTATATTATCAGATCTTCGAACAAATTTTATACCCATATTTTATCATAAACATCCGTCATTGGAAAAACTAAAATTATTGTTTCAAAGCGAATCCGATGAAACTATTAGATACCTGGCAATTTTTATTAAAAAGGGTATGGCGGTTAGAGCTGAAATGCTTGAAACTTAAAACTAAATTTGTTTCTTATGGTTTTTGAACAGGATTATAATTATATATATTGAAAAAAAATTATTTGAAATTATATTATAAATTATTATAATATATTGTTTTGTGTATGACACTATATTTATTTGAGGCGTATATACCATAGATAAATTCTGATCTACTCTTTAATAATTTAACTGATAATTGTTTGATACGTATAAGTTTATGTGTGAATAAGTTATAAATATATAATATCAAAAATTAGTTATAAACTGTTGAAAATTGGTATTTCGTGTTGAACTGTATAAATATATATGTTAATCATACTGTAAATAGCATGAATATTTCCTTATATAATGAAATTATAATTTATTGTATTTATTGTACTATAGGCTTGAGGCCACAGAGTACCGAATAAAACGTTTGTTTGTTTGTTTGTTTGTTATTAAATGTTATAAATCTAAATCTAAGTTTGACCTACTTGACCAAAGTTCCAAGGTTTCGGTCCGATGTTTTTATAAGTACCAGCGTAAATTCTACCATTTTCATTTAAAATGTATTCTTTAAGATCAGCGTCTTTGAACACTGCGTCGTCTACAATATGTTAAATGACATATGAGCAAATTGTAATAAAGTGGTGGTAACTGGAGACATTGATCTGAAATCTGGAATCTGGAATCTGAAAAATCACAGTTGTTGAATGTTGCTCTTACTTTCTTTTTCGTCAGCCTGAACGTTTCAGTTGATTGCAATTAACAGTAAGAGAACATTTTTGTTTATATCGAATACGACGATTGTAATGAGATGCCGCGTCCTTTTTGTCAAAATATGAATTTGACTTACCTTTATTGAAGGGGTTAAAGAGAATATAGATGGGTTCTTTATGAGTGTATCTAAATATAGAAGATTTATTGTCGGATTTCTTGACTATATCCACTTTAAAATTCCATTTACCCACATAACACGTTGGTGGAGTAAAAATGGTGATTTCTAAATTATTTCTGTCTTGTTTCTTAACTTTACCACCCCATTCTTTAGGTTTGTCTTCATCGGATAATACAAACTCGACGTGTGTCTTTTTACTTGGAAGAGGTTTGTCTCCTGTATGAACCAAAATAATTAAAAAGTAAGAAAATTTGCTTATGCATAAGCCTATAAGAAAATCTAGAAATATTTGAGGCTGACATTATACATTTCAAAAGATCCCATAAGGTATTGTTTCGTCCAATATTTTCTCCCCAGTGAGTCGTATGGAACTATACATATCATTGAAATTGATCTGCTTATCGATTCAATGAAGAGTAATCAATCGGCTGTTTTTGTTCATGGATTATATATTATAGAAGAACATCTGTTCATCTGCATATAAAATGTGTTCGATTCAAGCTAAAATGAAACCCCTGAAATGGGCACATTGCATATTTTCAACATTTAATAGTGCTAGTCATTGTTTTTTCGGAATAACTTTATACAAAAAGGAATATGATCAACGAACAGTTACTAATAAATTCAAATAAAAATACATTATATAAGCAATAACCAACTGTGAACAGCAGGTTTTAAAACTAGATTTAATACAATAATATAATATATATATATAATAACGGATGAATAACTTTGTGTATAATTTATTCAAAACTAATGTCAAATTCTAGCTGCTCATGTTTTTGAAATGGCTTATGGGCTTTGAATAATAAATTTAAAAAAAGCCATGGAGTGCCATTTCCTTTGAACAGGTAACTTGAACATTCACAGATCGTTGACAACCGGATCTGGATATCATATTTATATATTTTTTTGAAAAGTTATGTGTAGGTGGCCACCTACCTGCTTCAAACACTAGTCTCAAATCATCGCGGTTTTTATCATAAGGTTTATTAAAGGTTAGGGTGATGTCGAAGGGTTTCCCTCTTCTGACAACTAGCTGTGGGTCAGGCGTCTCATCCTCCTGGGTTATCTCGAACAGATCAGTTTGGTGTTGTGGTGTATTTTGTCGAATATTATAGTTCACCTTTTCTACTTGTAATACACCATCCTTCTTCTTAGGGTCTAAAATACAGAATTATCATAGTTTTTAATAAGGAGTGTCACAATCATCACATTTTATTTAAGTCAATGGTTTTCTTAGGTGAAATCTGAAGAAATATATCCTCAATGGTAAGAAATTGGGTCGGTGTCTAGCATTTTCCAAAACATGATTAAAATCACTGCAGTACACATTTTCAAACTTTGACAAACCTCTAAAAAGCGGGATTTTGTCGATAACCCTGCCACAAAAAAATCAGAGAGACTGCTCTTCAGGCTATAATAAGAAGGGTAATTAAGGAATGTATCAAATCTTATAGAGCCTGTTAATAACAATAAAGGTAAACGTCAATTATATTTACATACTGAATATCGGACAAACACTATTTCATGTAGGCGTATAAAAATTTAAACAAAATATGTTTAAGATTTGTCATCACCATCCGAATAGTAAATACATCGTTTTCTATTATATTTCAATATTCTTTGAGATCTGCGTTCAATCAAGTGTTACGGAACAACGAACGGAACATTGGTTAAGATGATAATGACCAATATCAACTTCATTTTGCCTTCATCGAAATATGGCAAAATCGAACTAGAATAAGTCATCATGCCAAGTTTAATCAATTGCTCTTACTTATTATTATTTTTAATCTTTACGTGTATATCTTTTGAAAATTAAGTTACCAGATGATTGTAATTAGCATTACATATGTTTCAAAAATTTATTAACCTTTTTTGTGTTCCATGTTGTTTCAGATGAAATACAATGCGCAGGCTATTCCATCTCGATCTTTAAGTAAATGAAAATTTTAATCCAAAAAAAAACGTCCAAGGATTTAAATAGGCCTACGTTGTAAAGGTTTTGTAAATCATTAAAAAGAAGCTGTGTAAGAAGCCGAAAGCCCTATCATCAGTAATCCAGTAACAAGGTGTAACATTCACTAACTATAAAACAGATAATATTAAACCATTCGCGAAAAAAATTGAAACTTTTGAAATGTTTCAGACATCCCATGGAGCATTCAAATAAATTACCACCTAGTTACACTCGATAGGTTTCTTTTGCATTGTTTTTTGCAAGTCACGTCTGAGAAAACATATACCTCAAAAGTAATTATGCTGCAATCATTTATTACAAGTTAGGGCGACCTGACCATCCAACCATCCTAGGATGTGTCAAACGTGTGGTAGGCCTACATTTGTAACAGTACCCTGAAAAATTTCAATATTTTCTATGAGTTATTGCCCTTGTCCTTGAATTGTTTGTGGACACGATAGAGAGTTGGTTTCTTGATGGTTTTTGACGAAATTGGCGTGAGTCTTTGTAATTACCCAATGATGAAGCCTATTAAAAATCAGACGAATCGAACCTTGAATCGTTTGTGGACACGATGGAGAGCTGGTTTCTTGGTGGATCTGACAAAACTTGGTGTGAGTGTTTTTTATAACCCAAGGATGAACCCTATTGAAAATCAGATTAATCGAAAAATATTTAATATGAGTTATTGCCCTTGTTCTTGTAAAAACGCGTCTGCCTTTGTTCTTTAATAATTTGTGGGCACGATAGAGAGCTGATTTCTGGATGGATTTTAATGAAATTTGGTGTGTTTGTAATCACTCAAGGATGAACCCTATTGAAAATCAGACCAATCGAAAAATATTTTCTAAGAGTTATTGCCTTTGTTCTTGAATTCTTTGTGGACACGATAGAGAGCTGATTTTCGTAATGGATTTGGATGAAATTTATTGTGAGAGTAATTAAATTTCAAGAAAAATCTTTCATTTACCGATATTTCTTGTCAACTTCCCGGACAAATTGGCTGCCATTATAAATGTGGGCGTATTACGATGGCCATCGCTATTCTTATAAATGTGAGGAAATGACCCAGAATGACCCTTTAAAGAATGAAATATGTTCTTGATATATCGATTCTGTATGTTATCTTCCATGTTGATAATGAATATGATATGATACGCAGCAATCCCCATGTGTTCTTCTATTCTCTCTGTATATAGGTAATTGAATAACATTGTGAATGAACCCTAGCAACTCTGTGCGATGTTTAAGATATTACTCACACCACCCTCTTATGTTAAGATAACGAACTGAATGTGCTTTATCTCACCAGTATCTTGTTTCCTACCAAATGTATGTGCATTCTGTGGAAGATGGAGGTGTGTTAATTCCCAAATGAGAAAAGAAGACAGACATTCAAGGGTTGTTTTGGGCTATTTTTCATCCCTTATTACAATACGTGATTTGGCTGCCTCTGGTTTAATATAGTATGCCTCTGAATTCTTTTGACAACGGCATCTGTACCTTAGGACCCAATTATTATTATTAATAAATTATTATTATAAAACAGTTTAAAAACTATTATACTTATTAATCTTACCTTTGTCAGACGTAGTTGGTCTACCAGGTCTGTTAAATCCAAAATTACATATCCAATTATCGAAACCATATTCAATCACAATGTTATCCGGATTATTATAAGATTCATTTTCATTGAAGTCGTGGAAGCCGAACCCGCCCAATCCTCCTCCAAATCCTCCAACAAATCCACCATAAGTTGACCTATGACATCTCCCAGGTGAGAACAAATCATGGTGACCCCCATGATGACGACCGAATCTTCCCTGATGTCGAGGCATTGAGACGACGTAGTAACTCTGAAAAAGAAACTCTGAAAAAGAGTTTGATTTAAGATAGAGGCGTAATATCACTTCATAAGATAATTCAAGCTGGTCAAGCCTATGTTGCGTTAAAGCAGAGTTAAAACATTACAGGGTCTAACAATACAAGATTTTACGGAAAAAAACATATATTGTGATGATAAAATTGAAACAGCATTAGGAGCTATGGATACTTTTTTACAACCCCAAAAACGAGACTATATCAACTGATACTAATATAATTTTACATAATGTTCAGGGTCTATCAATTCATATACAGGATCTACAGAAACACAGGAAAATGCTAGATGGTCATATTATTTGTTTAACAGAAACATGGCTAAATAATTTACTAACTCTAGCAAAAATAAAATTAAATGGTTTCCGTCTTTACCACCAACCTCGAACCACCAGTTATAATGACACTAAAGATTTCAAATTTTTAAAAGAAAAGGGGCATGGAGGAGTAGGTGTATATTATAAAGAAAATTGCTTTCAATATTCTGGATAAAAATATCAACGTTATTGTTATCTATAGACCACCTGTTTATCGATTAGATTTATTTCTCCCAATTAGAAAGATTATTAATTACAAGAATCTGGTTCAAATTATGTTATTATAGGGGATTTAAATCAAAATATCTTTGAGGGTCATTTGTCTATAGCAAATTGTTTTAAAAATTTGGTTTTCAACAACTTGTTCAGCATTACACTATTGAAGGTGGGACATTTATAGATCATGTTTACATCAGTAAAGAAATTCCGTCACACATACACATAAGTTGATATTGAATGTGACATTAAAAGATCCATAAAGGAAAAATACTTCATAAGAAAGTTCAAGCCCAAGTTAAATGCTCAGTGATTTTCTTTAAATAGTTAAAACTGGCTCTTTTTATTTTACTATAGAACGTTTTCTCTCCCCTTTATTTGTAACGTTACGTACATATCAAATGACGTTACGTCTCATAGTTACAATAATTCGCTATTCACCTGAAGATTGTTGTAAAACATGAAAGTACTTGTGAAAAATTAAATAATGTATGCAGTATCCGGCACTATTTGACTTTTTTATTGATTGATATATATAAATATACATATATTTATATGGAATATGAAAAAAATCCAGGATAATCTTCCAGAGTGCTCTACGTGCACATCCACGGAGCTTTATAGATGATTAGAAAACGAACAATTTCACATAAACATTAAGTTTTCTCAACAATCTGTTTCGTAGTAGATTTGCTACCACTCGTCAGGAGAACAAAACGGTTTGGCTTGAGATATTGCTATGCATGCACGTGGGCACAGTAACTACACAAGGTGAATTAGACGTCATTTTGTAGGAGAAATTTGCGTGAATGGCGACACGTGCTGATTAGCTCCGAACGCTTGTTTAAGGTTGATTTTTCAGGGTGAAAAGGTTACATCTTTTTGATATATTTGAGTATGATGATGAGCGTCCTAGAATTTTCCAATTTATCTTATAGTCTTCGTTGTTTTTTTTTTCAAAGTCCAAATGAATTTAATGAGTTCGGTGCTGTTTTTTAATCTCTCATCTCGCAAAGATTGGCGATAGTTAGCGTATCTCGATTTAAATTCAGTACTGTTAGTCCGACGTAGGTTTCTTGTTTATTATTTGCACTGACTGTGGCCTGGTAAACAATGCTGCGGGCCCGACATTCACCATTAAGTGGACAGTCTTGCTTCTGACGGCAGTTGCATGGTTTACTTTACGGATCGTTCTGGTCGCAGCATTATGTGAGTCTATCAGGTTTTTCATTGATGGCATACAGCTGTATGATACTTTTATAGTATTTCTGTTAATGATTGGTCGTAATATATGATCGGGTGGGAAACAGCTATCAATTAACTTTAAGAATTGTCTTCCGATATTGGTTCTCACGTTATTATCATACGGAGGATTAAACCACGTTATTCTGCGTGACCGTTTCCGTTTACTACGTTCCTTAGATTTAGCTGATTCGTCGTATTTCAGTCTGTAATCATAGCCACTTTCTGTGAGCGCGTTTTGATAAACATTTACAGCTTTGTTAAATTCCTGTTGGTCTGACGAAATAGATGATAATCGATGATTTACGCCAGATGGTATGGCCTTCAGTACAGATGGAGGATGGTTACGTTTGGCATTAACATAACGAGGAATATTGCCAGGTTTTAAATACGGGCAATGTTTACCGGTTCTTAAATTTAATGTTACGTCCAAATAGTCTACTACTTTTTTGTTCGCGTCAATTGTGATGCTTAAACGTTGTTAATTTTTTTCAGTTGCTTTTGGATTGCTTTTAGTTTCGCAAAGACCGTCATCTCTGTATAGGCCAACGTTCAACTGGCTACCAAACTCGGAATCAATAAGCGATAGAAGATATAAGCCTACAAGTTCACAACACTCTGCCCCACCGTAAGAACCCATGTTAATATCAAATAAGTTGGCTTGTTTTTTAGTCCATGGCTGGTTGTTACGTATGAGTATGGAACTTTTTGGTGTGCATAATGATCTCTAAGTCACTGTTTGAAATCTCGTGAAATTGTGAAGCGTATTGTAGGGCGTTCTGCAGTAGTGACTCAGAAATAGATTGGTAAAAATTGACAATGTCAAAGCAAATGAAAGATGCTGAATTTTTGTCGGTGATCTTATCGAACCATTGTGTGACTGATGCTGTTTTGCGCCATAAATTGTAGCCAGTGGCTTCTGAAACTGATTTGACAAATTAAATTTGGTGTTTATTTTGCGAAAAAACAGGTTTAAATATTCCCCGCAGAGAGACAGTGCCATTTCAATAGTAGGTAATAGAAAACTTACAACTATGTCCAAACAATAGAGTGATGAATTAATTTTTTTTTTTTAAATTTAAAAAAAAAAGGTAAACGTGTGCGTCTTTAATCTTTAACCTCAATGGAGCATGAATATTTGTTTCAACAAGTGGCTGGGGGTCAAATATAAGAAATGTCTAATATAAGGTATACTGCCGCTACTGTCCTAAAAAGCGACTCTATTCTTCAGTAATTGCACCTAGCAAGTCAAGTTTGAGACTTAAAAGTTTACGTCAAATTAATGGAGTTTTACGTCCTACTATTCTACAACTAATCGCTAATGAAATAGGGCAACGTCATGCAGTGTGCAATGAGAGACATTTTGCCTGGAAAGCGACATCTTTTTGCGATTTCCAAGAGTCCAGGGTTCTTAACATGCATGTTGCGCACAGGCCCAGGTCGTTTGTAAAGAAATAGACAAAAACAAAATTGCAACCAAAGCAAAATTCGATTGTTCCGTTGAAGTATTTAAATAAACAATATTAAAGAAAGGTTCTGGTAATATACTTCACAAGCTTTTCATTCCCATAGAATTCAGTTCAATACTAGCAAAGTAATATAGAATCATATTAGCGCGTTTCAAATACAAAATTGAACTGAGAATTCCAGAATAGAAATGAATGTCAAAATTGTAGTCAATTTATACACCAATAATCATTTTGAAATTATAGAACAGATTCAAAAAATGAAGAAATCTAAACACAATTTATGCATATATGCCAGACTGCTGTTTCTGTTATTTTGGAATTTTATTGTGCAAATGGATAGTGAAAACAAGATCTTGACATCGTAATACTTTTCTGAAACTGATGATGTGAAAAATGGCAAAAAATATTTGCAACAAACAAACCAAAAATGGCCAATGCATATTTTTGAAAATCAGAATCTTGATTGCATTGCATCATTTGAAACTGCAACAAGATAATGATTCAACTATATATTTTGTTGCCTTTCTTGTATCGCTAAAAATAGCAAAAAAAAACTTAACTTTTCTAGCATTTCTGAAGACAAGATCCCTTACCTTTTAGCAAACGGTAGACCAATTTCTTAATAGTGTCTTCTAGATAATAATAATGCCGTTTATAGCAAGATATAAATAATGGATCATGATATAAAAGGGGCTGGACCTTGTTAACAAATATATGAAATTTATTGGTTAGGTTCTTAAAAGGGTTAAGCGTTTGTTTCCGGGTGAGGATCAAATTTTGTTTGTCGCCCACCTCGCCCACATTTCCAAGAATATTACTTTTGTTACGGACATTAAAACACTCCCCAATTTTGCAATAAAAGCAAAAAAAGTGTGGGCCACAGGCAACATAGGCCCACAAATCTAACTTCGTTCTAACCTTCATTCATTTAACCATGTAATATCATACTTTGTACCGATGATCATCTAACTCTCGATACAAAACTATGCTAAATCTATTGTCTTTGTTTATTTCGCGCAATCAAGAAGTTTAATTCGATTTAAATGCGACCCTATGAAGTTATACGGTCTTAGAAATACGAAACACGGGATTACATTCTTAGGCTTATCATAACAACTATCAAGAAGACGTTGCTAGATAGCGCTGCAGTATGAAAAATAACTTGTCCCTACCGGAAATCTAGTTCTGTTTTTTTACGACAATCTTTTGAAACGCCCACATTATAATGTGGTCGTATATTGTCGTCACCCATGATCGGTCTGTCCGTCTACAATTGGCTTGGGAACGCAATAGAGACTACAGTTTTCATCGGATTTGAATGAAACTTGCTGTGATCATTTATATTGATGAGATCTCGGACAAGTTCAAAATTAGCGAGTTTTCGATGAACGGTTTTTGAGTTATTGCACTTGACTTGGTCAAAATTGTCTTGTGAACTCGATAGAGACTACAGTGTTGATGTTCACGATTTAAATTTGATGCAAACAGTGTCCCAGACATGCAAATCTTTTATTATTTTATCTTGTAGGTAATGATGCTAAAATTATTTTGCTAACTTTGTAAAAAGCACATGAAAATATTTTCGTAAAAAATAATTAATATCTAACAATGTATTTTTTTATACGCCAACATTATAATGTGGTCGTATATTGTAGTGACCCCTGTCCGTCCGTCCGTCCGTCCGTCCACAATTCCTTGTGAACGCGATAGAGACTACAGTTTTTGTCGGATTTGAATGAAACTTGCTTTGATCATTTATATTGATGAGATCTCGGACAAGTTCGAATTTTGCGAATTTTCGATGAACGGTTTTTGTGTTATTGCACTTGACTTAGTCAAAACGCGTAAAAATTGGCTTGTGAACGCAATAGAGACTACAGTTTTTGTCGGATTTGAATGAAACTTGCTGTGATCAATTATATTGATGAGATCTTAGACAAATTCGAAAAAGGCAATTTTTCGATGAACGGTTTTTTAGTTTTTGCACTTTACTTAGTTAAAACCTGTCAAAATTGGCTTGTGAACGCGATAAAGATCACAATTTTTATTGGATTTGAATGAAATTTTGTGTCATTTATATTGACGAGATCTTAAACAAGTTTGATAGTTACGATTTTTTGGTGAAGGTTTTTTGACTTAGTCAAAACGCGTCAAAACAGACTTATGAACACCACAGAGACAACAGTTTTCATCTGATTTGAATGAAATTTGGTGTGATTATTGAAGTTGATGAGATCTTGGTCAAGTTCAAAATTGACGATTTTTTGATAAACTGTTTTTGAGTTATTGCACTTGACTTAAAGAAAACACTGCGGATGGGCTTGTGATTGCGATAGACAATTCGAATTTAAAATAAAATTTGATGTTATCATTTTTATTGGTGACATCTTGAACAAGTTTAATAATTACTATTTTTCGATGAACTTTATTTGAGTTATTGCTCTTGACTTAGTTCAAACTCATGAAAATTAGCTAGTAAATACAATAGAGACTAGGTTTCATCTGATTTGAATCAAATTTGGTGTGAATATTTATATTGATGAGAACTTGGATTAGACCTAAATAATGTTGGAGTTTCTGCCTGTGTTAAAACAGAAAATATATTTTAAAGTGGGAGTATCTTGCTAGGCAACCGCTTGCTTTTTTATACCAATAGATCACTCCTTAATAAATATAATATTTCACTTAGCCAACTTTGTTATATAGACGTAAAATTTAATATGTGTCAAGTACCTCTTGCATATAATTATGAATTATTTTTTTTTTTTTTCATAAAGTTTGTCATCATTATCAAACTGTGTATGGGCATATTCGCATGCTTGGTCGTGCCTGTCTTATTATGAATAAGTAAACAAAATTTCAAATGGAAAACACCCACATATATGTTTTATTTATCGGAGACTAATACCGCAATGAAATGTAGCCCCATGTCCCCTTTGGATTATTGACGCCTACAAGTCTACAATAGTAAAGTACCCGAAAAATGCTTCTAGGATATTAAAAAAAATTACAACTGCTAACGATATTAACAACAGGTTTTTACTTCAAACTAACATTATCATTATTTATCACATTATAATGCGGGCGCATAAAAAGATTGTCGCAAAGAAAGAACTGAATTTCCGGTAGGGAGAAGTTATTGTTCATACTGCAGCGCCATCCAGCGACGTCTTCTTGATGGTTGCTATGATAAATCTAAGAATGTAATCCCGTGTTTCGTATTTCTAAGACCGTATTACTTCATTTAAGTGAAGAAATATAATGTAAGATTAGGGTAGCATTTAAATCGAATAAAACTTCTTGATTGCACGAAATAAACAAAGACAATAGATTTAGCATAGTTTTTTATCGGGAGTTAGATGATCTTCGGTACAAAGTATGATATTACATGGTTTGTAGATTTGTGGGCCTAATCAGCCGCCATACTTTTCAGCCATTATTGTTTCAAAGACATTGTCGCGGTCGGAAGGCGGGGGGAAATTTGTATCGTTTTTAGTTCAGTTGCCGGTACTTTTTACAATTTAATGTTAGAGAGAGAGGGGAGCTGTGGTGGGCGTTAAATGGTTGAGTAGAATGTTGCGATCTCAGGACAATTTCGCTAGTGGTCGAATCAAGCTTGGGTAAAATAGTTTTGGCCCGAGTCACGTCGATGTCGGTGGAAACGAAATATTCGTGTATAGGCCTAAACAAACGTTACTTTGAAGAAAATCTTATATGGTTAGTCTCCCCTATATGGCCCTCTTTGCTCACGGTAGGCCTACAGTGTACCGACTCCATGATTATTCGACGGCCACGTGCAGAAACGGGGAATTAGCCATGGCCACTGCGCCTATGTCTGTCTTACGAACTTTCGCCAATGTAAAGGGGTGGGGAGGGGGATATTAACCACGCTTCAGTTGTTTTGAAATAGGTGGCTCGAAGGAACGGCGTTTTTGTTTTTTTTTTTTGGTTGTGCCACCACACAACAAGAGACAGGGAAACCTTGTGGTTCCGCAAACGTCGCCATTAATTTAATGCAATGATATGGTAATTCATAATAATAATTCATTTGTAGAGCGCCTTTAATCCATTAAAACAGACATTACATTTTGTTTCATACATCGATATAGAAAGTTTAAGTAGCATGTTGCGGTCTCTCGACAATTTTGCTGGTGATTGAAGCAAGCTGGTGTTAATTAGTTTTGATTGAGTTTGCCACTTCTATCGGTGTAGGCATACTCTTCACAAACGCGGTGCATGTCCTCGCACTTAACATGTCGGGCCGTGGCTCTCGAATTGTATTCTCTCTTGGTGGAGCTTGGAGAATATCTAACGAGCCGCAGCGATATCATATCCGTACTTTGGAGATCCCGAGCAAGCTTAAGCTAGGCAGAAGAGATCAACAACATTGAGGTATATATCCTGACCAGAATCGCCTTGCGCTGAAGAAAATAGAGCAAATACCCATGAGCCAGGAGCTTTTCCCGAACGGCTAGGGTGTGTCCGACCTGTTTATTTCGGCAGGTGTCAATCGACAGCGAGAAAAATCTGCTTGCAGATACTTTAAGTAAAGCGGTAAAGCGGTCTGTTGTAAGTGGAGGGCCTTGAAACTTGTCCTACGAATAGGTATGCACGGCCAGACTAGGAGCATAGAGAGGGATAGACTACTGTCTTTGCATTTTCTTTCAGAATTTGTGAGATAATGAGAAATTTAATTGGATGAAGGTTATTTCTAAAAATAGTGGTTTTGTGTGCAGTGACAGTCAAGCGGATGTTGATAAAATGTAGTGGTTTACTTTCATTTTGTTTAGTTCAAAATTTTCATGGTCATGCTATGTTGAAACAGAAACCAAGTATTGGCCAGGCTTTCATGTGACATACAGGAAAGCTTTCAACGAGATTTCTGGAAAAAGTTATGGAAGGTTGAATTTCGTGATTTAACATTGAAACAGATGGCAAATGAATTGGCGGTCTGAGTCCTGATAGGCATGGTTTTATTCGCTGGAGTTGTCTCCCATAAAGTTACAATCGACTAAAATGACAAAAACAACTAGAACAGTACTGGGAGTGGCAAACAACCCCTATGGGAACACTTGATACAAGGTCACATGATATAGCCTTTATTAAACACCCAAAACAAACTTTTTAACAACCATTATAAGCATATGTATGGACAGCTTAGGTCAAGTACATTATCTGACTTGAAAATTATTAAGGTAATTGAAGGTCAAGGTCACTTGATATAGCCTTTTGAATTTTTTTAAAAACTAAAACGGGTACAAAAAAATTGTTGTGGACCATTATAGGCCTATGTGTGGATAGCAAAGGTCAAGAACATTCTACTTGTAAAAATTCAGGGTCATTGAAGGTCAAGGTCATTTGATATAATTGTTGTCGATCATAATAGGCATATGTGTGGATAGCTTAGGTCAAGAACATCCTACTTGAAAAAATTCAGGGTCATTGAAGGTCAAGGTCATTGTATTTGGCCTTGGTATTTTCAAAAAAATTCAATCGGGCATTAAAAAAATTTAAATTTGAAAAATCAAAATTCTGTTCCGAACAAGTTTTAGATAAAGTAACAAGGTTTCAAAAAACACCAAAATCGGACAAATCGGATAAAAATTAGCGGACTTATTAAAATTTTGCTGAATGTTACCGTTCTGTGATGACTCATAAAGTATCACTTCCGGTTTGTATTTTTTATTCTAAAAGGGTTCTAATTATGCCTGATAGTATATATGTATAGCTTTTGTACTGATTTCTAACATACACCGGAAGCTGGGTGACCCAACGTGGTTCTAAAAAACCGGAAGTTCTCACGCAAGAACCGGAAGTGGTAGAATTTTTTTTATGATGCGGTTTTATTTCTATAGGCGACGTCTCTATATTCTGTAATTTTCAAAGCGATCGGATAATAAGCGACAAAGTTATGCAATTATGCATATTATTATTATGCAATTACTAACTACTGATGCGTAAAAATGTTAGTTTTATATATTCATTTTCTATTCCAGTACGTATCTTATCGTATTTTTCAAGCCAAATTTCTATACCATTTTCGAGTTTGGCTAGGGAGCTTCCCCCCCAAAAAAAAGTCTAATGAAAACAAAGAGTGGCAAATTATATTATATAAATTATATTTTATTTAGACAACCGTCTGTCTCTATCTCTCTAACTTTTTTGTCCTTTCTTTTAGTTTTTGAGGCCTAACTTGGTTTTATAATTGTATGGTATATAGAATTCTCGATACTTGATATTAATTTCTTTGAATAAAATATAATCTTTTTTTGTGTATAATTGAATATCTTGGTTATATAATTGAATATCTTGGTATATAATATGAATTTCTCTTGGTGTAAAATTGCAACTTCTTGGTTTGTGATTTTTTTTTCTGTTTTGTTATTCCTTGTATGTTCTTTAGTTAACATTGGTAAACAAGACTTTGTTTATCATCAATTATTATGAACTAAACATTATATACACAGCAGTGTTTCAAGACATAGACAAGATCCAAATCATAACTACTCGGCAGAGCAACCTGCTTGGTCGAGTTATTTTAAAAAGGGACGTAACTCTCTATGATAACCAGACCACATCTAAGCCTATGAGTCCGAATATCCTCCATCTCCTTCCCTAATATAAAGCTGAAAAGTAAGACAATACAAATTCAAATTTCACATAATTGTTATAAACTATCGTTTATGCCCGAGTCAATATATATCAAAACAATTAAATTGAATTTTTAAAACTTATTTTAAATTATAGACATTAAATCTCACAGACATTCGCTTTGCACGTGTCGATACTCTTACTGGTTGAGTTTGATCTCTTGGCTTGGCAGGGATTGCTTCCTCTACTGAAATATTAGGTTGTTCTGCTACTGAATGTGAATTGACATAAGTTGTTCCATTTATATTTGGTCTATAATCGTCGTCATCACTATCAGAGTCGCTGTCATTGTTTTGATTATCTTGACTAGATTGTTGATCTTGTTTCAATTGATTATCTGGACCAGAGTGAGGTTCTGCCTTTCTGATGTTTTGGTGGGTAACGTAATCGTAAGTCTTTCCGATTGCGTACAGTGATTAATCCTGAGGATAAACGTACTACATATTTCCTAACCTTCAGGTTTCTCTCTTGAATAACACCATATCTATCCCAACGTTAGGATTGTCTATTTTGTACGATCACTGGATCTCCAATCTTCAGCACAAGAAGTTCCTTTCCTGAGCGAATCTTATCCATTCTCTGTCGCTCCTTCGCAATTTGTTTGTCATAGTCACTTTATGCCAATCTTTGGATAAACTAATCTTATGAGCTGGAACAGTATCCCGGACAGCTTGACCATATACAATAATAGCTGGAGAGGAACATGTTGACTTGTGTGGAGTACATGTATTACGAATTTATAACAGTCCTTTAGTCCATTGCTCATAGTCTATTTTACCCACGAGTAAAACATGTCTTTAAAAGTGACTTAGCTTGTTTAACTCCATTTTCAGCGTAGGAGTTACTTTGTGGATAATGTGCTGATGATGATATACATCTCACATCGTCTGCAAAAATCACTAAATTCCGCTGATGAGAAGGGTGGGCCATTATCTGTATATAAAATTTCAGGAACAGTTGTATCAGCGAAGAAATTTCTAAGTTCTTGAATAGTTGTTTAAGCTGTTGTTCTTGACACACCAAACCATCCACTTTTCCAAACAGTTAGTATTAAAAATTTGCAATTATCAATAAAGTGAGCTGATACATATTGAAAACATCGTGGTGGAATAGGAATATGAATTTCTGATTCGGCAGGTTGACTAGGTCTATCTTCCACTTATAAACTACATGTACATTACCTACATTTCTGATCAATCTGGGCATCAATTCTAAGCCAATAAACAATTAATCGGGCTCTAGATTTAACACCAACAATTCCTCTATGTCCAGAATATAGTTCATCTAAAACATGTTGTCTTAATCTCTTCGGAATTAAAACTAACTCCATACAAAATAAAATTATCATCACTTATAGATAATTCATCTTTGACATTCCAATAATCTCTGATTGATTCATCAAGTTGTTTCTTACTAACAGGAAAACCATGTTGTATAGTGTCCTTTAACATCTGGTATTCAGGATCATTATCAGCAATAATATTACGGATATTTTCCAAATCTAATGTACATTTGGCTTGGTCCATAGATGCAGACTGTATAGCTTTGACGTATAAAGATAAAGCTCTTGAATCTTCAAAGTCTTCTTAGTCTGGTTTAGAAACTGGCTTTTTAGAAAAAGCATCAGCTATCAAATTACTTGATCGTAGAATATATTCCACGATACAATTGTAATCCACACATTTAAATAAATTCCGAAGTATTCTGGTATTAGAAACTTCATCTAATCTTTTAGAATTGACTAACGATACTAGGGGTCTGTGATCCGTAAATACTGTAAATTTAGGTCCACCTAGTAAAAACCTCTTTGCCTTTTTCATGCTCCAGGCTAATGCTGTAATTTCGTTTCAGCGGTGGTTAAGCTTCGACTTCCAACCATAATGGGCATCCAATTACCATTGGGTTGTTTTTGTTGCAGTACAAACCCAAATCCTGTTATACGTGCGGCATCAGTGTATAACTGTAGAGGTGATCCAGGTCTAAAAATGCTTACGTTTATGATGAGGCAAGGTGCTTCTTTGCTTCAACAAAGGCTTGTTGTTAATCATTATTCATCTTATTACGACCTCTTTGGTTTTTGAGTAAGTGACGAAGAGGTGCTAATTTTCTTTTTAAAACTGGATAATAAGGAACAAGTTGATTGGCTAAGTCATGAAATGATCTCATTTTCTTCAATGTATCTTGCTCTGGAAACTTTTCAATACCCTCTATTGTTTTTGGATGTATCGCAAAATCCAACTTTGCTGATCTTTAACCCTGCAAATTCTTTCTCAGATTGTTTCCATTTGAACTTTTTAGGCTTGAGCCGTATGTTTTCTTGTCTGTAGCGTTGTAGAAATTTCGAACATTTTGTAAGTGTTCTGTATGATCTTTACCATAAACGAGAGTATCATCCACCAATCTTGATGTTCCTTTAAAACCTTGTAACGCTTCACTAATTCTATGGTTATAATGTTCTGGTATAGAATTTATTCAAATGGAGTACTTTCAAATCGAAATTGACCAAAGGGCGTTAAAAATGTTGTCAAGTCTTTGGATTGTTTGGACAATTCAATTTTTAGCATCAAACGACGAAAAATGTACTGCAGCATCAGTCTCTATCATCTGGGCACATTCTACGACTCCTGCTGACTGGAAGTATTCACGTTTACAGAACATGTTTAATTTTCTAAAGTCCCTTTTTCGGAGGAATTACTTTTGGACTAATCCTATCTGTTGGGTAAGTTACCTTTATGATGTGACCGTCAGCTTCTAGTTGAGATAATTCAGCTTTTAGTTTATCGTAAAATGCAAGTGGTAAATTTCTTGTACAATGTATCTTGGAAGGAATAGCATTTTCATCCAACTCAATGTGAAAGGGACCTCCTTTAAGTGGTTGGACTTGAGCTGAAAATACATCTGCAAATTCTCTTTGAATCTGTTAGCCGTAACTTTATCTGCTGGCTTAGAAGTACAGCAGCCCTTATAGGTATCAATTTTCTTCATTTCCATTGGTTGTAATATAACTTCTAATTTACAGGTCACAGTTTTTTGGTTGATAAATTTCATCTTGATGAACTGAAATCTCCTTCAATGAATACTGTGGTTTAGTATTTATGGTAACAATGCCTAATTCTATAAGAACTATATGAAGTAGCCATCTTGCGATGGTTTGTGTGGACACCGCTATATAAGGTGGCGAAAGACTTAGAAATAATCGTGGCTGGCTATTATTGGTACGAACATTTTTTGTTGCCTTTAAGTATTGTAATACGCACCTCCTTGGATCTACAAAAGTTCTTTGAGGAAAAGCTAGTACGAATATCCTCGCACCACAATGATTCGATCTATCTTGTTTCGCTAAACCAGTACGCAAAAACGTAATACCATCAGTCTGAATTCTCATAAAGTTTTCACCAATCATTAATGACTGTAGGTCACTGGATCGTCTGAAAGTAGTGATAGCAATCAAAAATACAGCTTTAAAGGTAAGGTGTTTGAAAGATATTTCAGATAATGGCTTAAATGGAGGATTCTCCAGCATGTCAAGCACGATTGGTAAATCCCGTTCTGGTAATAAACGAGACTTTGGGGGTCTAAAGTTAAAAATCCCTTTAATCAGTCTGCACACAGTTGGATGTTGTCCAACCGGTGTATTTTCGATATTGGGTAAAACTGAAGATAACATAGAACGATAACCTGCTATCGTCCTATATTGTAAACCGGACGAAAACAAATCTGACAAAAAATCAGTTATTTGTGTCAGAGAAATGCCCAGGGGATCAATTTCCCTAGAACTACACCAACGACTAAATCGTTCAAATTTGCATGAATAATCCCTTTGTGTCCCCTTACGCCAGGATGCTGCAAGGAGCTGTCTAGTTGGCTCAGAAAAACCCTTTGCTTGGAAACTTCTGTCGATAGTAGCCATGCAGTTAGTTTTAAACAATTTGGATCTGGATGGTATATTTGAGTCTTCGGTTGTCTGAGAAGGTCTTGTCGATCCGGAAGCCGAATGGGCGGCGCAATCAGCAATTGAAGCAGATCTGTAAACCAAGTCCTCCGTGGCCAATAAGGAGCTATTAACAGTAATTGACACTGAAACTGTCTCATGTAACTGCTGATTTTCGGAATAAGGCATATTGGAGGATATACAAAAGCGTACATGTTCGTCCATGAAATTGTCAATGCATCCAGTGCCAATGCTAGTGGATGGGGGCTCCAAGCACAGAAAATCTGACGATTGTCTATCGAGGCAAATAGGTCTATCAAAGGTGCACCCCACACCAGAAAGAGCTTGTGAACTACAGCGCTGTTCAACATCCATTCTGTCGAGCGGATACGCGTCCGACTCAACTGGTCCGCTAACACATTCAATTTCCCAGCGATATGGGCGGCTTTTAAGTGTATGTTGTTCTCTATAGCCATCTGCCATAGATCCCAAGTCTTGTAACATAGTTTCGGGGATTTCGTTCTGCCCTGCTTGTTGATATATTGGACATCTGTGGTATTGTCGCAACGTATCAATACCATTTTGCCCCTTAGGCGATGTATATACTGCGATACGACGATGCGCACAGTCTCCAACTCCAAAAGGTTTATGTGATTGTGTCTTTGCTCTTTGGACCACGTCCCCTGAATGAGAAGGTGATCCAAGTGGCCTCCATACCCTTCCATCGACGCATCTGTCGTAATGGTGACAGTGGATAACCGAGATATAAGAGATCTGCCCTGTAAAATGTTCGCTGGCTCTAACCACCATGAAAGATGTGATTGTAGATGTTGAGTAAACGGAATCACCTTTTCTACTGCGTGCAGAGTTGGCTTCCAGAAACAAAGCAGGTGTAGTTGAATAGGCCTCATGTGTAGACGAGCATTTGGAATCAGTTCTATACAACTGGCCATCAAACCTAGGAGGCGTCTAACACACGACCGTGATTGCTCTGAATTTGCTTTACAGCTTCGAATAAGGATTTCATCCGGACTATCGTAGGACACACGATGCCCTAGCGAGTCTTGAATAAGCTTCCCAGGTAAAGTAATTCTTGACTGGGACAAAGAGACGACTTTTCGTGGTTCACTAGAAGTCTTAGTGATTCCAAGAGATTTAGAATGAAATATCGTTGCTGCTTTAAAGCAACTTTGTTCTGATTTAGTAGCAACCAGTCGTCGAGGTATACTGCTACACTCAGACTGCGTGTTCTTAGGTAAGCAGAGATGACGGACATGACTTTGGTAAAAACCCTGGGGGCGACGGTCGGTCCGAAGCCGAGAACTTCCACTGATTACCCCTTCCTTTGATGCAAAAACGAAGGTACTTGCGATGTTTTTGAAACAGGGAATGTGAAAATATGCATCCGATAAGTCGAGAGTTATTGCCCAATCTTCTGGACGCACTAGATTGATGACTTTGGAAATGGTATCCATCTTGAAGTGTTTCTTTAGAAGGAATTGATTTAAGGGTTTTAAATTGATTACTGGTCTCAGCTTGTTGGACGACCGCTTTGGAATGAAGAAGCAGGTGCTGTAAAAACCTTGATGGATTTCTCCCATCGGAACTGGTTCTATAGCGTCCTTTCCTAATAACGTAGCAATTTCTGCGTTTAAAATATTTACATGGTGTGATGCTATCGTTGTCTGTCGTAAAGATACTGGTGAGATAAAACACATTCAGATGGTTATCTTAACATAAGAGGGTGGTGTGAGAAACTTCTTGAACATCGTACAGAGTTGCTAGGGTTCATTCACAATGTTATTCAATTACCTATATACAGAGAGAATAGAAGAACACATGGGGATTGCTGCGTATCATATCATATTCATTATCAACATGGAAGATAACATACAGAATCGATATTATATTTCATTCGGTAACTTGGAAATAATACACAGGGTCATTCTGTGTTTTATGGAGGTCGAACAAAATTGCCTCAAATTTATAAAAACTTTAAAATCTATAGATAAGTTCTCAAAACTAAAACATTATACTACATACTACATATCTCCTACACTACCCTAACTTATTTTATAAACTCAACATATATTATCTACACTAAATTACACAGGTAATAAACATGAGTTAAACTTTTAAAGTTTATTATTATTTTCGTAAAGGAAAAAATTGAAGCGAAATAAACGTGTAATTGTAGGGAAATAAGGTCCGCTTAGACTTAAACTGGTGATTTCAACTAATAAATTTAATCTTGAGCAAAAATAAAGCCAAATACCAAAACATACCAAAACTAATAAATCAACTTTAAGGCTTCGTTTCATTTTTAATTACTCCTTTCAATATAAATTCTGGTTGATCAAGTAGATATATGATGTAAGCAGCATATTTTAATTTAAAAAATGATACTGAAATGTTTTTTTTTAGAAAAGGTACACATGATTAACAAATTACTTGACAAATATAATGTTAATGTTAATGTTAATATAATAATTAGAGTGCTAATCATGTGTTTGTTTCTTTTATCTATATATATTGTTAGTCCTGTTAAGTTTTTATTCATTTCTCTTGATAACGCTGCCTGTATGAGCATGTGAAACGTTGAGTTAATAAATTGTTAGAAATAGTATATCCATATATCTTGTGCTTCTTTAAATATAATGTTGTTGTATTGTAGATTGGAAAGACGTATTTGTATACTAAATCTTTATTTGACTTCAACATAAACATGTGAACATTCTGGACTCAGACCACTAAAACATTTTATGCTAATGATTCGTAGTCCGTTCTATTTTTAGAAATCCTCTTTCTCCCTTCCTTTGGGGGTGTTTGCATGCCCATTTTGGACTAATTTTTGGTCTAGATTTTAAATTTGATGTCTGAAATTGCATTTTCTTTCAGAATTTCTGAGATAATGAGAAATTTAATTGGCGGAGGGTTATTTCTAAAAATAGTGGTTTTGTGTGCAGTGACAGTCAAGGGGATGTTGATAAAATGTAGTGGTTTACTTTCATTTTGTTTAGTTCAAAATCTTCATGGTCATGCTATATTGGATTTTTGTGCAGAAACCAAGTATTGGCCTGGCTTTCATGTGGCATATAAGAAAGTTTTCAACGAGATTTCTGGAAAAAGTTCTAGAAGGTTGAATTTTGTGATTTAACATGGAAATAGATGGCAAATGAATTAGCGGACTAAGTCCTTCTAAGTCCTTTTATCCCCCCCCCCCCGAGTGCTCTCCCTTTTTACCCAAAAACCATAATGACGTGTATTTTACGACATAGGTAGTCCGAAACACTGACTCATCTCCATTTTTTGGAAAAAGTTTTTTTTTTCAATAGTCACTTTGTATTTGAACTGAATATATGTGTCCAAGCTGAAAAATAAAATCACATGCTAAACTTTTGAATTAATAAAATGTCAGTTCATCACAAAGTCACCGATCTCTGTGGTCTCCTTACAACTCTATTACTCCTTCTGAATACCGGTGCAGGTGCGTTGTCCCGATTTGGTGCAGGAATCTGAATATTATTATTTCTGTAATTTTCTGCATCTGTGTTGAGTGTAAATCCCAAATTTTCATTTGTATTAGGTTTAAGAAATGATTCCTTTATGATATTAGGGTTTACTAGAACTAATTTGGAAAAGTTCCATTTTGTTTCATTTGATAATCTGGCGCAAAAGCCATTGATTGCTGTAATTTGCAATGGTTCAGAGTATCTCATCTCCCCTTTGAAAACATGACGTTGTCCCAGAATACGGACAAAATCACCAACTTTAAATGGTTGATTTCTATTAACACCGTGTCGTTTGTTGAAATGCTGGGTGCATTTAGCTTGATAAGTCTTGACTCTATCACGCATTGTTGAATCATCTATTGTGTTTTTGATGTGGAGATCAGATATGGAGAGTTTCGTATGTGCTGCTCTTCCTCTCATTAATTGAAATGGAGTCTGTAGCACTGTGTGGAGTTGAATGGTATGCTACCAATCTTTCCATGGTAGGAGTTTTTCCTTCGATTTTACCAATTTGAATTCCTTCTTTTATGGTTCTATTCATACGTTCCACTAAACCGTTTGTTGATGGATGATAAATTGTGGAAAGTATGTGTTTTATGGAATAAGATTGAAGAAATTCTGTCATTTGGTAAGAAACGAATTGTACACCATTATCAGTTACCAAGGTTTCAGGCAAACCTTCTCTGGAGAAAACATCTTGTAGAAAGTTTATAACTACATTAGTTGTAACTTCTCTAACAAATTTGACTTCAGTCCATTTAGAATAAAAATCCACAAGGACTAAAACAAATTTGTACCTAACTTCTCCTTTAATGTAAGGTCCTTGAATATCTAAAGCCAGTTTTTGCCAAACTCTTTCTGGAAGTGGAATTGGAGTTGGCGGAGTTGTACATTTGAATGGTTTTTCACTAGTTTGACAATATGACGGATTCTATCTTCTACCAGTTTATCCATATCAGGCCACCAATAGTATTGACGGATTCGGCGTTTCACCACCGTCATGCCAAAGTGTCCTTCGTGAGCTATTTGGATGACACGATTCTGTAGAGTATGTGGAACAACTAGTCTTTCATGTCGGTACAATAAACCATCTTGATGCTGTAATTCATGAGCTAGTTTTTCAGATCTTTCGGATGTGAAGATACTGTTGGCCAATGACTGTTGGTGTATTTAATAGCATTCTGGAGAGTGCAGTCTTTTGATGTAGCTTCTTTAAATTCTGTAGATGAAATCATACCATTTGTAATATGCTGGATGTTGGCTATAGATTCATCAGTAGGTGTATCATGGCTGTATTCCTCTTTGTCTGCAGGAATTGGTAGTCGTGACATACAATCAGCTAAAACAGCTGGAGTGTACTCTGTCGTGTAGTTAAATCCTAACATTCTTGTAGACCATCTGTTGATGCGTCGACTTGTACGATCGGATGAAAATCCCTTTGTGGTTAAAATATGAATTAAAGGTTTGTGGTCGGTCCTAAGTGTGAATTGTCGACCCCATATGGACATTCTTAGTCTTTTTGTAGCCCAATAACAACCTAACATCTCTTTCTCAATAACATATATCTCTGCTCTATTTCAGATAATGTTCTGGAAATAAACGCTATTATCTTCTCTTCGCCTTTAAGTATTTGGGAAAGTGTTGCACCCAAACCATATTTACTAGCATCGGTTGTAACAATAGTCTGTGCTTCATTGGAACTGTCAAAAGCACCGAGAATTGGGCGTTGACTTATTTCATACTTAATCTCATCAAAAATCTTTTGATGATTGTCTGTCCACTGGAATGTGTTACGTTCTTTCATTAATTCACGAAGTGGAACCACTTTTGAGGCAAAGTTTTCAATGAACTTTGACATGTATTCACAAAGTCCTAGAAATGATCGAAGTTGATCTTTATTTGTTGGAGACGGTGCATTTATGACTGCACCTGTGTAAGTTCTTTTTTAGGCAGTATACCATTACCAGAAATAGTGTGTCCTAAATAATCAACATTAGTAACACTAAACTTACACTTTTCCTTGTTAACAGTTAAACCATGATGTTTTAATTTGGATAAGACAGTTTTAAGCAGTTCATCATGATTTGCTCTGGAATCTGCATGGAGAAAAATATCGTCCTGGAAATATGGTACGCCTGATGTGTCTTAAAATATTTCTCCCATCATTCTCTGAAAGAGTGATGATGCAGAGGCTAGTCCAAAAGGAACTCTTGTGAATCGAAATAAACCATCTGGTGTTATGAATGCTGTAATATCTTTAGAGCGTTCTGTAAGAGGAACCTTGTGATAGGCAATAGTTAAATCTAAAGTGCTATATATGGAAGATTTATTCATTTTTAAAGAAGCTAACATTTCGCGAATGTTAGGCATTGGATGTTTTTCTACTACTATCTTCGAATTAACATCGCATAGATCAACACACATTCTGATTTTGCCTGAAGGCTTCCGCAACAACAATTGGAGAGATCCATTCGGAAGAAGTGATAGCTTCAATTACACTATCCTTCTGTAGCTTATTCAGTTCCTCAATTAGGTCAGCACGTACTGAAAGTGGAATATTTCTAACTTTAAACTGTACAGGTTTTTCACCAGTTTTCCATCGTATGTCATGACAGAAGTATTTAGGTACTGTAGTGGAATTATCTGTAAATACTTCATGAAATTCGTCGATGATGGAGTCAGTCTGGGGGACTGGTTGATCCAAACGAGAATCTAAAATAATTTTTAGCTTCTTCTGTGTTGACCATCCTAATATACATGTACCATTTTCAGAAACATATATCTTCTCTGTAGTCTTTCTATCCTTATACTGGATATTGGTATCAAAGTAACCATTGATGAAAATAGGTATACCACCATAGCCACCTGGAGATATGTCATTAGGTTGCAGTTGTATGCTGGAGAAGAAGGTTTTGTATATGCCCTTGTTTATAAAAGTGTACAGTGATCCTGAGTCAACATGTTCGACATATTATCTTCAGTGCAGGGCATGTACGATAATTAGCCTTGTGACGATGAGAGCCACAACAGTAACAGGTCATACTGGACTGTGCCTGTTTTGGTTGCTGGTTTTGATGAGCCTTAGTTTGCACTGGACTTGCACGTTCGTTCGACTTCAGAAACTTGGACTCATTTCTTCCCTTTTTGACATTATTAATTGATGTTTTATCTAATGTACCATTATTTGATGGATTCATTGTCTTCGCATCCTTAATTGCTGATCCCATTCGCATAGCAATTTCAACAGCTTTGGAAAGGGTTAAACTATTGTCTTCTGCTAACAATCGTTCTCTAATCTTGTTGTTAGAAACTTTTTCAATGAATTGGTCTAAGATTGCATCATCTCTCTCAGGCATTTCACATGTACAAGCTAGATTTCTCAATTCTGCAATGTAGTCAGATATTGATTCACCTTGTTTTTGAGCACGTTTTCTGAACAAATACCTTTCAGTTCTTATGTTCTGGTTCAGTTTGAACAAGTTTCTTTATGGCATTATCGTAGTCTGTAGCATCACGTTGATAATTCGCTTATTCTTCAAATTTAGCGTATCTTCTCTGGCCCTCGGTGCCTAAGCAGTTTAACATAATAGCCGTTCGTCGTTTCACGGAGAAATCATCAGCAGCTATAGCATCTGCACAATTATTGTAAAGCACTTTCCATTTGTTCCAAACGATGGGTGGAGGTCCTGGGCTTCTAAAAATTTCGGTGGAGGTTCAATGCCTATGGATGAATTAGCCATTATAATGCTGTAAATTTACCGTAGGTGTAGGTGGAAGATTGTAGAATTTACGTGGATCGTATTCCTCGTCCCCAATGTTGTATTGTAGGTTGGAAAGACGTATTTGTATACTAAATCTTTATTTGACTTCAACATAAACATATGAACATTCTAATTCCTTTTATTCCCCGAGTGCTCTCCCTTTTTACCCAAAAACCATAATGACGTGTATTTTACGACATAGGTAGTCCGAAACACTGACGATACAACATATGTAATAAAGGTAAATAACTACCAAACAAATGTAGGAAATGATTCCAAGATCTGTTCGGCATCAGAATGAATGCTAAACACATACTTTTTATAAATGACCTGCGTTTTTTGTTTGTCCCTTTCCAGTTATTTTGTGCATTGAAACAACTTACAGAACCTCCTACAGGAAACACTAAACTCGGGCGCCACATGTGTTTTATCTAGTGACTTATAATAATAATAATAATAATAATAATAATAATAATAATAATAATAATAATAATAATAATAATAATAATCACTTTATTCGGGTAAGAAATTAGGCCGGGCATTTCGCCCAACATATATACATACAAACAAAATCAATCAACAACAAATATACAGGCAATATAAAATTGATAGTAAAAGAAACATGCTGTAACTGTTAGATGTATATACAAATATAATCAAAATTTCTTAATATTTGATTTGGAAATGTAAACTGATATATTTTTGTAAAACATTTTGGGATTGTTGTTTAATATTTTGAGATTGGCAGGAAGACTATTCCACAGACTTGATCCCTTAAAACTTAAGCTACATTTGGTAAGGGAAAGTCGTGGCTTTGGAAGTTTTAGTCTTTTATTGATATTAGTGTAAGGGGTAGTATGGATTGAAATATTTTAGACAGATATGTGGGGCACTGATTATTCAATATTTTATAGATATATTTTAAGGAATTTAGTTTATGTCTCGAACAGATTTTTACTATATTGAGTTTAGACAATGTTTTTAAGACGACACTTTTATTAGTGCAGATTCCTACAATTAATTTAGATGCAATTTTAAATAGTTTGTTGATAATATTAGCTAATTTAAAATCGAATTTATCCCAGATTGGACTACAATAATCAAATATAGGTTGAATATAGACTTTATAGAATACAGAACGAGGAGATTGAGATAAGAAGCCTTTAATTTTTCTCAATTGGTAAAGTTTAGTGCTTATAACTTTTTTAATATGTTGTATGTGATCTTTCCAGTCCATATTATTGTTAAATACAACACCTAAAAGTTCAAATTTTGAGACATTTTCAATTGTAGCACTGTTAACAGAAATATTTAGTTTATCGATATTCATACTCTTCTTTGTTTAGTGGTTATAAGCATACATTTTGATATGTTTTCATTAATTATCATTGAATTATTCGTACACCACTTGACTATCTCGTTTGTATCATGTTGAAGATTTGTTTGAAGTTGAGATACAGAGGAATTACTAGAATAGACAGTATAGCGAATAAGTCACAATGACATTTCAAGTTAAGTGGGAGATCATTTATGAAAATATTGAAAAGAATAGGTCCTAAAATGGATCCCTGAGGAATTCCATCGGATATCATACACTGTGGAGATAATGTACCATTAACATAACACCTCTGTTGCCTATTATTTAAGTATGAGGAAAGAAGTTTTATAAAATTTCCAGTCAGTTAATTAGTTTTTCTAATAATATAGAATGGTTCACTAAATCGAAAGCTTTTTTAAAATCGATAAATATTAAACCACAAAGTTCATTATTATCTAAGGATTTATATTTGCTTTCTGATATGTTTGTTAGGGCCGTTAAACATGAATTGTCCGATCTAAAACCAGACCGATGAGCATAGAGTAAATCATTATCAGTTAAATATGAATTAAGTTGATCAGATATATGTTTTTCTAGGGGTTTAGATATACATGACATTATTGAAATAGGCCTATAGTTTGAAGGGTTATCTTTAGGTCCATTTTTATGAAAAGGAAGTAACTTGGCTAACTTCAGCGTTTCGGGAAATATGGATTTTGTTATACATAAATTATAGTAATATCTGGTATGCATTAATTTTAGGATATCATTGGTTAGCCAGGGAGGTTTGACAACAGTTTTTACTCGCCTAGTAGTTAAGGGGAAAGTGTTTATTTATGACAGTAAAAAGTAAATTATATCATATTGTCAATGCTTGATTGGGATCAGAAGTGCTATATACATTATCAAAAGTTACAGATCGAAGATCCTCTACAAAACTATAACAATTAAATTTCTTAAAACACCGATAAGTGATAAAATTATGAGACGCTTTGGGGATTTTAAGTCCTGTTTTATGCCAGGTAATACAAGTTGGAAAATGATCAGAAATACTGTAAGAAGGTACATTTACTACTATAATATGGTTGGTCTCAGATGTAATTACATGATCTATTAGCGTTTTTGATTTTTCAGTTACCCTTGTTGGACAAGAGATGACCTGTGATAGGTTGTATAAAGAGAAAAGATCAAGCCAGCAATTATTTTGTGAATTACATAAATTAATATTTATATCACCTAGCAACAGTATTTCTGAATTAATATCAATAGATTTTTCAATAATACTTTCAAAATTTGCTATCCATGATCGAGTAGATTGTGGATGACGATAAATAAAACAAATTAAGATATTATCAACATTTTCGAATTTTAATTCGATCCAAATGCACTCTATGTCATCACGTTCAAGATCTTTTCGTCTTTTCTTTTACATTTCAAAGAATTTCGTATGTAGACTAGTATACCTGCAGAACTTAGAGTGCATTTGTCTCGCCTAAAGGGTTGTTGAAAGATGGGAATATTTAAGCTTTCATCAGTTACTAGTTCATTTATATGGGATTCTGTAATACCAAATATATCGAAGTTTTGTATGACTAAAAAGATTAGCTTATTGACAATATATCGAACATTTAAATGACCAACATGTAGTCCTCTTTTCTCTAAGAAATTATACATATTCTAGATCTAAAATACACTGGAAAAAAACCTTACTCATTATAATTATAAGGATTAACAGCAAATGGATAATTATAATACATACTATAATAGGGGTTATAAATGTTTGCAAAGGGATAGGGTGGAGGGTGCTCACTGTTCTCTCTGGTTTTATTATTATTAACATTAAGTTTGGTATAGGCATCAACTGTTGTTTTTGTTAATTTTTTGTTAATTTTAACACCAGTTTGATTTGGGTGTACGTTGTCCAAATAAAAAACGTCCTCAGGTTTCATACAAACTCAGAATAAATGTCTATAAAGGTACAATCGATTTCATAGCAGAAATTCTTTAAGAAATTATTAAATTGTTTACAATGTTTTAAAAACCAGTCTGGTTCCATTCTGGGTAGCACGGAGCAAATAAAAATGTTACAATCATACATGGATTTGATATGATTTACTAAGTCTGTGTACTGGTTTTCATGTAATCATACAAGTTTTCACCCTTGAAACTGTTTCCTCCAACACAAATGAAAATATTTTCAAGTTTTTGGGCTACAGATAATAACTGATCGAGTCTAGATTGGAGTTCGTTTATCTTTGCACCACGATTTGTATCGACAACACAGGCGTGTCCTAATTTGCGACTTAAAATCTCTGGACTGATACTTTTTAAAACAGCTGAACCTATTAAGAGATTTTGTTGATTTGGTGAAATCCGATATTCTGCGGGAAGTAAAAAGGTTTGATACGGGGGGACGAGAGCTTTCGGGTGAGTTTTCAGATCGAGGTGATCGTTGATGTTTCCTGGATTTAACCGTTATCCATGGCACAGAGTCACTTGATGGTTCTTCTGGGGAATAAACATCTTTTGATTTAGTATATTTGTCAGCGTTGTCAGAATAAGAATAATGTTCGAGTTTTGAATTACGGGTGGATTTGTTCGCTTTGGTATTGGTTGGGGATTTAGCACGTGTGAAATGTTTGCTGGTTTGCATAACAGGTTTTGATCGTTTAGGTGTTGTTTTTGGAGATGTAGATTTTGGTAGGTATACTTGAGTGGATTCTAATGTAGGCCTACATTTCTCAAATGTACTATTCGAGATAGTTGAAGAGATTTCATTATATGCATTTGTCAGTTTATCAATATTAGTAGTATTGTCATTCTGTGATTCCACTAATAAATTAACTTTCTGGTGTAAAAATTCTAAGGACTGAAATATCTTAATAACGATATCATTATCCAGCACAGATTCAGATTTGGATTCAGTTTGTGTGGCACTATTTGATGTGGTCTTGATCTTGGTTGAGTTATGTCCCATTAGTTCGTTTGAAGCTAAAACAGATTTATCTCCCTTTATTGATATGTCTGATCGTAGCCTCGTTTTACCAGATTGGGTATTATTTTTGGAAAGTGGGGAATTTGAAAATTCAGAATCTTCTTCAATATTAAATATTAAAATGTTATGTTCTACCCACTTTGAACAACCAACTCCTTGAATGTTTATCCTAGTATATTTGTGATAGAAAGTAACAGTCGCATCAGTGTTAGTAGGTCTAGGCCTAGGCCTAGAAATAGTAGGCCTAATGGAATCAGTGTTAATAGAATTAATAGTTTTCCCATTTTCGTCACGTGTACATTTAAAAATCACTCCATCATCTCCATCGTCTCTGAACACAACGCATGCAGTTCGACAGTTATCAAGAATAGTTTTATAAATAGATTGCTTATGAATGTCAACAACAATAGATTTGGTGTATCGAGTGTAGTCGTTCAGGGTCATGACCGACGAGCTAGTTTTTGGTTCATTTGAATCAATTATGTGATTATCAGAGTCATACTCGCTTCTGAGATCAAAATTAAAAGATATTTCAGAATCTGAATCACTGATTTTTAGTTCATCACATGTGGCACCTGTTAGATTTCGGGGAAGGGAGGGATTGAATCTCCCAAATGTACAGGCCTTGGGTGGAACAAATATTTTATTGAGAAATTGGGATCTGGATCTGTTGGATGATTTTCTTCTCTTCTAATCTGAAGTTAGAAAAAAATAAAATAACTCGCCCAAAGGGCGAGAAATATAGTACCTGTTAAGTACAGATTGTTCTTAGTTTGCTATGAACAAGGTTGTCATTTAAGTTCTGATCTTTTGAATATGCCACTATCATTTTCTGTTTATAGACATGAGGAAATTTCTCTTGAAGACTCTTAAAATGGGTTTGAACTATCTTAATTGCTTTATTACTGGTTGTATTAAATGGAACTACAAAGGGTGCTATGCCTACAATGTGGTGAATATTAAGTCATATAGGTCTTGCTGTATTCAGTGTCTCAATCCAATGGGCTTCCCTAGATTGACGGAATTTGGTAGTTTCATCTTCGGGAAAGTCGATTTCTATGCGCTCAATTGGGGTTAGGGTGATATCGTCAAGTGAATGGTCGTCAAGATTGCAATGTTTAGAAACTGGCTTGTCTTTTTTTAATTTAATATCTGATCTGTGAGCATTAAAACGAGTGCGTAATTTGTTCTTTGTTTCCCCGATATATTGTTTGGGACATTTTTTACATGAAATTAAGTATATTACATTCGAGTTTTCACATGTTAGGTGCTCTTGGATCGGGTATCTTTTAATCGTAGAGTTACTTTGAAAATAATGCGTTTCTGATATAAAGGGACATGTTTTGCATCTGGTTGACATACAAGGGGCACTCCTTAAACCTGGAGGCACTTCGGCATAAGCTCTATTTTTAGCTGCTAACTGTGCTAATGTGGATTTTTTTATGTTTCGTAAAAATCGTTTAGAGTATCCACGCTCTTTGAGTTTTGAGAAAACAATCGTACAGGCTTGGTTGTTATCAGAAGACCTTGTGCAAATTCGGTGAAATCGTAAAACTTGTGACTTAATTATTCCAGAAAATGTATGTTTTGGATGAAATGAGCTCTTATGCAAAAGTTGATGAGTGTCGGTTTCTTTGAAATATACTTTAATATCTAATTTATTAGTCTCTGCTATGGAATCTCCTTTAAAAACAGTAGTATCGAGAAAATCTATGCTTTTGTGGCTGACGTTGGCCGTTAGTTTGATCGACGGGTGGTGGTTGTTGAGGATTTCAAAAAATTGCCAAAATTGTTCTATGGAGTAAGTCCAAACCATGAAAATGTCATCTAAGAAGCGTCCATAGAAAAGTGGGTCAAATGGACAAAGGGGTAATACCTCACGTTCCCACTCTGCCATGAAAAGGTTTGCGTATGAAGGGGCGAATCGTTTGCCCATGGCTGTACCTGAGGTTTGTAGATATGTTTTACCATTAAATGTGAAATCATTGCGACTAAGACAAATCTCTAAAAGCTGTAGAATTGCATCGTCGGGTCTGCCTGGATCTGGGTTTCTATCAAAAGCTTTGCGAATGCCATTAGGCCAGTAGTGTTGTCGATATTGGTGTACATAGAAGTTACGTCTATTGATATTAGAATAGCATTTGGAGGGATTTTGAGGTTTTTTATTTTATTGACAAAGTCAGTTGTGTCCTTAAGGTAGGCTCGATGTTGACATGCTAGTGGTATTAAGAAATGATGGATGTATTCTGACACTGCATAAGACTCACTACCACAGTCAGAGATAATCGGGCGGCCTTTAGGGATTCTATTAGGCATGAACCAATCCTTGGTAGGATTCTTATGAATTTTCGGCAAAGTGTATAAGTGTCTCTCGCGGCAATCAGGTTTGGCAGAAAGATAGTCATATTGCTTCTGTTTTAAATGACTTGTTGCAACTAAGTCGGTAAGAATATTGTTTATCATACTAGCAGTTTCTTTAAAAATCGGCTCCGGTAAAATTGCATAATGTTTAGGATTATTCAATTGATGCTCTGCTTCTGCAATATAATCTTCCCTGTTTAATATAACGCAACATGAACCTTTGTCACTCTTTTTAATTTCTGGATGGATAGCGGTTTTAGGTGGTTTCCACGTGGATTTAGGAATAAACATTGTTCTAGCACCGCGTGGAGGGTGGTTTCGAAAAAAGTATGTGCAACTGAGATTCCGTTGAAATCGTTGAATAGACGGTTGGAGATAATCAAGGTTAGGTAATTTAGGAGTCGGAATAAATTTAAGTCTACGGTCTAAGATTGAATGCTGGAGGGGTGTAAGAACTTTTCAGCTTAAGTTAACGACGGTTTGGCCTAGCGGCGGCCTCTCAATATTTTTATCCCCAGTAATTAGTTTAAAGACTTACCCGGTGCTTGAAGCTGGTGTAAAAAAACAGGTATATATTGTTGGCTGTTTCCGGAGACCATTGAAGATTATCAACTGGTTCGAATTCTTCTTCGTAGGGTGACAGGATTGTTGCGTTCTCAGTGTCGGAGTTCATCATCATATCGTTGAATGTCTTAAGATTCTGCTGGGCTTTCTTAGAGATGGGTATACATGTGAAGATGAGCTTGGAGCTAGGAAAGGTTTGGTTGGCTGTGGAAATTAATTTCTGGGCTTGGTTAAATGAGGTTTTGGCTAACTTGTCACGATTGTTGAGGCCTACGTGCAGATTATTCTGATCGTAGCCGGTTTATGATCATGGTCGTAAGATTCAAGGATGGACTGGATGTGGTGGATTCGGGCACCAGGGTACGAGTGTATTTCGGTGTCTGGAGCTGTTTTGGTAATTCGGTTGAGGTTTGAGGACCCAATAATTAAAGTAGATTTCTGTAGAGCAGGTAGATTCCATGACGACTTGTCCTTGGTTTGGTGATAAAAGGGTTTGGTAGCGGATATAATGGTTGTCGACGGGATGATAGGTACTGGATTGGTAGTTGTTACAAATGTGGCTTCGGGTACGGACTACTGAGATCTGGTTCGTGGTGGAGATGGTCTGGGCACACGACTTGACCTGGTTGGAGAATTCGGGGTGGTTTGTTGATCCAAAAACTTACAGAAGGAAGAAAGGTCGACCGAACCTGGGTCACGTGGTGAAGATTCAGATGGTGTAGGCGAGGAATCTGAAAGGGAAAAGAGAAGGGGGGTACCTTCTCTGCGAGAACGTTTACCCAAATCTGCTGGACTAGGGGATGGTGAACTGTGGGCTCTTTTAGGTGTCTGGTTCGACATGGTGGTGACTCTTGTTGGTGCAGGTGTTTGTGGATCAATCTCCATTTCAGTTGGTAAGGATATGGTTACTCTGGTTTTGGCTTCGTTGATCGTTTGATAGAATTTGGCAATCAAAGGTTGAGTTAGACGTTTCCCATAGGATCGACGGGCCCATGAGAGGGCATGGGAAATAATGCGGTCGATGGCTGGTTGTGATAAAGACTTGGTTCGGACGAAGGTGAGTTTCTCCTGCGGGGTTGCTTGGTAATGGTCGATTAGGGTCTGCGTTACCTTAGAGAGCCATGTCCGGTTTTATGGATCTAATATTTGCGTCAACAGCTGACGTTTTCATAGCTGGACGAATAAAACAATCCAACTCAGAGACTTTGCGCTTGAAGGTGAACGCAGGTTGACCTTGCTGTTGGAGGGTAAGGATTGCCAAATGGGGACGACACTGCAAAACCTGGAAGAATATCTTAACAAAGGGTTCTTCCTCCTTATGAGTGGGAACTGGTTGGCGTCTGTGGGTTGGAGTGCGTTTCTGATATTGGTGAGGCCGGTGGTTATTTTTGGATGGGTAAACTGTGTTGTGGGCAGGTCGATGGTTATCTCTGGATGAATAGGCAGTGTTGTGGGTAGGTCGTTGGTGGGGTGGGATATAAATGGCTTGATTGGTTGGTGGTCGCCGATTGGTAGATGGTAGAGGTCGATGGAATACTGGGCCGTTATAGGGTTCGAGATGTCGGGTTTGGATGGCGATAAGTGTTATTCTTTAACATACTAGTTCGCCACTTTAACCGGTGCACGGATTTGGGGAGATCACGTGATCTTTTATGCCGCCAATTAATTCTGGAATTTTCCTCAATCAATAAAGGTGTCATTGTAACCAACTCTTGGTTTTTCTCTCTCTGCAGGTAATTAATCCATTTTATTTAATTACGTATTTCGACTTTGGCGAAAACGTATTGTAATCGTTCGGATTATTTTATTACGTATTTCGACTTTGGCGAAAACGTATTGTAATCGTTCGGATTATTTTTTTTTTGCAGTGCGTTCGAAGAACGCACTGCTTTGTTTTCGAGATGACTATTTTTTTTTTTTTTTGTCTCTTTCTAATTTTCTAATTTTCCAACGTTCATATATCGTGACCTTGACCTTTGGTGACCATGTGACCTGCACAAAAGTTGTTGCCCTTGTCGAGATCTATCCATTGATGTCTTCATTTGTGTTGTGCAATGTCAACTTCCGGTTTTACAGCCATTTGAAAATTGCACTTTTTAACTTCGAAGAGCTCTGAGTAGTATATGAGCTTACAGATATCCGGCACCCCTCCGCTTCGCTCCGCTTCGCTCCGCTCCGCTCCGAGCTACCGGATATCTGTAAGCTCATATACTACTTATTTCCCCACCCGCCCTCCCTTTTC